>CAMZMU010000051.1:63317992-64006610 GCA_947311845.1 Poa pratensis | reverse complement strand
TCCTTCCTCTTCTGTTCGTGGTAGATCCCAACGAGGAGGGGAGACCAAGAGGATAGGGATCCTTTTTCTGTGACCACCTTGCAAAGCTCGCGACTTGCGCTCCGGCGGCGGCGTTCGTGTCCTGGAGCGCGGAGATCCATGTCCCACCTACTGGTAGGGCGGGGGCACGAGGATCTGCGGCCAGGTTCTGGGATTGGACGCTCCGGCAGCAGCGGCGCTCGTGTCGCGGAAGCTGCTGCCGGCGTCTTTCCCGAACGTCTTCCCCGAACGGCTGTTGCTCGTACGCTCCGGCATCACGGAGAGGCTCCAAAATCTGCTCAAGGTCTGCTCCCCATCTTATTTTAACATGAGCAGGTTAGCTTCTCTGTTGTCCTGATCAGTTTCCTGCAAAAAGAACATGAGCAGCGTCATGAGTTCAAGAGATCATCCGTTAAGGTTGTCCAGTAGTCGTTTTAGTAGTTCAAATGATGGAAATTTACTTTCTGGGATTCATCTATCCCTGTTTGTTGACTCATCATTGTAGGAACAATATTCCGCTGCTGTTTTACATCTGCAGCACTATCCACTATCCAGCACTGATAGTGCTGTCTTTTTTGGTCTGAGTGGAACTGGAATTGCTAAAAATGCAGAAATTTATAAGAAAGCATTGTAAAATGCACTAGTATGTTTCTTGAAGAATGTTATAGATATCAGAGACTGAATGTGATGTTTCTGGGGACTTGTCTGAAGAAACTGTAGACTACATGCCTAGTGGTATCATGTGTTAGCTTGATTTTGTTGGCTTACTTTAAGATTGGCACTGTGATATTTCAGACTGTATGTGCTAATCAGAATGATGTATAATTTGTGCGATTCTTAATTTGTTGTACATCTGATGCCCAGATGACTGTTATTAGACCTGCTGACATGGATGCTCTCCAAGAGCACTTGATATTGATAATAATAATGTGAGTATTATTTTTGCAATTTTCTTCACCCCTATTGTTGGTGCTAACCTATTCTTTGACAAGTAGCCTAATTTGTTGGTCTCTATATTTCAGGTATCTCTATACTTCACCGAAACTCCTACTAATCCATTTCTCAGATGCATTGATATTGAGCTTGTCTCCAATACGTGCCATAGCAAGGGAGCATTGCTGTGCATTGACAGCACCTTTGCCTCCCCAGTCAATCAGAAAGCACTGACTATAGGTGCTGACATAGTTGTTCATCCAGCAACAAAGTACATTACTGGGCATAGTGACGTGAGTTAATGAACCAAATTTGCAGTACTCTATTTACAGATCAAGATATGCATGTATTGAGATTATTTTGTTTTAAGGTTATTGGAGGCTGTATCAGTGGCAGCGACGAGCTAGTTTCCAATGTCCACATTTATCACCATGTAGTTGGTTGTGTTCTAAATCCGGTAAGTTGGATTGGTGTGATTTCTATCCATTTCTCAAACCTATTTGCTTTCACCAGATTTAGTTGCAAAATCTTGTATATTCTGTCTAGCAATGTTCACTATATACCAGGAGTTATACTTGGCTCTCCCTGTATTAATCAGCTCCATATAGTAGTGTCCTGCAACTGTCCATACAGCAAATTACTCCGAAAGGAAAATTTGATTGCAGTTGTACTATATATAGTACTGCATCTATATTGTCTTTCAGTTCTAGATGATGCCATACTCTACATAGACAAAAGTAAATTATTGTTGCTATAATTTATGTTCCTACAGTAACCTTGATCGATTGATTGCAGTTGCACTATATATAATACTTCCATCTACATTGCCTTTCAGTTCTAGATGATGCCATGCTCTACATGGACTAAAGTAAATTATAGTTGCTATAATTTGTGTTCCTTCGACATACTCTATTGTAATCATGAGGATTATTACAATATGAGAGTGCCACGATCGCTTTTCGTGGATAGATAACACAATACCCATAAGATTGTATTCCTAGTTTATTTCTGAATGAAGTAAATTATGTCTTCCAAATGTAAAACTCAATAAATCACAGAACATGATATTGTGTTCCTAGGATACTCTATATGAATTCGTATAACTAAGGACAACCGTATTTCCGTAGAGTGTATGGGTTTGATCTTATTTATAGACTAGTAGGGTGTTTGTGTGCATAAGTTTGACCTGTCTTGTATTGAACCTCTAGGTTCATTGTTGACGTTAAGCTGTTGAAAAGCAATTTGTATAGAACTTAAACGATATATGCTGCGTACATCCCATGATATCCTGTTTTTGTCAACTTCTAACACTTCACTGTATTGTGATTTCAAAATGCCTCCTACCTGAAACTAGTGAGATACTGAGATGCATTAAAAAAACAGTAGATGATTTGAATTGGTCAATATGTCAAGATGCTTTAGCGAGACCTAGTGTTTAGATTGAGTTTAGGCAATAACAGATAATCATATTAAGCCAATTTTGAAACCCTTTAATCAGAACCATGAATCAGATTAGTATGCCCATAGGTTACATTTAAACTTCACAACGGCTAAATACAAATAGGACAAGTAGACAAGAAAACTGACCACAAGAAAACTGATGCTGAAAACGGAGGCAGCTAGCAGTAGACAAGTACCGCAGCAGCAGCAGCAGCAGCAGAAGCAGCTCTTGCTTTGCATTGCTGACTGCGCCAAACTTGAGACATGGATGATTGGGACATTGGATAGAGAAAGAAAGGAAGCTTATCTCCATTTTCTTTATATATGTGTATGTAAGAGGAGAGCCGAGTTATCCACCGTTGACCCCTAATCTAGCAGACTAGCCGTGCATACAAAGATTGTGTCAGCAGCTCTTGCCCGCTCCGTGGCCAGTGACGGCCTCGACTGAAGATCAGCCAACGCTTCCTTCGTATCCTTCAGCTCCTGCTTCGCCTTCGAGAGTTTCAGCTGAAGGAGGTCCATGATTGTCTGGTCATTCACACTTCGGGTACTTTTCATGGGAGCAGAACTCCCCGGAGAAGGACTAGTCGACGCACCAGGTGCTCCAGGCTACACAAAAACAACTCGAGACATAAGAATCATGCAAAAACTCAAGGATGACCCCCGATCCACAGGCTCGGGGCTGTTTCTTTCGGATGTATATACACGACACAAAAATAGACGCAAAAGCAAAGTTTATATTCATCAAAGCTCCATACGGCATTAGGTACTCTTTACAAGCAAAAGTAAGCAAATGGAGGCAGTCCTGTCATCTATGACACCGACTCCAACCTAGACCTAGCGGTACGGGCAGCACGCTCGGAGACAGCGGCGGCACGCCTCTCCGTCATGGCCATCATCTTCCTCGACAGCGTCCCTGCCTGCTCCTTCACCGTGCTAGTCACGGCTGTCTTCCCTCAGGCTTCTTCGGAAAGCCAGCTACAACTTTCTCGAAGTCGCCTGCGATACCATGACCAAGCAGCAAAAGGAAGGTGGTCTCAGAGCCACCTACCATTTGGGCGCGAGCATAGCTGGCGAGGGTGGACGTCCCAGGACCGAACACATCGGCCAGACCTTCCACGGTCGCGGAAGGCGCAACCTTCGGCAAGACGGTCTGGTGAACGGCTGTCAAGGCACCCGCGGCCTTTGTGAGTGCATCCTTGGCACGGGCGCAGATCAGATCAAAGACCTTCATCGCGCCGTCAAGATCACCCTCGTTTGCGGCGGCACGCCACCAACTGCACCTGCAAAGGAAAGAAGCTCAGGGACAACCAGCACAAATGTAAATTCTATAGCAGTGCGCAAAAAACACGGGGACGTTACCTCCCATTACATCAGCCAGCGAGCAAGCCGCTCTGCCTGTAGTGCCTCGCGGGCCTCAACCTCTATGAGCTTCCGCTGGCCGTCCTTGCGCTCAGCCGCAAGCTCCTTCTCAAGCTCCTGCACTCGGGTCAGGGCCGTATCCGATCGGCGAGGAAAAGCGAAGTTCAAATAACAAGTTATTTCAAACAGAAACAAAGGTAAATCGCGGAAGGCCCTTACGGTCTGCCTGCTCCACCTTGGACCGTATAGGTCCCGATCCCGTTCCACCTGTAAATATGTCTCACCCGACTCCAGCAAGTTGCGGAAAAACGGCTACAAAGTAAACAAGGATTTCAGAAATCAGGACACACAAATCAAAAGCACTTGAGCCTATGTCCAACTACCGGTAGTTGCGCATAGCCTCGGGGCTACTCCCATCGGAGCGCTGTCGCGCACCCGATAAACCATGCAAGTTCAGAAGACACTTACGTGATCATAATGAGCTGGCAGCGCACCGAGTGAAGACGAAGGCACATCTTCTTGCGGCTTCGGAGGCACGTTCACCGAGGGAGTCTACTGTGTCTCCACCCGAGTTGCATCACCCGAAGACGACACTGGCGTCACCTTGGGAAGAATCGGGTGAGCGTCATCCTTCGGTAGAGCGTCCTCCTCCGGGCTACGGAAACAACAAAAATCAGAAGAAGACAAAAAGCAATGGAAAGCGCAAAGACAAACAAATTACCAGGTGCTTAACTCGCTTCATCATCATCACTCAGAAGACCTGTGTAGTCCAGATGTGGGGCGAACTCCGAAGAACCAACTAGGGAAACCGCACGAAGCGGAGTCACAGCCCTCGCCTCCTTCGAGTCATGGAACGAAGAACCCGAGTCTTCGCCTTGATCGACTGGCGAAGGTGAGCTGGCCGCAGTCTCGTCTCGTCTACGCGGCGTCGCTTAGGCGGAAGCTCAGCCTCCTCCTCTTGCTCGGACTCCTCCATCTCATCAGTTGGTGTGCGCGGGAGGCGAGAGAAATTTCGTCGACGTTCGGCTCGGCTTCTAAAACCTCCACCTCCGCAGTCTCCCCATCCTCGGGTAATGGGGGTAAGCGAATGATAGAAGGGTGACCCTGCACATAAAAAACCAAAAATTGTCGGTCGACAAGCACATATCTTCTAAAAAAGGTAACAAGCATAAGTCAAGGCATACCTCGGGCAGCGGATGCTCGATGTCGTACGCGTCAGTCGGGCAGTCGAGAGGGCAAGGGTCCTTCGCTGTCAGCTTGGTGATTCCCTAAACCTGGGTGTCCACCTCCCTCTTCGATGGCAAAGGCTCCTCTCCAGCCAGGCGTGTTGGGTCGTGCATGCCTTGAAACTCCCACATCGGGTGCGCTTGCTCTCGCAATGGCTGCACTCCTCTCTTGATGAAGGTCGAAATTAAATGAAGGCCGCTCACTACGCGGTCGGTAGTTTTCATAAGCTCAGCAATCTTCTCCATCAAAGGCTTCGCCTCAGCCTCCTCAGCGGCGGATGTTTGGTGCAACCAAGCTCGGGTCTTTACCAGAGGCGTGGGCATCAAAATCCGGCAGCCCTTCTTGCTGGTGCTGTAGTAGAACCACTTCTTGCGCCAGTTCTGCGCTGACTCGACTTGCTCAATGTCGAAATACTCGACCTCCTTGCGAGCCTGGATGTTGAAGCCGCCAACAGCATACACGCCACCCGGGCCGGCGTTCCTCTTCACATTGAAGATCTTCTTCCAAAGACCCCAATGCAGGTGCACTCCCAAAAAGCATTCACAAAGCACGAAGAAAACGGCTATCTGCATTATGGAGTTGGGGGTGAAATCATGCAGCTGCACCTTGTATGCGTACATCAAGGCGCGCACGAAATCGTGGATAGGGAAAGAAATTCCCCTAGTCACGAAATCATGAAAGCAAACACGCTCGCCTTCCTTCGGTTGAGGGCTTACCTCATCGCCGGGAACGCGTGTTGGCAGCAGCTCGGCGGAGGGAAGCCACCCATCTCGCCGGTACCCGTCCAGCTTCGAGGCCGTCAGATTGGACCTCATCCAGTCACCGGCCCTCTTCTTCAGCGGGGCCGCGTCGCTCGTGGCCGCGGCGGTAGTGGCCGGCGGCAGCCTTCCTCTTCGATGTCTTGGCCATGGCAGCGGTGGCTATGGAAGTGGGGCGTAGAGAGGAAGAAAAAGCAAAGCAGTGGCGGCGGGGAGCGAATGGCAAGTGAAAATATTTCACCCCGCCATTCCCATACTTATTCACAAAGACCACCAATCTCCACCGTTGATCAGGGATCGTGCGTCGCGATACATATCCAGCCATACACGTGGCATACACGGAGAACAACCGTCGCAGGCCACTCCGCCCATTACGCACGGGAAACGAGGAGACCATTATCACATCGTCGTGAAAACGGTCAACACTGCATCGTGGGACCCACACGTCACGTCCCATCCATCGCATCAAAGCACGCCACCGCTTGTCAGAAGGCGCAGTCGCCAAAATGCATCAGCCCTGATGTCATCACAAGCACACATCGCCCAAAAATCCACTCGAGTCCCTATGAGCATCGACTCTAAGGAAAACGAACTGAGACAAATTGGTCACTCGACCGCTTCAGCGACTGAAGCGCATAACTCCCATCGGGAGCCTATCAAAAAATTTATTCGACTGCTGTGAAGGTCTCAGAGTTTTGAGATTATCCTCAACCGCAAGCAATTAAGCACAATCTCGGGGGCCGCTCCCATCGGGAGCGCTGTCGCGCACCCGATAAAACTACGATCAAAAGGCATTAGCTTGTCTAAGCAAAACAGTCGAAGCCTACTTGACTCGGCTACTTAGCTCTATACAAATTTCGTTCATAATTCCCTGAGTTGCGTCCGCTGCATATACCTCGGATGTTGTACACATGGTACAAAGGTAAGACCCGCCGATCCGTCGAGCTAGGCCGGGGCCCGCTCCTACAGCGTTTGCCCTGTAACTTTCCATGTCAGCAGACAAGAAGTCCTGACGGACACGTTAGGTACCCGCAAAATGCTCCAGGTCGGCTCAGTAAGACCTCCGCGGCCTGAGTCGAACCTGACCAGCTCGTTCTGAGTTCGAGTCCGGGGACTAGAGCTTGAAGTAGGCTAGTAACGTTTTGCCCAGAAGTGCAGTTAACTCGTCCCGATCCGTCGAGTGTACCAGGCCTACTATGCCATCGTCCCTAGGAAAAATAAGCAAAGCATCAGTCGAAGCGTTTCCGACTCAGCATGCGTTATCGGGGCAAGCTCGACTCAAAACATACCTAACAAGCAAAGATCAAGGCATAGTATTATCAGTCTACGAGAAACATTACAGAACAAATAGATTATGGCGTGCACTTACAGAGGAGTCCCTGCCCGATTCTTCGAGTCGACCAAGCACTCGGGGCTACTGACGTGGGTGTACCCTTCGGGTGCCCCACCATGAGGATACCTGGTGCACGTACGAGCTAAGGCCCATAAGCAGGCCTGTCAGCGGTCTACGGTCAAGGTCCATGAGGCAGGCCCAAGAGGATGGCGTACGCTCCACTCCAAGTCAAGTAGAGCCATAGTCGGTTTAAATTTACTTGTAAACCTAGTCGGTTGCGAATCCCTGAGACCTAGCCTCCTATATAAAGACTGGGAGGGCCGCTGATCTAGGTCACGCAATACCCAAATCACCAAATCCCTAGCGAGATTGCATCTCGCCGGGACGCCATTGTAGCTCCTTTGTACACCTCAAACATCAATACCAACAAGCAGGAAGTAGGGTGTTACCCTCCGGGGGCCTGAACCTGGGTAAATCTTGCTTGTCAGCTGACGATACTACCAGCGTTACCACGTCTCTTCCCCTTAATCTCAACCCTAGGTACCGAGCCATGGGACTTGATGAGTTAACACCTCGTCAGTTAGCAGCCGGCCTAATAGGGGTCTGGATTCTTGTAATGCTGGTCGGTCAGCTATCTATCATGGCTTTCTAAATAGCACTTTCGTTATAATCTTACATGAACAGAGGATTGCACTGTTTGAACGCAAAACCTAATTTTTAGAGAACAAAACTGAAACAAAATCTGACATGATATAACATTTGTAGAGCTGTTTGTTTTCTGCAATTCTTAATATTGACATGATATAATATAACCCTGTTATCATTTGTACTCTGTTTTCGTTCAAGCCAAAACCAAATGCATGCGTCCAAAATTACCTTCTGTTTTCGTTCATTTCCAGCAGGGAGTGGAAAGTAACTAGGGAACCTGGTATCTTCCATGTAACTAGGGAACCTGATATCTTCCATGTAACTAGGGAACCTGGTATCTTCCATGTAACTAGGGAACCTGATATCTTCATTCTAGAAAATGTTGTGTGGTACTCCAGAACCTGAAATCTTGTCTGATGCTATGTGACCCCATGCTATCAAATTTCGAATCACTATGATTTGAATAGATAGAACTTAATGCCCTTGTGTTGACAGTCTGGCTATCAAAAAAAGGGGAAAAATTAACAGTAGCTATGCATCTTTTACGTTTCAAATCTTTGGTATTTTTGGAGTATTAAATTGAAGAACTGAATTTCATTGAACAATTCAACGAAAAGCTCTTGGTCAAGTTTGATGTAAGTATTTTTCTTGAAGCTGCCGGTGGGACCACGAGTACCGGCGGGAAGAAGGGGAGCAGAGCACCGGCGGGGAGCAGGTCTTCCCCTCCTGCTGGGGCTGGGGTAGAGGAGCACGGCTCTCTGCTAGGGCTGGCTGAGCGAGCTGGGCGCGAGCGAGCTGGGACGCCCCTTGGCTGGGATCGCGAGCGAGATGGAGACGGAGGAAGGAGAAGGAGTTTGAATCGCAGTTTTTTTTTGTAATGATTTTAGTGCATGAGGGTTTTTCTGTAAGTTGATAATTGAATACAGCCTGCGTCAAGTAAATCAGAACGGCGGGAGTAGAAGAGAATGCATTTTAGATTGTTTTCCTATTCACGAATTCTCTAGGAGGAAGTGAAATTATTCATATTTTGTAAATGGGATGAAGTTTACGCAAAGATTGGACCTGTGATACTTTTGGATTATTATGATCCATGCATTACCGAGTTGTAGCAGGGATATTTTGGAATCCATTCCCTTCCCCTTGATGGTCAAATGGCAACAGGGGGATTTCCTTTCCAGTGTGGCGAAATCTTCAGGTAGTTTAGTGCCGTGGGGTTTCATCAAGAAGTTAAGGAGAGTCATACATCATGCCACTTCCGATAAACTCCAAGTGTGCCATAGGTACAAAATCATATAGTACACTATTTACAAGCTAGTACTTGAGACACCACACAACGAAAGGCCTTCACCTGTTAAAGAAGATCTTGCGCAGCAGAGATCTCTTGGGCCTCGGAAGCTCCTCGGGTGTTAGAGCATCTACCACGACAGAGGTAAACTCGTGGAACGCCTCGAAGAGGATCCAGCGTAAAGGTCCATCTCGGGTGTGATTGTCGATCACCAGTATATGCAGCTCACCATTGGCCACGAATCGGTACCCTATGCAGACTACAGAATGGTAGCGGTTCCCCCCGCCAGGTACGCCTCGGTATACATACTCCTGCCAAAAGTTGCTGATGAAGTACTCCGGGGCGACGTGAAGTGTCCCAACCATAGGCCCGCATAGCCGGAGGAGGACTACGGCCCCGCCCGGCTTCAGGTTCTCCATGCGGAAGCTCTGGTAGCTCCGGACAGTGAGATCCCGATCCGGGACATCCATCAGCTCCAATCCGATGGAGTACTTCTTCATCATATCAAGCACCGAGGATGGCCAACTGCCAATGTCAGGATACCAAACTTTGGCGAGCATGCAGCTGAGCTTCATCCTCAACACGCCCCTTGTCCGGCAAAGCTCATACGGAAAGGATCCCAGGCCGTGCCGTCGTTCAAACGCCAGGCGGTGTTGAGCGTGGATGCACATCATGCATGATAAGATCACACATGATCCTGCGGCAAGCAAGTAAACAATCAGCTCCATCGATCAGCTATTATGTGCAGCCAGTTATTTGAAAAAGGGATGTAAACTTTGTTTTTGAGAGGTTGGAGGACTCACCGTCTCCACTCTCGTCCTGGGCTAAAGTACTTTCGGGGTCACTCTGAAACATAGGCACGCCCATCATGTTCACCCACGTCCACTCCATGGGAATCTCGTCCTCATAGCAAGCAATCCCAAGTTTCCTCGACACCCAAAGCTTCAACTTGTCGATCCAATAGCCAAGGCCAGTCCGCCGTTGGGTAAGTACGATGTCGCATGCTCCCCATCCACCCTCTGATCAAGCAAATAGTGTTTTAGAGAAATTTCTCATTCTTAACGATGTGATCAAGTCTAAAGTTTTTTTTTCCTTATTCTCGTGGACGGTAAGGAACATAGAAAAATAGAAAAATAAATCATATGCTCCCCCCCCCCCCCCAAATAAAAAAATCGAAACAAAAAGTATATCATTTCACTTTCTGAAAAAAATGGTGATGAACATATACAAGTGTCCTACCTAAGAGCTAAGTTTCATGGTGAATGACATTTGTGGTGCTCTGTTAAAAGTCCACACAAACACATGTAATTTCATCACGAAACTTGACACATATTTAGAACACTTGTATATATTCGTCACCAATTTTTTTCAGATTTTTAAGAACGTTTTACTATTTTTTTGATTTTTTATTAGGTCAGAGCATGTGAGCCGGGAGCCAAAACGACACTCCCGAAGACTAGGCTAAAATTATATGGAGTTGGTGTTTCGACTCACTATAGTAGATGCTCCCATTATAAAAAAAATCATTTTAAATTGTTGAAAGATCCATAATAATCTGGTTTACATCGTACATTTAATGCTCCAAAAGACATTTTTGTCGCGTGAAAAAGACATATTTCACCAAAATGACTTTTGAGTTTGAAGGGACATTATTTGGTCTTTTTTACACTACCACAAAAACATATCTTTTTTCATGAAATTTTGTGAGCGATCATAGAATGGTCGAATGTATATGATTAATTCCTTTTTTTTCTTTTTTTTTACATTTTGAAATGCGTTGGAGTAGATGCACCTATGAGACAAAATGAATTTCCCAGAAACTTTCAAGGCTGATTTTAGTTCCATAACTTTTCACCACGAGACCAAATGAATTTCGGACCTTTTTCAAACAGCAACTGTCAATAGACTCATTTTCAGCAATGTTTGCGAGAGGCATGTCTATAAACGACCGCTTCAGCACAAAAGAGCAGAACTGACCTGCTGTCCCAGTGACCTCTGCTTCAGGCTCGACGGCGGTGTTGCAGCAATCTGCGTCAGCTTCGTCTTGCTCTGCCGTGACGCTGTCGCCATGGTCGGCGCCCGGCGCTGTGGTGATGCCGTCGCAGGGGTCCTCCGCTCCTTGTCCTGAGCACTCGGGCATAGTGACGCCGACACACGGCTTCTTCTCTCCATGGCCGGCGCGAGGCGGCGGCTGTAATTGATCCAGAAGAACTTCGATCAAGAGGCGTAGGCCGTAGAAGACAAGAAAACAAGAAAAGAAGAATTCGAAAGAACTGTGAGAAACTGCGGTGAACTCACCCCCGTGCCGACCTCTCCCCCGAAGGCCTCCGCCTCCTGCTCGACGCGGAAGATAAGGCCATCGTCTCCGACGCCCGCCTCCACCTCCGCAGCCCTGGCTCCTCCATGGGCGGTGACGTTGGGGAGGCTGCAATTACGGATTGAACAATTGGTGACCAAGGTTAGAGAAGAAGAAGAAGAAGGTGGAGGAGGACTGGAGGAGGCGAACTAACCAGACTTCTTTGCCGAGCACCTGCTCGATGGAATTCCTAGAGGCGGCGGCGCCGAGCCCCAGCACCTCCTCGGCCTCGCTCCCTGCGTGCTCGTGGCGGAGCAAGAAATCCTCCCCGAAGCAGGAACGCGTGATGGCCTGCACCTCCGCCACTCGGTGGTAACCTGGAGCAGCCGCGCCCGTGGTGGGGAGGTAGCGTCCGTAGACGGCGCTGACGGAGCGCCGGTCGCCGTTGAAGATGTGCTCGGCGGCAGCCATGCTCTCCGATGCCCCTCGCTCGCGCTGGGCGATGCCCGCTCCGCCCTCGTAGCCTTGGAACCCCTCCATTGCTCCCCCAGGGCAAGCTTGCTCTAGTCGGATAGCCGCGGTCGGGGACGGTGGGTTCTTGGTTTCTTGGTATGGGCGCGAGGAGGAAGAGGCCGTTGAGGCGGTTGAATTTTGGGCGAAGCTGGACAGAGCACCTCAATGAGCCCTGACCTGTGGGACCGACCCACAGTAATCCTGTATCGAGTTATACGGTTCGTGATGTATTGTTGGAAATTATTCATGTAAATTCCCTGAAAGTGGCTGCATTTTGTTTTACAGGACGCGGCTAGGCTCGCCTGACCAAAATCCTTGGTATATTTCATCGTTGCCCTTCCTCCTTCTTGTACGGTGAGGCTCCTCAGTCCTCGACCGATCGCTGCAATACCGCCGTCCTTTTCGGCGGCGGTTGGCATGCTGTCGTGCACCTTACCACCTCGCCCCTGCTCCGAGCTTCTTCTTCGTCGACCTGGCGTCACCCCGATCAAATCTCCAAGAACGGCAAGAAACTACATCATCTAAGTGCCGACACACCACTAATTCAACCCTAATTAAGTTTTCTGCTCACATTAATCACCGCAGCAACGTTCGCGGCCGCTCTGGCTTGTTTTATTTCTCATTGCCGTCATCGATTCAGGATCCCACTCGTTATACTACTCATCGTCGTTTTCGAATCAAGCTCTACCTCCTCTCTCGCTCAGCGCACGAATCTTGGCGCGTCGACCAATTGAAAAAGATTTCTACCAAGCGCTATGCAATTTCTCGGTCAACCGGTAACTAGCAAAAGTGTTTCTACTTCGATCTCATCAAGTATAAGTGCAGTTCAATCGACCTTGCCGCTGAAGAACCTTTTTACTTTTGTGAACAGTTCAAACAATGCATTAATAATCACCAATAGTAGTATAAAGATGCCAAACAATAATAAAAATTACAAATAGATCACTGGATCACCTAGCGACGACTACAGCAATAAAGCGGCCGAAGGCACCCCACCGTCCTCAACCCTCCCTCCTTAGATCTGGACCGAAGGCACTAATACGAGGTGACGCGATCGTATTAGCCTTTTGTAGTCTGAGAGGGGAGATCGGGAGACTAATGCCAACGAGTGGCGTTCGATTCACCTAGTGGGTTTGAACAATTATGTCAACTAAGTGGAAAATTAATCCATGAATGAGATGTCAAGAGAAAGAGAATCCTCAACGTCTTTCGTGTTGGAGTGGAAGAGAAGTGGTCACAAGACGTGGGAAGAGGAGAGGAAGAGGCAACAGCCATGGCGTTCAAGCTTCTGTACCTGTACGTTTTTTTCTGAGGGAATTCTGTACCTGTACGTTTTTTGTTTCGAGAATTCTGTACCTGTACGTACGAGGCCCAACTCGGGTATGAGAGAAGAGACAGATGGGCAAGATTCGGCCCAAATGGTTTTTTTTTCTGGATTTCTAAACTTCTTTTCTGTTTAGTAATTACAGGAAAATAAATTTGGCTTGTATATATGCCAGATATTTTTCGAAACTTCCAGGAAAGTCCAATAAAAATATATTAATAATGGGCTTAGTAATTATACTTTGTACCCAAGTTCAGTTTTAGAAAATAATTGTGTTTAGGAAAATGCATATAGGCCTTAATAAATCACTAAAAATTATTCTAGGGTTTATCAAATCCTATACGTTTTGGGAAGATCCAAATATACATATGGGGTATGTTTGAATCATTTCCAAAGTATTGTTTTTGAGAACATCATGTTATTCTCTTCTCTTTATTTGTATTCCTCACTTTGGAATTGGATTTAAATATAGGAAGAATCCAAAGATGCATAAAAATCCAAATAACAACCAAATAGAATATTTCCAACATGTTTACTATATTTGGGAAATTCATATTATTCCCTCTCTCTCGACTAATTTAAACATGTTTTGTAAAATATTCATTGCAACTAAAATTCATATGAAACCAAAGTCACAAGTTGAATTTGTTTAAAAATTCCCAAACCAAGATTTATGTTTTGGATAGTCGTTTTGATCCACTCTGACATGTTTTGAATCAATGTTTGAGAAAAGTTTAAACAATTCCACAAAAAGTTTGAATTCTTCAGAAATCACAAACTTATGTAATTAATTTAACATGTCAAAATGTACAAATTTTTGGGATGTTACAAGCCATCTTCTGAATTTTCTGACACCGAAAAACTTAGCATCTTCGCGGGCATGACAAGACAGACGCAGGCCATCCAACTCAGGCTATGAACTAGCATAGCCAAGAACACAAAAGCACCAGCTAGCCTCAAGTTCTGGCACCAAACAGACAAGCCGTCCTCTGAGACCAAGAAACAGAGCATCTTTGTAACGTCAATGGAATTTACTTGTTGGTCATATGATTCTAATTCTCGTAGGTCGATGGTGTGTTCCTTCTTGTGCACAATAACTTTTGGAATAGTTCATTTCTCTTCCGATCCAAGAAATTAAACACCAAGGATGATAAAGGAGAAGAAATTGATAGCTATCCTACAACTGTAATCCTAATTATTTCTATATAACTGTTGTAGTGTAACATGGAAGAATTCCTCTTTGTGCTCCTCCTTGCCACACACAAATTCTGCATCGCTTGGGTGCAAGATCTTGGATTCGTCTGGACAAAATGCACATTGGGTTCTGAAGACGTGCAGCGGCTTTTCTGTCAGAGATGGAGACAGAGTTAGCTAATAGATTGACCAAGCTGCCTAATATGTATGCAATCATGTAGTCAGCACAAAGTTGGGAGCTGAGAGTACTGTAAGATAAATTTTGACACCTAAGATGGAGCATGTTTGAACGGCTAGTTGGCATGAGCATGTATCGAAGCGTAGCTCGGCAAAGAAGCGCTGCATCGCAGTAGCTGGGTCTGCATCCTTCCGGCGAGCCAAGAAGCCAACATGGTACCAAAGGTGATCCCTGAAACCGATGCAGGCGGCCTTCATCTCCGTGGTCGACTGGACAGGATACTGGAATTCGTCGCCCTGCATCATACTATCATCATGTATCAAATCCAATTGGGAATGGACTGGTCGTTTGTGATTATTAAATCTCTACTATATAATACGAGTAGTGTTTCTTCCGTCGTCCGTTCGGTGGTACGTCGTGAGCGCGGTTCGTCGCTCCTCCGTGCATATCCCCCGATCCGATATGATTTCCAATCAGCCTCGCAACCAACAGTCCAACACGGCAACAAGATGCGAGATTAAAAGGAAACAATTAAACGCACGGAGAAACCATGGCCCGCCCCCACCTCCTGGAGCCCCGCCCCCTCTCCTGCGTTTTGCCTAACTGGGCGGCGGCTGGCACCCTGCGGAGGAGCCAGAGATCGGCGGCTCGGAAGGCGCCGGCGGGGGAGGTTGAGGTGTCCACCGCGAAGAGGTCAACCAGGAAGACTGCGAGACCGATGGTGATGCTCGATTTGGACCAGGAGGAGGAGGAGGATTCGGCCGCTACACCGGAGCAGGAGGAAAAGGTGCAGCAAGTAGAGCAGAAAGGTGAGGATAATATGCTCGTTTTTTCTACTAAACAATTTGTTTGGCTGTTCGATTGCCTGGAGTAGTGCAGTTCTGATGCGAGTTTTGTGATCGTGCAGCAGCTACTTCTGATGAGAAATCTGACGACCCTGTGGAGGAGGAACTGACAAAGCTTCCGGAAGAAGAAAACAGCAAAGTGGATGAACCAGAGCAGGCTGAGGAAGGTAAGATTTGTTACTGACTTGATTGTTTTTATTTTCGCCCAAGGCTTGTTAGCAGTAAACCATTTCAGTACTCAGAAACTACATGTCGATGCCAAGCATATAATTTTGTCCCAAGGATTATATGTGTGAAATTCGTGAGCAGTCAACCATTGAGCATAAATGCCTAATGACTTGGAAACTATAAGAGTTTGACAAGCACCTATTGTCTGTACTAATTAAGTTTCTAAACTGTGCCATGTCAAAATTCGGTAAGCAATTTATTTTATCTACGAATCTACCAGCTTCTTGTGTGAAAAAGACTCGCTCCTGCCACCTTCACTGCAGAAGCTAGATTCAATAGGTGCCTATTTCGTGGACTAAAGCTTAAACGTGTGCTGTAAGATCTAATCAAGTTCATCTTTTTAATTGATGACAGATTTATGCAGTATGGAAAACACTGATGCAGACGAGAAATTTGGGACCCAATCTCCAATCATAGATGTC
Source organism: Poa pratensis (assembly GCA_947311845.1). Lineage (NCBI taxonomy): Eukaryota > Viridiplantae > Streptophyta > Magnoliopsida > Poales > Poaceae > Poa > Poa pratensis. The sequence goes on along the minus strand of CAMZMU010000051.1, from coordinate 63,990,606 downwards.
AAGGAGCAAAGAAGGAAAAAAGATAGAGATAGGTATGCACAGATGACCAACGAAGAAAAACAAGAAAAAAATGAAAAGGCGTCGTGAAGCTTATCAGCAAAGCAAAATAATTAAGGATTTAACCCAGTTGCACGAAAAATGCACACGGGGGAGGAGAAATATGCAGATTTAAAGCCTGAACAAAAGACAAAAAAATGCGTGCGAGAAAAGCAGAAATATGCAAATATGCAGCCAGAACAAAAAAAAGCTAGAATAGAGCAAATTATAGCTAATCGAGTTTAGACGCAACACACCAAGCAAAGAATCAATTGCGATGGTGAACCCTGCATATGTCGAATCAAAAAGGAAGTTAGTAGAAAAAAGGCTAGAATACAGCAAATTAGAGCTAATCGTGAGTTTAGACGCAGCACACCATGCAAAGAATCAATTGCAATGGTGAACCCTGCATATGTCGAATCAAAAGAGGAAGTTAGTAGATGTAGATTTTCGATGTATACCAAGAGATAATATGCGATCGATTTCAACCAATAGTTGTTTGTTATTCACTCTGGTCGTAGCAACGCACGGGTGCTCTTTTTTTTTGAGGTGTCAAATCATGTACATATGCTTGCTGTATTTTCTGTTTTCAATTTTCAGAAATTGCAAGTGTACATATTTTGAGTTGGAGATGAACGTATTCAGATTATGCATGTTGTAGTCTTGCAAGTTAGACACATACAGCTATATTTTTTGCCGTTCGTTGGATGATTTTCTGGTACAATAAATGAAATTCATATGACAATTATAGCATATCCCCGTTGCAACGCACGGGCATTTTGCTAGTACTACTAGTCGCGCGTACCGGGTTGTTGGAGTTGTAGTGTTGGATTGCACGGTGGACAAGCCTAGAGATGAAGCGAGCGTCGATTTCTCTGTGTCAGGCAGGCAGACATGGTCAAATGTTATTCAACACAATATTTATCGTCAAATTGATTTCATCCCGTAAAATTGAAAAAAAAAGTATAGTTGGATTATTTCCACGCAAGCAAATCTCTAAGAGGCAAGAGCTGAGAATTGATGATGCGGTACGTACTGTTGAGTGAGCTTGCGGCGGGCAATGTTTGCTCTGTTCACGAAATCTTGAAAGCCTGCTGGATCGTCTTCCAGATTAGCAAACATCTCTTTTGGCATGTACTCCAGCGGGAAGGAGCCGCGCTCGCCGGCGGCCGGGGACGAGAATAAGGATCCCATCGATGATTGATTCTCCTAGGTAGGGACTTGGAGGGCGCCAATCAACGGGATTGGGATGGGATGTACGTATATAGGCGGGCGGGCGATGGGAGCTACGCGAACGAAGAATCTTAATCCGATTCGAGCGGGGAGCGTGAAATAGGAAGGGATTGAGCCAGCGGAGGGATCAGTAGTGAGTGTCTGTGTAGGAGAGGAACTCGATTGCGGCGCTCGGGGTCATTGCCTCCGCTTGGTCCGTTCCTCTGTTTGGGGAGGAAAGTTGAAAGAAAAAAAATCAGTCAATCATATTGGACTTATTTTAGATTTTTCTGAGCAATTTAAATTTTGAGTTTAAAATTTGGGGCAACGAGGAGCCAGCCTCTCTGGTGAGGCTCGATGTGCTCCTCCATGAGCTCGTACATGACCCTATCAGAACCAGGAATTTGTCGAGGCCTGGGCGCGCCGTAAGGTAACAAAAAAAACATTTCGACAAAAATAAGCATCATATAGAGCAAATATAACATGAATACACTATATGTTCACATCACATTCCCATGTTCACAAGTTCATAATACAATCCAATGCGCATATGCGCTAAAATTAGATATCAAGAACTTCCAAAATTAGATATGTTTCTTTTCCTATTTTTTAAAAAGTCCAAATGAATATTATTTTATAGTATGATAAATGATTTATTTTGAATCCCGCCAATACTTTTTTTTTAACACGCTAACAATGTTTTTATAACTATGCGAACATTTTTATATGAACTCACGAACAATTTGTTTTAACCGTGTGAACATATATAATCGTTTAAACATATATCTACCGATTCAGTTTTGTTATTCGGATAATGATTTCTTTCATGGCTCATGTTCAACCTTTTTTCTTCAACCAATTTTGTTCATATTCAAATTTATGGTTGATTTAATTACCAGATTTATCTCCAGACCGTGTCTCGATATTATTGTCCAGGATCATCAAAAATGTTCACGTGTATGTATTTTGTTCATGTTTATTTTCCAATGCTTTAATTTTTTTAGGTCTAGTGCCCATTCAAATCAATTGGTTCTCAGGCTCAAAAAATGTTCATGTGGTACTAAGTAATTATTCACGAGGTTTTAAAATAATCAAGACACGGGTTTATAGACGTTTTGGTGCAATATATATAATCTTTGACAATGTTAAAAAGTAATGTTCAGTTTTACGCATGCTTTTCTTTTTCAACCATCCCATGTGCATCTATCTCACGGCTGCCACGTCCAGTATTGAAGTTCTTTCGTTAACTAAATAACGTATCTGAAGAAATTGGGTTAAACGAGACGAAACATCTTCAAGAAATAGAGGAAGCAGTAAATGGTCGAAGCCCATAGAAACCGCAGGGTATTCATGAGTAGCTAGTCGCTGCAGCTCGAGCAGGAATGAGTCGCTCGCGGCCTTTTCCCAACTGTGAACTGCCCAAGCCTATCGACGTCAAGACTCATCAAGCCAACAGTGTTGCCCCTGATCAGAGGTAAAGGATTGGGCTCCTACGGCCATGTTGTTGAGGAGATCAAGGTACGAGCTAGGAGCTTCAACCACGCTGAGTTTGTCCATGAAAAGAGATCAGCTGTGGATGCGCACAACCTGGCAAGAAGCTCTATTTATCTTTCAGTTGGCAAGCATATGTGGTTTCAATCTCCTCCAGATGGCATTTGTATAACTTATCAAACCAATAATTAATAAAGGGGTGGAGAATTCTCAAAAAAAAAAAAGGATGCCATTTGATCGCTAGAATCACTCACGCTTACGAGGCGAGCGCCAGCGAAGCCGGGGCAAGGGGCAGGGACGCTGCGTCCGCCCATGCCTATCAGTGTTGTCATGGAGAGGGATTAGCAACCACAAGACATGGTTACAACTACATGGACCATTCCTTCTTCAAATACCAATATAAATAAAGTCATATGGCCAAACCAATGTAGTGACAAGGAAATTAGAGAGGCGTTTTGGCTATCAGGTGTATATGCTCCTGTTATATGTTTCAAAATTAAAAATATAAAAACTCTTCAAAAAATTGAAAAACATTGGGCACAAACATATACAAGTTTTGAACATTCGTGCAAAAATTTCGGAAGGAAATAACATTTTTTGTGGTCCGTGGAAAAAAGACAAATCTATGCTTTGAATTTTTTTTATTTTTAAATCTCATCTCGACCACAGATTTTGTCTTTTTTGCATAGACCACAGAAAGTGTGATTTCCTTCCGCAATTTTGCACGAATATTCAAAACTTGCATATGTTTGTGCCTAATTGTTTCAGATTTTTTAGAAGTGTTTTTATATTTTAATTTTTTTAAACATAATAGGAGCATATGCACCCGGTTGTTAAAGTGAATTTCTACACGGAAACCTGAAAATGAAAATGCGTTGTGGCTCACGATGACGACACCCCTTGAAATCCAACCATCCCTTCAAATGTAACCCACGCTTGTGATTTATTCACTTACCATATGTCTCCCTCTATATTGTATTCTTGTTGTACTACGTTTGTAACTACTCCTACTGACGTCACGTGCAAGTGTCACAGGCTCCACCTTCTGACGTCACGTGCAATAAATAAAAGTCATGCTTTCACCCAATTCGTATTAATTTCATTCAAGTTTATTCTCCAGATTCATTTAATCAAGTTGTACTAGTCATGGTAATTAGTAGTATTGGACTAATTATTGTGATTAGCACTAATGCATGCACACATTTAAATTTGTTTCACAAGAGTTTTTTAGATGCACAACATTCAATATAATACATACCCAAGATTAATTTCAGTTACAACATGTAGATAGTTATGAATATCCCATCTCCTTTTGACACTACAATTAGTAATTACTTACATACGATGCAAATATATATTGGTTTCTCTTAAATATTTTTACCCAGGCTAAAATGCAAGAAATTCCCTGCATGAATTTTATACTAGTATGATACTTATTTGATTCCAGGAAAAAAATTATACCGTTTGGACCTTTTCTATGTTATTAATATGAACAATTTTTAATTCCAAAACATTTTTGAATTTGATTTTTCTATAATCTGAACTATTTCCAGTTCTGACCTTTTGTTAAATTTTGACCATACAAAAATGTAAGGCACGCTATTTTTGTGTTGATCTTTGATGAATGACATTGATCACTAATATACACGGATTTTCTACCCGGGGTGGTAGCTACGCACATACTTAGGGCCATTGGATCTGGTACCAAGATTCGTGCTGCCGTTAACGTCCGTTTACCGGTTTCGGGTTCGTCACTATACGAATGAAATCGTTTTCGTTGCCGCAGGAAGAAAACGACGAAAAGGGGCACCCGTGACCGGCTCCACCAACGTCGCCTTCAAGAAAAAAAGACCACGGGAAAAGACACCGGTGCAACCTCGCCGACGGCCACCGTGGCTAACCTCCCTTGGCTCCCAGCCGGCCACTGAAAAAATTCAGAATTTGTTCTTGAGAGAGACAAAGCTGCCGGTGCACCCTTCACCCTGACGGAATCTGAGGCGGGGAATCGGCGAAGGAATCAACCAATCACGAAACAACATCCCATATTTTCTGTAAAATAAACTTGAATGAAGATGGGATTTGGAGAAAAAATATCACGAATAATTAACAGATCTTTTCACTCATAAATTTTAACATTTGAATACACATGTGAATAAATCTGGATCGGGAGCACCGGTGAAGCAAAAAAAACCAGATCGGAAAAAAAAACGTCGACACAAAAACAACAAAAAATAATTGCACCGTGCCGGGCTCAAAACATGTTTTCAACTCGGTTTCCTCCCATGCGGGATCCCAGTGCTAGCAAAAAATTTGTTCGATCAATCAAACCCGATTTATTTTCTTCACCATTCAGTAAAAGTGTAAAACAAATCATATGTTGTCTTTAATACGTGATTTGTTTACTTCACCATTCAGTAAAGCAAACTAATTTCAGGGATATAGAAGGTCTGAATCTGCTGGAAAATGAAAGATTGAAGCAAACTGGATCTAGCAAACTGGATCTGGATCGGGAACACACCATGTACAAATAATCAAACATGGACATGATTCTCTCAAAGAATGAATAAAATTTTCAGATCGGAAGGGAAAAAGGACATGAATCAAATCAGATAAAAAAAGCAAAACCGGCTGGTGGGAGGCACGGCTTGCCCGGCGTCCCTTGCGCCGGCCACCATAGAGCCCACTCGTCGAGTTTCCGGCTCGTAGGGGATCGACATGGTTGTTGGAGTTGGGTGGCGGCTCCCGGCTCCCGGGGCGACGGCGCCATGGCGAGGGGAATCGGGGGACAGCAGATTTGGGGAGGATGCGTGAAGGTGACCTCGAATCAGTGCACGTGTAGCAGATCGACGGGTGTTCTACGTCCTGCTCGCCGGAGAGCACCACCAGCGGCGTCGGCTCTGCTCGATGCAGAGTAGGCAAGGCCGCCGTCGGCCCGGAGATGCACCGGATATGGAGAGCCGCCGCCAGCCTGGGGATGCCCCATGGCCCCGGTCGGTCTCCCTCACCCGCCCATCAATAGCAAGGAGGTTGGACGGGAGAGAAGGCCCCGTCGACCGTGGGGCTTTTGCCGTGGTTGGGGAGGAATGGAGCGGTGGGAATTGGTTGAGGTGAGAGAGAGCCCGTGCGAGTAGGACGAGCGGAAGGCAGCATCGGTGGTTTTTCTTTTTCTTTTTTGGCAGTTGTGTGCGGGCTGGGTTTCAGTTGGAGGACAGAAAAGTGGCTAACGGCGTTAAGTTAATCTACGGTGGAAAATGTCCTATAGGTTGATCTAATGGCTAGATGAGGGTGCGTAGCTACCACCCAGGGTAGCCCGCTATTTCCCAATAAATTATATGGATTGAGAATGTATAAATGGTACCCTTGGATTGATCTTGCAAAAACATTTCATTTCATATATCATCGTACTAATTTTGTGGATATATTAAATACAAATTATGGTCAAATTTGTACGCCTTTGACCAACAAAATTTAAGTTTGGGACGAAGTGAGTATTAAACAAGAAGAATAGTATTGTACATACCTAATAGAAGTCATATTTAAGGAGTAGATCGCTCTTACTCATGGGTTTGTAGATTATCTAGCCGTTGATGCAGGGCTAACGTTGTTGACGAAGACTTGTCCAAAAAAGACGCGAGGATCTTATATTTTCCTCTTTTTTTGCCGACGAGGATCTTCTTTTGTCTTGATATGTTAACTCCCGTTTACTTATCAAGAACACATGTTTCCAGGTTTACGTCTTCTCTCTGTCACTCTGCACTGTCTGCAGGTAGCAATCAAATTAAACTCCTTGGTCTGGCCTAACTTCCGACTGCGGTACGACTCGGAATCGCACCTAAGCAAGTTCGATTCGGACTGTTGAACTCGTCGTCCAGTGCTATATAAACTAGACACGCCCACCCAGCACGGACCGATCCATCGAGCATCCTCCGGCCGGCTTGCCTTGCAGCAGATCGAGCATCTTCCGGCCGGCTTCCAGCAGATCGCCACGATGGTTCTGGCGCAGCTGGGCACGAGCATCACCCGCGCGCTGTCGCGGATGAGCAACGCGACGGTGGTGGACGAGAAGGCGCTCGGTGAGTGCCTGAACGAGGTCTCCCGCGCGCTCCTGCAGTCGGACGTCCGCTTCCAGACCGTCCGCGACATGCAGGCCGGCATCAGGAAGACGGTGAGCCTCGATACCCTCGCCGCCGGCACCAACAAGCGCCGCATCATCCAGCAGGCCGTCATCTCCGAGCTCTGCACCATGCTGGACCCCGGCAAGCCCGCCTTCGTCCCCAGCAAGGGGAAGCCCAGTGTCGTCATGTTCGTCGGCTTGCAAGGTTCTGGGAAAACCACCACCTGTGCCAAGTACGCAAATTACTACCGTCGGAAAGGATTCAGACCATCACTGGTCTGCGCCGACACATTCCGAGCTGGTGCTTTCGATCAGCTGAAGCAGAATGCAACCAAGGCGAGGATACCGTTCTACGGGAGCTACATGGAGTCCGATCCCGCCAAGATCGCTGTCGACGGTCTGGAGAGGTTCAGAAAGAGAAGTCTGATCTCATCATCATCGACACCAGTGGCCGCCATATGCAGGAGGCTGCACTCTTCGAGGAGATGCGTCAGGTTGCACAGGCAACGAAACCGGACCTGGTGATCTTTGTCATGGATGCTAGCATTGGCCAGGCTGCGTTTGCTCAGGCGCAAGCATTTAAACAAACAGCTTCTGTTGGTGCTGTGATCGTCACCAAGATGGATGGTCATGCCAACGGCGGCGGCGCCCTCAGCGCGGTTGCAGCTACCAAAAGCCCCGTCATATTCATTGGAACCGGAGAACACATGGATGACTTGGAGGCCTTTGACGTGAAACCATTCGTTAGTCGTCTACTAGGCATGGGAGACGTCGCTGGACTAATTGACAAGATCCAGGATGTTATGCCTGCTGATCAACAGCCTCAACTTCTCGAAAAGCTGGCCCAAGGAACCTTCACTCTCAGACTTCTATACGAGCAGTTTCAAAATCTTCTCAAAATGGGCCCCATTGGCCAACTCTTGTCCATGCTGCCTGGATTTACTTCCCAGCTGATGCCAAAAGGACACGAGAAGGAAGGCCAAGCAAAGATTAAGAGGTACATGACGATCATGGATTCTATGACAGATGCGGAGCTCGACAACACAAACCCGAAGCTCATGACTCAGTCACGAATCATCCGGATCGCTCGAGGGTCAGGTAGGCAAGTGAAGGATGTCACGGGCATGCTGCAGGAGTACAAGCGATTGGCCAAGATGTGGAGCAAGATGAAGATTCCCAAGAACGGAAACCTCAACATCCAGCAGCTGATGAAAAATCTCCCACCACAAGTGCTCCAGCAGCTGGGCGGCAAGGACCTAGGCAAATTGCTTGGTGGTGTGGGTGGGCCTTCCAAACGTAAATAGTTCTTTCTTCTAGCATATATATAGGCGGTGTACCTTTTATTTTATATAGGTTTTGCTATGTTGTAGGAATTGTTAGGTGATTATTTTTATGAGCCGGTGAACAGTCTTATGCTTCGTATATTAATGCATATAATTAATTTCGTGGGCTTTGACAACAAAAGCTGTGTGAGTATGTTAGAATTTCATAGCATGTACGCAACACATAGTAAAAGTCCGTGAAAAAACATACATGTACCATTGTCCATGGCGGATCCGATCAGATGGCTACCATGCAATTTATTTTCCACCGAGTTAAAATGTTCTTAGGACCGGCTGCACTCTTGTACCAAATTAATTAATTTATAAAATAACACCCCTATGTTCAGTTAGTAAAAACATAACCGTCACATGCCACCATGGGAATGTAGTCGGTCGGACTTCAACCGGCAACGGCAAGGGACGAACCGGCAAGGAGTTGACGCAAGGTTGCGGCTATATGGTCATGAGAGGCACGTGAGGGCGTCTCCTCGCTCTCACCCCCACGCCCGGAGGCAGCCGCCGTCGCCGCCCTCGCGCCCCTCTCCTCCCCTCCCACCTCTCCCCCGCGCCCCCGCGTCGCCCTCCCGAGCGGGACGACCGGGGCGCCGTCGCCTGCCCCCGCCCCCGTTCCCTCCTCCGCCCAGCTCTCCCCTGCCGTCGCCGGCGGGCGCCGCCGGGCTTTGCCCGCGCGGCAGCCGGCGGCCGGCATGACCTTCTTCACCCGCGCGCGGTGGTGCCGTCTCGGGAGGCACACGGCGGCAGTGGTCTTCGGCTCGCAGCGGCTTGGGCGAGCTCGGCGGTCTTCCCCGGACAGGTCCAGTCGGTCGGAGCGTGGCGGCGCCTCTCCTTGGCGGCAGGACCGCGGCCGTCGTGGTGCTGGTCCGGCTCGTCGCTCCCAGCCCAGATCGGGGCCCTCGGGCCCTATCTGGGTTTTAGGCGGGCCGTCCCGAATCTTTGATGGCGTGGACTTCTGCAGGTTGAAGACGGAGGGCAGCTCAGATGGGGGGCGGTGGTGCCAACGGTGTGCCTTCTGCAGCGCGACCGCGGGAGCTTTACGGGCCTCTCGAGGCCCGGTCGGGCCTGTGGGCCCACGGGCCTGGTGTGCTCCTGCAATTGCGTCCGGTCGGTTACCGTCTTTGACGGTGGAGGACGGTCCCTCCCGCGTGTCGGCGGTGCCGCGGCCCCTAGTCCCAGCTCTTCTTCTTCGATGTGCAGGCCTCTCTTCTCTGGGCCGAGGAGAGACAGTGTGAGCGGCTTCATGATCGTGCTCGGTGGTGGGTGGTATGGTGGAGTGCTCCGGAGTGTTTGGGTTGCTGGGGTCGGGAGAAATCCCAGTCGGCTTGTCTGACACCGGCTCGGTAGCGCCTGAGGGTGCCGCCAGTCCTTCCTGAAGGGTGTCGGGTGTTCCCCCTCCTACTGCGTACCGGGACAAACCCTATGCAACATCGTCGTCATCGTCGCTTCCTTCATGAAGGTGTTGTTTTGGTACCGGCGCTTTGTTGTACTAGGGTCTGGTTGGTGTCGTCCGGTGGTCGCACCGGTCATGGAGCTTGTTCGCTTTTGTCGATCCGTCGGTGTTGGCATTTGTTTCTTTTGTAATTTCTCTTTCTTTTCTTTTGGGCGTTTTGTGTTTTGTGCTGTTACCGTCCCAGCGCATATGGTTGGTTGTATTGGTTGTTTGCTATATTAATATAGCGGGGTGCAAGCCTGTTTCGAGAGGCACGTGAGAGCTCTTGAATTTTGACCGTATACGAATACGTGAGTATATATGGACTCCGATTAAATCTCTGTGGGCCAATATAATTTACTTAGGATAATTAACTAATTATGATTAAAATTCCACAGCCAGTTCAATAATTACTAGGGAAGAGCTTTACCGAATCAGAACTTCAGAAGTGACAAAAAAGACATAGCAGAAACTCCTCTCCCTCTCTTTTTTTTTTTTTGGAAGGAAGAAACTCAAAACAGAGGAGATAAGGCTTGGCTGGGCCTGTCAGGCCCAACCTAGTGCCCGAGGTTAACCAATAGCGCTCCTCTGCTCCGAAAAACAAATCATCCTCTGCTCCAAAACAAAAAGAAAAATCCTCTGCTTCTCCCTCGCCGGAGCGCCAAGAAACCAAGAACCGCGCCTCCCCACCTCGTCACCGCCGCCGCGCCGAGAAGCGCCATGGACAGCCGCGTCAACTCCGGCGACATGCCCGAGTACCTCTACACCCGGTGGCGCCGCCACGGCGAGGTCTGCGGCCGCCACAACGCCTCCGCCTGCCCGTTCGGCAGTGCCGGCTCCAGCATCGCCTCCGAGGAGGGCGCCATACACTGTCGCACGGAGTCTGCCTCGCCTCGTCGTACTCGTACATCTCCGCCTCGCCACCGCGTACGTGCCGGCGCCGCGCGACCCGGACGAGGCGTGGCCGCGCAGCCGCGCGCACCTCGACGCCGACGGCGATTGGGGTTAGATTCAGTTTGCAACTCTTTCTCGATTTATGTGCTGGTTTGATTCCCTGCAGATTACTAAATACATCCATTGTTCTTTGCAGCGCACCGGCACCGGCACCGGCACCAGCAGCGACGACCTGCTGCAGTGCAGCGGCGAGGAGGAGGAGGAGGACGTCTTGCTTTTGCAGAACACCGGCACGAGCTACAGAGACACCTTCGTGTTCATGGCCAGGGAACCAGGTGAACCTACTGATCTCTATTACGGGGAGCTACAGAGGGAGGCATCGTGGTTCTCGATACTTTGCAAGACGAAGTAACTTCGTTGATGTGGTAATCATCCAAAGCAACAACAGCCGGACCCAGGACAATTTTCTTCCTTTTCTCGCTTACTGAAGCTAATTTCTCGCCTCCGCGCAGCCTGCTTGCGAACGCCACCATCTTGGTCGGCAATGATGCATCTATCAATAAAAATTAAATTATTGGAATTGATATTTGAAAGGATCGTATGGCCACCTAGAGGGGGGGGGGGGGGGGGTGAATAGGTGCTACTCCAATTTTTAATTCTTTTTCGATTAAGGCTTGACACAAAGGTAAATTCTCTAGATATGCAACTAAGATGAATTTACCTATATGACAAGTTAAGTCTAAACAAGATAAGATACAAGTAGTAAACAACAAGAAAGGAGTAACCGATCGGGAAGCACGCGGAGACAAGGATGTATTCCCGAGTTCCTCCTTTTTAGGGGAGTACGTCTCGTTGGAGGGGTGTGAGTTTCAAACTCAAGACGCCACAAATGGCCTCACCCTATTCTCCGATGAACCTCGCACAAAAGCTCGGTCCACCTTCCACTATCGGAGACCTTCAAGGCGGAATCCGGAGCCCTTACAACAAGCTTGGAGCAAAACCCACAAAAGGATTGGGAGCTCCCAAGCACCACAGCTTCACTACACAAAAGTAGCAAGCAAGTAAGTACAACAAGATGCCTAGGTTTTCCTAGTGGAAACCCTAGGCTCAAATCCCTCAAGTGAATGAGGGGGAAATGAAGAACTGCTTGGTGAAGATGTAGATCCGGGCCTTCTCCTTCAATCCTCCAAAGATCAACAAGTTTGGGTGGAGAGATTGGGAGATCTAATGTTTCTTGAGCTTGCAACAATGGTGTACTTCGATTCTAGGCGAGCTCAGCTGCTGGAGGTAGGTGGAGGGGTTTTTATACCCCTCCCAGAAATGTAACCGTTGCAGACAGCTCAATCGGATATTCCGGTATAAGTGAGTATCGGATAATCCGAACCACCGGATATTCCGATCCAACACCAACCGGAAATTCCGAGTAACTCCAGTACTGGATTGCTTCAGGTCCTTAGACAAATTCGAGCAAAGTCTTGCCAGTAGGATAATCCGGTTCAACTGAGCATCGGATATTCCGACATATTCGGATAATCCGGTACCTTCTGTATCGGATATTCCGAATAACACCAGTACCGTTTCTTCTCAATTCCTTAGCAGAAATCGACTCAACTTTGATGATCGGATATTCCGGGTCACACTGGACCGGATAATCCGATGCACATATTTCAGCAATAAGCTCTTTTCAACTTCCTTTTTGGATTTGATGCAAAGGTGTTTTAAACATGGTAAAACCTGCATCACTTGATTCACACATTAAATCCTCACTAGTGTTGTTGCCTAACACACAAAACACAAGGGATTAAGAAATGTCCTTTCAATCTCCCCCTTTTTGGTGTTAGATGACAACACTAGGATTTGCAATAGAATTCCACAACTCGAACATGTTTTTCAACAAAGTATGGAAAGAACTCCCCCTAGATGTGTGCATATAATTAGTTTGCCTTGGAATGCAAATACACACATATAGGAAGGAACAATTTCCAACACATGATATGGATCACAATAAAAGTCACTAAGAGACAATAACAACACACTAGGTTGAGACTTGAGATGAAGATCATACCTCGTGCACAAAGATGAAAAATAATAATCCATAGAGATCATAGCACAATAATTTAGTCTCAACCATACATAATTAGAAATCCATATGTCTCTCACATAGAACATAAACATCCACATAGTTCAACACGCACAAAAAGCAAATAAGTTCGACAAAGAGATAAACACGGACACAAGCGCAATAAGAATGATAAACGCATATGCTTGTGCCCGAACCCATGCAAACCCCATGGAGAACCTACTAGAACTACTTCTCCCCTTTGGCATCGAAACGCCAAAAAGGGAAAAGAGCGATGCTACGTCCCAAGGAGATCACTCCGAGTCAGAGGCATCGTCAGCATCTTCATCATTATCATTAGCATCTTCATCATCATCAGAGTCCTCTGCATACTCATACTCTGGAGCAGGAGTGTAGGATGGCCGGGAAGGTCCTGCAGAAGCTGTCTCTAGGATATAACTCTCAAGCTGAGTCCATGGAAACTGACAGTCCTTGTTCCACTGAGCATAAGAAAGAGGAGCAGGCCGTGCAGGGGGGTCCTCTGGAAGGCGAGGAAGGCGCTTGAGAATGTCCTCCTGCCTAAGATAACTCTCATACTGCCCCCTACGGATGTCCGCATTCATACACGGGATGTTCCGTTGGAACCAATTCAGTTTCTTGATGAGCAGCATGATGTACGAACCATACGGAATAGTGAGCCCACTGACCATAGAGTCCCACATCTCGCGAAAGATGAAATGCATCACATCCACCTTGAAATCAGCAGCAGGGTCTTGATTCTCAATAATCCTCTTAGCAAGGCAAAGCAGGTTGGCAAGGGGACCAACAATGTTGTCATTGTTACCACCACTAGGAGCAATAATCGAGCGGAAGATGATCGCAAGCTGATCATAGAGGGGCAGGAGGCCATGTTTTCCGCCAATAGTTGCACCAGCCCCATACATGTCCTTCATAATGCTTTTATCGGGCTTGTCATTTGAATGCATACGGTAACCAACAGGAGGATGGCTGCTGAAAGTATAGCCAAGGATAGTAGCAAACTGATCAAAAGATGATGTACACTGAGTGGTACCAGACATCCACTTCATGGTCTTGATATGGTCACCCTCGATCACCAAGGTGGAGAAAAACTGCAAAATAAGTGGCACATTGTACGGACACTGCTTCTCCATGAGAGAAACCATGCCCATCTCTTCAAGCACAAATGCAGCATCAGCATAACTGGGCTTGGCCTTGATATCTGACAATCTGTAGGGCTGCATTGGACGAATAGGATTGTTGTAACGCAGATAGATGTCCTGGTAAATATAACTCTGCTCCATGCACCAAAAGTATGGATCTTCAATCTCTTGATCTCTAGGCATACTCGTATACCAGTTGGACTGACGAACTTTGGCATAGTCAACACTGTCCATTTCAAAGTAGTTGGGGTGAGTTTCCTTGCCCTTCCTCTTAGGCTTAGTGGCAACTTTCTTCACTGACTTCTTGGCTGCCTGTTGCCTTTTCTGGCTTGCTTCTTCGGAGGACTCTGCTAGCTCTAAGTTGACGAGGGAATATCTCCCCGGCAACAGTGCCAGAAACAATGCTTGTACGTCACACGTCAGTTGGGAACCCCAAGAGGAAGGTATGATGAGTGCAGCAGCAAGTTTTCCCTCAGTATGAAACCAAGGTTTAATCGAACCAGTAGGAAAACGAGGTTTGCTTCGAAGGTGTTGGTGAAGGAGTGTAGTGCGGCGCAACACCAGGGATTCCGGTGCCAACGTGGAACCTGCACAACACAATCAAATTACTTTGCCCCAACTTAACAGTGAGGTTGTCAATCTCACCGGCTTGCTGAAAACAAAGGGTTAAACGTATCGAATGGAAATGATGTTTGTTTGCATAAAACAGTAGAGAACAATGATTGCAGTAGATTGTATTTCAGATGTAAAAGAATGGACCGGGGTCCACAGTTCACTAGTGGTGTCTCTCCAATAAGATAACTAACATGCTGGGTAAACAAATTACAGCTGGGCAATTGACAATTGATAAGTGCATATAACATGCATGTGTGAGCTGTGGTGTCTACTATGAGATTCATTTGGGCATTACGACAAAGTACATAGACCGCTATCCAGCATGCATCTATGCCTAAATAGTCCACTTTCCGGTTAACATCCGTACCCCTTCCAGTATTAAGTTGCAAGCAACAGACAATTGCATTAAGTAATGTGCGTAATGTAAACAATACATTCATCCTTGAATAAAGCATTGCTGTTTTACCCCTAGTGGCAACAACACATCTACAACCTTAGAACTTGCTGTCACTATCCCAGGTTAAATAGAGGTTGAACCCAACTATCATGCATAAATACCCCCTCTTGGAGTTACAAGTATTCACGTGGCCAAGGCTTCAACAAGTAACGGAGAGCATGCAAGATCACAAATGACATAGACATGATAATATAATATTCAGCTCCACATAGGTATCAATATAAGTCAGATCCCAGCAAACACAACATGTAGCATTACAATAAGATGATCTTGATCATGATAGGCAGCTCACAAGATCTAAACATGATGGCACAAGTGGAGAAGACAACCATCTAGCTACTGCTATGGACCCATAGTCCAAGGATGAACTACTCACGCATCACTCCGGAGGCGGGCATGGCGATGTAGAGCCCTCCGGTGATGATTCCCCTCTCCGGCAGGGTGCCGGGAAGAGCTTCAGAAACCCCCCGAGTTAGGGTTGACGACGGCGGCGGCAGCGAATATGTTCTGGATGAAAGGCTCGGTGTTTTAGGGTTTTCACGTCTCGGGGAATAAATAGGCGAAGGGGCGATGTCGGCGGACCCCCGAGGGGCCCAAACCACAGGCAGGCGCGGCTGGGCCCACTGCCGCGCCGCCAGGTGGTTTGGCCACCTCGTGGCTCTCCTTCGTCTCTCCTTCGGACTCCGTGTACGTGCTGGAAAAATAGGGACTGGCCTTTTGTTTCGTGCAATTCCGAGAATATTTCCAGAAGTAACTTTCTGAAACCAAAAACAGCAGAAAACAGGGAACTGGCACTGTGGCATCTTGTTAATAGGTTAGTCCCAGAAAATGCATAAAAGTGATACGAAGTGTATATAAAACATGTAGCAAATGGTATAATATAAGCATGGAACAGCAGAAATTATGGATACGTTGGAGACGTATCAAGCATCCCCAAGCTTAGTTCTACTCGTCCTCGAGTAGGTAAAACGATAACAACAAATAATTTCTGAGGAGACATGCTTTCACACAATCTTGATCAATATATTGCAAGGCTCATGTCATGAATGAAGTGACTCAAAGCAATGATCTATAGTTTGCTAACAAATAGATAAAGAGTAAACAATGAATCATATAAGCAAAAACTTTTCATGAATAGTACTTTCAAGACAAGCATCAAAAAGTTTTGCATAAGAGGTAACTCATAAAGCAATAGATTCAAAGTAAAAGGCATTGAAGCAACACAAAGGATGATTAAGTTTCAGCATTTGCTTTCAACTTGTAACATGTATATCTCATGGATAGTTGTCAACATAAAGCAATATAACAAGTGCAATAAGTAAATATGTAAGAATCAATGCACACAAAGTTGACACAAGTGTTTGCTTCTAAGATAGAAAGGAGTAGGTAAACTGACTCAACATAAAGTAAAAGATAGGCCCTTCGCAGAGGGAAGCAGGGATTAAATCATGTGCTAGAGCTTTTTAAGTTTTCGAAAGCATATAGAGAGCACAAAATAAGTATTTGAGAGGTGTTTGTTGTTGTCAACGAATGGTAGTGGGCACTCTAACCCCCTTGTCAACCAGACTTTCAAGAGCGGCTCCCATGAAGGACGTTATCTCTACCAGCAAGGTAGATCATCCCTCTTCTCTTTTGTTTACACATGTATTTTAGTTTCTTTATAGATGACACTCCTCCCAACCTTTTGCTTACACAAGCCATGGCTAACCGAATCCTCGGGTGCCTTCCAACATTCACATACCATGGAGGAGTGTCTATTTGCAAAATTAAGTTGCTTACTGATAAATCAGGGCAAAACATGTGAAGAGAATTATTAATGAAAGTTGTAATTAATTGGGGCTGGGCACCCCGTTGCCAGCTCTTTTTGCAAATTATTGGATAAGCGGATGTATATGCCACTAGTCCAGGTGAAAGTCTGTCAGAAGTAAATGACAAGATTGAAAGATAAAACACCACATACTTCCTCATGAGCTATAAAACATTGACACAAATAAGGAGTAATAAAGTTTTGAATAGTTTAAAGGTAGCACATGAAATATTTACTTGGAATGGCAGGAAATACCACATAGTAGGTAGGTATGGTGGACACAAATGGCATGGGTTTTGGCTCAAGTTTTGGATGCACGAGAAGCATTCCCTCTCAGTACAGAGTTTAGGCTAGCAAGGTTGTTTGAAGCAAACACAAGTATAAACCGGTACAGCAAGAATCACATAAAAACATATTGCAAGTATTATAAGACTCTACACTGTCTTCCTTGTTGCTCAAACATTTTACCAGAAAATATCTAGACCTTAGAGAGAACAAATATGCATCCCAAGTCTCAACAAGCTCTACGGTAGTTCTCCACTACTAGGCTTTAACTACATGATGCAAGAGCTTAAACATGATCTACTTGAGAGCTCAAAACAATTGCAAAGCATCAAATCAAAACAAGACAATGATCTACAAGAATGCATATGTCTTTTCCAATACCAACTACTACATGTAGCATTTTCTTTCTTCCAAACAAACACCAATCAATTTATTTAAACATAAACTCTCCAAATGATAATATAATGCAGCAAGAGAGTATTTATAAACAAGTGCTAACAGCTCGAAGAGATGCATGAAAAACAGGAGCTAAAAGCACTGCAGTAGCTAGTTAAGAATACTCAACAAATATAAGTGAAGAACATGAGTATTCACATGAAAAAGCGGAGCGTGTCTCTCTCCCACACAAGGATTGCTAGGATCCGAATTTATTCAAACAAAAACAAAAATAAAAACACACAGACGCTCCAAGTAAAGCGCATAAGATGTGAAAGAATTAAAATATAGTTTCACTAGAGATGACCTGATAAGTTTGTTGATGAAGAAGGGGATGCCTTGGGCATCCCCAAGCTTAGACGCTTGAGTCTCTCTGAATATGGTTGGGATGAACCACGGGGGCATCCCCAAGCTTAGGCTTTTCACTCTTCTTGATCACATAATATCACCCTTCTCGCTTGATCCTTGAAAACTTCCTTCACACCAAACTCAAGACAGTTCTCATTAGAGGGTTAGTGCATAATCAAAAATTCTCATATTCTGTAATGATACAATCAATCCCAAAGCTTCTGGACATTAGCTACAGCCACCAATGCTTTGTGGAGCAAAGAAATCCACACAAACACAGTAAAAGAGCGAATGCAAAACAAAAGGCAGAATCTGTCAAAAACAGAACAGTCTGGAATGACGAATTTTTTCGAGGCACTTAAGTTGCTCAGATGGATCTGGCCTAAAATAATGAAAGTTGCGTACATATCTCAGGAATATGCGTGATTTTTTCAGAATTTTTTGAATTTTCTACAGGGAGATAAGCTCAAATCCGTGACAGCTAAAAATCTGTCACTGCGCAGAAATCCAAATCTTGCATCAACTTTCAATATAGAACTTTACTTGGCACAACATTGCGATAAAATAAAGATACAAAGGAGTTGCTACAGAAGTAACAAAACTCCTTGAGAAAAACTAAAAATAAAAGATAAAGGGTTGCCTCCCTAAAGCGCTTTCTTTAATGCCTTTAGCTAGGCTAAAAGATTTTAATGATGCTCTCATAGGAATAGAACTTGAAAAACAAAAGAGAGCATCAAGAGGCAAATATCAAACGCATTTAAGTCTAACCCACTTTCTATGCAAGGGAACCTTGTAACAAAATAAATTATTGAAGCATAAAGCAACTAGCATAGAAAGATGAAACAAGTACAACTTCAAAACTTTCAACATAAAGAGAGGTGTTTTAGTGACTTGAAAACTTTTATAACCATATTTTCCTCTCTCATAATAACTTTCAGTAGCATCATGAACAAACTCAACTATATAACTATCACATAAAGCATGCTTTTCATGATCTACAAACACATAATTTTTATTAAGTTCAAAAACAGTGGGGTCATTAAACCCACTTTTGACAATAGTAGTATAATAAATATCATTAGGCAATATAGGACCATCATCAAGAGCATTATCATATATAGCATTAGGGAGCCATTGTTTTATTTCTGAAATTTCGTTTTCTTGAGTCAAGGAGCTTGTTACGTAAAATTTATCAAAAGGAGATATTTCAAAAGAATCATGGCATTCAACAATATAACACTCTTCCTCCTTAGGTAGGCATGGAGGGCAATTAAATAGTGTAAGAGTTGAAGAGTTACTGTCATTAGAAGGTAGATCCTCCTTTTGTTCTTCACTCTCCTCCTCTTTTTCATCCAATGAGATCACAGTTTCAGCAATTTCCTCTTCCTCAGGTTCCTGCAAGGCACAAGTTTCATCTTTTTGAGGAAACATCCTCTCAAGATGTTCAGTAATGTAAGAATTATTATCCTTGTAGGTATCACAACAATATTTAAGTATGGCAATACATTCAGATTTATAAGGGGCATCAGTTTTATGTTCAAGATAAGAACTAATTTCAAGGGCACCCTTAAAAACAATAAACTCTTCAATTTGTTCAAGATTACCAAAATCATAGTTTCCTTTAGCATAGGCAGCCAAGGTTTCATTATCAGTATACTCACATTGGAAAGGGAGATGTTTGTGCCTTCTATAGCAAAGAGATTCATTAAAGCAGTAGGATTCATCATATGTAGAACACAAGTTCTTAGCAAAACCATTCAATCTTCTTATTTGTTCCCATAGATGTTTCCTTTTGAGAAAGCGGTAATTCTTATAACGAGACCAGTTTCATAGAGATAAGACATTGAAAACAACTAGTCATAATAGTAATTCGAAATAAAAAGGAACTAATTTTTTTGTGTTTTTGATAAAGAGAGCAAACAAGACTAAATAAAAATAAACTAAGCAAGACAAATAACAAAGTAAAGAGATTGGGTGTGAGAGACTCCCCTTGCAGAAGCAATTCGGTTTTCCCCGGCAACGGCGCCAGAAAACGTGTTGGTGCTCTAAGTTGACGAGAGAATATCTCCCCGGCAACAGTGCCAGAAACAATGCTTGTACGTCACACGTCAGTTGGGAACCCCAAGAGGAAGGTATGATGAGTGCAGCAGCAAGTTTTCCCTCAGTATGAAACCAAGGTTTAATCGAACCAGTAGGAAAACGAGGTTTGCTTCGAAGGTGTTGGTGAAGGAGTGTAGTGCGGCGCAACACCAGGGATTCCGGTGCCAACGTGGAACCTGCACAACACAATCAAATTACTTTGCCCCAACTTAACAGTGAGGTTGTCAATCTCACCGGCTTGCTGAAAACAAAGGGTTAAACGTATCGAATGGAAATGATGTTTGTTTGCATAAAACAGTAGAGAACAATGATTGCAGTAGATTGTATTTCAGATGTAAAAGAATGGACCGGGGTCCACAGTTCACTAGTGGTGTCTCTCCAATAAGATAACTAACATGCTGGGTAAACAAATTACAGCTGGGCAATTGACAATTGATAAGTGCATATAACATGCATGTGTGAGCTGTGGTGTCTACTATGAGATTCATTTGGGCATTACGACAAAGTACATAGACCGCTATCCAGCATGCATCTATGCCTAAATAGTCCACTTTCCGGTTAACATCCGTACCCCTTCCAGTATTAAGTTGCAAGCAACAGACAATTGCATTAAGTAATGTGCGTAATGTAAACAATACATTCATCCTTGAATAAAGCATTGCTGTTTTACCCCTAGTGGCAACAACACATCTACAACCTTAGAACTTGCTGTCACTATCCCAGGTTAAATAGAGGTTGAACCCAACTATCATGCATAAATACCCCCTCTTGGAGTTACAAGTATTCACGTGGCCAAGGCTTCAACAAGTAACGGAGAGCATGCAAGATCACAAATGACATAGACATGATAATATAATATTCAGCTCCACATAGGTATCAATATAAGTCAGATCCCAGCAAACACAACATGTAGCATTACAATAAGATGATCTTGATCATGATAGGTGATACGTCCAAAACGTATCTACTTTCCCGAACACTTTTGCTATTGTTTTACCTCTAACTTGTGTGTTTTGAATACAACTAATGCGGACTAACGCTGTTTTCAACAGAATTGCCCTGGTGTCTTGTTTTTGTGCAGAAAGTCAACTTTCGGGAAAAAAGATCGCGAACCTCTTATTTTACCAGAAGACTCACGGAGCCAGAAGGGGAGGCGGAGATGGGCCACGAGTGGCCCAAACCACATGGTGGCGCGGCCAAGGGGCCCGCCGCGCCAGCCTATGAGGAGGGCGACTCGGCCACCTCCCCGAGTCCCCCTTTCGACTACTTAACCCTCTCTGACCTAAAACGCGAGGGGGTCGTCCACTTCGTCCAGAAACATCACCGTACGCCACCGCCATCGCGAAACCTATTTCGGGGACCAGAAACTCCGTTCTGGCACTCCGCCGGGACGGGGAATTGGAGGAGATCATCGCCATCATCATCACCGACGCTTCTCCATCGACCATCCATGTTTCCCCCATCCATGTGTGAGTAATTCCCTGCTATAGGCTGAGGGGGATGGTAGGGATTGGATGAGATTGTTCATGTAATAAGCTATAAGATCATTAGGGCATGGTGCCTAGTATCCGTTGTTAGTACTTATTGATGTTGTTGCAACTTGTTGAGCTTAATGCTTGTCACCATGGCCTAGCCGGCGATGCCAAAGCCAACCCTTGTCGGATTTAGCCATTAGACACGTGGCAATTTGAGTGGTCTCTTTCGAGAAATCGACCACATACAAACCGTTCACACGAAATCCAACAAAGGCTACTTTAAGAGATGCATGCATTAACTTTTTAATTTTCGGATTATTGCATTAACATAATGCATTATTCAACCAATGCATTAACAAGATATTTACATCACAGAAAATTTGTTCGGATCCATGTTTTACCAAGATTTTTTTTGGATTATTTGCATTACAAGCCTTTGGGATTTATTTTCCTCCTTATTTGAACGCTGCACAAATATGGAAATAAACTGGTCATGATTATTGACTTAATCAAAATCATTTATTTCGTTCGCTGATTGCTCAACTTCCTAATCAACGGACAAAAATCGTACCATGCAAGTTGGCTGAACAACAAAATTGGAACGAGCTCCCTAGTTCCAGAAAAAATACTAACAAAAACAAGTATATAATATTATTCATTTGTGGACACAATAATAGTCCCCTGATTTCCGGATCTGAACACAACACGCAACAAAAATTGGAAATCATATTAACATTCCATTTGTGGACACAACAATAGTTCCCTGATTTACGGAACTGAACACAACACGCATCAAAGAAAGTACAATAATCTAAGAACAGATCACGTTTCAAAAACATAACAGAAAGAATAAAGATCCGATTTCGGATCCAACAACCATGCACAAACTAGGTGTTCCTGTCCATCTCGAATTCGAGAACACCATATATACATACAAAACGTTTCTTTTTCTTCTAGCAGATAAGATCTGGACCGAGATCTGGAACAAAAAACAGGAAAAAATGCAAGAACACCATATATTAACAGTAAATATCGGATCTGGACCGAGATTTGGAAGCAAAAAATCAGATGAACCAAAAAAAAAATCTTCATAGCAAGATCCGGACGTAGGGAGCTTGGATCAGGCCTTCCCATGCCCGTAGTAGACCTTTATGGATTAGATCTTGCGGGAGAAGCTTGGATTCGAGCCCCGTCCCATGGCCTGAGTAGATCTTGACGGAAAAGCTCGGATCCGGCACCCCATGGCCTTCCTATCTTCTGGCCACCGCCATGGCCTTCCTTTCTTTGGGACTGGGAAATGGAGGTGAGAGGAGTTGCGGCTGGAGGTGGGACGAGAGTTTCCGAAGAGAGAGGAGGGAGAGAGGGGGGGGGGGGGGGGGGGGGTGAATGATTAGGACAGGGGGTTATCTAATGGCTGAACGGCGTAATGCTAGTACGAGCTTTGCGGGATATTTGTTGCGCAAATACAGGTGAACGGCGT
Organism: Poa pratensis; assembly: GCA_947311845.1. Classification (NCBI taxonomy): domain Eukaryota; kingdom Viridiplantae; phylum Streptophyta; class Magnoliopsida; order Poales; family Poaceae; genus Poa; species Poa pratensis. The sequence continues at coordinate 63,967,848 of CAMZMU010000051.1, read as the reverse complement.
TACGCTAGGATCTGTTAAATTTCGGTGCTCCCTTTATCTCTATAGGAAGATCTAATGGCTAGATGAGGGTGCATAGCTAGCTGCCCGGGTAGCCCACTATTTTGCATATATATATATATCGACGCGGATTTTCTACCCGGATGGGTAGCTGTGCATAGGTTGGTAGCCATTGGATATCGATAGCAAGAGATCACTGCTGCGTGGGCTGCACTAGATAGCATTTGCATGAGTTGACGCCGTCCCCGCTTTCCCGTTACTAATGCGCGCGATGGGAGCACAGCTCTGAGCATGCGATCGTGGACTATTTATTTTTCGCATTCCCTATTTGGTTGTGGACGGGATTTTTTTGTCAGATTCAAACGTCCTCGCGCCGTCCTCTTCTGTGTCAGCCTTTCTTTCCAAGCAACGCTGCTTCCGTCCGCTTGCTTTCCAAACACTGTTTTTTTACGTGTTTCCAAACTTACTGTTCTTTGCGTGTAATTTTGTTGGTTGGAGGTAAAATTAAAACCTGGAGCCACTCAGACTCAGGCACGGTGAAACGAATAGGCGTATAACCTGTCGGTGCGTCAGTGGCACATCTATGGCGCTTGGTTTCTGTTTACCGTGCGGCGTGGTTTAAGAGTGTTTATTCGGCGCGACGGTGTAGTTTCATTTGGTTGTTTTGTAGTCGTCTCGTGTCGGCCGTGGGAAAAAGTTTCGCCCACGACATCTATGGCGCTAGAAAACAAAAGAAAAATGAGAATGAACAACCATTTGGTTTTTAGTTTATCCCCAACAGATTACATATGCAGTCTCGAACTAAAAAAAAAACATTGATAACCCTGATAGACTCTGAACAACGCCACCAGATAGCGCATCCATCATGCGTGGCAGCACCACTTCACGTGTCGTCCTAGCTGACCAGCCTTCTCGTCGACGCCGGCCAGATGAATCACTGGTTACCATCAGCGAGGCGCGCCACCGCAAACCCACAGCATCATCTGATTCCAGGAAGAATCATCCGTTGAGACCAGCATCCAAAGGTAGACCGGCCCGTTGCCGATGCAAAAAACTGACAGAACATGGGATTGCGATCAAGGAGCATGGCTAGATCGAAGAAAAAATATGCGGCAGCGTAAAACCGTCCCGATCGAGAGAGAGCAAACGGAATACATGATAAAAGGAAAGAACGTGAGCTGTTGGCATAGATCCAAACAACTCACCTCGCTACAAATCATAGAAATTTCGAATTTATGCATCAGCATAAATTTTGGATCTGTACAAATCACATTAATTTCGGATCTGTACAAATCACAGAAATTGTGGATGCCAAAGCAGGAACTTTCAGATCCGATTCCACCCATCCATTCATAAATCGCTTCATCAACAAAATAAAAAGAAGCACATCCATACAACACCAATCAGGCAATTTCGGATCCATGCTCTACAAATAAAAATATAAACAGAAGACCAACAAAGAGGTATTTTTACAAGCAATTTCGGATCTGTCAAGAAAACACAGGAAGTCAAGAATGTACATCCAGATAAAGATCTACAAGAACGTAGAACCAGAACGTGAAATTTCGAAGCAAATCTAAGAGAAAAGAAGATCAAAAAATTGGATCTTGTCCTCCAGGCGGATATAGGCCCTCCGCGGCTAGATCCGATAGGTACAGGGGCCAGATCTTGTCCCCGCCGTCCCTCTCGCCGCCGGCGCGACCCAGCTCCACGCAACAGGTCGCCGGACGAGGCTCCTCCTCACCGCCCATCTCGCCGCCGACGACACCACCGGAGTAGATCTTGAAACCCTGTACCGGTGGGAGGAGAACGGAGGTGGAGGTGGGAAGTGGGAGGAGAGGCAGGCTCGGGAAGGGGTGGGGGGAAATGATTAAGGTGAATGAAAACTGAGCTGTTGTCTCCATATATATTGAGGTCGAATTTTATTTTTTTCTAAGTGGAGGGTCATTTTTGTAAAACACCGCACGGACCGTCGAATTAGAAAATAACCGTGCGCCGCGTTGCTAGTTTCGCTCAACATGGGTGAACGGCGTTACATACGAGCCGTCACATTCTGGTGCTCCCTTTATCCTATAGCAATGATCTAACGGCTGGATGATGGTGCATAGCTACCCACCTGGGTAGCCCACTATTTTGCTATGTATTATTGTGTGAATGATCGTTTTCCTAATTTTAGTAGTATTAAATATCTTCAAAGAGATTTCAAAACATACATCCTAGCAATATCTTATTAGAAGTGTGTAGTGTATGCAATGTAAGCAAATATATAGAAATTTCTCAAGTATTGATATGTCCCAGACGAATTCACGTATCTACTTTATGAAACACCTTTTCTATTATTTTTCCCTCTAGCTTGCATGATTGGAATAGAACTAACCTGGACTAATGCTCTTTTTCAGCAGAATTTATTTAATGTCTACCTTTTTTGTAGAAAATAAATATACTCATATAATATAAAAAGGATGCCAAATAATATTCTAGAGGAAAATACCCACGAAGAAGGAAGATAAGATGGAGGGGTGTCATGAGGCAGAGGAGCGGCCACATGGCGTGGCCTGGTTGTGCCATGGACCCGCGGCCCCACCTCGAGCGCCGCCTATCATCACTCTCGACCTATATGTTTACTCGTTGTGCGATAAATTGGATAGCAAAGACATCATATTTTTGCGATACAGAATAACCGCCACCTCGGTCCTTCTTCGAAGGAGCTAACCTGGAGGCCGGTCTTGACCTCCAGAGAGGAGAAATCGTCACCGTTGTCATCGCCAACTCATCTCCATGAAGCCATCAACATCCCCATCAATGTGTGAGAAATCCCATTGTAGGAACATGGGGTGAACGGGATTGGATAAAAATATTTATGTTATAGGTGTCAAAATTGTTAGGGCTTGATGGTATTCATTATGTTCTTAGATTATGGTTGGTATGACTTTGCTATGCTTAATGCTTATCACTAGGTCCGAGTGACATGATTCCAGATCTGAGCCGTTCATGTTTTCATAAATATATTTGATCATACGTGCATGTTATATGCACATGTTATTTGTTCTGGATTGGAGATCCAAGTTGATATGGTTGGGGTATCAAAGGGGAAAGATTTAATTTGAGCTTTACATGTAGTCATTGAGTGTTAATACTTTACTCCGGTAGTTTATCCCAAATTATTTAAGTGGCCCCGCTGAAACATGAAAATAGGACAAAATTTTGTGCAAATTTTTATTGAAAGCACATACGATTAAATTTTGATACATAAGCACATATGACATATGATGCCAATGAAAACTCTAGAGATACAAGTCATATATAGCAGACAAAAAGGAAAGCTATTCGATGCTTTAGTAAGTAGGAAAAAAGAACTTCAAGGAGCACAACGAGTAAACAAGAACCTATTCGATGAACTTGGACTCGCTCTCTTCTGCCCGCTACAGTAGAAGGAGACTTTTTTCACCCACCCGCAGATCCACCTCGCCGCCGGCGTTACGCCGGTTCCCCCTCCCTCCGCCGGCCGCTTCGGCGGCGGGAGGGTGGGGGAACCTCGTTTCCCTGCTTTTAGTAGTGTAGGAGCTGTAGGTAGCCTCGCCGGCGTCGTCGTGGAGGAGGAGGCGGGCCGGCTTTTGGTTTTGCAGGTGGTGTTCGTCCTCTCCGGCGATGGAGCTCGTGGTGGTTCCATGGTGGAGCACCTCCGTCATCGCGCTCGAGACCCCGGTGGCCGCCGGGCGCGATTTCCCCCGCTCTGGATTCCGGTGCGGCGGATCCAGGTCTGAAGACTGATGCCGCGGTGGTTGCAGCAAGGGAGAGTGGAGATCGGCAGCGCAGGATGGAGGCTCTTCGGAGTTCGAGGATCGGCGACTTCCCGTCCGCCTGGGGGCATCTTCGTGTTCAAGGCTGTGAAGGTGCGGCGGCGGCGCGCCGCCGGCATGTGCTGCTCGTGTCGGTACCTTCTCTCTGTAGAGGGACTGTTGTGTTATTTTCATCTTCGAGGAGGTCCTCTCTGTAACTTTGTTGTAATCCTGTGGTATCCCGCAAAAAAAAAAAACAAGAACCTATTCGATGCTTTAGCTAGACACAAAAGACAAAAGTTACAAAACTTTAAGGAGCACACTGAGTTTATGTTTATGGCTGATTTTTATAAAGAAACAATATATGGGAGAGTATTTAATGGCTAGCTAGCCTGACCATACATGTTCGTCTACCTCTGTGGACAGGACAAAAACAAGTGCGGCTGGCAAAAACCGCAAGAAGGGAGTCTGAAAATAAATGTTGATGCGTCCTTTTCCCAATCAACTGGTGAAACCACGGTCGATCTCCCCCATCTGGAACAGGGTTTGCTTCACTCATAGAGTTGTTTAGCGAATCCTTGATTGGATTTTCTTTATCTAACAGGGATAGGTTTATTGCCGGAAGAAGAAGCAAAATATGGTACCAAACTGGGTTATCAGTCTAGCCACCCAACCTGCGCACACTACTGTTGCGATGTTAATTTCTTGCTCATAATTTTGCTCGATTGTGGATGACGACAAAATGCTCTAGTTGTGGTTAGTGAATGATTATGTTAATGTCTAAGTTTCATAAAGGCTAACATGGTATGAGAGCCCAACCTACCGTATTAGAATCCCAATGGGCTGAACTACAATTAGAAGATCAAATGTCTATTGTTTTGTCTCAACTATGTTTCTTGTGCACAAGCATCTTCCAGAATGTTTATTTCTCTAATGGTTGAGATACACAAACATAAAAGGATGATAGAACCATAGTTATCCTACAACCACCAGTGCCTACAACTGCAATACATGCATGGCTCACAGCATAAGAGTGGTTGAGTCATCAGTCATTGGTGCATGTAAGATCAACAGTGCCAGGAGGATTATCGAATGGCCACACTAGCATATGTTTTCCGCGGAAGAATTCTGTTTGTTGCCCCTCCTTTCCACACACAAATTCCGCTTCACTTGGGTGCAAAATCTCGGAATCTCCGGGACAAAATGCGCACCTGCTTGTGAAACGGCACAACGGTTCTTCTGCAGACACGAATATACATATACAGCCAAAGATGGAGAATTAATTAGGATCGATGGATACACAACACATTGGCAAAGGGAGTTGTAAAATAGATTGCGGCACCTACCTAAGATGGTGCACGTTTCAACTGTGATCTTGGGGGAGCGTACATCGTAGCACATCTCGGCGAAGAAGCGGTGCGTCTCCTGGTAGCGTCGAGCGGAGAAGCCGAGGTGGTACCAGACGAAATGCTCCCTGAAGCCGACCCAGGCGGCCTTCATCTCCGTGGTGGACTTGGCGGGGTACTCGAACTCGGTGCCCTTGAAGAATGTCGATCCACGTTAAGCACGCATGAGTAAATAGAGCCCAAACGAGGTTGATGTTGTTAAGACTATGGAACTGGTGTCTTATATTTACCGGATTGTTTTCGTTGTAATGTCTTAGGGCACGGTGGACGAGGCTACAAATGCAGCGGGGGTAGACCGCTCTGTCTCGACGAAAGCAACGCAAAGTAAATATTGTACACATATACTCCAGAACTAACTTGAGAAGAGATTATGGATGGATGTAGGTACGTACTCTGTTGTCCAGAGGCTGAGGTCAGGTACATTAGCAGGAGGGCTGCTATCGCCGGCGGCGGGGGACGAGAACAAGGATCCCATGGAGCGGAGTAGGATTGACCTGGGGTGAGATCTGTCTATGTATGTAGGCGGAAATCTGAATCCTACTCGAATCGGAGGAGATAGGACGTGGGGAATTGGAAGGGGAAGAAGACCTGGGATGTATCTATCTGCGTCAGCGCTGGAGGATCCGAGTCCGGCTCAGCTCAGCCGCTCAGGTAGGAGTGAGCCGAGGTGTCCCTGTGGGTCCCACCGTACGTTTTCTTTCAACTTTCAGAACCTGGTTTATCTCTGCTCGGGAGTTTGACTCCTTGGCGGAGAACGACTGAACGAGTCAGGCAGGTTCAGTTGTTCTTTTTTTTTTTCGCGAGAAAGGCCGAACTCAGGTTGAAGCCGCTGCTTCTTCACTCCACGGGTGCAACATTTTTTGTTCGATATTCGTACGATGCGCTGTCACGCATGCATCACAGAGCCATCGAGAGAGCAGATTCGGAATTAACAGAATTAGGAGAACTTGCTGTGGTAAGATGGTTAGGTGGGTGGTTGTACCCCCAGCACATCAGAGTTCAATCCCCAGGTTTGACGCTGGTGTTTCTCATTTAGGCGGAATATTCTTCAGTGGGAGGCGACGTTCCCGTCGACAGCGAGGCGCCCGTGGTGACTTCGTCAATCTCAAGACTCAATCCGCCGGCTCAGTCTCTCGGAGGTGCTCATAGGGATAAGGTGTGCGTGTGTGCGTTCATAGGGGTGAGCGTCTGCGTTATACTGTGTTTCGTAAAAAAAATTAACAGAATTAAATTTAGCCCAGCGATTTATTTTGACTTTAAATGTACAAAAGACTTTTTAACACATAAAACTTCACGAACAATTAATATTAAGAGTGAACAAGATATTTCTGTGATCGATGGTTGCTATAGGAGAAACTAATCTGCCGGCCTAGACGATCGACCTCACGCAGGTGAATCTGTGCATGCCATCGCAAAAGTCGATATAGTGCTTGCGCAAATAATAGTGAAAAGAAAATCCCGGTGAACAGAAAATAATAATGAATCGAAAATGTCGGTGCACCAAAAATGTCTGCGAACCGAAAGGGAACGAAATTCAGGCGAAACGAAAATAATAGTGAACCGAAAGGGAACGAAATTCAGGTGAACTGAAAATAATAGTGAACCAAGAATAGCGGTGAAACAAAAATGATAGTAAACCAAAAAGGAACTAAAACTCAGGCGTTTAAACTAAATTCTTCACAGTGTTCAAAAATTGTTTACGGAACCAAAAAATGTTCACATGGTTTACAAAATCACTAAATGCTAATTTTTTGAAAAAATTGCCAGTTCGTAATTATATCTTTATGTACCACCAAAAAATAAATAAAATGTTATGTTATCACAAAAAAAAGATTCATGTGCTGGGAAAAAGTGGTGCACGATGAACGGTTTGCCCAAGAAACAAAAAAAAAAGGAAGAAAGGAAACAAGAAACAAGAAACAAAAAAGAAAACAGAAAAAACAAGAAGAAAAGGTAAATAGGAAAAATGAAACCAAAAAAAGCAAAAGAAGAAAGATAATAATCGAAAAAATGCTTCACTTGCGGGATGCGTGCAAGTACATGGTTGTTTCAGTTCTTTTTCCTGTCTCTGATTTCAGGAACACGAATCAAGTCACAACGTCACCACATGAGTCCGTAAGCATTAGCGAACGTTACACGGCCGGTTCTTCCTTCCACAGTTTTTTTTTTTTTTTGAGAGTTTTCCTTTTGCAGTTGGGCATCTGCGTGTGTCCGCGAGTGAGGAAAGAAAAACTAAATGGGCCAAGCCCAGGTGGAATGCTCCTGCAGGCGAGAGACTGTGCTAGCATCGGAAAGAGCGATAGGTAGTGCCTACGCTGCTTGTCCACAGGGTCCAAACAATCCGCCTAGGGATTCCTGGATTAATTATGCTTGCTACTGAGTATCAAAAAAAAAAAAAACCTATGCTTGCTACTGAGTATAAAAAAAAACCTATGCTTGCGACTGCAACGTTACTCCTTGAATGCCAAGCAAACGGGCATGGAAAACCGCCCATTATGGCTAGATGCTCTCCGCTTTTTTTCTCTTTAATTCGATTAAAACTATTTTCCAGCCAAAGAAAAATAGAATTTTTTTGGGGCCTAAACCTCTAAAATTAAATCCGGAAGACCCACAGGTTTAAACATGTCATATAATTTGGCTTATAAAATACCCAGCAGCCAAATTTCACCTTAAACACATGCCCCCTGTTTTTGGTACAATAACATTTATCAAAAACATATACTTGTACCTTAGGACGATGTAGACAATTTCACCGGCCATATGTTTGCTTAGGGCGATGTCCAAAAATCACATCGGCCAAATTTTCTTAGGGCGATATTGATATCTACGTATGCTTCTATTCTTGCAGACAGTGTTGGGCCTCCAAGAGCAGAGGTTTGTAGAACAGCAGCAAGTTTCCCTTAAGTGAATCACCCAAGGTTTATCGAACTCAGGGAGGTAGAGGTCCAAGATATCCCTGTCAAGCAACCCTGCAATTAATATACAAGAAGTCTCTTGTGTCCCCAACACACCCAATACACTTGTCAGATGTATAGGTGCACTAGTTCGGCGAAGAGATAGTGAAATACAAGTAATATGGATGATTATAAGTGGTAACTGCAATCTGAAATAAAGATGGCAGCAAGCAAACATGTAGCAGAACTTGTTGTAAACGGTGTTTCAATGCTTAGAAACAAGGCCTAGGGATCATACTTTCACTAGTGGACACTCTCAACAATGATCTCATAACTGAATAAGTAAAAGCTACTCTTAAACACTCTCTTGTTGGATAACAAACACCATTCATTGTGTAAGGCTACAAAAGCACACCTCAAGCCGGAGTAAACAAGCGCCACAACGTCATAAAGGAATCACACACGGTGCACACACTGTCACCTTTACACCGTGGAGAGTACCGGAGTTCATATTAAAGTAACCTATAGAGTGCATAATGGATAAAGAGTAACATCTACATATTCAACTAGATTAGCACAGCTGAACATAAGTAAATACTGCTCGGGATTATTCTCCTTCTTGATAACACAAGAGTACTACGTGTAGGGCTGCAAAAGCACTCCTCAAAGTCTGAGTAAACAAACACCACAGTTCCCAAGAATAAGCCATGATAAATATCTAAATTATTCATAGAGTCACACAAGTACCCACACTGTCACCTTGATACCGTGTTGTCACAACGACTCCAGAAACTAGACAAAATCAATTGAGTAGCATAAACATTATTAATGTATTCAGCGATACTAGCAATACACATGATCACATAAAGATCACACCATGTGAGAGAGAGATGAACCACATAGCTACCGGTAGAGCCCTCAGCCTCGGGGGAGAACTACTCCCTCCTCATCATGGGAGTCAGCAACGGCGATGAAGATGGCGGTGGTGTCGATGGAGATGACTCCGGGGGCAATTCCCCGTCCCGGCGGCGTGCCGGAACAGAGATTCTGTCCCCCGAAACTTGTCGTCGATGGCGGCGGCGCTGCGGAACTCTTCTGGAAATATGACTTGGTCCCCTAGGGTTTTCGCGTCTGAGGGAATAAATAGGCGAAGGGGCAACGTCGGTGGAGGCCCAAGGGGCCCACACCACCTGGTGGCGCGGCAGGGGGGCCACCCGCGCCTCCATGTGGTTTGGATGGCTCGGCGCCCTCCTTCGTCTCTCCTTCGGACTCCGTGACGGTGCTGGAAAAATAGGGACCTGGCCTTTTGTTTCGTGCAATTCCGAGAATATTTCCAGAAGTAACTTTCTGAAACAAAAAACAGCAGAAAACAGGAAACTGGCACTGTGGCATCTTGTTAATAGGTTAGTCCCAGAAAATGCATAAAAGTGATACGAAGTGTATATAAAACATGTAGCAAATGGTATAATATAAGCATGAAACAGCAGAAATTATGGATACGTTGGAGACGTATCAGATATCTCAAATATCGACCAATTACTTCTCAGGACGATACCTCACATAATGTATCGGCCAAATGTCATCAACTCTCTTGCCACATGCTAGGATAATACTTCTTCAAATATTTGCCATTGAGAGCTTTAGACAACTTCACTCCCTGCAAAGATTGTACAAAATATGAATTTCCAGGAACAATCTCTACAACTCTATACGGACCCTCCCAACTCGGCGACCATTTGCCGAATTTTCTATCTTTAGTTCCAATAGGTAAAATCGTTTTCCACACTAAATCTCCTATCTGAAACGATTTTGCCTTTACTTTTTTATTATAAGCCCGAGCTACTCTTAATTTTTCTTTTTCAATTTCTCGTAGAGCTTTTAATCTTTCTTCAGAAACATCATCTATTCTGTCCATCATCAAATCATTATAATCTACAGCCGACAAATCATTTTGTCTGGCTACTCTAAGAGCTTGCAAATTAACCTCCACGGGCAACACTGATCCGATGAGCCCATAAAGCTTCCGAAAGTACCTCATGCCATCTTTTCGGATGCTCCTCAATTTTCTTTTTAATAAGCTTAATTAAAGTTTTATTGCTAGATTCGGCCTGTCCATTAGCTTGAGCATAATAAGGCGACGAATTTAACAACTTAATTCCAAAGAATTCGGCAAACTCACGAAATTGATGAGACATAAAAGAAGAACCTTGATCTGTCGTTAAAGTTTAAGGAATACCGAATCTATGAATAATATGTTCTAAAACAAAACTAATCACTTCTTTATGAGTCATGTTTCTCAAAGGAACAACTTCAGTCCATTTAGTAAAATAATCTGTAGCCACTAGGACGAAGCGATGTCTTTTAGAAGAAGCTGGATGTATTTGACCAATAAAATCTAAGCCCCACCCTCTAAATGGCCATGGCTTAATTATGGGATTTAACATAGCTGCAGGCGCTAACTGTATATTACCAAATTTCTGACACGCCTCACAGCCTCTATAATACCGAAAGCAATCTTCTAACAAAGTCGGCCAATAAAAACCCGCTCTCTTTAATAACCATCGCATTTTTTGAGCCGACTGATGTGTCCCACATATACCTTCATGCACTTCACCCATGGCTAATCTAGACTGATCAGAATCCAAGCATTTTAAGAGTAACCCATCTATAGTTCGGCGATACAACTCGTCATTCAAAAGAGTATATTTTAAAGCTTGACGCCGAATTTTTCTATCCCTGGTTTGACTTGGATCCTTTAAATAATTAACTAGAGGAATTCTCCAATCTGTAGGTTCTAAATTATCTGCTAATTCGGCCGGCTGTGACTCCTGTACCGAATTTTCTTTCCCCTGTAATGTTTTCTGCTAGACCGAGTCAGGCATAATTGCACCATGCACTGAATTAACAAATAACATGCCGGTTTTACTTTTTTCAGCAACCTGCATCGGCCTTTCCAATATAAAAAACTTTCCTCTACTGATGTTGTAGCCAGATGCTTGCTGTGCTAAACTATTAGCTACAGAATTTTCCTCCCTAGGTATATGATTAATAGTGAAAGTATCTAGAGTTTTTACTATATCTAAACATCGGTCTAAATAACTATTCAGTACTCCATCAAAACACTGAAATTCGCCTGTAATTTGTCGTACTACCAAAAGCGAATCCCCAAAGGCATCTATATCCTTTACACCCATATCTACTAAACTCTGTAAGCCAAATAATAAAGCTTCGTACTCAGCTTGATTATTAGTGCAAGAATATTCTAAACGGACCGATGTTTCATATTTAACATTATTAGGTAAAATTAAAACATTGCCGACGCCTTGTCCCTCACTACAAACCGATCCATCAAAATAAAGTTTCCATGGGCATACGCTAACATAATTAATATCTTCTTCATCCTTAATTCTATGTTCAACAATAAAATCGGCAATAACTTGACCTCTCATAGCACGCAGCGATTCATATGCTAAATCATATTCTATTAGTGCATAAGCCCATTTTCCAATCCTACCACTAAGAATCGGTTTTTGCAACATGTATTTAATCACGTCGGCTTGACAAGCTACTACACATGTACTGGACAGTAAATAAGGCCGAAATTTGGTACATGCATAATATAAAGATAAACATAATTTTTCAATAAACACATACCGAGTTTCGGCGTCAATCAAACGACGACTTAAATATGCAATAATGTACTCCTTGTCGCCGTCTTCTTGCACCAACACCGCGCCGATCACTGTATCTTGTGCATCAATGTACAACCTGAACGGCGCACCGGACTTGGGTGCTCGCAACACAGGAGGATTTGACAAATATCTCTTTATGTTATTAAAAGCCTCCTGTTGTTCTGCCCCCCAAGTAAATTCGGCTTCACTCTTTAGCCGAAGTAATGGAACAAACGATTCAATTTTGCCTGCAAGATTAGATATGAATTATCTCAAGTAATTAATTTTTCCTTGCAGTAACATATCAAAAATCTTATCACACTTGCTAACATCAAAGGTATACTTAATTTCTTCTCTTTTAGCAGGTGTAGGTTTCAAAGCAGGACATGCAAAAAGTTTTGATCTTGGCGCTTGCACCCATTCGGCTGCACATATATCAACATCATCCTCACTAGCCGAATCACTATCATAATCTAAAATATTAACCGCGTGATTATCTTTATTCCTGTTATCTTTAAACCGGCTGAATTGTTTAACTTCCTTAGCACGGTTTTCCTGCGCCAAAGCCTTTTGCAAAACTTGATTAACGTCCAAAAACTCTTGCCCTTCTAATTTATCTTTAATATGAATAAGTAGTCCCGAAAAAGCAAGATCAGCTAAGTCCTTTTCGGCTATGGCTAGGCTAAAACATCGGTTTTTGACATCTCTAAATCTCCTAATATAATCCTGAACATGCTCATTATGTTTTTGTTTAACCATAGTTAAATCCGAAAGTCGAAGTTCAGTTTCACCGCTATAAAAATATTCATGAAATTTTTGCTCCAGTTGTGCCCATGTTGAAATAGAATTAGGAGCGAGCGATGTAAACCAAGTAAATGCAGTACCGGACAAAGATAAAGGAAATAGTTTAACTCTATAAACATCCGATGTGCTGACGTCACTGAATTGTGCTAAAAATTGGCCTATGTGCTCAAAAGTTGTTCTACCATCCTCTCCTGTAAATTTAACAAAATCTGGAATTCTAAAACCACGAGGATATGGTGTTGAGTCAAAATATTCAGGGTATGGTTTTTGGTACGCACGTGCTCTACCTTTAGGTTCTAAACCAAATTCTCTAAGTATACCAGCAAGTTGATCCTTAAAACTATCGGCGGGGTGTGGAGAATTGGTTTGAGCAGCGGGTGTAACGCAAGCACGTGGTGGATATTCCGGCAAAGAATTTTGTGACGTTTGCAACGGAGGTCCACTGAAATATGAATTGGGTACCGGCCCATATGGAACCCCGGTACCGACAGGCTGCAGCGGTGGCGTATTATATGCTACTGTTTGATAAAAAGGCTGCTGCAAATTAGAGTTTAAAACGCTACTTCGGTTATTGTTGTTGTGATTTTGAGCAACCGAAGTTGAAACAATAGGAGGAACAGCACTATACATAAAATTATGGGTCGGACTGCTAGCATAATTCTTCTGGCCACTCAGATTATTATTTAAAGGAACTTGAGCATGTTGTGCAGCATTAACCGATGCACCTGGTGTGTGCATATGACCAGAAAGACTAAACAAACTGCTACTTTGAGGAGGCATCGGCTGATTAGCAGAATTTTCATCATTAATTTGTAGCACTACTGAACGCACATGACGAGGTATATTTTCTTCAAGCTGCACCTTAAGTTCTTCAAATTTATTAAATACAGTATTAAATTTACTAGCCACGGACGCATCAATAAGATTAGCAATTTCATCAGTTGGATTTTTTACCTTAGCGCCGAGTAGATCCGAAGGACTCGGCGTAGCTACCTTTTTGACGATGCCGTTCCTTGTCTTCTGGAATCCAGCCAGCATCAGCTTCATCTTCTCAGCTTTCTCTTCCTCAAGCACCCGTTCCAACTCACGCCGATCATCGTCAGATAGATCATCAAGTGTGACGGCGATGATGTTGTCGGGGTCGAAGTCGCTGCCGTTCTTGGCGGCGGTTTCCATCGTGTGCATGTTCTTATTCTTCGTCCCCAGCGGAGTCGCCAATTGTGTTGCCACGCAAAATTGCAGCGCAGCACCACGATAACCGTCGTACTTTCGTGACGACGAACGGATACTTTACGAGCAAAGCAACAAAGAATTCCTCAATTTCGGAGTGGAAAGACGGCCGCTTTTCAGCGCAAAACGGCAAAGATCACCAAACACTAGATGAACTAGGGCTCGGCAGGAGAGAAACGAACGGAAAAAGCAGTACGTGAAAAATAGATTGGTTTGTGATTGTGTATCGATTGGTTGGGGGTTTTCCAATCGGCCATATACCTATAATATATAGGTAGCCTGGTCTTTGGCGTACAGGGGTAGGACACGGAGTCCTTTTCTTGGCATGCAAGCCGATTTAAATATTTCTAATCTGTAATCGAACCGGCCTAACTAACTCAATCCTGGTACTAGTACGTATCGATCGAATAATCAGATACATGGAAATCCTAGTGCACCTCTGGCACGTAACTGAATAACCTCCTGTACGTTTTCAGACTGACTGCAAACCGAGCCATGCTAGGACTTGTCTTATGCCTCTACATATTAACCCAGCTTGTCTCTGAATTTGCTCTGGACTTGTCCTTGGTAGCTGCAGTTCAACTCAGCATATCCCTGAATCCATCCAAGACTTGTCCTCAGCATCGGTTAGTCCAGAAAATCTTGTTACGCTTGATCCATCGTTGCAACATCTGCTGGATTACAACCAAGGCTGTATTTTCAAACTAAACAGCAAGTTCATATATGTCAGATAATAACCGAAGCACAATAATTCAAATCTAATTTGGCTTATAAAATACCCAGCAGCCAAATTTCACCTTAAACACAACCACTGAACAAAACAGACCCTTCGATCGTATAAGGAAGCACTTCCCTTCCCTCCCTGTTTGAGTTAGCAGGGTTTACACACAAGGCAAGAAACAAGATTCCCTTTTATAAGGAAGAAAAAAGGGATTAGAGACGCAACCTACTGAATATATATGGTCCGGCCATTCTTAGAAGTAACTAGGCAAAACCGCCGGCTCCAATATTTCCTGTCTCGACCAGCTGGCAAAACCGCCGGCTCTCCGGCCGATCCATATGAAAGTTGGTACTTTTTTTAGACGGAAGGCTCGAACTGAGCCCGGCTTTGAATTAACGAATCCAACAACCGGCTAAGAGTTACAACTTACAACACGCACAAACCCCACACAAGCACCCCTTACAAGCAACAAAGAAATACAAGGGAGAACAACCAAACAACTACATGAAGCGCAGACTAAAAGAGATTGCTTGATCATGGAGACGACTTGACTTCTGTTGCCCGGAGACGCCGTCGGAGGTATCAAAACCAACAGACCTCCACTGCACCATCCCCGCCACCACCAAAGACACGCCGTCGAGGAGCTGAGCAAAGATTATGAATCCAAAGGCAAGGGCTTGCAGCAACGCCTCCAAGAAGGTAAACGGCGTCCAAGACATCGTCGTTGCCGGCAGAAAACCTGCAGAGCTTTCGCCAAGACCCCGAGACACCAACCCTAGAAGTAGGGCGATTCACAAGCCGCTATGAGAGCCTACACCAGACACACGCACTTGGGACACGGGGCAGAACAGCGAGACGGTTTCCGACCGTCCAGTACATAAGATCTTCATGGCGATGCCTTCATCAAGGGAACGACACCCGTAGGTGTTGTCATCGCCAGCACTGGAGAATCCCGTGCACGGTTTTCACCGAGACCCGTCCAGAACCAGACGTCGCCCACCCTCACGAGGACGCGAAGAAGACACCAAAGGACGACGCCACCGACCTCCGAACCTCGGGAAAACACGGTGCGCTAGCCCAGCACACCGGAATAACACGTCAGAGACGGAGAGCAGGGGCAACACCGGAGTTCGCCGCCGTGCTCCATCGAGGGGAGGAAGGAGGAACACCCCACGCACGCACGCACGCGAGGGAGCTCCCCGCCGCCACCATCAGCCGCAGCATCGGCGGCGACCTCAGGCGACGGCGGGGGAGGCGGGAAGCGGGAGGAAGGACCCAGACGCCCAAACCAACCGCCGGCCGCCAGCAGCACACCTCAGGCCGCCGGCCTGGGCTGCCTCCGCCAAAGCGGGGATATGAAAGTTGGTACTCACCTAGGTGATGAGTACGTGTCGGTTTACGGCCATCATCTATGTTGATTGATGCATGTTGCAGCTACACGATCGTCTCTCCCGCCGCGACTATAAATAAGGTCCATAGACCACACACACACTCAGTTCGCCAGCTGCTGATTCCATCCAGGCAAGAGAGCTCATCCGCAATTTCCAATGGTCAGAGTCACCATGCTGCTTGCGCTCATCCTCACCATGGTCGCCGCGCTCGCGGCCACGCCCACGGCGCTGCACATCAGCTCCGATGATCTTGCGTCGGAGGCGAGCCTGCGTGCCCTGTACGAGCGCTGGTATGCGCTCTACAGGCGCGAGGAGGACGGCGTCCCCGGCGAGAAGGAGGAACGCTTCGCCAACTTCAAGCACAACGCGCACGCCGTCCACGAGCTGAACATGAATGAGGGCGGCGCCGGCGCGCGCGTCAAGTACCAGCTGAACAACTTCTCTGATCTCACCCATCAAGAGTACACGGACGCCTTCGCCAACTGCTCGCCGTCCATCGTCGACGACGCTGGCGACTATGCACGCGGACGCGGCACAGGCACAGGCAAGCGCCACCAGCCGAGCAGGTTCTACCCGGACAACCTGCCGCTAGCCTTCGACTGGCGCAACGTCGACGGGGTTCTCGGCCGCGTCCAGTACCAGGGGAGGTGTGGGTGCTGTTGGGCGTTCGCGGCGACGGGGGCCATGGAGAGCGCGCACTACATCGAGAACAAGATTCGGACAATGCTATCGGTGCAGGAGCTCGTGGACTGCAGCACGGCGAACTTGGGCTGCAATGGTGGCTGGGCCGCCAAGGCGTTCGAGTACGTGATCGACAACGGGGGGATCCGTTCCTGGAAGCAGTACGCCTACATCGGAGAGAAGTCCTTCTGCCCCAGTCCATTGGACCATCCAATCATGGCGATCAGAAGCTTCTACCACGTCGAGCCGCGCGACGAGAAGATCCTCATGGACGCCGTGACCCAGACGCCGGTGGTGGTACTGATCGTCGGCGCCAACACGACACAGTTCGAGCACTACCGACAGGGTGTCTTCAGGGGCCCTTGCGACACCGCCGCGACCCACGAGGCACTCCTCGTTGGGTACGGCACCACGCCCAACGACGACCCAAAAGACCCAGGGGTCAATTACTGGATCGTGAAGAACGCGTGGGGAAAGTACTGGGGAGAAGGAGGGTACATTCGCATCCACCGAGGATTCGAGGCTGACGGCGGCGTGTGTGGGATCATGCTCGACGCGGTGTACCCGGCGAACGCGTATTCACCTTAAATAGTACTCTACTTGCATGCATCGATCGATGACCGGTGTGTCAACTGTCTGCTAGACTGCTCGGAGTGAGTACGTAGTATGATTAGATGATGCATGCATATGTGTCTGCTAATCAATCTAAGTAAGTGGATCGAGTTGCTCTTTCAGAGCAAGAAATAAAAAGATTACCCATTTATATATCCATACGTACAAGCATATATGTAATGTGTATTGCCACACGACTATATGATCTCTCATGTAATAATGCATGGTATCATCGATCATATCGACCTCTAGCCAGCCAGGAGTCCATTGGTTTTCTCCACTTCTTCATTTGAGAAGAGTGAAGTATCATATATTCGTTGCACATGCATTTGCACTGGCCGGTTCTGCCCCACTAAGGCCAGGTTTCTGTTTCGAAGCTGCTAAATCAAGCAGTCCAGGGCCACACGCAATCCATCCTAGCTACACGTACCTTCTTTTCCTTTCGTGATTCAAGACGCAAATATATTAACCCCCAGCTAAATTAAAGCAGAATGATTAACTACTGTACGGCGTTTCATCCTGCTACTATTTGTTTGGTGAATCTTGATAAAGTTAGTCTGAAGTTCAACTAGATCCAGAGAATGACGAGTTGGTCACAGGATGCATTTCAGTTCCGCAGGATTTGCTCATCTGTTTAAGGTTCCTCAAGCTGTCCCGGAACTAAATTAATTTCAGTTCCTTTGTAAATAATCCCGGGATGCATTTCGTCGAGCACCATGCGGACGAGCGCGGGTTTTGACCTTTAAATACTATGCAGAAAACAATCATTACCGAAACAATGAAACATAATTCTTAAAAAGTAACTCAAAGATCAACTAATGGCGCCGCTCGGTATTGCTAGAGCCCAAGAATAGGGAGACCTATAAAAGATGGAGCCCCCGCTGCTAGAATCAACCTTTCTCTACCTCTATTTTTTATTCTTCGAGTAACATTTCTCAACAAGTCGTACAGCGCCTCGATAATCGCCCGATGGCAAACTGCGAACCTCCGACACCTCCCCCGACACCTCATGCGGTTTTGATCGTCTTGTCCCCCGATCGAACCACCTTGGCCCTCGCATCCTCCCTAAGCTCCCGAGGTCCTAATTGAAACTCGATACAAAAATGACCTAATTAATTTTCCCTTCAGTGACATTTTTTGAAACTCCATATCATATACTCCGTCCGTTCCGTAATGTAAGCCGTATAGTTTTTTGAGGAAAATTCCAAAATATAGGGTGTATTGCGATTTATGGATAATTTTACACATCAAAAATGTGTTTCAATCCATAACGGAGAGATTTAAAGGATTGTTTTCAATTTATGATTTTAGGGACTCCTCTCTCCAAAAAAAAATCCAGAGTAAAATGAGTCCGCTGTAGGCAACATTCACACATCCTTATATTTGTGCAAAAAAACTATACGCCTTACATTTAGAAACGGAGGGAGTAGTTTAATTTAGTAACCCAAAATGGAGCCAATTTGACATTAGATTCAAATTGTTCTCAAAAGAATTTTCAGCAGAGATCATAAATTAAAATTATTGTTATATAACATGTTTAAACCTGTGGTTTTTCAAGATTTTATTGCGGAGGTTTAAGCCTCAAACTTGTAGTATTTTTCTTTGCCTAGGAAAATAGTTTTAATCGAAAACAAGAAAAGAAAAAAGAAGTGGAGAGCATCTAGCTGAAATGGGCCGTTTTCTGTTCCCATTTGCTTGCCAGTCCCGTTCCAGCCCGTACCCTTTTGCTATGTCGCGGACCGGCGTGTGCCGCCCGCCCGTCAGGAGCTCCTTCTCCGGCGTGTGCCCCCTCCTCACCTCTCCCTCTCACCATTTTCGCTCTGAGCTCGCCACCAAACCCAACTCTTTGCTATCCGCCGGAACGTTGCTCCTTAGACGAGTCCGCGACCGGGAACGCGCTGGTGAACTCGACGCCGGCATGCTCGTTGTCCGGGCACCTCCGTGACCCCCTCGTCCTTCCAGTGAGCCTCCGTAGAATTCATCGTGTCCATGGGCTGTGCCTTTTCTCCCTCGTATCAACCGAATCCTCTGCGGTCAGTTTGGTGCATGAACTCGCCGGGACGCCATCATCTTCCTCGCGGCCGGCAGAGCGCCGACGCCGACCTGCTGCTTCCCCTCGCCTTCGTACTTCTCCTCTGCAGCCGTAGACCTATACGACATACTGGAAGCTTAATCCGGATCAAGAATCCGAGACGCGGAGTACCTGCCTTCGCCAAGCCCCAACTTCGTCTCTCGCCCCCGATATCCGTACAGATTCAGTTGTGGACTCTGCTTTGGGTAGTAGCAAAAGCACCATGTTCATCTCGTGTGAATTTTACTTTGTCCATCGAGTAATTGGGTACCAGCAACGTTCCGGCGGCGGCAGCGGCAGCGATTCAGTATAAGCGGACAGATTTCTCTATAGTAAACACTTGAGTACATTCAGTAAGCAACAGCAGCAATTCTCCATGGCCACCCCAATTCCACATGCTTTATATTCTTCTCCTATTTCTACACGGTTAAATCACCCCAATTTTGCATCGTTAGTCACCTAGATCATTGTGCGTCGCTTTACTTCGGAGCACTAGGCGTTGTGGCATTAGGCGTTGCGTTGTCCTCGGTATCATTCTCAAGCGCTCACCCAGAAGGCCCTCCGCCTCCAAACTCTACGTCATGGCAAAGGTGAACCTGGCCAACTTCATTGGTCCCAGTCCCCACATGTTACATGATGGTGCAGAAGCTTCGGAACCTTTTGGTCACCAACAAACCAGACGAAGCATGTGTTGTAGCGGTGGTTCCAGTAGCCACAGTTCGGGATGTAAGCCACGGCATCAGCCATATCATAGCTCGAAGAAATAGCATAGGCAGTTGAAGTGAGCACTCGGAACCGGACTCCCCATGTACCCAGAGTAAATGGGGAGACAAAACACATTTCTTTTAACACAATCACATGGATTCTAGGTTTTCATGTAGAGCCAAAAGAATTAAGACACATTTTTTATACTTTACACTGCAACAAGATGACATGGAGAATCTCAAGCGCAAGGCCAAACTTTATGCTTATAAATGGCGTAACTAAAATACTTAAATACAGGCCATGATACAGATTAGAAAAATATAAAGTTAAACATGATGTTATTAGTCCGGTTTGACTTTGACGTGTGGTGCACCTTGCCAATTGTCCATTACTTATTTGTTTAAATCGTTGTTCTTTTACTCTTCAGGCTGGCGGCATCCTTAATTAATGTTGTTGAACACATAAGGCTGGCGGCATCCTTGATGAGTCTGATGGACTCGGTGAAGTCGTCTAACAGTAAATGACAGTCCGGAATTTGTGCTTCGTCAACAGTCAGGATTATCTTGATAGTTTTATCGTAGTTTAGATAGTGCACAGTTAGAGCCTACAAGGGAAAATGAAACAAATAAGTATGTGATAGTGTAAAACTAAAAGACCAAATCCAATTTTAGTTTCATGTGATTATTGAAAAATGAGAAAATTTCAGTACATTGTTACACACATACACGTGACCTTATCGCGTAGATACAAATTAATAAATACAAAGAAATTATAAAGAGCACTATAAAATTGGATTTCAGCAGGGAAAATATGTGCTAGACAAGATAAATTAATGTGCGTAGAACAGATGTAGACTGAAAGAAAACCGAGTCAGAAATAGTTGGTCTACCTAAAGGATTCAAATAATGGTTGTTTAGATGATTAATAGGTGGTTTGATAAGTTAATTACTTGATTTATTTATTAATTAAAAATAAATACATAATTATGACACAATAATTTTGTGGGATAATATTCCAACTGAAGTTCTGAACCCTTAGATTCATGGCTAAGGTCAATCTCAATGCTCCTTCATGGGCCAACTCTTTGGACATGCCGTATCAAATTTGACTATCAGTTGTTTCATTAATAGGGGTACATAAGGGACGAAAAATATTCTATCTTTCACACAATCTCTTCATGCAATCCTAAGCATGGAATATTAAATATGTACTATCATCCAATAAAACTCAGAGCTCGTTTGGCTCCCATTCATCTGGGCCTAGAATCGTGTGGGATTCTAAATTCAACTTCTTTGGCTTCCACAGATTTGGATGCGGAATTCAGTTGAGAATTCCATAGAATTTGTCACATGCCTAACCTCAATTCCACTTGGTACCCCATCATTCATGTAGATTTCATAAATCAACGTGGGAGCCAAATTTGATTTTTTAGCTTCATATTTCAATTTGGACAAATGAAATGATATCATCAACATGCTTCCATTTCATTTCTACCAAATGAAATGAAATTAAATGTTTGGCTCCAAACGAATCCAACAAATTATGTGTTTAAATAATAAATATGAAGCTTATTGTAGTAGTTGTTTATGAAGACCGGACATGCATAAGATATGGTGTTAAAGATGAAACCTTGGGACTGCCATGAGACCTCTCTTAACGCACCGTAATTTTAGCATGTTATCATAGAGGTATAGAAACTTAAGAGACAACTAGTCGTAATGCATTATTTATTAGGGGTTGTATCTAAATTAATAATTTGGGGCTCACACATATATTTGGTTGGACTACCAACTTTCCCCCATATAGCTATGTGCAAGGATTGTGTGCTAGTGAAGTTACAGCCTCTCTCTCTCTCTCTCACACACACACACACACACACACTTAACTATTATGCCACATCAGCGAACACATATGAAACTATGCTAAGAATCTATATTGGGATAGGCCTAACATAGCTTAGATCGAACCAAACTCGTATATATTTGCATTCATATAAATTAGTTTGCGTAGAACGTGCATGGGGTGATGGGTGACTTACTTGTGGATTCCCGTAAATGCTAATTGCTATGAAGGCAACTGGGTGCCCACATAACGTTATCTTTTCAGCTGGTCCAACAATATTTGATAAGATCATAGTTGTACGGGTGAGAAAGAGGCGCCAGATAAAACTTGCTATCTGCATTGATTGCGAAACTGCGACTCGTTAGAACCATGGATAGATAAACATAGTGATTGCTCAAAGATTTTGCTATGAAATCCCTAGAGGAGCATATCAAGTACGAAAGAGAAGGAGATATATACCTTTACACCCAAGTAATTTACGAGAAATTCAACAAACTGGTGTGCGAATATCACTTCTAAAGAGCTCTTTTTCCTTTGCATTATCCTTTTGGCCTCTCGGATATATTCAAGTGGTTCATCGTACAAAGCTATACGAAACGGACATATGAGATGGGCAAGACGATTCCCAGTCTCTACCTTGGTAACAAATGTCTGTTCATAGTTATGAGAACAAAATTAGTTTAGGTACATATCTTCTAGAAAATTGTGATAAATGGCTTGTTATAATGTTTATATGGCACACACTAACATAAGTTCTTACTTGTCGGTCAGAGACTTTCCTTGTATTGACGGGGATGATTGACCGCAAACTAATTGATCTCTTAGTGTTAGTGTCACCTAATATTTGTGAAAACAAATCAATGTGTAATAATTGTGGTATTTACCAAAGCAGAACAAAAAACCATTTTTGGATAGACAACTTACCGGACTTCCGAAAGTAATATCGTGATAGAGCTGCTGAAGTCACACCGACCAGCACGTCATTGACGGTCTGATGGAAATATATATGAGTCCCATTAAGTAAAATCAAGAAGGCGGCAAGCGGCATTTCTATCGGCCTTGGAGGGCCATGGCCACTCTACGAGAATAACTAGTAATGAAATCCGTGCACGTGTTACATGTTTTATATATTTTACTTTTTTATTCAAATTGGGTTATATCAATCCTTGGTCGTAATATTTATTTTAAAATGATTTAAACAATAGTAATTGATTGTACTTATCATGTTTTTACAGTGATTTGAAATGGTCCATTCCAGTTGACGATCCTTCCTATTAATAAGTATTCCCTTCGTTCCAAAATATAAAACTTCTGACTTTGTCGTGGTTTGTACGTATGTAGACATGTTTTAGTTTGTTGATTCACTAATTTAAGAACAAATCAGAACAAAATCAGAAACACTAGAAAGTTTTATATTTAGGAACGGAGGGAGTAATTACCAATGACAGTTTTATGATCCTCCCAACTTGTGAGGTAAAACTGAATTTTACCGAGATATAAAGTAAATGAACGTAATCATTATGTCTAGATATATCTAATAGACACAGAAACATGGAGAGTATAAAGGTTGAGCAGCTTCACATACACAGTTCATGGCAGTCTTCAGAAATTGGATGTCGTCAAGGCTAATGCTCCGATGGACGAAGCGTTTGCGGTAGGACTCGTGACCGTTCGCACGCTTGAGCAATGTGCATGGATCCCTCAAGAACAATATTGTCGCTAGGAGCAACGTAAGGTCCACCAAAGTGTGCCACAATAGGACAAAATACGACCAAATCCATGCGAGCAATGCAAGATTACCATCAGATAATGGAGGTCTCAGCTGCTCGTAGATTGCTCCTGTGCGTCTGGGTGGTGGTGGCATAGCCGGTAACCTTGACAGATCAGCTGTACTGTGCGAAGACGCCATGAAGAGTGTCATAATTGACATGCCGTCTCCAATGGAGTGATGCAAACGGAGCACCACGGTGGAGGCTGCCTCAGAGGTTGGGAAGTTAAGGAAGTGGAACTCCCACAGAGGGCGAGACCTATCCATCGGGAGCATTGACAACGACGCTAGGTAGTCCTCCACTGTTTTATCTGTGTCTGATGCCAAAACAGCGGGATCCAACCTCGGAACGATGATGTGGTCATCTACATTCACTTCTGTTTCCACCCATCGCGGTATGCCATGCTTTGGCGCATCTGTTGCCTGTCATGAGTAAATCCACAAAATTGTTAACTAGTTTAATGTCAAGTATACCCCAGTTCAGAAACTTAAATCTTGTTTTCTAATCAAAAAGTGATGTATTAGGGGGATTGAGTGATTATTGCATGACTTGTTCGGTTGAACCAAGGGTTAGTTTCTGAATTCAACACATATTTGTCAAAACCATGAGAACATCGTACGCTCGATCCGGCCACTAGAGAACAGTAAATAATGGAGGATGGCGGTAAGTCATGTCCAACTCTGTAGATAATATCCTGCCAAAATGCAAACATAATGATGCCTAACAATTAATTAAGATATGAAACTGAAAGTAGTATTCCACTCAAGTTCAGGTTTGGACAAAAAGAATGAAGCAAATAAAATTACCTGAATACAGCGGAAGCGCGGGAAGCGAGGAAGAAGCTCTGCTTGGATGCCGGCACGGAAGACAGGTAAGTCTATTGGTTCGCCAAGTCCCATCACGACGACGATGTTGACACCCATATCTTCCAGTATTCTTCCCATAGGGCTCATGGGATCATCCGCCGTAGGATTCTTCGTTTGTGACGCCACACGGACAGACAGGGGCCTGATTTGCTTCATATCCATGACTCGATTCTTGAGTAGTAGTACTATATATCCATGACCGTAGGTATTATATAGGCAGCCAAGCGAAGTTCCCAGTGGTTGGCGCTATGAACAAATTATTTGAAAGCTTCAATCAGACACAGCATGGGTTGTATAGTACTCCAAGCAGTATGCTCCATACCCATATTGATGACCAGCTAGGTACCCTGCTCCAGGAGTGTTTCCAATTGATGACCAAAATTTGCTAGCCAAATATTGATGGGATACACGGCAAAAACATCTCGCTCTCGAGGTCCTGCTCTCTCTATTTAAAAAAATCAGAAATCGTATTTATAAGTTTTCGAAAAATCTGAAAATAATCCTTCATATGTCAATGATTTATCTCACAAACGTGCAAAATCTCGACTAGAAATACTTTATATTCTCGATTTGAAATACTTTATATTCTGAGCACCCAGAATATAAAAGTATTTCTTGACCACTTTTTAGAATTATTTGAAACTTATAGATATGATTTTTATTTAAAATAAAATAAAAATACAATGTAGCCCATGTTCAGCGAACGGAACTTGGTACACTTAAATTTAAGTAGACGCTGAATAGAAAGGTCTTCCTTAATACAAGTTCCGGTGGACCATGTGTCCATGTGTGCCTGCCAACTAACGATCGAAATGGCACATGTTCAGCGAACGGAAATTGGTACACTTAAATTTCGGGTGGACCTTATTAAATTTGCAATACTTTTTGTCCCTCTCATCGATCGACATGGACAAGAGGCTTGGAGAGTGACATTCACACAAATTTCTCCACATCCAAACCAATACAGCATGGAGCAGACCTTGACGCAATTAATCAGATCATACTTTACTTAGCGCAATTGGACCTTATTAACCTGATGATGAAGACTGCTGCAGGAAGGCGACGATACATACACACTTTAATGGGGTTGTCGACGATAGATATACACGAAGTGGGCATACATGCAGGATACTACTCAATTATCAATTAGCAGGACTTGATCAGCCGACGTTGATTTTCAGTGCAAATGCTACTTTTTTTTTTACTTCACAGGATTATGCAGCTCCTCAACCCTTCGTTCACTAATGTAAGATATTTTAACTTTATTCTTTATTCAAATGTATCTATATTGTTGTGCAGATATATTCACTCATTTTATTTGTATATAGTCAAAATTGAAATGGTAGGTCCAATGCCTTACACTTACATTAGGGATCGGAGGGAGTATGTATAGTTTCAGATGTTTGTTTACTTACCGACTGACTTTTTGATCATTTTCTTGGTCTTCCCAGTGACGTGTACTTTACAAAAGATCGGAGTTTGCTGCTAGTGATCCCGTGGAGATATTATTTTGTCATAATTTTTCTAGCTGTGTTGTCGTAATTTTTATCTTGTGGAGGTAACAATCTTGCTGCGTTGGCATAATTTTTCTGGGTATTAACTATGTGTAAACAAAGATCAAAGGACTATTTTTTCCATAACTGTAACATATTTGAAAACGTTATATGAAAGCAAGATTTTGGGTTAAGAGGTGAATGGTTGCGTGTCTACAGTTGAATGGCATCCCACGCATATATTTCCCCGGAAAGAAATTCTTCTTGTGACGCTTTTTTCCACATATAAACAACTCCGTGTCCCTTGGGTGCAAGATCTCAAATTTATCTGGACAAAACGCACACCAGGTCTTGAATCGGCAAAAGGGCATTTGTGTCGGCACATGCAAATGAGGGAGATAAAGAGAGATTTAATCAGAACGCAGGATGCATATATATAACTAATTAAGCATAAATTACACTTGCCCAAGATGGTGCATGTTTCAGTGACCAGGTGTCGATGCGTCATAAACGAAGTATTGTGTGCACACGATGTGTCATAAAAGTCTGTGCTAGGATCAGAAAAAAATATTGCACTACTGCAAAATCTATATACCAAATACCATCCACACCGTTTGTGGGAGGGAACTGACTTGATCATTCTTGTATATTTCTGGTACTACGGACTGGTTCCAGCATCCAGTGTTTTCTTTTCGATTATAATAATGAACATCAAATGGCGTTTCATACCTTTTCTATGCATAAGGTCAGGTAAAATAAACTAATTAAGCAGTCTTATCCGTCAACTTCACACTGCCAACATCTGAAGCTAGTCAATAGCAACAAAGAAATCGACCAATCCTATGCTTCAGATGACACTGCTCAGCGCCAATACCCTCTTCGGTTTCACTGTGGCATCTGTGGCCTGAGGAAGCTATGGTTGACGAATTCTTGCAAGGACAGCCGCTTCACTGAAATCAGGCGTTGAAATGTTAAGCTATATGACATGTGCATTTTCAGCATTTTGTGTGGAGTGAAGACGCAGCACGACCAGAGACAAACCTGGATTTGTCCACAGTAGTCTGGTGCAAATGTCAACAGAGTCAGGATGCAGGCTAGGGGTAACAGGTTCCGAGAATGGAAGAGGCTACTTCTGTTTATGCACTGAAGCATCTGAAGAAAGAAATATGTGAGCCAAGGAATGTTGCAACATCTGAATTTCAAACAGTAGTACCTGCACATTGCTTCTACCACGGAACGGTGGGTAGCCATTCAAGAGCTCAAAGAGGATCGCACCAATACTCCACAAGTCTACCTGCACAAAAGAGATGTTCATATTTTTTCCTATTCGCGTTGGCCAGAAATGTTGGGCATGTGAGCACATCGAGCGTACCTTGTCATCGTACTTCTGAAATAGCATGACTTCTGGGGCCATGTACAAGCGAGTGCCACAGGCCGTGTCTGCATATTCCCCAGGACGAAGAATCCTAATAAACAGCAAGAAATGTACCTTAGTTTTCTGTTTTTAAAAAACTCATTGATGCCTAACGAGCCTTACTTATCACATTAATCCAGTCCATCAAGTTCAGTATCGGGGTGTATTTTGGTTTCTGCTACTCTTATGTGGCTCAGTAGCTTAACATTTTGAATAAACGTGTAATCATTTTGCAGTTGACTGAAGAATAGCCGGTGCTGCCTGGTATGAGTTTCATTTTTCCGTGAGTGCCCTATTTGACTAAAACGAGTACCATCAATACAAGCGTTGTGCATTTCAGAACGTACCTGGACAGGCCGAAATCAGATATCTTGAGTGTGGCGTCGCTGCCAGGACAAGATAGTAGGATATTCTGCAAGAGTTCAACACTTCATCAGTTCAAAAATGATGGTTCAACCTAGTTAGCGAGCAAAGCATTACACACAGAGAAAGGGATATCAGTCCCTGAACCTCAGGTTTCAAGTCCCGGTGGACGACATGGTGCCTGCGGAGCACTTGCAAACCAGCTCCTGCCAGCCACGAGGGGCAAGCTCATTTTCGTCCCCATCACATCTTGTATTGCCACTACTGGAAATAAATTTGACTACAATTGGGAATGGCTGATGGATTGATCAGTTACCAATTTGCCTCATGAAGTTTCTGGCCACGCGCTCCTCCACCCTGCCAGTCCGCTCGATGTAGCTCGCCAGGTCTCCTCCCTCGCACAGCTCCATGACGAGGTAGAGGCAGCCCTGGGTCTGAGACCACCGAACCGGTTGGTAGAAGAAGACGGTACAGTAATTGGGGCGAGAGATGGGAAGGTCTGAGGGTCGGACCTGGATGACGTCGAGGAGGCGGATGATGTTGGGGTGGCTGACGGCGGCGAGGAAGCGGAGCTCGCAGTCGAGGCTGTCGCGGAGGCGGCCGGGAGGCCGGCCAGCCGCACCTGCTTCACCGCTGCGGGGGTGCCGGTCGACAGCCGGACCGCGCGCCACACCGATGTGGACGGGGGCCGCCCGCCCAGTCGCTCCAGCAGCTCGTAGCCGCCCACCGTCGCCGGCGCCTCCTCCGACTCCGCCGTGCTCCTCCCTGCCATCGAGAAAGAACTAGAAAAATGTACTCCGTACCAAGCGAGAGGAAAATAGCTAATTCCAATTGGGCCAAGAGCAACGTACGGTCAATGGGGTAGATCCATCGACCAAGACGACAATTGGGCTAGCAAATAGCACTGGCAATTGGGCCTAGCCCAGCTCTAGATATGATTTTTCTTCGATCCCTGCAGTTATTGAGTTTTTTCCTGCAAAAATAACTATATGGAGAAACTGGAATACCTGTTGAATTACTGTGTCACAACAAGGAAAATATAAGAAAAATAGAGAATATGTAGAAAATAACCAGAAAGGAACATGAGATGGCATTTTCATCTGCAGTTCTTACAAGACGAACTCATCATCATACATGAACAAAATGCAAAAAGATTTAAACTATAGCCACTCGCAAAAAAGGAACATGTAAAAATATAAAACTATATATCACTTAGGTTATGTTAGCACGAATATGCTAACCTAACCTACTTCTTGATGTAAGTATCTTCAAGGGGAAACAGGGAATCAAAACAGCCGAGCACAAAATCAATATACATGACATATATACAGGAGGCACTCTACACTATGCGCTATTTCGCGCTGTAATGTGAAAGGGGACCAAGGCAGGCCACAGTGGCCTGGGTGTTTCTATCGTTGTGATTTCATTTGTATCTTTGGTTTGGTATTTCGATGGGCTCCTTTGGAGCTGGAGACCTGCAGAAACATGCTGATTTTGATCAGACACGGCAACATGCCAAACATAATCCACAAATACTTCACGTTACTATATTTTCAAAATTCATCTTCTCATCGGACTTATGGCTACGAACTGCAGCAAACTTACCTGAATAGACCGTAAGATTTCTTCCAGTTCTACAGTAATATCCGAGAAAACGGGTCGTGTATGAGGGTTTTCATTCCAACACCGTTGAATCAATGTAGACAATCTTGGATGCACGGTTGAAGGGATCACCAAACGATATCCCTGATAAACAAGGAGCAATGCTCACTTTGGTCTTCTTATACCGAAACTGTTGAAGGCTGATTGCTTAATACCGAAACTGTAATTCTAACTTTATTGGCATTGAATACATACCTGTCTAACTGACAGTGCAGCCTGCAGCGGTGTCAGATTTTCATAGGGGATCTACAGTAACAGGACCAAGCAAGGCTATAACCTTTAACCACAGATGACTGATGTTCAAAGAAATCAATAAGAGTAGTAGCTGGACACAGCACCAAAGTTTACCTTTGAAGTGACCAGCTCCCATAGAACAATAGCAAAGCTGAAGACATCAGCCCTATGATCATAAGCCTTATGGTTTATCACCTGGTACGACAAGAAACTCTAATCAGCACATCTTGTAGGCATGATAATACAGTAACTCGGTTGGAACAGAACCAAAGGTCTTCTGAGTTATATCGACAGTTCGAGCAATAATTGCTCCATAAACTGATGTGGGTGACTGACATATAGTTTGACCATTTAGTCATGGGTATATGTGTGTTGCAATACAAAATGGTTGAGCAAGTATAGGATATCAGATATTTCCTACAAAGGGAAAAGTGCAATGAGTAAAACGACAACACACCTCAGGTGCCATCCATCTGTACGTGCCAGTTTCAGCAGTCATATCTCCCTCTTGTGATCGGAAACGAGAGACACCAAAATCTGCAATCTTCACACCTATTTTAAGAAAGCAATTAGAAATTTTAACAAACTTAAACTGAAATGTACATAACTTTAAATAAAAATATGCAGACTTGACCGTTGCCAATCAACAAGTTGGCAGTCTTCAAGTCTCGATGGATGATGTTATTCCGGTGCAAATAATCCATCCCTTTCGAGATGCCGATAGCAATCCTGAGAATCACAGATAGCTCCAAGGTATTGTTTTTCTTGTGAAGGAAGTCATATAGATTACCTCCAGGCATGTACTCTGAAGCAAAAAACATAATAACAAGTGTAAAATATCAGTTGACAGGAGGTTACAGTTTGCATGATGATATAGACTCTAGACAGACTTCATTTAAGGCAAGAGACAGAGGCCTCCGGTTTCCATTGTCAGAAGCCTGAGTAGTAGAAGTTTGTAAACAAACAGAAGAAACAGATAAACATAAGAAGATAATCACTGCTGCGATCTGACCCAGCAGCAATCTTACACACACAGGACGGAAACATGGAATGAACATGGAGAACAACAGTGAACAACTTGCATGTCAGCTTCCCGATGAGCTAAATACTTGACTTGATACGCCAAAAGCTAGACCGACTGAACTACTTTGAAATGTCTAAATCAACGACTTGAAAGTTGAAACTGAAAACACATGAGCAAGGAATACATGTCGTCGGAGGCCTTTCTGGGGTCAAAGAACAACAAAATCAAGTAGCAAAAGCACTTTGAAATTGGCACTTGCCCATACTAGCACCGGAATGACATGTAACTATAATGATAACTTAAACTCAAATAGGCAAAATGAATTTAGGATGCATTACAACCAGGACAATAAACGTGTAGAATTATCCATATATAACCGGTATGGACATTTTCTTTTATTTACAAAATGCAATTTTACTTGATTATGGTAAATAAAAAGTTATTTCACGTACATGAAATAGTAGCTACCAAATGATAAGTTAACTGAGGGATGGGTGGAGACCTGTCAATCCGATAGAAACAGAGAAACAAGATTCTTCCGGTCAGACATATCTTGTTGATTTTGTACTATATTCCAGCAGGGTGTAGATACTCTTTATGTATGGATGTAATAAGCAAACAATCACAACTTCCCTCTAGACTTAACTGCTCTTGAAGTCCCTACCAAAATGCATAGAAGACAGGAGTTATCCCCCCATCTTTCGAGCTCTGCTTTTCTTTTTTCCTCTTCTCTAAATCAAGCTTATCAAATTTGTACCAAGAACTTTTATATTTAAATACTAAAGTGGATGATCATGAACGAACAAGCACATGCTGCTTAGACCTAAGCATAACCACAGACATTTAGCCACCAATATTAATCATAGTGTAATTATCCCCATGCACAAGCACTTTAATGTGATTCTGGAGCAACAAAAGATTTTTTTTGTCTGACCTGTCACGATGAGATACTTTCGATGCTTTGTGCATGCCCCGTAATAGCGAATGACGTTTTCATGCTTAACACTCCTGGACATCACTATACTGTGTTAGCACTGTCTGGAATTAGATGATTCGGAGTCTTGTTTATGTGTCAAAGAAGTAAAAAATCGTACCTTAAAATCATTATTTCCTGCAAGAATTCTACACTTGAAGAATCGTTAACATGTTCAGCTCTAAGGTACTTTATTGCAACATCGATACCAAGGTAAGTTCCGCGATACCTGTGAAACGAGGAAAAAAACAAGACCACTTGTTATTGATTAGCGAACATACTAATGCCTCCACAAATCACAGCACAGCTGGTTTGCTGGCCGTGTGGCTTATGAACCTATTTCATAGTGAAAATAGAAAAAGGCATGCAATCCACACTGGTAATTAAGTGGGTGTTGTTGTTCTCATCCAAACTTCGCGTTACTCTTCCCAGTATTTCTAACCAAGTATTGTGTAATTCCTAGCTGCGTGTATCCCAATGCAGAGGCTGGAGTAATGCTTCCATTATCTAAACAGAGTTATGAGTTCTTACAAATCGCCAGAAGATCCAGATGCAAACTTATCCATAGGTTGCAGGAGATTCCTGTCAAATTCAGAATCTCCGATCTTTTCTTTCAGCTCTCGTATTCTCTCCGAGGTAGCAGAATTTGTTGGATCAGATAATGTCGGCTGCATAACACAAGGAAGTTACAGTTGTCAAAAAAAGGTTATACATGGTATTGCAAGTACGGTTTGAACTCAACCCTCCTAAACCGTTAGTTCATCTTTTTGTACTAGGCCCGAGGTCAAGTTGCAGTTGTGAAGGAAATTTAACTAGCTGATTGATTGCCAGTTTACACGGTTTGAGCTCAAACCGTGTTTGCACACCCCAGTTTACATTCTTCAGTCTTGTAATTCTGACAGCAAGTATTTACAGCACTTCATTTACAGTGAAAAGTTTAATTATCAGCAACTATGTAAGTAACCAGATAGATACCTCAAATTTGAAGTATCATGCAAGTAATGTAAGAGAAAGAAAGAAAGAACATACATGATAGAGTTTCGCTGTCTCCTTAAGCTGCTGCAGCAAACCATCTGTTTCCTGCATATAGCATGGGAAATGTTTTACGCAAGGAAATCTTTATAAGCCATATTCTGCTAACAGACTTCACTACTTAAGGATGTACAGGACTACATTGATAAGGAAGGGTATGAATCTTCCACTAAGTTTAAGTCCAGACAGCGCTAGGCTCATAAATTTGGTATATACTAAGATGAACCCAACGATTTTTGCTGTTGTTTATAATAACTAGGGTAAAACACATCTAAGTGGCATTCTTTGTCAACTAGCATTTAAGTGTATAAATATTACTTGTCCTTTAGAATCAGCCACCCTGTAAGAATCAACAGTTCAAAAGACAAGTTGTGCACTACCAGAGATGTGTTGATGATTGTGGTGATACACAAACTAGCAGTAAAAACATGCTCTAAGTATACCTCTGTTTCCCAGCCATCAACAACAAATACATCCAAACACAATCCATCTGTTGTTGAGAACACATGTGCTTCACGGATGTTCAAGTCAAGTTCAGACAGCAAAGCAGATAGCTACAAATAATATTTCACAATTTCATAAAAGTTAGCACGACATGGCACTGATAAAAATCTAAATAGAAAAACCACAGGAGATCTACTGGTACTCCCAAGTCTTACCTCACTAAGGAGCTTTGGCTTGTCAATGGATGAAAAGATAATTTCATGAATGAGGAGAATTTCTGGAGTATCCCTCCTGTGGAAAATTTGAACAGCAATTTCAGCAGTATTTTCGTGGAATGGTTTGACAAAAGTGAACAGAAAATACACCACTTGCCAAACTAGTCTGAAATATCATAGCTTGGTAAACACGGAAGTGAGAACATATCAGTTTCGCTGAGGTCTGAGGTAAAGAGCAAAGTGTCACATTCTTAAAATGTTACCGTTGCCACCGAATTAATGCTAACTACAATGTTCTGAATTTCATACGGACGAAGAAAGTCCACAGCTGTACTTACAGTCTTATGGTCAAATAAATAATTTCCTTGGAAATTATTTATTTGACCACATAGTTTTGCTCTAGTGAGTCAATATTGAGCTGCAAATACAACCTATTGTAGAAGAAATCAGCGTCACATCATCCAAGATTTTAATAAATAATGATGAAAGCATGATGGAAGTTGTAGATTTTAGAAGGACAAAAGGATGAAAACACGCATTTGAAGTGCACTTGAGAGGTGAGAGCTGGAGACAGACCATGCAGAAATTGCCTCAAAGTCACCCACACCTTTTCTTTTCCCCAGACTGAGGTCCTCCATCATCCTCTCGCACGGGAACTCCTGGAAATCAACCTCCCTGTACGGCACATACAAAAGGTTGTCTTAACAAGCAATGTCTATTTTCAAATAAAAAGCCATTCCATGCTGAAATAAATCAGAACTTCAGAAGTGGTGTGTCAGAAAATTCAGACAGATTTGAGCAGATTATCATCATGTCAAGCATCACAGAGCGGGCTGGGCAGGGTGAACCCGTACGTACCTCAAGCTGGAAGCCAGAGGACCCCCGGCATGAGCGTTTGCCGTCGGAGGATAGTCCTTGGGCTTCTCCTCCTGATACTGCCGTCATGGAGACAGAACAGAACACGGTAAGCGAAACTGAAGTGGAGACATCCTCCACAGAGCACAGAGCAGAGCAAAAGCGAACGAACAACAGCGTTATGACGAAGGAAGAAGAAGATATGTCCCTTTGAACTGTGAGTGGATTACGCACGCGTAGGAAGCGGGCGTGGAAGACGGGCCGCTTGTCGGGGTCGGCGCACTCGGCGAGGATCCTGCGGTGCAGCAGCACGTCCTGGGCCCTGTCGACGCTGAGGTCGATGGAGTAGCTGGCGGGGAGGCGCTCGTAGTGCTCGTCCAGGAGCTGCTCGAAGAAAGGGTCGGAGAGCGCCTCCTCGTTGCCGATGGCCCGCAGCCGGTGGTAGATCCCCTTCCTCACGTCCTGCGACAGCGGTCCGTTCGTCCCGTTCGCGCCGCCGCCGCCCCCGGAGGGGACGACGAGCCCCGCGGAGGAGGCGGTCGTCCCGGGGCCCGCGGGCCAGGAGCTCTCGCCCACGCCCTCCTCGACCCCGTCGTCACTGTCGTCGTCCATCCGCGCCCGCGCGGCGGGCTACGCGGCGGCCATGGGGACGGGCTTTATGGGAGGGTGACGGAGGGCGACGGAGTGGGAGAGGGTGGGGGCGGATGGTGACGAACGAGGACGGGCGGGGTGGGGAATCCGAGGGGGATCTCGGTGGCGGATGCGGCAAGAATCTTCTAGAGGACGGCGCCGGACGGGCATTTATAGAGGCGGGCGAAGGCCACCGGCGACAGAGACGAGCCGGAGGGAGGGGGAGGGGCGGGATCTTCTGTGCCGGCGCGACGCGTGGCGGGTCCTTATCCGTATTCGAAACTGGTCGCTGGGATGCTGCCGCTGTGGGATCGGACGGCTGGGATGGTTCGCTGCTTTCGGGTGGGGCCCGCGGGCTGCTTTTCCGGGAGTAGCGGAAGTGGATTGGACGGACGGCTGTACGGTGCGTCAGCCTGATGGGCCCCATTCCGTTGAGCGGTCACGTGGGTCCTACCTGGCAGTGACTAGGCTGCATTCATCAAGATACTACTCGAGATTCCGTGAGACCGGATTCAAAGATTCCTGCCCCCGTGACCTTATCCAGCTCCGAGTTCCCGTACGCCATGTACAACTACCACTGCTGCAACAATATTCTAGTGTCAATGTAACTTGTTCCTGCTCCTACTACTACTACGTGTCAAGCACGTTCCTCCACCGTAGGGGCTGCTAGAACGAAAAGTTAACTTGGCCTCCCGAGCACCATTGTTCTCTTATTGTTTGAAAACATTCACTTGTTGTTTGTAAATATTCAAAAATATCAAAATAAATAAATAAACCTGTCATGTTCTCAATGATGTATAGTGCACGTGTCGATGCGAAATCTTTGTATTATGGGCTATACGATTAAATTTGAAGATTTAAAACAACTATACTCAGATTTGTACATTTCTTATTTTTGTACAGCTCAAAATGCAAAGTATTTTGCACTACCATTTTGCACGCATGTGGAATACGTCATTTAGAACATGTGTGATAATTTTCCCAGATTTTCAAAAACTTATAAATGTGCTTCTGAATGTTTACAGTGAGAGGGAGCACTGGTGCTCGGGAGTAAGCGTATGTTTTTTTCTTCGGAACGGGGCAACCGTATCCTAGTGGCTTAAACTTTGGTGTGAGAAACGAGAGCATGTTAATTTGTTTGGTTCATGTACTTGTACTTCACCATATTAGTTTCCTTGTAGACTACGTGGAAGCCATAGGAAACATGTCAGGGAAACCGCCACTAGTACAGAAACGGCTATTAGTGGCGCACGGTTTTGGGATTCTGTGGCGCACCCCCAGGTTTGCTGGGTGCGCCACAGAATTCTCGCCACTAAAATTATTTCTGTGGCGCACCCAGGCCGTGCGCCACAGAAAGTGTGGCGCACCCAGTGCAGTGCGCCACAGAAATAGCTCGGCAGCACCCCTATACAGAGGCATTCTGTGGCGCACTGTTTCTTGGTGCGCCACAGAAAGTGGTGCGCCACAAAAAAAAAAAGCATGCGCCACAGATATATTAAACAGAAATACCGGTATTTTTCCATTTTGCTGTACAAATACAGGTATATACAGGATTTATACAGGTTTATACAGAAATACAGGAATATTTGACAGGTATATAAACAGACAAACACATTAATCAATATGTCATCACACATATTACTTAGTGCCCGATCGAGATACGTATATACACATAGTCACAAAAGTGCCGAATGTTTCATCATTTCACACTACACATTACAAATCAAGTGTTCGCCGCCTAACTATGATCAAATGTAGTACACATCAGCGATAATGGTGAGCAAGAGCGCGCGAGAGCATGCATGATCATGGAGTCCTCTTCTTGAGCGGCGCCGGGAACGGTAGAAAGCCTTCTTTCGTCTTCCACTTCCTGGTGTCATTCTGTGCCTCTAGTCGTTCTTCGATATCCCTCTGACACAACCCTGAAGATGGATTGGGATATATATTGGTTAGTGATATAAATAGAGTATAATTTATTCATCTAAGTAGAGAGGCAAGACAATCAATCAATTGTCATGGTTGGAAATCATATGGCTATCCTATTTGGGTTTCATAGCATAGCATATATATAATATATAACCTTACACATGCACTTCTATAATACCTCTGGGGTAGTGGAAGGACCCTGATTTGCGAATGACATCTTCGAGGATGATCGTTGCCAACTGCAGCCGGATGCGATGGAAGTCTGTTCTGTAATCAGCATCGGTGAGAGCATCCGCGCTTTTGGTGTATTCTGCGAGACCAGATGGAATCTTCATTTTCTCGACATCCCGGACAATCGATTTAATGTGATGGAGGGCGTAGTAGGCCTCCTTCACGCTGCCATCCAGTTGCTTGACGCAATGGAATCCGGTCCCATGCTGGAACTTGTGTGTGTTCTCATCCGTTAAGAATTCCGCCTTCTTATGGAAGGGGCCGCCCTTTTGGGCATAGGCCTCGAGAGCGTCATCGAGAACACCCTTTATTCTGGTGTATCGTCTCGGCGTGGATTTATTCCCCGAGTCCAAATAAGTGGCAATGGACCACCTCGGGGATACGCAGATGAGTGCGCAGTACTTGTCCCTGCTCAACACAATTGAAGAAGGATCAGCGATGGAAGAAATGTAGAAGAAGGCATAAGATACGACTGTGGCGAGCTGATGTATACTTACTCGAAAAAGAAAGACAGAAGAAGGACGTTCTTCCTCTTGTTGGCCAGCATGACCCTTACGAGGTACTCCATGGCCGTTTCCCGTGTCTTTGATCCTTCCACCAGATGGCTGTCGCGCATGTAGTAGGGATCCACTATCGCGACGTACGGGGTATCATCTCTCCTGATCTTCATCGCCACATCGAGCGCATATAGGCGGACCATGTTATAGTCCAGCCGTTGAGTGTGAAAGAGTTTGAAGATGTCCTCGTACGCTATGAAGAACACATCCGCGGGGTCTTCCTGGACGAAGTCCACCAGCTCCTTTGGCACCTTGACCGCGAACGCCGGGTAACTCGGGTGCTTGTCTTTAAGAAGGAGCTGCTCTAGATGCAAGATAGATTCCTGCAAGGCAATCATGGGTCCTTCTGCAAGGCGGAGCAAGTCCCCAGACAAGATAGGTTTACCAGCCTCATGAACTCGGGGGAAGCCATCCGCACGGGGTGGAATCGTGTCTTCAAGACCCCGGATCTTAGGAGCTGGCTGGCTCGCGGAGGTGGAGGATCCTTTTCTCTTCCTGTGCTTCTTGTTCTTCATCTCTGTGGATTGTGGGGGTGA
The DNA here is from genome assembly GCA_947311845.1 of Poa pratensis. Classification (NCBI taxonomy): domain Eukaryota; kingdom Viridiplantae; phylum Streptophyta; class Magnoliopsida; order Poales; family Poaceae; genus Poa; species Poa pratensis. The sequence goes on along the minus strand of CAMZMU010000051.1, from coordinate 63,929,820 downwards.
AGTGAACCCCGCTTTAACAGTTTCTTTGAGTGTGTTAGGGCTGAAAATGTTACCCGGTTGAGCTTGATGATCTTCGGCATTCGGAGGCGTGTCGGTGAAGGCCAGGCGTTGTGTGCATGAAGTGGGACGAGCAGGTTGACCACGGTGGTCGCGGAAGGGTTCTTCATCCACAGGAGGCATGTACATACCATCCATGCAGGCGCCAGTGTTGATGTAGTCATCGACGTTGACATCATTCTCCTCCTCCTCATTGTCGTCGTTGCCACCAAGTTGAGGTGCAACGGCTTTGTCCTAAACATAAACAATAGCACATCCGTTAGTCGGGAAAGTCGGAAAGTCGGGGAATTCGGAAAGTCAGAACTAACCTTGGACGGTTGCGGTGAAGACGTTCCCAACAACTGTTTGTGGCGGTTGGGGGCGGCGATGACCGGCGGTAGCTTCCGGCCGGTGGTGGCGGCGACCGGCGGTAGCTTCCGCCCTCGGTGGTGGTGGTTGCGTCCCCATCTCCGTCGGTGTCCTCCGCATCCTCCATCTCTAACAGAAAGTCACCATCCCCGTCACGAGCCAGTTCGGCGGCCTCCGCATCCTCCATCTCCGGGTTCACTTCCCAGAACGGCTTGTTCTTTTCTCTAGCTTGTTCTTCGACGCTCATGTGCTTAGAAGGGCCGGCCTCGGAGGACATGTTTGCACTGCATTGAAAAAGAGGAAAAAAGTTAGTACAACAAATATAACAAAACCATCACTTAATTTAGTACTAAGATACCCCGGCCCATGCATTAGCCGCAATACCCCATATGTCCTATTTTTAGCAAAGTCATGCTAAATTTCACAAATTTTTTTGGCATGACCTTTGCTAAAAATAGGACATATGGAGTGCCCGAATTTGCCGGAACGGAAGTTAATCGACATTCCGGCAATCTCAAGGGCCTCACGGGGTACCTGCAAACATTTCACAAATAATATCCACAACTCCGGCCGGCATCTCCGGCCGGCATCTCCACGACACGATGGTCGGAGCACAAACAACCACGACACGATGGTCGTGGACACATATCCTCATGCACATACATCACCACATCCACATCCACATCGAGGGAGAGAGGAACTACCTCGGGTAGGGAAGGGAGGCTCGGGTCCGAGATCGGCGTGGTGGAGGTGCTCCTCGTGGTGCTGCAATAAATTAACAAGCAATTATCAACATTTTTTTCATCTCAACTAACAGCACTAAAAGCAATTATCAGCAAGGCTACTAGCAATCAACAACAGAAATCAAAAACTGGAAACATTTCTAGGCCTTTCTTCAAATAAAACCTATCTTCACTCATGTTAACACATAGCATTTCTAGGCCTTTCCCATTTGATTAAATCTTGAAAATTTGGGAAATGCACCTTTATAGATCTCATCTACTCCATCTCATCTTCCTTATCAAATCAAGTTTGAAAGGATTTGAAATAGTTTGCTTAATTATCCATGATGGTTTTGGGAGCTAATCAAACCAGTGACCATTAGTGAAATAATCAAAATACTTAGCAGCAACTAACACAAAGTGGGCAGCAACACAAATACTTAGCATGGCATTGTTGATATGTAAGTGAGTAAATAGATCTACAAAGTGGGCAGCAACACAAACAAGATGTATTGGTCTAAAACTAGAAGTTTGGTGCTATCTCTCTCTCTATGGTGCTATCTCTCTCTCTCTACAAAGTGGGCAGTAAATAGATGTACACCCATTTGGTGCTATCTCTCTCTCTATGTACAGATAATACAAGGAAGTTTGTGCATTGCTATTATTTGTGAATCTATTTATATGTACCAGTAATTCAGTATGCAGTAGAGATGATTTGGGGCAATCTTCTATGGAATTGTGGAGCATGGACACGCAGATTATAATTTTCACTCCATTTTCAGTTCCGTGTCATCACTGCGTTTGATTGTGTTGTTGCTGTGTATGCGTTAGAGCGAACATGCTGCCAATGTGTTGTTGCTGTGCTTGCATTGAGGATTTGCTGCCTTGCTCGGTTGCTCCCGTATCAGAAATTAAGCTGGTGAAGTGCCGCACTGATCTGGCATTTGAACCATGATCATCATGCATCAAAATGTAAAAGGTGGAGTACTGATCTGACATTTGGTACATGATCATGCGTTGGAGCAATACAATCACTGTAACCCACTTGAGCTATCAGGAAGGAGTGACACTCGATAACACAACATCACTCATTTAAAAACGATCAATCAAAAACGTAACTTACAGTTCCTACATGGTTTATCCCTAGCAAGCGGACATGCGTATGGATTAGAGGATTTAAGTTGTATGTACGCAGCTTCGATCAAATACACGGATGAATGAAAGGGATCCAAGACCCAAGGTTCAGTCTTTTTTCCACATAAACTACACGGAACCTTCACCCAACAAAAAATCAAAGCAACCATACTAATTTTACCTTTTCATTTGGGAAGAAAACCAACGGTGAACCTAAGTAAAACACAAAAATGAAATACGAACCCAATTTATTGGTCTAAAACTAGGATGAAAAAAGAATCAAATCATCACAGCAGTCTTTCTCAAGAAATTGCCACACCAAATTTCAGTGGGGCATTTCATCAAGCACCTACGGGAGGGAGGGGGAGGGAGGGGAGGGGAGGAAGGGGGAAGCACACCTCGGCCGGAGGGGGGAGGGAGGGGAGGTCGAGCTCGCCGGCGCAGGGGATCGAGGTCGGCGGCGCAGGGGAGGTCGAGGAACGGCGGGGTAGTTGCTGCGGCGGCTCGGCGGCGTCGAGGAGTTGTTGCGGCGGCGTCGAGGAACGGCGACGGCGAGGAACGGACTTAGAACGTCGAGGAAGCGCGGCTCGGCGGCGTCGAGGAGTTGTTGTGGCGGCGTCGAGGAACGGCGACGGCGAGGAACGGCGTAGAACGTCGAGGAAGCGCGCGCGCGGTTTCTCTGTGACTTAGCGAAATTTCGGATGGAAGGAGAGGCAGCGCGGGGTGGCCCACATGTAATTGGGTGCGAAGTATTTCTGTGGCGCACCCTTTACTCCGTGCGCCACATAAATATGAGATTCTGTGGCGCACCCTTTAAGCGGTGCGCCACAGAATTATGTGATTCTGTGGCGCACCTTTACCGCGGTGCGCCACAGAATTATTCTGTGGCGCACCCTTAACGGGGTGCGCCACAGAATTGTAACGCCAGATTTAGTTGAAATTAAACTGGTACTGTTATGGTACAAAAACACCAGCATATTCCAGATTTTATTTTTCTTTTTTTTTCTTAAAATATTTTTGGTTACAAAATTCACACAATGTCTCACACATATTCAATTCATTTAATACACACAATGTCTCATACATATTTAGTTCATTGAATACATAACTCTTGCATTGTCTCACACAAAATGTCTCATACATCAAAAAAGTCTCTTCTTCGTCTCGGTTCCGCGAGTTAGCTTCTCTTCTTTCCCTTCTTCACGGTTGAAAACTTTAGGCCGGCGACCTTGAGATTTCTTCGCGTGAACGGACAACCTTTAGTAGGTAGGGAGGTCTTCCTTCTTTGTGTACTAGTAGTAGGCATGTCGAAGAACTTGTCGAATTCCTCCTCGATCTTTGGCTCGTTGTCCAAGTCTTGCTCGGTGGCGCCTCCTTCCATTCCGATGATGCTCCTCTTGCCCCTCCTCACGACAACACGGCTAGGCTTTGACGGGTCGGTAATGAAGAAGCATTGCTCAACTTGGCTAGCGAGTACCTTGTAGACACGGACATCGTATCTGGCGCCCGTTGCACCGACTCATTTCCGCCTTCGCTTCTTCCTTGTAGTTGTTGATTCGACTGGAGCTCATCTTGATGACCATGGTCGCCTACGCGATATACATATAGAGTATGTGTTATTAATTAGAATTAATTAACCGCAACATGCACACACACATACAAGCTTCTCATGCGGGAAGTCGGAAAGTAGGAAATGTTCGACGAAAAAATTCGGCATGACTTCCCCTAAAAGTAGGACATATGTGGTGCAAAAATTTACCGAAATGGAAATGAATCAACATTTCGGCAAACATCCATGCACCACGCCGGCGCAAGCAACAACATGCAAAGATTCATGCAAACCACACACACAAGTTTCATGCATAGATCCGTTCAACAAATAGTTTGCTTCATGCAAACCACACACAATCGCCCGCCGACAAGTTTCTCATGCCTTTAACAAACACCCATCCAACAATACCCACCTTGTAGATCTAGATCCGTTGCCGAGACGTGACCATGATCGATGAGAGAGAGTGTGTGGTGATGGAGGGAAAATAGTGGACAAAAAGAGAGGAGGAGAATATATATGGAGGCTTTCCCCAAGCCCTCACCAATTCTATGTCAAACAAAGTAGGTTTAACAACAAATAATGGATAATAGGATGGTCAAAATGCCATGGGAGAGAGGAGGAGCTCGAGCTAGATGCATGGGGGGAGAATGAAGAAGGTCACATGGGGAAAGTGGGTGTTGCCACCTTTTTGTGGATCTGGGCGACCATTCTGTGGCGCACTCAGCTCGGTGCGCCACAGAATGTCACCTTTCTGTGGCGCACCGTTTCTGGTGCGCCACAGAAAGCTAACATTCTGTGGCGCATGGTGACTGGTGCGCCACAGAATGTGAACTTTCTGTGGCGCACCAGCGGCGGTGCGCCACAGAAATTGCCCAGATGGACCTAGGCCCAATGATTGCACGTGGGACCCACAGAATTTCTGTGGCGCATGGACAGGCATGCGCCACAGAAAACCTACTTTCTGTGGCGCATCGACACCAGATGCGCCACAGAAAGGTACATATTTCTGTGGCGCACCTCCTCCCATGCGCCACAGAAATATTTCTGTGGCGCACCAATTAAGGGTGCGCCACAAAGTGTCCACCCACCTATATAGGGTTTCCCTACTAGTGCGCTTCGGACGAGTGAGTGAAGCGAGATCACGTAGGTTGTGACAATGACACAATCTACATTTTCCCAACAGAGCAACCAGCCACACTTGAGTAACATTCTGGTAAAAAATTCCGAGACTGTACACACGAATGCTGAGAAGAAAGAAAGCGGCAGTAACAATTAACAACTAGATTAGTCTTGGTGTATTTTTTTAGTTTAATTCTTTAAATTTGAATTAAATTCGAGACTTTCCTTTTAATTTGAGTTTTTTATTAAATACGAGGGGCGCGGGCGCCGTTGTGATTACTCGCCCCTTTCTACCCGATCAAATGTCCGAATGCCCCAAAAATGGTCACTATTCTAAGGATGTTGAAAACATTTTTAGGAGCGACAATGGACGAGGAGGTCGCAAAACTACAGTGAAAAGTCGCCACCATGAGTGTTGTGGGCAGAGCTCTGGCTAAAACAAAACAAAGGCCGAGTTGGCTTAGACAACTGTACTGAAACTTAACCACCGCCAAGTACATTGTACTACATAACACCACCCACTTAATAATCATCTGGTAATCTTCAAAGATTCCAGCTCCCGTGGCCTTATCCAGCTTCGAGTTCCCGTATAAGAATATTCTAGTGTCAGCGGTACTTGCTCCTGCTCCTGCTCGTGTCAAGCACGTACGTCCAGTAGTGGCAACTGTTATTCTTTGCCCTTTCTTTTCTGGACAGTCGATCCGACGATCGACCTGGCTTGCCGGACCGGGATTCTTCTTGCTTCGGCGGCCGTCGCCAAATGCCCCAAGCCTCCGGGATGTACCCGCCGGCCGGCTAGCCTGTGGACAACGAGAACCCGATCATGGAAAGAACAAGGCAGCAGAACCCGATCCTGCAAAGAACAAGGCAAGGTCGACGATCCAGGTTTTAAAAACACACGACGGCATGGACCTCATTGGTCTTCTCTCAGGCCGCAAAACTATAACTGAAAAAGAACAAAGGCACGGGGTTCAAAGAGCACCGACGGCATGGGAGACACCATTGGTCTTTGAGACCCCTCAGGTCGCAAAACTATAGTGAAATGTCGCCACCATGGTGCTGTGGGCAGAGCACTCCGGCCAGAATAAAAATACAACAGGCCGACAGAGTTGGCGTCATAGACAATTGCACTCAAACTTAACCACCGCCTCGATTCAGTCCGAGTACATTGTACACCACCCCAGATATTACTACAATTATTATTCTAAGCACTATAAAGTAATAACAATAACAATGATCCATAGTTCCTTTTCACCCGGACCGCTTTGTTACCACCACCCAGAGGGAAGAGATATCCATGAGGAGGGATCAATGTCGCTGCCACCATGCACTTAACCTAGTTAGTGCTGAGAAGAAAGAAAGCGGCTGTAACAATTAACAACTCTCTTAGCCACCACTAATGGTACAACCAAGAGGGTTTAGACTTTGTGGCTTGTACCAATGCGCTCTTCCCCTTCCCTGCACGCAAGCAGGCCGAACCGGCCACGACGGCGATGCCGCCGAGCACCACTCACTCGACGACAGGTTAAGTTTAACTGTCTCTCTCTCTCTCTCTCTCTCTCAATGGGCATTGAAGAAAACAGATACCAGGAGCTAATTAATTACATACTGGTGCTTTGCTTAGACGAATGGATGATCCAGGATCAGGTGACGGGAGCGGCCGGATCAAGTGGCCGTATCCGACAGGAGATGCTGACCCGAAAGGATCCCCTGCCGAGTCATTTCGGATTAGTATATGGGCACCACGAGGAAGTATTTGTTTTGGGACGGCAGACGCGCCTACCCACTGGCCCCAGTGCTGACCCAGCAAAATCAAAAAAATTAATCGTCAGTCACAGTAGAAGGGGGTTGCATGGATGATAAGAGAAAATGATCTGAAGTATAATTAGCTAAATTTTATTGTTAATGATTTAACTATCTGAACCAGTTAGACATTAGTAGTAACATTAGTAATGTGCTGTAACATTAATTCGGCGAAGAAGAAGAAGAAAACTATCTGAACCACTTAGACACTGCATCAGGCCAGAAAGACGCGGTACCGCAGCAGCACAGGGCGACTACAGAAATGAAATCCACTATCTGAAACACACCACAGTGACGCAAGTGCACACGATTAGAGGCCACCGAATGATTGTTTAGTGCAACTGTATTTTGTTTGTGACAAAAATGTCATTGGTTACTTAACTGGGAAACAATGAGCTGAGACCAACACTACTGTTTTCTTTCAAGGTTCGCGCACCAAATCCCTTTAATTTGGTCCATTAACAAATAGTTGAGATTACATGGATGATTAAATATGGCCTTAGCTCAAAGTCAAGCATGAGAGACATGGGAAATAAAAATCACAAACAACCGCAAATACGGCAGCGACTTTGAAATGCTATGTTGCTTACATGTGCCAGCATGCTTCCGTTTTATTATACAGACAGTAGTGTAGTGCTTACGTGGTCCAGTGTTGTTGATTTGGTCTATATGCATTACTACTTAGTGGTATCAAAATATTAGAGGCAAGAGTAAGATTGACCGAACATTTCACTGCTACCCGACCAGCAAGCAAACGGCACACTACTACTCAAACAAGTTTGCGAAAAGAAAATACACATGCACGCAGAAAGAGGGGACCGGAAATGGAAAGAAATGTTAAAACAATATACAATGCTCCACCTATGGACAGTTTCTGCTCTCTAAGCTTACTGGACCAACAAATAGACAGGATATCTGTGCTACCAAGTCATACGGTAGCTTGGAAGATATCAGAAACAACTAACTGACTTGTGCTAGGAACGAGCAAAACATTCTAAATTGCAATCAAGTGGTACAGAGAGCTACAGGTTGTACAGAATGAGCAAAGTAGTATCCCTTCATCCTACACAAACCAAAACTGTTTCCTCGAAACTAACAACAGTGACCTGTTTGCTGACGACTAATATGGTAGCCTTCAAACCTAGAGAGGAGCTTAGTTAACAACTAAACGTGAGCATTCTGAAACAGCAAATGAGGTATAAACCTGCACTTGATGAACACTTGAAACTGGTATTTTATTACCAGAATTCGGAACTTGGCTTTAATAATAAAGCTGGCTGGCAACAGTCATAGTGCCAAATGTGATTTTTTTTTTTTGACGGAACCAAATGTGATATTTCAGATCACCTAATATTGTTAGGTAGCAAGAAATTGCAAAGCAGCCATAAACCAGACAGTTGCCTAGCTTTCATTTCAGGAGATTTCTATCACTTCGGTGCCAGGCAGTATATACTGTAAAAAATGGATGAACCGAGATTCACTATTAAGAAAAGCAAAGAAAACGGTGCAATGATGGCCAATATGCAATAGGGTACATGTCCTACATCCCACAGACCTGGCAATCAAGAGGGTAGCAGAATTACGAATAAAGTGTTTCACTAATTTTATTATTAAACCACAACCTCACACTGGAATTAGACACTTTACATCTTTTGTTATGTGCAAGATAATGAAGTTTCATGACCGTAAAAGGGCCTTCCTAGTTCACCTAAAAAATTCAATGCAAATTTTGTTTCTAGAGAGTTAGCATTTCCGTTGACTAACTGCGAAACAATGAGCTGAGAGCCTGAGACCAACACTACTGTTTTCTTTCAAGCTTCGCGCACCAAATCCCACTTCAATTTGGTCCATTGAGATTAAATATGGCTTTGGTTCAAAGTCAAGCATGAGAGACAATGAAATAAAAACCACAAGCAATCGAACGTCGTGACCACAAATACGGCAGCGACTTTGAAAATTCTACGTGCTTACATGTGCCAGCATGCTTGCTGTTTTTTATATATACAGATAGTAGAGTAGTGCTTACATAGTCCACTGTTGATTTGGTCTACACATTACTACTTAGTGGTATCAAAATATTAGAGGTAAGAGTAAGATTGGCGGAACGTTTCCATGCTACCCGACCAGCAAGCAAGCAAACGGAATATTACCCAAACAACCAAGTGTTCTAGGAATGGGCAAAACATTTTAATGTGTACTTGACAGACAAATCAGCTTGAAAATGCAACGGCATGCTGCTACCTTGCAATTAAGTATTCAAGCTACTCTGCTAAGAATCTAAGATGTAACATGGCAAGTGTAATAGAATGAGCATAGTAGTAAGGAACATTGTTTACTCCTCAAAATTAACAACAGTAATATTTTTGCTGACGAAGTAGGAGTAGGAGCACGTTTTTCATACATCAAACTAAATTAAGTAATTCGTAGACTTCAAACCTAGAGAGGAGCTTAGTTAACAGCTAAACACGAACATCCGGAAACAACAAATGAGGGATACTACCTGCACCTGTAAACTAGTATTTTATTATCAGACTTCAGGACTTGGCTTCAATAATAAAATTGGCTCACAAGTCATAGCACCAAATCAACCATAAACCAGACAGTTGTGTAGCCTTCATTTCAGAAGATTTTGTATCACTTTAATCCCATGCACATGACGTTCTACATCTTAGAAGTCTGGTAATCAAGTAGCAGCATTACAAAACTCAGTTTACTAATTTGTATAACTAAACCACAACCTAGGACTGGAATTATACACTTTGAAGATTTTGTTATGTGCAAAACACTGAAGCTTCATGACCGCAAAAGGGCTTCCTACCTTCACTTCAAATTTCAACATAACTTAGTTTTCTAGAGAGGTCCCCTTCCCATAGTTCATTGTAACTGAACAACCATCCTTTAGATGTTTATATAGGATCCACTCCTGACATTCTAACAATTGGATGTGGATCCTCCCTTGAAGATAGGGCAAGAGCCAACAAGTACATGACATCATTTATATGAATATGTCATACACTCTTCCAAGAGAACCTCAGCAGATTTGTTAGTCTTTATGGTTACTGAAGATTAAACAAGAAATATAGACGCAACAGCAGGCTTAGAGTAATATATATGATTTTATCGTTTGTAGCAGTAATATATCCCGAAAGAACATATAAACATGCAATATTTTGCTTAAACATCCTTGAGTAATGAATGATGCTAGTTCACACAGGGCACTCCAAGAGCACATCTATAGGAATAGCAAATAGTAATTATGAGCCTCAACGAGCTTTCTTATCATGCTCAGTTTGCAACATAAGGCTGATAGAACAGGAGATATCAACCATGCACTAATAAATAAGAAATCTGAGCTAATCGTACATAACTGACAAACCAAAAGGCTGGACTAGCATCAACTCAAACGCTCAAAACAAGAGCTGGTCGTTTCTACAGGCAAGTTTTGATCAGGTATGTCCACTGTGGGCACTCTACAGGCACTGTTATGACCCCATCAAAGTAGTTTGACCACAGTTACGTACGTCCAGTAAGTTTATATATAGTGGTTCCGCAGTCCGTGTGGGCAGTCAGGAGACTAGCTTCCTAAAGTTTCCTGGAATTTTGATGAGTCATGTATCGAACGGAAGTCTAATCAAGTTGACCTAGATGTGACACTGATAACGGAAAGAAGCTTATGAACAAATTTATTAGTTCCAATTACTTACTACAAGATAGAAATAAAGTTTGTACACATATGAGAGGGTTTAGTGTACCGAAACATGTGTTTTCATACCATAAATGTAGCTGTTCAGTTACTGACGATTAAACAAGAAATAATGAAATATAGACACAGCAATGAGCTTAGGATACACAAACGGTAGCACTAATATATCCCTAAAGCAAATATAAACATGTGATCTTTTGCTTAAACATTCTTGAATATATTGAATAATAATAGTTCACACATGGCAGTACAAGAGGTCAAGAGCAAATCTGAAGGCAGAATAAAAACAATTATGAGGGCCCAACAAGCTTGTTTATCATGTTCAGTTTGGGAAATAAGGCTGATAATAACAGAAGATACCAACCATGCATCCACTAGTAAAGCACAATCTGAACTCGTTATACATAAATGATAAACTAAACTCTTGAGAAGCATCAACTCAAATTCTCAAACAAGACGTAACATTTGAACAGGTATGTCTATCACGGCACTCTACAGGCAAGTTTTGAATTATTGTTGGGGCGTCTACCTCCTGGCTCCTAGAACACAAATGGATGACTGTTACCATTACGACTCCAACAAAATAGTTTGACCTCATTTACGTACGTCCAGTTAGGTTATAGTAGTAGTTCCGCAATCCATGCAGAAGATACCAGCTGACTTAACTTTCCCAATCTTTTGATGAGTCGTGTGTCACATGGAAATCTAATCAAGTTGACCTAGATGCAACACTGGTAATGAAATGCGGATCACAGATCACCAGGTAGGCAAAATAACTAGCAAGTATGAGCCAAACAAACTTGTTTGTCATGTTCAGTTTAGGAAATAACTCAATAAGGCTGGTAATGACAGGAGATACCGACAATGCACTAGTAAATCAAACTCTGAGGTCTGAGCTAGCCATACAAAAATGATAAATCAAAAGCTGGATTAGCATCAACTCAAACTCTCCAACAAGAGATGGCTGGTATCTACAGTTGTCTTCAACAGGTATGTCCATTGAATGAACTCTCAACTCTACAGGTGTCATGGTCCGTAAGATTTAAATTTCTGTTGGGCATCTACCTCCTGGGTCCTACAACTCAAATGCAAGACTGGCACTGTTACAACACCATCAAAGTAGTTTGACAAAGTCACCGATGTCCAGCTCGTTTATCTTTAGTGGTTCCGCAGCCTGTCTGTATAAGACTAGCTGCCTAAATTTTGACGATCTTTTGATGAATCATGTATCAAATGGAAGTCTAATCAAGTTGACCTAGATGCAACATGGGTAAACAAAATGCAGATCACAGATCATCTAATAAGCAAGTGTTACAGAAGCAACAGTGGTTAATACCATTCTAAATCAGTAAATAAAGATGACATCACTAACAAACAGAAACACACAACTTAAGAAATAGTTGTGAGTTCTTTTAATTACGGGTAGCTGGTAACAACTTTAAACCTAGTAGAGTTCCAAGAAACCGCGCGATGCACATCACTAATATATCAGGGTACCATGCAAGCGTGGCCAACTCACGTAAAGAAAAATCAGACTAGTAACCAGCTAAACACACTAGAGTTTGGTTCCTATAAATACGCCAATTTAACATCTAAACATAGAAGGGTATACAGCATTTGAATGTCTGAAACAAAGAAACCGATAGATCATTTCATATTCATAAAGTACAACAACTGGAAGTATTTCATCAAAGCTAAGAACCAAGTACATTGAAAATAAAATGTGTGTGACGGGGATACTAGCTGACTCAACTTTCCCTATCTTTAGATGAGTCATGTGTCAAATGGACGTCTAATCAAGTTGACCTAGATGCGACACTGGTAAAGAAATGTGGATCACAGATCACCAAGTAGGCACAATAAATAGCAAGTATGAGCCCCCAACAAACTTTTTTGTCATGTTCAGCTTAGGAAATAACTCAATAAGGCTGATAACGACAGGATATACCGACCGTGCAGTAGTAAATCAAACTGAGCTAGCCATACAGAAATGATAAGCTAAAATCTGGAATAGCATCAATTCAAACTCTCCAACAAGAGATGGCCAGTATCTACAGTAACAGTTATGTTTTCAACATGTATGTCCATTGGAGGAACTCTACAGGTAAAATTTTAATTTCTGTTGGGCATCTACCTCTTGGCTCCTACAACTCAAATGCATTAATGCCACTGTCACAACAACATCAAAGTAGTTTGACAACAGTTATCGACGTCCACTTAGTTTATGTTTAATGGTTCCGCAACCCATTCGGACTGTAGAAGACTAGCTGCCTAAATTTTGATGAGTCATGTATCAAATGGAAGTCTAATCAAGTTGACCTAGATGTGACACGTGCCACAAAATGCAGATCCCAGACCACCAAGCAAGTGTTACAGAAGCAACCTTGGTTAATACAATTCTAAATCATCAGCAAATAAAGATGGCATCACTAACACACAGAAAACACACAACTTCAGAGATAGACGTGAGTTCTAGTACTTACAGGTAGCTGGTAACAAATTTAAAGCTACTAGAATTCCAAGAAACCGTGCGATGCACATCACTAATGTACCAGAGTACGATGCAAGCGTGGTCAAGTCACGTAAAAAAGCAATCAGACTAGTAACCAGCTAAACACACTAGAGTTTGGTTCCTATAAATACGCCAATTTAACATCTAAACATAGAAGGGTCTACAGCATTTGAATGTCTGAAACAAATAAACCGACAGATCATTTCAAATTCATAAAATACAACAATTGGAAGTATTTCATCAAAGCTAAGAAGCAAGTACATGGAAAATAAAATGTGTGTGAGTCCTCTTCATGCAGCAGGCAGATAGACCCCAGAAGATCAATGAAAATTGTTAAGCTGAGCCTATGTATGTAGTCACACGCACCGGGCGGCCTGGGATACGTCTTTCCGTCGTCTGGCCTCAAGGCACGGCTGTGAAGCCTCCATCAAACACAAAGCCGCGGTACACACCGTCGCCATATCCAGGGACACCATCCATCCAGTCCCACTTGCCGCCGCTGCTCCCGACGTCGTCCTCCTCCCACATCGCGAGCTTCCCGCGGACACGCTTCCCAGCAAACCACACCTTCCCGTCACCCCCGAACACCTTGACCTTGTTGTTGCCGCCGGCGGCCGGGGCCGACACGGCGGCGCTTCCCTGCGCGGCAGCCTCGCAGAGGCCGGTGAAGCACCGGTACATATTGGGCGGCATGCGCCCCGCCTCGTCCCACTCCATGGTGGCCAGATCCAGCCGGAGGATGAGCACCGTGGAGCAGGGCGCGTCAATGGCGAAGGAGGACCTGAGGCCGCCGATCATGAGGACGCGGCGGCCCCCCGCGCCGGCGAGGAGCCGGGGGCGCTTGAGGATCTCGAAGACGTCGCCCCACGCGGCGCGCTCGACGGGCGCCCAGCCGCCGGTGAGCGCGGCGAGCGGGCAGGAGTAGAGCTTCCACTGGCTGCGCCAGGGCGTGCCGACGTCGCAGAGCGCGAAGACGGCGCGCGCGCCGGCGGCCAGGATGGGGCTCCGGGGCTTGGAGGGGAGCGAGAGCGGGTGCTTGGACCACTTGGGTGGGGAGGATCCGGAGGAGGTGGGTGTGTAGGAGAGGGCGGCGAGCTCGGTGAGGACGAGGACGATGCCGTTGGGGCCGGCCAGGACGGTGCCGTGCCGCGCCCAGGCGGATCCGAGCGTGGGGAGGAGGCGGTAGGTGCCGGCGAAGGGGTTGCAGACGGCGAGCGCCTTGGGCGGGTGGGCGGAGGAGGGGGAGGAGGAGGATGGGAGGGACGGTGGCGCGGCGGGGGAAGAGGCGGTGTCGATCCAGAGGTAGAGGAGGGAGCCGGAGGATGCGACGGGGGAGAAGGAGTGGTGCGGTAGGAAGGAGGTGAAGGGGAGGCGGAGCCAGCGGCGGAGGTCCGGGTCGAAGGCGTGGAGGCAGCCGCCGCCGTCGGGGCGCGGGTGGCGGAGCAGGAGGAGGCGGAGCGCGGGCAGGAGGGCCAGGAAAGGGGAGGAGAGGGTGTCGTGGAAGAGGCGCGAGACCGGGCGGCACACCACGGCGTCCCGGAGCGGGAGGCGGAGGAGGACGTTGTGGAGCGCGTCGGGGGGCAGGTGGTGGATCGGCGGCGGCGGGGCCAGGTCGTCGTCGGAGCCGGCCATGGCGCGCCTGGGGATGGGGGATGGGACGGGAGAGGAGAGGAAAACCGGGAGGCACGGGGGGGTTTACGTCATTTCAGCCGGCGCGGCGGACGGCGTGGGGATAGATACATTACGATTCCACCTACCGGCGGCTACTCCTCCGTAGATCGACCTGCTCCTTGGTTTCTCTGGCTGCAAGTGGGACCAACAACCAAGCTTTACGTTTGGTTTCCGTGCGGGCCTACTGTCAGTGAGAATGGGCGGGTAGACGGAGTGGTGTGTTCGAGCAGCGGCGCGTCCGTCCGGTAGACCGGACTACCGGAGCCGTTGCGGCTGCGCTGCGACGTGGGCCTATGTGGGCTGCGAAGGATGACACGTGGGTTCGCGCGGTGTGGGGGCGGCCGCGTCATCGATGGGGCAGGAATAATGGGTGGGCCCACCTGTCGGTTTGGGACAAGTAAGGAATCAACACAAGTGCATTATCCAAAAAACGCCAAAAGGCTGGCCCAGCGCGGCGGGCCCAGATGTCTGCGGCTGCTCGTGCCTCGTGCCAGCCAGGTGGGACCTACTCAACCAGATGGCAAGTATAAGTAAATAATCTTTTTCAAGGAAAGAAAATGGTCTTCCTTTCAGAATTCAAACGATTTTGTAATAATGGAAAAACAAACTCGTGCGTGCTCGGTTTCAACATATTTTTTTTGTTATGTTGCGAGATAGCATACTTTTTTGTGTGTGTGTGTGTTGCGAGATAACGTGTTGATTAAACTACTCGTCGCTTAAAAGCCGACCGATGAAAGAAGGGTGTACTTCACGTTCCGACCACTATGACGATGGTTGATAAATTACACGGTCTATCGTGTCCACAAGCATAGAACAATATTAGCTTCCCAAAACGTCCGATGTTTTTGAATAAAGATAGTATTGTGGTGTTTTTCTACTTGTGTGAACCTTAAGTCAAGATTTCAAACCGTTGAACGCATGATATGTGTCAAAAGCACGATTAAGTAATAATCTTTTTCAAGATAAAAAAAGAAAAGGGTCTTCCTTTGGGGATTCAAACGATTCGTAATAATAGAAAACCAATGGCCAAATTATACAACTAAATCACACATGGATCTATAGTTTTTGTACGAACATTGTGGATGTTTAAATTCGCATATGTTAATCCAAATCCTAGAAACATTTGCTCACAAATGATCGTGGTCATTCGTGAAAAAGGCCGATTATGGCAGCTAGGAAGCCCAATATTCTAACTGAGGCGGACTTGATGAGACTTTCCCAAAAATGGGTGGGACTTGATGATCCACCCCGTACTAAGAGTCTCATGTCCTACTTAGGACATGTGTTGATATTAGGAAAAGGTAAAATATTTCACTTACTTAAAGGTAGAAGTCGTTCAAGCATGCTCTCCCTTTCCCTCTTTCCTTCTGTCTCTTCCCTCGACCCTTCAGACTCATCTCGTGGTGTTCCTTCTCATTTTGGTTGTCGCGGTAGTGGAAGAAAATAGGTATTGTTCGTCTTGATTTTCTGGGGACAGATTGTGAAGTTGCAACAAGTCACAAACTTCATCGACGAAGGTGAATTCATGACAAAGTTATCCTTGGTCAAAAGGGAGGCCGCTCCAAGCTAAGGTTCCATGTGCGCCTGAGTTTTTTCGTTCCTCTTGGTCGACATGCCATATAGGACGATCATTGATCTCGATGCGACGCTTTTCACCTGCCTTGCCCTAAGTGCTATTTTCCTCGGCGGCGATGGATGGTGTTGCTTCGATTTCTTAGAGCACCGACAATGAAGATGAACTCGATTGTTTTTCTATTTTCTGTTACGGGGTATTTTTTATGAAATATGAAGATGTGTCGTGATTTAGTTTATCTTGAGGTCGTCTTTGTTAATTCTAACCCACCGCGATAATGATAGATTCTAGATCCTTCGGGACACTATACCTTGAGAAAAAAGACCTGAATTAATTCATATAATAAGAAGAAATTTATAACCTGGAGTACTTATTGTCCTAGGCCATATGAATCAACACGAAAGCTTACTTTCCGGGCATTTAAAATAACCAAAAACCTTGCCATGTGAACACCCAAAGACAAGGCGTTACTTGTGTTGATCTAAAAAAAATCTAGCTATGCACGAATATGCCCAATTTTGTTTTCGACTAAAGGAACTTCATACGACCAACTGTATTTCTAAATAGGTTCACCTTTATACATACGTGGGAGAGAAACCACGTTTTGGACGACATATGTAATTCCTAATCCATGCATGCGCCTAATTAACCGGTTTATAATAATTTAGTACTCCCTCCGTTCCAAGAAATAAGACTTATATTTTTTTGAAAAAGTCAAGATAAGTAAACTTTGACCAAACATTTAAAAAAATATTAACAACTTTAATATTAGATGGATATCATGTGAAAAAATATTTCATGATCTATATTATGATAGTTATTTTCCATTGTACGTGTTCATCATTTCTTCCAAAGAGTTAGTCAAACTTAAGATAGTTTGACTTTTCAAAAATAATATATGTCTTATTCATTGGAACGGAGGTAGTAGTGATCTAGTAGTAGGAGGTCATCCTGTCTCCAAGTTGACACGGCCGGACGACTGCTCGGAGAAGCCAAGGGGCGAGGACATGAAACAAAACAAAATTGATTAGGTAAGTAAACACAAACTAATTACCAGAGTGGCCAGGCTAAGAGATCAGATTAGGAAAAGGGGGAGCGACCAAATCATCAAGGGAGAAAGAGAGACGAAAGTAAGAAGAAAGCGAGCCCACTCATGCCTAAAGCTAGCTCATATCGATGGGGATAACATAAAGAGAGATTAGGAGCGTGTGGAGTGCATACTCATGCCGAATATTTATATTTTTTCTCCCAAATGCATGCTGCTACTCACTGACGGCTGCTCCCCGGTTCTTGGTGCCTGCCGATTCAGCACTCACTTGGTGGACATGCAAATTAATAATTCTTCCCGGGTCTCTCTAATGCTCAATCGAATGAGAACTAGCTTAGTTTTCATTCGCATGACGTCATCAATCTAAGTTGCAAATCAAGTTGCAACTCATAATTAGCACGAATCACGAAACAAATCGAACGGTGTGGAGCAGTTGCAAGTGACTTGCAACTCAGACGAATGAGAACTAACTTAATTCTCAATCGCATGATGTCATCAAATCCCAGTTGCAAGCTGGTGCACAAATCACGAAGCAAATCAAGTAGTCCGAATCAGTTGCAACTCCACTTGCAACTGATGACGTCATGCGATTGAGAACTAAGCTAATTCTCATGCGATTGAGAACTAGCAAACCCGATTCTTCCCTTGGCTCCGAACTGTAGTACCTTGTGTCTGAGTACCAACTACCAAATATGTCTGTTGACCTGTTTATTTATTTGTTTGTTTATCTCGTGGTTTTGTTTGTGGTGATCAGGAATTTGTCTTGCTTGTGGAGTCGGGGATACTCTGTGTGTTCTTGTCATCTTCCCTCCAGAGATTTTGTCTGCTCAAAGCAATATATTCCTACGTACTCCTTTTGCTTCTTTTGTTTGGATAGAGAAAGGACGAGAACACTAGACGAGAGGGATGCATGCATGCAATTTGCATGCACTTGCCTTTCTCCCTTTATGAAAATATTACTGATACTAGTTTTTTTCCTCTTACTCCCTCCGTTCCACAATATATATGATGTTTTAGACCTTTTCCACATTCATATGTATACACATGTATTTAGACATGTTGTAATGTATGTGTACACTTATTTTAGTCCGAATCTACACAATATGTGAAAAACCTAAATATTCTAAAATTATGGAACGGAGGGAACTTCTTTATTACTCCTTCTTTTCCAACAGTGATTTTTGTTCGGAAAAAAATTGTACGTTGATCAAGGTTTAATAAAAATCACATAAAGTAAATAAATTATGATATTATATTTGATGGTGAATCCAATAATGTTGATTTCGTAGATGTTGATAGTTTTTTCCGACAAAGCTGGTCGGAGATAATGAAGTCTGATAATTGCAAAAACTAATACACCTTATGAAATGGAACCGAGAGATTACGAGAAAATGGAAGTAAACTATCTTCTCCGTGCACACATCTAAATTCTCTCGATTTCTCTGAGCCGAAATACGGATCATATATTTATACTTAATGGTGATATCTTTAACATGACGATTCGCGAATTGTTCGGTTCCTTTGATAAGCAAGGACGAGGAAAAGTAGTTAAGTGGCTAACCTAGCTAGATGTCATTTCCGAATTAGGAACACAAGGATGCTTGTTGAGCTGTTTATCTTTTAATTTTGTTTGTCTGCTACGTGGTGCAATTCCATTTCCAAAAGTGTTTATCTAGTGACTTGTAGCTCAGAGAGCCTGAGATGAAACGGTTCCATCTTGATAAGGAGCTCGATCACGTCATGGCAGGTACGTTAGCTTTAGAGAAGAACAAGCACACCTGCTATATATAGCCGGCCACATGAACATATCTAGCGAGATCGCTAGCGACAAGATCCTAAAAATAAATGTCATTCAGCCATGTCGATCCGTTGCAACTAATTGAATTCTCTCCCATAAATATGCAGACAAAAAGAAGAAATGGTCGGCCATCTGCAGCTTTGGATTTGTCCCTAGACTCTAGCTACACCATACATTGAATCGGTTCGTTTTTACTCGATGTATGGTTGAAGGTTGTAGGCACCCCCAAGTGCATGCTATATATGGATTGCAATTCTTCTAGAGTTTTCATCAGCATCATCACCATTTCACTGAACATTATATACGTAGACAGCTGCCGGTCCACTAGCAGATGACAAGTTTGGCAAACATGAACAGCTAGCAAGAAAGTCTGAACTGAGCTTCCTTGCATTCATAATTTCATATGCATGACAGATATATATCTGAATGTATATGCCTATGCATGAAACATCCAAAGATGTGATATATTCAGCACCTAATGGGCAGACACACGTCTTACCACACGCAGCCTTTCTGTTCCTTTGTCCACTACGAAATGAATTCTGTCTAGTTCTCCAGGAATTGGGCTGGGTGAGCGACCTAATTCGCCTAGGTAGGTAATCAGCTGTCGTAGTGGACTGTTTTGCTATGATGTACACTCAGCAAGCACGACTGATGGACCCATAATCTATGGGGTGTGCTCATGGTGGCCACGCGCGCGCACAAACAAAGGGAGATCAGGTGTCGAATGGCATGGCAGCATGTACGCACTAGCCGGAGCGGCATGAAAGCTGGGGAAAAGGTTGAAGAAGAGCGGCATGCCCACACGCAACGCTCGACCAAAACTACCCTGAGTTCCACTATAAAACACGGCACCGGAGCGTGTGTCCGCCACACTACTGCCACCACACACCAACATCTCCATCACTCCGAATCTAGCAATCTCACTCGCAGCTGCCATGGCCGTGAACGACTCCAAGCTGGCCGACGCCGAGAACCCGGCGGTGATGAAGTGCGACTCCGACTCCGACGACGTGGACTTCGCGGGGCGCGCCAACTGGCTGCGCGCGGCGGTGCTGGGCGCCAACGACGGACTGGTCTCCACGGCGTCGCTGATGCTGGGCGTGAGCGCGGTGAAGCACGACGTGCGGGCCATGGTGGTGTCCGGGTTCGCGGGCCTGCTGGCGGGGGCGTTCAGCATGGCAATGGGGGAGTACGTCTCCGTCTGCTCCCAGCGGGACGTGGAGCTGTCGCAGCTCGACCGCGACGGTAAGCGCGGCGGCGACGAGGAGCGTGCCCTGCCCAGCCCCGTCCAGGCCGCGGCCGCGTCGGCGCTGGCGTTCTCAGTGGGCGCCCTGCTGCCGCTGCTGGCGGCCGGGTTCATCGTCGGGTATAGGCTCAGGGTGGCAGTGGTGGTTGCCGTGGCGACCATGGCGCTGGCCGTGTTCGGGTGCGTCGGTGCCGTGCTTGGTCGTGCGCCCGTGGCGAGGTCCTGCGCCAGGGTGGTGGTGGGCGGGCTCGCCGCCATGGGCGTCACCTTCGGTTTCATGCGGCTCTTCCGCGCCACTGGCATATGACGATCGAGATCGATATAAAGAGGGAAGCGTCAGTGAGGTAACGTTGGACATATGACTTCAAAGATTTCCTTGTGACGGATACACAATTAATGGAGCTGACCTGTTCGTCCTGAAGATCGACATTGAGGGTGTGTTTTCTGAAAAAAACGTGATCAGAGATGCACATGCCGATGTGGTGATCAGGCGCTGGGCTTTATGAACTTTGTGGAGTTTTCAATAGTTTTTAAACCTAGAAGAGGCTAGAGGTTGTAACTTAATGGAATTGGGATTTGGGAGTGTTCAGTGTCTAGTAAATAAATATCTGAATAGGTCACTTTTATATGGGCAAACACACGCGGTTGATGTTCCATATAAATGTTGTCCCACATAATCACGTATTATCGTTTAACTTATGTTTTAGAGTACTTCCTCCGTTCTATATTAGATGACTTCCATTTGTCCAAACATGCATGTATCTATACTTGTAATATGTTTAGATACATTCACATGTGGGCAAATAGAAGTCATCTAATTTGGAACGGAGGGAGTAGCTTGGTGGACGGGTAGTGACCACGTGTTTTGTAATGTATACAGTATAACCGTATTTTCCAGAATATATCACAGGTTTTCCACCTTTTTTTGAATGGTCGAAGGCTATACACGGCTACCACCCTGACAACATAGAGAGTATGAGCCGGTCTTTGGTAAAGGCAATGCCAGAATCAATGTTTTTTTTTCTAGAAATGTTGTTTTTCTCTCGAAAAGGGGAATAAAAACTCCAGTGCCACTGCATAACATGGCCATTTTATTGTGATGTTGCCAACGAACTAAAAACCCCGTTGGATTCCCCATTCTGAAAGGTATCGGGACTAACCCTTAGGTCCAAATCTTGTCCATGCCATTGGAACTAATTTTCAAACATATTTGTGATATTAGTTGATGGTGAAAGATTATACGTAATAAACACAATGCGACATACCAGCCGTAAAAGGACATGAGAGAAACAAATGCTCCATGGTCTCATTCGAGTCACGAAATCAACTTTTCTTACACCTATATTAATTTGTTTTAGCCAGGTTATCCTTGGTGAGTAACACTTCTTCATTGAACGAGTAAAAATATGACTTATTTTTGCACTATCGGTTGGTCACATAAGTGCGAAGCGCAAGAAGAAGTTTCATGATATCGTTTTTTTCCGAATCATTCAATACATGTGAGTCCTAACTCCTACCTACGCAACAAATGACCTTCTCACAAACTTGTGAGAACGCGTTCGACTTGTTGGAACTTATACATGTTGACGTGTCACTAGTAGGAAACTAGTGGAACCACATTTTGTGGCGCACCAAATAACCATGCGCCACAGAAAAATCTTTCTGTGGCGCATGGGGCTATATGCGCCACTTTCTGTGGCGCATGGGGCTATATGCGCCACAGAAAGCGCCATTTCTGTGGCGCATGGGTCTAGATGCGCCATAGAAATGTCGATTTCTATGGCGCATCTAGACCCATGCGCCACAGAAATGGCGCTTTCTGTGGCGCACCTGCGCCACAGAAATGTCGCTTTCTGTGGCGCATGTTGTATATGCGCCACAGAAAGCCAAAAATTCAAAAAATCCAAAAAAATTCAAAAATTCCAAAATAATTCAAAAAATCCAAAAAATATATTTTTCTAAAAGCTAGAGATTTTTTTTGAATTTTTTGATTTTGTTGAATATTTTCAATTTTTTTATTTTGTAGAAACAAATCTTCTTTTTGAAATAACTTTTTACTCTTTTGGAATTTCCCGAATCTGAGAAAAGTTCACCCGGTGTGAAATCGAGCTCCTTTTTTCTCACGATTTTTTTGATATATTAAACGTATTTTTTCGACGCCGTATGCAAAAGTTATGGTCGTGTCAATATTTTTATTTCGTTTTTTGCAAAAAAGGTCAAAATTCACATTTCAAAATTTCTATACCAACTAGATACTAAAACCTAACTACATGTCAAAGGATTTTATTTTTTGAAGATTTTATCATTTTCTTTTCAATTTTGCAAAACTGAAAAGGCGATCCGGGGGGGGGGGGGGTAGGCATGCATGAGAGGTAAAAAACCTCGATTTTTTATTTTTTGAAACTTTTGAATCTCCATTTGAAACTTTAGAAGTTTTTGAAACTTTTGAAATTTAAAAACACACATATATAACACATTCCACGCATATACACATACAAGCCTTAAGAGGCTTCATATGATACATATATCAATAAGAATTTGAGTAGCACAAGGGTAGCTGGACTGAATAGAAGTTAGAAGTTAGGGTTATCCAAATTATTTCTTTTTCTGATTTTTTGGATTTTTTGGATTTTTTGGATTTTTTTTGAATTTTTTGAATTTCCAGATCTAGATCTGGCCGCCCTTTTTTTAAAATTCAAAAAAAAAATCTGTGGCGCACCGGTGTAGGGGTGCGCCACAGAATTGTTGTTTTCTGTGGCGCATCTGGGGGTGCGCCACAGAATTCAAATTTTTGTGGCGTGACATCTGTGGCGCACCCACCATGCGCCACAGAATGGCAAAGTGGGTGCGCCACAAAAAGCCTTTTCCCTACTAGTGTGTGGACCAATGTGCACGACTGCCAGCTATGGTTATTAGTACTTCATCACATTCACTAATGATTTTGGTATATATGGATATGTATATCTAATAAACATAAGTCGGAAGCTTCAAATATTTGTTGAATAAATTATAGAACCAACTCGGAAAGAAAGTAGAACTATTGCGATTCGATCATCGATGTGAGTACTTGAGTCACTCTACCAGTTACATCCGTGTGTGTGCATGATGAGAGATCCAGAAGCTTGTACTCGCGCCGGTGAGCCGAGCACCACAACTCAACAGTTGATCCGGCCACCGCGCATGTCATGTGAGACCGTGAGATGCCCGGCGCCTTTGGCGTAGGGCCTCGCTACACTATGGCATATGCCGACCGCTGCGGCGGAGAGGGAGCAAGGCGGGCACGGTGAGAGTCCGCGAGGATTTCCCCCTGGTGCTACCTGGGAGGGGCGGCGGGAGGGGGTCAAGATGGGAGGAGTAAGGGAGACACAAAGGAAGGTAGGCGCGGTGCTGGAGCTGGGTGGCGACAACCCAGAGTATAATTATCAGAGCCGACCCTCGCGGTAACTCGGGCGTGTGCGGGTCAGTGGGCGGACATGTTGGACATGTGCCGGCACTGGGCGCACAGACGGGTGCCAAGGGGGGAAGTTCCTGGACCGGGGGTTGACTGACGAGGGCGTCGGTCTTCTAAGGGGGGAAGGATGTGAGATCCTGCCTCAGGGCTTAATAGGATTGATAGAATACTCATATCAACAAGTTGCAACTTCTTTTCCAGAAGCTCATCTGGAAGGAACTCCGAGGTTAAGCGTGCTTGGCCCGGAGCACTCCAAGGATGGGTGACCGACTGGGAAGTGATTCCCGGGTGCGCACGAGTGAGGACAAAGTGCGCAGAAAATACCAGTGTTGATCTGTGGGGCCAGTCTAGAGATTCTAAAGAGCTGCCAGGTGTGACAGGCTCGGTCCGGGGGTGTTACATTTGGTGACAGGCTCCGTGAAGCTGAAGAGCAAGTTCAGCTTATTCGTGAACGCCTCAAATCTGCCCAATCCCGTCAGAAGAGTTACGCTGACACCAAGCGCCGTGATCTCACTTTCAGTGTCGGAGATTATGTTTATCTCCGAGTGACACCCCTTAAAGGAATGCAGCGTTTCCATGTCAAAGGAAAATTAGCGCCAAGGTATATTGGACCCTTCAAGATCATTGCTCGTCGAGGAGAAGTATCCTATCAGCTGGAATTGCCCCCGGAGTTAGGAGATTATCACGATGTCTTCCACATTTCCTTGCTCCGGAAGTGTCTCGAAGTTCCTGACCAGCCTGATGTTTTCAAAAACATCGACCACCTCTCCATCGAACTGAACCAAGACCTGACTTATCGTGAGAGACCCCTCAAGATTCTCGAAGAAGATGTTCGTGTTACCCGAAGACGCGCGATTAAGTTCTACAAAGTCCAGTGGACTAATCACTCCGAAGAAGAAGCAACTTGGGAACGTGAAGATTATCTTAGGAAAGAATTCCCAAACCTCTTTAGTACCTAAGCCTAGCAAATCTCGGGACGAGATTTATTTTAAGGGGGGAAGGATTGTAACATCCCAAAATTATTAATCAGTATTATTATTCCAAAATTCAGAACCAACAAAAACTTTTGAAAATGTTTCACTGATGATTGTGTTTTCCTTCCCATTGCTATGTTTGAACTTGTGTGACTTGTTGTTTAAGTTGTTTGACTAGTAAATATAAGACCCAACCAATATAAAAATATATTTAACTTTGGTGATCATGTTATGACAAGAAAATATTCCATATATCTTTTCCATTCTTATTTTGGCCAACTCCTTTTCAATGATACTTGGTTTATCAACAACCAAAACTAATACCAGTATTTGAGAAAGTAAAAGTATTTCCAAAATTGTGTGTTTCCAAAATTATGGGGATCTATATGCTATCTCCTACCTATTTCTCAACCCTGGTATTTTGCAAGTGTATACAACTCCCATTTTATAAACTCTTATTTTCACTCCATTTGAAAATAACACTAGTAGGAAATATATCTCCCACATATTTCTTTTTTTAAATCTCTTTGAAAACTATTAAGTTATGAGTGGAGATATTTCCTAAACATCATCTTGTCATAATTAGGAGTGGTCACTTTTCTCCAAGATAGCATTGTGAAAATGGTGGTATGATTAATTCTTGTGGTTTGAATTGTGTGGACTTGGTTGTGATGTAGATCTTGTTGTGATTGTTGTGATGTGGATCTTGTTGTGTTTGTTGCTTGTGTGGATAATTCCTCAATTGTGCTTAACACTAAAATAAAACCCATTTGATATCAAATTTGGTATGTGACCTAAATTTAAAGCAAACTCCTCAAATTGTTCAAAAATGGAAATTAAGATCATGAGTTAAAACAATGATCTTAATAAATAATTCTCTCTACTTAACTATCTATTTCCTTCAAACAAATACTTTTCTTATGAAAATAAAAACTAATTGAAGTTAATATATTTGTCAAGGAATCTCCAAGAGTTCAAAAATAATATTTTTTAATTTGCTTTAAAGTTTCTAAAGGATTGTAAAATTGTATTTAAGAAAATACCTTATTTAAACCCTGTGAACAAAAGTTGTTCAAAACATTTTATTTTGGCACCCCAATTTTTGTGGAGCTTCTACAAGTATTGGGGAGGCGACCTGATTTTTCTCATAATTTTCTAAAATGTTTTAGTACCCCAAATAAATCCCTAAAAGCTACTGGTTTTTAGAAGGGAAATAAAAGAAGCAGAAAAGGACCTAGATGTAAATGGGAAAAGAAGTCCAGGGGGCGTTCTGCAAAATCTTCATCCCCTTCCTGTAGCTCCAGCAGCCGCACGGCGCCGTGTTGCCCGCTCGACGCCGCTCGACGCCCGGACCCCCCCCCCCCCCCCTCACGCTCTCCTGCAGCTCGAAGGAGATAAAGAGGCCCCCCAAGGCGCTCCTCTGCCCCCTCACGCCTCACTCGCCCACCTGCTGTCCCTTTCTCTCTCTCTGCTCCTCTCTGTGAACCGAACCATAGCTATGGGTGCCGAGCTCGCCGTCGCACATCGCCGGCGATTGGAGCCTCCCCGAGCAAAAATAAGACCACCATCCACACCGCCTCGTCGTCCTCTCCACCCTCGTCCAAAGAATCGTCGCGGGAAGCAGTAAATCGAACGACGCATCTCCATCTTCTTCAGCTCCGGCCGCCACCTTTCCGGGAAGCTCACGAGCAACCTCGTCCATCATTCCCCGCCATTTTGGTTTCTCTGGGATCCCCTCGTCGCGATCTACCTCTGAGACATCTCCTTTAATTCTTAGGAGCACCGGAGCCGTCGTCGCCGTCTCGTGTCCGTCACGGGCGACCTCGACCGCGCCGTCCACTGAGAGCTCGCCGAGATGAACTTCTGCCTCCCTTGCCTTCCCCGAACCCTCCGCACCTCGAATCCATCCTCGCCGTCGACTGGCAGCAGCCCTAGGTGAGCTATTCGTGCTCGGACACCATGGCCGAGCTTCTGCTCTTGTCCTCCTGAGGCAGAGGAAGACGACGATCTGGAGCCGTCGATTGGCAGATCGACGGTCTGCCTTGAATCCGTGTTTTTTTCCACCTTGCGCGCACCTGGAGAGATGTTGGGCCAAATCCGGCACTGTGTTGCCCGGATCTGCTCGGATCTGGCCCATTTATGTTTTTGTTCTAGTAGATCTGTTTCCTGTTTAAATTGCAGTATAGATTTAATTCGTTTGTGATAGATCTGTGATAGATAATTGAGTGATTCAAATTTTGTAGAGTTCCTATGTGTTTTCTTAATTAGGTAGAACTGGCTGTTTGCAAAAATATATTTTTAAGTGCTGTCTAGATTTAATCTTGTAAAAAGTATCTTTTTCATTAAGTATTTAATATCCAGAGTTATACAACTCCAAAATTTGCAAACTAAAATGCTTTGGAAAGCCTGAAGTTATACCTTTCCAGATCTATTGGCCTTGCTTGCAAATGAAACCTAAAACAAAAGTTCTATTCATTCTTGTAAACACATCAGTGGCTCTTTAATGATTTTTGTAGATTTTTGTGAGATGAATTTTGGAGTAAATTCAATTGGCTTGTCTTCTATATGTGTAGGAGAACATACCCCTAGCTTGGTTTGAATTTAGGAGTCACTGATTGACTGTGGTGCTAATTATAAGGTTTAGGCCTTTTCTGCCTATTTTTATTAGACCTTTATAAATTGTGTGTTACAACTTTATTGTTACAAATGTGTTTCCTAGCATGTGTAGGGTGGTAATCCACTGTTGTGACATGTTTCCTTGTTTGTACTAGCATGTTAGGAGAGCTATTTGTGAGTCATGTATTTGTTAGGGTTTTATTCCCTATATAACTTTTCACCTAGTAATTAGGAATTGCTATGCTTATTTATTTTGATGTGAGGATATTGTGTGTGATTAATATGTTTGCTTTGCTTGTTAAACTTGGTTGTCTGTAAGTTGAGTAATAGCTTGAGTGTCTTGTTAATGCCTCTACCTCAGCTTGGTGAAATATTTTGAATTTCAGAGGATAGTTGATGACTTAACTTTTGTCTGAAGTATTTCCTGTTTAGGAAAAATGTTTGTTAGGTACCTCTAATAGAGGATGTCTTGGTGCTGTATGTTTTTAGCATGTGTTTGGTGTTATACTCCTGATTAGTATAATGCCCTTGTAAGTGTAGATCCTAGTTTGTTGTTTGCATGATTAGTTTGATGCTTGTGGTTTGTTACTCGTTTGTATACCACTTGTGGTTTGGTTTGCTTATTGTGTGTTGTTTTATTTTCATGTTTGCGACGCTAGATATAAACGCTATCGGAGTGGTCTTTGGAAAGGATTTACTGAAGAAGAATCGGAATTTATTTCTTGATCAGCGAGAAGAAGTCCAGGAACATTACGCTGGAATCAGGCAAGCTACTTCTCCGAGCTTGCACTACAAACATATGCATCTATTTTTGATATCATGATTTACCTTTAAAGCAAAGATTTATAAAACCTTTTTCAAAACATATATGGAAATTATTTTGCCACCATGTAGAGATATAAGATAGTTATGTCAAAATTATAGGATGGGAAAAACAAATATTGTTTATTCAAACTCCTTTGAAAATATTGGTGTGATTATGGAATACCGAGATGTCGGTGTTGAAATGGAGAAGTGGAGAATGGAGATGTTTATGAAAAATGCACAGTGTGTCCTTGTACTTACGACAACCAGTCGATATCCTGTGCGACCACATTTACCCACATATGGGAAAAGGGCTTAGTCATATAATTTGCTCATATTAGTATGGGATGCCTCATCGACGGAGATGACTCCGTTGTACATGAGGGGATAGTTTGTTGATCTTCCCCTGACCCGGGTCCTCGCTCAAACTCTATGGAAAGATAAGGAGGAGGATTGAAGGTTCCACCATAAACCGCCGGGCAAAACCTATTAGTCCTCACACTTAGATTCCGACGGGCTGGGTTAAGTGTTGACGGAAGTGTCATATGGGCAGGATCCTATACTAGCATGAGCAAAGGACAGGCTATGGTCGGCGGCTTACTTCGCATACACCTTGTATGGCGAGACGTGGTAGACACGATGAGTTGCCGGATGGATGTGGGAAAAGCGTGCTAACTCTGCAGAGTGTAAAACTATTCGAATAGCCGAGTCCTCGGATATGGACAGTTGGGAGGCCCTACTTAGACCATGTGCAAGTTTTTGAAAGACTTTGAGTTTTAAAAATAAAATGAAGTGGAGAATGTTCCATACACCTATACCAATGGATCGGTATGGGGTTGTTGGAGGAAGAGGACCATGATGGACTGATACGTCTCAAACGTATCTATAATTTTTGATGTTCCATGCTTGTTTAATACCAATTGCTACATGTTTTGCATCTACTTTATATCACTTTTATACATTTTTTGGGACTAACCTATTAACAAGATGCCGAAGTGCCAGTTCCTGTTTTCTGCTGTTTTTGTATTCCAGAAAAGCTAGTCTGGAAATATTCTCGGAATTGGACGAAACTACACGGGAGTCCCTATTTTACCAGAACACATCTGACGGACCAAAGAGGCGACGGAGAGGCGCCACGTGGGCCCCACACGTGGCCAGGGCGCGGGGCCCCCCTCTGCCGCGCCCTGGGGTGGTGTGGGCCCCACGGGCCTCTCCAGCCGCCGCCCTTTCGCCTACTTATTCCACCCGACGCGAAAACCCTAAGTACCTGAGCAAATATCCACGAAAAGTTCCAGAGACGCCGCCGTCGTCAACCCTAGCTCGGGAGGGTTCAGAACCTCTTCCCGGCACCCTGCCGGAGAGGGGAATCGTCACCGGAGGCTTCTACATCGCCATGCCTGCCTCCGGAGTGATGCGTGAGTAGTTCATCCTTGGACTACGGGTCCATATCAGTAGCTAGATGGTTGTCTCTCAACTTTGTGCCATCATGTTTAGATCTTGTGAGCTGCCCTACATGATCAAGATCATATTATTGTAATGCTACATGTTGTGTTTGCTGGGATCCGATGAATATTGAATATTATGTCAAGTTGATTATCAATCTATCTTATATGTTATTTAAGATCTTGCATGCTTTCCGTTACTCGTAGATACTTTGGCCAAGTAGATGCTTGTAACTCCAAGAGAGAGTATTTATGCTAGATAGTGGGTTCATGTCTCCGTTTAACCTGGGACAGTGACAGAAAGTTCTAAGGTTGTGGATGTGTTGTTGCCACTAGGGATAACCTAACGATGCTATGTCCACGGACATATGTGTTTGTTTACATTACGCACTTTACTTAATGCAATTATCCGTTGCTTGCAACTTAATACCAATGGGGAACTCGGATGACAACCCGGCGGTGGATTATTAGTCATAGATGCTGTTGGATAACGATCTATGTATTATGTCGTAATGCCCAATTAAATATCATAGTAGTCAACATGTCATGTATATGCATTGTTATGCGCTCACTATTCGTCAATTGCCCAGCTGTAATTTGTTCACCCAACATGTTAGTTATCTTTTATGGAGAGACACCACTAGTGAACTGTGGACCCCGGTCCATTCTTTTACACTGATTAAACAACCACAAACTGCAAACTGTTCCTTTTTCATTCTCTGCAATTTAATACTCATTTTCCACACCATACGTTTAATCCTTTGTTTTCAGCAAGCCAGTGAGATTGACAACCTCACTGTTTCGTTGGGGCAAAGTAGTTTGATTGTGTTGTGTGCAGATTCCACGTCAACAGTCCAGACTCCCATCAACAACACTATTTTTCTGGCGCCGTTGACAACCTTCTGAAGAGTTGCTGCTCCTACTGGTTCGATAACCTTGGTTTCTTTCTGAGGGAAAACTTGCTGCTGACTACATCATACCTTCCTCTTGGGGTCTCCCAACGAACGTGTGTTTCACGTCATCAAGCTATTTTTCTGGCGCCGTTGCCGGGGAGTGGAAGCACTTCGGTTCAGCAGACTCCTATCTCCCCTTCGACGCCTATTTTTCTGGCGCCGTTGACAACCTTCTGAAGAGTTGCTGCTCCTACTGGTTCGATAACCTTGGTTTCTTTCTGAGGGAAAACTTGCTGCTGACTACATCATACCTTCCTCTTGGGGTCTCCCAACGAACGTGTGTTTCACGTCATCATGGACTATGGTCGGAAACAAAGGGGATTTTTGGAGAAACAAATACAATAGTGATTTCTTTAAAAATGGTTATAAAACTCTTCTTACCTTTTTCAATAAAGATATAGAGATGTTTTAAATAAATAAAAGTAGGAAAGTAAAAATAAAAACTAGTGCATACTCATGTTGGGGTAGTTTGCGAGTACATTCAAATGTACTCATATTGGTTTCGTCCCTGGCTATTGTCCTAGCCAGACTGCGAGGAGGAGCACTACGCCGAGCAGGAGTATGGCGACTTCTATGCGAACTAAGGAACTCCATAAGTCAGCTGCCTGTCGGGTCATCGTCGTTAGAAGATGATGTCTACTACGCCGTAGCTTCCGCTAATATTTTGGTTTGGCCCATGAAGGCACTTATGTAAGACTTGGTCTAAATGACCATTTCTGTAAGACTTTTTATTCGGTATTGTAATGGATGTAAACTTTGGTATCCAATTCGGATTATGTGCAACGACAGACTGATCACGGGATCGTTGTGTTAAGCATAATCGGGTATTTCGGACAGCTAGTCCGGGGTCCCCACAATAATGTTACTTCCCATCCGATGTAAAATAAAAGATCTCAAAACTGGGGGACTAATTAATTACAAAGTTCGCTCGGGGTTAACCAGAGAGAGCGACTAGCACATCATCAAGCAAAAGATTAGGAAAAGGAAATGACCAAATCATCTAAGAGAGAAAAATAGACGAAAGTAAGGGGGAAAGCATGCCCATTGCCTAAAGTTAGACCAGATCTATCAATGGGATAACATATAGGAGCGTGGAGTGCATGCTTATCCCGCACTCCTCCAATAAAATACTTTCCTCACAAATTCTATACTGATGGAACTTCAAATAATTCTCCCCCTACTCGTCGTCTTTGCTCGGAATTGCATCGAGTATGTGTACCTAATATGTTGACTTGTTTCTCCATTTATTTATCATGATTTTGTTTGTTGCTGTCGGAATTTTGTTTTGCTTGTAGAGCTGGAATGTTGTGTGTGCTCCTCTTTTGTCACCTTCTGTTCAAAGTTTTCTGTCTGATGAAAGCAATATATTCCTACTCTATTTTCATCTTTTGTATGGGTAGAAAAGGACGTGACCAGTCTCCATCGAGAGGGATGCATGCATGCACTTGCCTTTCTTCCCTTTTTAATCCTAACTACTCCCTCCGTCCAACAATAAGTGTCTCAAATTTGATCAAAAGTGGAGGTACCTAGACATGTTTCATTATAGATACATCCACTTTTTGTCAAACTTGAGACACTTATTTTTGGACGGAGGGAGTAGTTAAATTTGGTGCGGCGACACGCCGCACCTTTGTTGAGAATATTTTGTGATAATTGCTTTTTTTGTTGTTGTTGCGTTATATATATTGTAAAGAAAGGTGGTAGTTCTAAATCGTATAGTGTGCTTAGCTGAAATTCAATTTGTAAGCAATTTATAATTAGAGTAAATGAGTTTGCATTTTGTGAAAATATTCATCGTATCAAGCATTTTTTTTGAAATGGAACTACATAATTAGAGAGATTTAAGTTATGTTGCTTGCAAATATGTTAGATAAATTCAAATGATCAAGTATGGTTCCATTTGGCTATAATTTTCCTATGAAGCAGCTTAATCAATTATATTATGGTTATATGTAAATATTAACCAATTTGAGCATTAATTTAAATTGGGAAATGTACGTATTCGGAAATATTTTGTAGGTTTCAAAATTGTTGGAATTTATAGAAAGTTTACGTTTGGAAATGGTTAAGTTTTAAAAAGTTGTTCATTTGTGAAGTTATGGAGGTTTAAATTATTTTCTGTTTTTATGTTTGTAAAATATGTAGGATTGAAAGGCATTTAGATTTTTAAAATATGCAAATTTGTACGTTGCAGATGTGTGGTACAACTGAAATTTGAGAATGTACATCGGCGTTACGCCGCGCTTGTGTTAGTTTGTAATTTTTTTATAATTTTGAATTGTTTAACTAGGTTTGTATTTTCGCATTAATAAGTATCATTTATTGTTGTGAGCATGTAGATATATTTTGTAGTACCTCTAGTATTCTAGCAATATGTAATATTCAAATGTACTTCTATTTTCCAAATAATATTTAATTTAAGTACGTAGTTAGTGCTAATGCAATTTACACGGAGATCCCTGTCGTTCGTGGAACGGAGGTAGTACATACAAGTGGCGTGTCTATTTTTGGCACAGTAATAATTGCAATTCTGGCGTGCACTATCTAGCCTCACCACTAATTTTTTTTTCAAAATAAAAAATGTTGCAGTAATTGGCGCCATTTCTAGTAACACTAATAGAAATAGCATATAACATAATAATAATATGTTTCTAATTACTTTAGCCTTATTGCAGTTGCTACCCACTTTCACTGCTTACTCTATGTTCACTTTTCATTGGTTTATTTTAATACCTTTTTACTCTCAACACAAACGCACACAGACTCTTTCAACACGCTCTTGCTTCCTTTGGATTCAGATAACTTGCAAGTACATCTTGATAAAAACATAGACGCGAAACCAAGAAAAATTATGATACTCTTACTTCGAAAACAACTACAAAAACCATGTGCACTTGCATGCATTAGTTATCTAGCTCCTATAAAATTTCCATGATTTTGAGTTGAATTATCTAGCTCTTCGAATTTTTTCCTGAAATTTTTATTGAACTATAGGGCATCTAGAATTTTCCTTGATTTTAGTTGAATTGGCTAGCTCCTAGAAATATTCCGTGATTTGTAGTTTAATTATCCAGGTCCTGCAAATTTTTTTGATTTTTAGTTGAATTATTAGCCTCGACGAGTTTTTCATGGGTTTTAATTCAATTATAGAGGATCTGGAATTCTTTTCCTGATTTTTAGTTGAATTATCGAGCTCCCAGATTTTTTGTATGATTTTTAGTAGAATCATCCAACTCTTTGATTTTTCATAAGTTTTAGTTAAAATATAGAGGAACTAAGTTTTTTTATGCATTTAGTTGAATTATCCAGCACCAGGAATTTTGCCCATGATTCTATTTTATCTATGAAGATTGTGGATTTTTTTTATGAATTTAAATCAATTGTTTAGCTCCTCAATTTTTTCCTTTTTAGTTTAATTATCCACCTCCCGGAATTTTCCATGGTATTTAGTTGGATTATAAAGGACCTAATGTTTTTCATGAATTTTAGTTGAATTATACAACTTCCGATTTTTTCTTGATTTTTGGTTGAATTATCTAGCTCTTCAATATTTTGTATGATTTTAGTTTAAATGTAAACTTGTGAAATTTTGAATCTTTTTTGTTGAATTATCCAACTCCTAGAATATTTTAAATTACACACCACCAAGAATTTTACATGAATGATTACAATATTAAAAAGGATCACAACCAACTTTGTCAGCACCGCCTAGTATTTTCACTGAAATTTTCATGATATATTCAAACCAAATTGTAGCAATTTTTTAATGACATTCAAATTCAACCGCTTGGTTAACAACATTAAAAACACAGTGACACATACATTCAAATTGCAACAACATCTACACAATTCAACTTAAGTTCGAGGGCATATCAACATTTCGTACTCACAAACTAGCTGACAGCAACTACATTTCAAGTGTCAAAATGAATGTCTTCTTCAACGATAGAGAAAACAACAACTTATGTGTGATTTATGTTTTGTACCTACTAGTGTCACCTGAGTGAAGTTGGGCGGATATGTCGCGATGGACATGTAATTATTCCACCGACTCATACTATACATTTTTTCTCGTGTATCATTATGTCTAAATGTTTTCAGTTTATCTGCTGAGTTTTGATGAATCTTTGTAATTTTTATTTTATTGATATTTGGATTCTCTACTATCAAAAAAATAAAAGGGGCATACATGCAGCAAGAAAATAGACAATTTCTGCTAGATGTATAGCTCCCGCGAGGATTCGGTTCTTTCTCTCGTTTCTGATATTCTGAAAAAGACCGAAGGCATTGAAAATTTATTGTTGAACACCCTTACATTTCTTTCCTTCCAAATTTCTCAGGTTAACAAAGTGATGACTTAGGTTAGTAGTGTACAATATTTCTTGTGTATTTCGTTCGTTGTAAATGCTTTCAGTTTGTGAGTTTCGGTAAATCCTTCTCATTTTTATAGTACTGATATTTGGATTGTCAAACATTTTACTGGAATTTGTTAACAAAGTAAGAACTTAAAAGACGATTACGCCCACGTCCTTCATTTTTCCCCCTAGTTCTTTATGAATAGAGCCGACAGTGTAGGGTGAAGGGATGCGGTTTCTGTTATATGCGGCTAGGTTGACGCCTTCGTTGAGTTGCTAGCTGTTAGCCTTTGGTGATGGTGACACCGATGTGTTGCATTAGGCTAGCTGAGTTAGTTAAGCTCAAACGCAACTTAGTGGTGATGGTCGACATGAAGCTTGAAATAATATCCTCCACGTATGTGGCAAAATGGGAATTACATGCTTTTTAATTTTGACAGTATTATATTGGTGCGTCAAATCTAGCTTAGCTAGTGCGGTGTGGAGTGACTCACTCCCAACGAGTGGACTTGTGATTCTCTGTTTCTGCATGCACTTTACACACCGCTAGGTAGGCGCCATATTGTTTCACAGCTTACTAATCAAACCTGAGACTTGACTTGCAGAAGAGAAACTCGAATTAAACCTACTCCGCTGTCGGATAGAAAATTTCGGCCTGACTCAGGGACTTAGTTTTCAGGCGGCTTGGTTATTTTTACAGTCAAAATTACTGGCTCTAGGGCAGTCTCTAACAGTCAACTTTGTATACTTGTGTAAATGGTTTTCTTGCAAATAAGCGATTGACCAACAAAATACTCGAATTAAATGGTTGTCGGATAGAAAACCGAACGCGGCCAGCGCCAGAGTCGCGACGTACGGCTAACAGCTACTCCCGGACGTCGGATAGAAAACCTACTCCCGGACTATTGTTGCCTGAGCCTGAGCGTCGCCACGTCGCACGTGCAGCTCCAGTCCGGAACGCGCCTTTTCCCCTCACCATCGGCAGAGCAGCGATCGAACGCACCTCGTTGCCTTTTCTCGTGGGCCCATGCTGTACACGCATGCATGGGACCTTTCTTTTCTTTTTCTTTTCTTTTCTTTTCTCTCTCGCGCGCACATGGGCCTCTCTCTTGTTTCTTTTTCTCGATCGCTGTAAGAGGAAACTTATAGTACGTGCATGTCTAGGTGGGCCATGGATGCATGCATGCAACTCTAAACCATTTCCCTTGGTTATTTTTCTCTCCTGATGATGAGAGGTAGGTGGTCGATGCATATATAGGTGCGCGCCGAGGCGATGAATAGATCTTGCACTCGCCTACCAGAGTCCGGTGACCAATTCGATTTAATTACTGAGAGCACAGAATCACCGCCGGCCGGTGAGGTCAAGGGCGACCACTTTTGGCCGTGCCGGCGACAATACGTATCTGCCGACTTTGGCTTAGGCGACCACGGTGGTGGCCGGCAGCGAGACTTGTGGGACTTGTGATGACTTCTGCCACTCCCTCGGCAGCCCCAAAGAAGGACATCGCGGCCAATTACTAACTATATCAAAAACAAAAGCTGCCTCTGATTTCAGAATCCCATTTTCCAAATTGGCTATGGAGATTTTGTGCGGTTAGAGATCCATACAGACACAAAGCTATTTTAAAGCAGGGAAGTCGTTTCGATCCAATCTATTCTTGGGGTCCGAAAAAGACACTGGATATGTCAGTGACTTTGCAGGGCAAAGCGTTCTCCGAGGGCATGGAATGTACCATTTTTTTTTCATAATCTTGACAGTAATGTCTATGTTAGATTCTCCGGTCCAAATACGGGAAAACTCCATCAAATTCTTTACGGAAACGGAGTTTTTCGACCGCAACTGGAAATTTCGAGATCTTCGAGCATATTCAGGTGCGATTTCTCGGCCCCGCTAGCTACAGTAGACACTGTACAAAATGAACAGTAGCTACATGCCTTCGATCTGCGCCGTCGCCTCTTCATCCAACGGCTCGCACAGCTCCTCCGTGACGGTTTTTTAAAAAAACCCCTCACTAATCCAGAGCTTGCTCCGCAATCCACGATTTCACGAAGAAAAGGACCTATCCGCAAATTGTTCAAACCTCAGAGACCTCCGTGCAAAACAGCCGCACACCTCCCCTCCCTCTCTCCCTCTCGCGCGCGGCCGCGCCGCCGCACCTCCTCCCTTAGATCTACGCATACGGCCGTCGCGCCCTCTCCCTCCTCGCCGAAAATATCTTGCCGGAGCGCCGCACTCCCGCCGGAATCGACGCCTCCGCGCTAGGCGTGGGCCACCATGTCCGCATGCCGCCGGCGACGTTCCAGTGACACAAGAGCGGCGGCGCCAGCACCTGCAGATGCCCCGTGTCGAGGCGCGCCCAGCCGCGCGTCCTGGGTCGCGCTGGATCGACGCCAGCGACGTCGCCGCCGCCACGGCAGAGCCCCGCCACAGATGACGTCATCTTGACGACATCGTGGGCTGGACGGGCAGGCGGGCCGCTTGCTGGGCCGAGCCTTTTTTTTCCCCTGTTCTTTTTCCCTACTTTTCTTTTTTTTTAAACTTTTGTAATCTTCCAAATATAGCTCCAATTAAATTCAAACCAATGTCTAGCAAGTTGTACATATCAAAATAAACAGTCCCATACTTTTGAACCTTTTCCAACATATTTCCAATCTTCGAAATTTTAAATAACACATAAAGGCTCAATTGACACCTTCATATCATTTCGAAAAACATGGATTCCACAAAATTCTTTTCAACTTAAATAAAATCCAGAGAAATAATATCAACAACATCATTCAATATGACACACCCAATAAAATGTTTTGTTCTCACAAAACATTTCATTCAAATAGAAACTGCTATCATTCAAATACAATTACCCACTTCTATCATGTCCTTCAAATGTTTTCCGATTCCTGTGCTTAGGGCGTAAAAAAAATTCGATTTTTCACCAGAAAAGAAGGCGCGGGTGAGCAGCTGTAGCAGCGAATCTTCCGATTATGCCCCTCCCTGCCGTTTCCTACGTCCTAAAAAATTGCTCCATGCATGCAGTTACGCCCGGGAGGATTGCTTCTCGTCTTCTGCGCCTGCGCCGCGCGTGCTTTGGCTTCCACGCGTGATTCAATTACTAGCAGCATATCTCCTTCTCAAATCCTCCTCCTGCGACATGTACACTCCATTCTCTTCTTCTCACCTCGCTTGTGCTTTCTTTCTCTCCTGAGCAAACCATGGCACCCATGGCGTTGCGGCGGCGTTCATGGCGTTGGTGGCGGCGGCGTCCATAGGAAGCAATGGCGTGCGCGCGAAGGAGGATGGTGGAGGATGTGGTGGATCGGGAAGCGGCGGCGTCGGCCTCGCTGTGATGCTTGGCGAGCGCGGCGGCCTCCCTGGCATGGACGGTTTGGAGGTAGCCGGCGACAGCATTGAGGGCGACGTTATGCTCGGCCTCCCTGGCCTGGTGCTGGCGGGCGTTGTGACTGCAGTGCGCATGGACGAGGAGGGCGGCGTGGCCGTGCAAGGTTCCGTGGATGTGGAGGAGGAGCTGCTGGACGCAGTGGCCGCAGTGAGCGCGGAGGACCACGGCGTGCACGTGCAAGGTGTTGTGGATGTGCAGGAGGAGCTGCTGGCTGCAGTGAGTACGGAGGACGACGGCGTGCCCATGCATGGTGTCGTGGGTGTGGAGTTCATGATCACCACCTGCATCGCCTCCCTCTGGATCATCACCACCAGCTTCGCCTCCCTCTGGATCATCACCACCTGCATCGCCTCCCTCTGGAGTTCCATGACCAGCACCAGGAGCTCCCCGTCCAGCACCGGCAGCTCCACGTCCAGCACCAGCAGCGCCTCTTCCGCGACCACCATGCCCAGCAGCTGCGCCTCTTCAGCGACCACCACGCCCAGCAGCTGCACCGGCAGCTCCACGTCCAGCACCGGCAGCTCCACGACCAGCAACAGCACCCTGCACCCTCACGTCCAGGAGCAACAGCAACTCGGCCGTTGCCTCTGAACGGCGGGCAGATACCGCGGCCACGTCCGGATAGCCCAAAACGTCCGCGACCGCCTCCGATCGTGGTCTCGTTCTCGCCGCCGCTCCTGTCATGGTTCCCCTCGTCATGGAACCAAGGTGAGCTGCGCCCGAGTCCGCCGCTGCTGGACTCGCCGACGAACATAGGGCCATGGCCGCGTCCCCCGCTGCTCGACTCGCCAGGAAACATGAAGGATGACCACGGTGTGGCTGATCGGAGACCGGTGAGGCCGAGAGTGCCTCGTCCTCGTCCGGTTGCCCAAGTCCAGCCTCATCCGATTCTCTTCGTCATCATCCTCCTCTGCTCAAAAAACCAAAGCACACATAATAACCGAATCAAGAACAGCAAGAATAAGAAGGAGAAGGGAAGAAAATTAACCTTCGTCACTCTCCATCTCAAAGAAAAAATCCCCAGCAAGTTGACGGGCCTCCCCATCGAAGTCTTCCAGATCATCCCAGTTGATGGGCTCGTTAAGGTCCACATCAGCCATGGGTTTGAGACAGAACCAGAGGAAGAAGAGTAGAAGACGATGGGCAGCCCTTCCATGGCGCCAAGCTTTTGTAGGACCTCGAAATTTTGAGGTTCAAATTCAGTTTGCCTCCATCTAGCAATCCAATCTTGATCTTCACCATGCGATTTGGGAGCGATCCATGGCATAGAAGTTTCCCCAATGGATGATGAACAACTTCTTCTTCGATTGGGCAAAACGAATCACCATGGATCGAGCTAGTCTGGTTTGGTTGCGCATGCGTACGGGAGAGAGAGCGCACGAACGGGGAGAGGGAGAGGCATGATTCGGTGGGAGAGATACGGCAGAATCATGGAGAGATAAGGCGCCACGGGAAACGAGGGGTCGGGGAACTAACAGAGAGAAAAATAAGGAAACCAGGGAGCAGTACGTGCGTGCATGCAGGGGCAAGATGGGTAAGTTTTTGCTGCTGAGATTCCTCCTTAATCGCCGCGCCCACAAATTTACGCCTTAAGCATAGGAACGGAGGGAGTATTTGTGCTTTGGCTATTTATTCCATGTGTCCTCCCATCGTACATTGTTATTTTATGTACATAAGAGCATCTCCAAGCGAGACCCCCAAACAGCCCCCAAATCGGTTTATTTCTGTCCGGGCGCGTCCGCACACCGCAAACCCTCCGCACATATGGGTGAGTTTGGGGGCGTCCGGGCGTGTCCGCATGCCCACTGTGCATTACTTTTGCACCTACTTTTTCTTTCTTTCATTCTTCTTTAATTATTCTCTCTCCTACTCCACCAATCACATGTAAGGTCCCCACAATTTGGGGTGATATTTGGGGGCCATGGTTGTAGGAGGTCCTTTTTTAGTGTGGTCCGCGGACAGCCGTCCGGACGTTTAGGGGATGAATTTGGGGACCATGATTGGAGATGCTCTAATGAAAGCATAAGACATGTCATTTCATGTACCCTATAGTCGTCACACGTTATCCAGACTGTTCTTGTATGACTCAACATAGCTATAACCTATCACCTTATGTTTCCTCTCGTTGTTTGGCGCTATTATGTTTACCTAGGAGACAGCTATTGCCTATGATTTCATAATTTCTCCCGCCGCTATAGCACGTTTCTTTCTGGGTTGGGCATATATTTCTTTCCCATTATTGTTGTAAACAAATATCACTTGTTTCAAAAGGATGGAAAAATCAACGTTTTTCAGTTGGCCTAGCTAGCTGGTACGAGAGCATGCATGGACATACATAAATAATC
Organism: Poa pratensis; assembly: GCA_947311845.1. Taxonomy (NCBI): domain Eukaryota; kingdom Viridiplantae; phylum Streptophyta; class Magnoliopsida; order Poales; family Poaceae; genus Poa; species Poa pratensis. The sequence continues at coordinate 63,889,193 of CAMZMU010000051.1, read as the reverse complement.
CCTTACGTGCACCTCTTGCCGTCAAAAACATGCAAGAGGCATGCATGCATGCATGTACGTACCTCATCTTTGTTGCTAGCCAATATACACGTACTTTTAGGGTTTCCCCACTCACCTTTTATCTTCGGTAGTTTAACCACCTATTTTCGACATGGATATAGCACACGTATCTTTAGGGTTTCCCAGCCTAGCTAGATTTCGTTTGACTGTTTATCCGGCCCATTTTCGACATTAGCACATATATATCCCTTTTCGGCTGATTGCCCGAATGCAATTGCATTTTAGAATTTTAGATCATTTCTTGCTTGGAAACATCACCGCACGGGATACTAACGTTTTGACGTTCTCCCGCACTTTTTTTCCGCCGGTTGTTTAATACACTCTCCACTCCAAACAAGTGGGTGTACTTTTTATTGTGCTACGTGATAGATATTAACTTTCATTTCATGCGTGAAAACATCGCCGCACGGGATACCAGCGTTTCGATGTTCTCCCGGCCGTTTTCGGGTTTTCCCGCCCATTTTTTCCGCCGGTTGTTAAATCCACTCTCCACTCCAAACAATTAGGAGTACTTTTTGTGCTATGCCGTAGCTATAAACTATCATTTCAGGCGTGGAAACATCGCCACGCGGCATACCAACGTTCCGGCGTTCTCCAGCCTGTTTTTCGGGTTTTCCCACCCGTTTTTTCAGCCGGTCATTAAATCCACTCTCCACTCTAAACAATTGGGTGTATATTTTTGGTTCCACGTGGTATCTATTAACTACCATTTCGTGCGTGGTCACGCTGCCGCATGGGATACTAACATTTTGGCGTTCTCCTGCCCGTTTTGGGTTTCCCTCCTGTTTTGTTTTCCCGCCCGTTTTTCCGCCGGTCGTTAAATCCACTCTCCACTCCAGGGTGTACCTTTTTTGCGCTACGCAGTAGAAATTCACTCCCATTTCATGCGTGGAAACATCGCCACGCGGATACAAACATTGCGATGTTCTCCAGCCCGTTTTTTGTGCTATGCCTAATCTATAACCTATCATTTCATGCGCAGAAACATCATCGCGCGGTATACCAGCGTTCCGACGTTCTCCAGCCTGTTTTCAGGTTTTCCCGCCCGTATAAAATATATATCCCGCCCAAATTTGTGCGTATGGTTACGCACATGTACCTCCAAGGTTTTGCCGCCCAAATTTTCCTTCTGGTACTTTCCCGCCCCCTTTCGAGGCCTTGTTGTAGGTGTATCTAGCATGATTTGGTGTTTGTTGCAACGCTTGCGTCCTAATCGATGTTCTATAAACAATCACCTCATATTATATGTGTTACTTATGCCTCCCGGCCAACGCCAGTAGCCAAGAGCCTCCCCCGCCTCCATCTCACCCCTCGCTTCCGCCATAGGGCCTCGCTAGGCAGATTAGGTAAGTTCATGCAGAATATTTTGTCAGTCTTGTTAGTTGACCTTCAATTAATGATTTAGGCTGAACAACTCCAGGATAGTAACCACGGTTATTCTAGTTTTCAAGTATCTATGACCATGGTTTGGATTCGTAAGATACAAATTTAGCTAGCAGCTAGCTTCCTTTAATCTAGATAAAGTGCTTTCCCCTTAAGAATATTGGTCGATTAATTGTTGTGTGGTGTCGACGAGAGGGTCATCAGTCCTGATAGTGAAAGAGTCTTACCAACCAAATTATTGATCGGTGTGGCGACCGACCCTTGGCATGGACCTCGTTTGTTGAATTCCGCTGCCACAATGATTATTCACGCCGACTCCACCATAGCCGACGTAATGCCACGGTTATCTTGGTCCGAATGAGCGACGCCCTCGCCCGTCTAGATTCCTTGATTTTTTTAAGGTGGCATTGGAGAAATTAATCGAGAGTGTGGTCGTAGTTTAGATCATGCGAGAATGGGGGGGGGGGGGGTGGGGTGGGGGGCGGGGGGGGGGGGGGGGGGGGGGGGGGGGGGGGGGGAGAAAGGAATACGACTTTGTAGTACGCGTTAGATTTGCTGGATGACACTAGGTAGCTGGATTAAGAACTCCGCAGTTTCTGCATCAAAAATCCATGCACGTAGGACAGCTATTTATTTCTTTCCTTTGCCATGTATGGTCTATATGTGACATCATATAAGCTAGCTAGCGAAAACAACATACGCTCATATAGCTAGCTAGCGACAATCAATTTATATAGGCATTGTAGAATTTATTTTAATGAAATCCTTACACATATTTTGCACTGTGTTTCATAGTGTCGGAACGAGGCGATCAATATATTTCATAAAATTTAATATTACATCGACAAAATCGAGAATTCCAAATTACCATTGACGATTTAGCGTCAAACAATTAATCCCATTTGTATCATGCAGCCAATCCGCTTTTTATTAAAGATTATTTCACTAATTAATCATATTGTCATATTTCATAATCACCTTTGTATCTATAGAAAAATCGGTGTCAACGGTACATGCTAATGTTACTTCACTTAACACTATTAAAGAGGAAAGTCACATGATATCACTATTTTGGATGAAATCTTGTGTGATTCCGTTTCGGGGGTACCGGGATAGGTGTATGCGTGAAATCACACGACGAAGGATTGGAAACCTTTAATCTTTGCCATGTAGTTTACATATGGGTATATGAGGTTGGTGTAATGAGGGAACACAGAATTTTTGCGGCCTATGATTATCCAAGTAGTCATTGTTCATTGTGTAAGTATAAAATATCGAGACATTCTACATCAATTTCCTACGATATCATACCAATGACTATCAATCATATGAAACGATAGGCATGCACTACACCCACACGTGTTAACCAGCACAAGAATAATGTTTACGTACCAAAGGAACATGACATAAAATAACATAGATACAACATTTACCGTGTCATCATTAAAGCCTCTCTCTGCGTCCCTCCTATTCTTATCTTGATATTTATTGCGTGGGACGGCAGGATCCTTCCAATACTCAGGTTAGCTCTAGCAGTGAGAAAGGTGACGTGAAATCACCACTTTTGAATGAAAAGCAAGCGTGTTGCCGTTCTGGGGACTGAGGGATACCGGGAAAAATGAAATCGTGCGGATTGGAATTGTTTTTCTGAACTAGACCGTCCAAGTGCCTACACACACGTACGCATGGGGTGGTTCTAAGCTAGGCCAAGGATTTGAATTACGGTTTTGCAAACATACCGTGCTGAGCGAAATTGCGGGGATTTTCGTGAAATTCCGGGCGAGAAGGAAGAAGAAAAATTTGAAACTTAAAAGGAAAACTATCCGAAGATTGAATTATCGAGCAAGTTTTAAGTTGACTTCAATTTCTGTATAGGTACTAGTATACTACAGCTGTTAGGTGGACTTGTTTTTATTTTCATGGAAAGGTCTGCAAGTCAGTTCGTACTCGTGAGAGCACGGTGCAATCGCTTGCAGCTAACTAGTATCAACAACGAATCCACCTATGAAGTTTTTTGCTAGCTAGCTCCTTCGTGTAGCTAGTTATTAGGCATGTGAGCATCTGCGTCGTCCTGATGCCTATATATGATTTGACTTGAAATGAAAGTGCCGTCCGACTAGTCATACTAAAGAAGCTACAAAATATTCAGGCATGTATCTTTCAAGGATTTGTGTAGACAAGTTGGATCTCCACTTCATGATATGTAGATGGCTCATGAGCATATATACATGGATGTTAACACACTCCTGCTCATACCCATTTAATCTCACAAATAAATCTTGTGCAGCTAGACGTCTCGCTGACGGCGCCCGCGACACCTCGACAGCTAGGGCCACAACACCGCACCGACCACATCCACCAGCCGGCGTCTTGTACGCTCGGCGCGCCTGCAGCGACCGGCACGGAGCTCCTGTCAAGATCAACCTAGCTAGTTAACCTGTAAAGAACGCCACCCCGACGAGTGATCCGTTGTCCCAACTTTCTGTCCTCGTTTGTTGTCGATCGGGTGGTGCGCATGCGCCTCCACGGAGTCCCGCGCTGACGAGACTCAGGGACACCTCCTGACGTTGCGTGCAGCGCGCCGCGAGAAGACCTGAACCCCGAACCGTGGACTCATGTCCCAACACATGGTAGAGCGAGCACCTGCAGCTGTGGGGGTTCAGATCAAGAGATTGCAGGAAAGAGAGGGGTTGCATTTGGCCGAGCACCTTGCATGCACGAGAGAGACCAGCAGCCCATATCCCAATCCAATACTGGTTATCTTTTACTACTCTTGCATAGAAACAACAGATGGAGGCAATGAGATAGTACGGTGGACATAAGAGAAAATAAGGCCACCAAGGAATCGTGTAGGCAATGAGATATTACGGTGGCGGCGGCGGCGGCGACGAGAGGCGCTGCCGGCAGGCCCTATGCGCATGTGCTGTTGGTTGTTGGGAGATTGGGATAGAGATGAAGGTAATCAGCTGGTAGATAAGGGAAGGGAGGATCGATTTCAGGAGGAGCTGGAGGAGGAAGACGTAGTTGACCATCGTCCGGTTCAGCCTATTATTAGGGAGGAAGAGAAAACCAGCGTAAATATTGCCTAAAAGAACAGGAACCGGTCGAACCGGAGGGGCGAACCGGCCTAAGTCTTCCAACGCGATTTCGTGTGAAAACGTGTGTTTCTCGCCTAGATCTGGGTAGTTTTGGTGGTCAAATCTTGGCAGCCACCAGGTCTCGCCTCGTTTCTGGGAGAAACCCATGACGCCGTCATTTGTTAATGGGCCAGAATATTGGACCGTGGGCTGCTCCTCTTTTGTCACCTTCTGTTCAAAGTTTTCTGTCTCATGAAAGCAATATGTTCCTACAACAAATGACCTTCTCACAGACTTGTGAGAACGCGTTCGACTTGTTGGAACTTATACATGCTGACGTGTGGACCAAGAATTATCCAACTCCTAGAATATTTTAAATTGCACACCGCCTAGAATTTTCCATGAATGATTAGAATATTTCCATGAATTTTCCATGAATGCACACTGGGGTTGAGGTGCTGCTGTCGTGCCGGCTGCGGGCGGGTGGTGCTGGAGGCGAGGGCGTCGTCGCCTGCAGCGGCAAAAGTGGGAATCACCAGGTTTCCATGACACCTGTGATACCGCCTTTGTGCCAATGTATTTTCTTTTAAGGAGCGTTTGCCAGATACCCTCCTCGGTAAGCAACTTGAACAGCCACTTCCCTAGGAGGGCGGAGTTCTTGATACCGAGATCATGAATACCCAACCCTCCCTGATACTGAGATCTTGATACCGAGATCTCGACGACGATGTCCGGCCCGTTGGATACCGAGATCTTGATACCGAGATCTTTCTAATTTTTATTTTATTGATATTTGGATTCTCTACTATCAAAAACAATAAAAGGGGCATACATGCAGCAAGAAAATAGACAATTTCTGCTAGATGTATAGCTCCCACGAGGATCCGGTTCTTTCTCTCGTTTCTGATATTCTGAAAAAGACCGAAGGCATTGAAAATTTATTGTTGAACACCCTTACATTTCTTTCCTTCCAAATTTCTCAGGTTAACAAAGTGATGACTTTGGTTAGTAGTGTACAATATTTCTCCCAAACAGGTTAACAAAAAATTTGATTAGGTAAGTAAACACAAACAAACCAGAGTGGCCGGGGTAAGAGATCAGATTAGAAAAAGGGGGAGCGACCAAATCATCGAGGGAGAAAGAGAGACGAAAGTAGGAAGAAAGCGAGGCCACTAATAATGCCTAAAGCTAGCTCATATCGATGGGGATAACATAAAGAGAGATTAGGAGCGTGTGGAGTGCATACTCATCCCAAACAGTATATTTTTCTCCCGAATGCATGCTGCTACTCACTGACGGCTGCTCCCCGGTTCTTGGTGCCTGCCGATTCAGCACTCACTTTGTGGACATGCAAATTAATAATTAATTCTTCCCCTGGCACCGAATTGTAGTACCTTGTGTCAAATATGTTTGTTGACCTGTTTATTCATTTTTCTGTTTGTTTGTTTATCTCGTGATTTTATTTGTGGTGATCAGGAATTTGTCTTGCTTGTGGAGTCGGGGAATAGTGTGTGTGTTCCTCTCTTGTCATCTTCCCTTCAAAGTTTTTTGTCTGCTCAAAGCAATATATTCCTACGTACTCTTCTTGCTTCTTTTCTTTGGATAGAGAAAGGACGAGTACAGTCTAGACGAGAGGGATGCATGCATGCAATTTGCATGCACTTGCCTTTCTCCCTTTTCGAAAACATTACCGATACTAGTTTTTTTCTATCTTACTTCTTTATTACTCTCCCTGTTAGGACTTTTGCAAAAAAATTGTATGCTGATCAAGGTTTCTTAAAAATCATATTATAAATTTATAATATTAAGTAAATAAAGTATGATATTATATTTCACGGTGAATCCAATAATGCCGGTTCCGTACATGGTGATAGTTTTTTCCGACAAAGCTGGCCAGAGATAATGAAGTCTGATAATTGCAAAAACTAATACACATTATGAAATGTAACCGAGGGATCACGAGAAAATGGAAGCAATCTATCTTCTCCGTGCCCACATCTAAATTCTCTCGATTTCTCTGAGCCGAAATGCGGATCATATAATTATACTTAATGCATGGTGATATCTTTAACATGACGATTCACGATTTATTCGATTCCTTGACAAGCAAGGACGAGGAAAAGTAGTTAATTAAGTGGCTAACCTAGCTAGATGTCATTTCCGAAATAGGAACACAAGGGTGCTTGTTGAGCTGTTTATCTTTTCGTTTTGTTTGTCTGCTACGTGGTGCAATTCCATTTCCGAAAGTGTTCATATGCACCCGTGAGTCAAAACATCATGTCCTTCTTTCTTCTTCTTTTGCTTAGAGAAAAAGGACGAGAGGGATGCATGCATGCAGTTGCCTTTCTCCATTTCTATAATATTACCGATACACTATTTTCGTCGAGTACCTGTGACAAATATGTTTGTTGACCTGTTTATTTATTTGTTTGTTTATTTTTTATCTCCTGGTTTTGTTTGTGGTGATCAGGAATTTGTCTTGCTTGTGGAGTCGGGGATACTATGTGTGTTCCTGTCTTGTCATCTTCCCTTCAAAAAAAGTTGTCTGCTCAAAGCAATATATTCTTACATACTTTTTCTTCTTCTTTTGTTTGGATAGAAAAATGACGAGAACGGTCTAGACGAGAGGGATGCATAGGGCTGGAATTAAAACTCGAAACTCGCGAGTTAAACGAGTAGTTTGGAACTCGACTTGACTTGCCTCGAACTTGTTGTTAAACGAGCCGAGCCGAGTTTTCATTTTAGGCGGTAAACGAGTTTGAGGTAAACGAGCCGAGTTCCGAGCTACTCGTTTAGCTCGTTAAACTCGCTTAAACAAGTCGTTACATGTATTCTTATCTTTGTGAATAGTTTTTTTTTGAATTATTATAGTTTCACGAGTTGATATTACTTGATAGTGACATATTGTCATTGATTGTTGTGATAATTGCATCATAAATGTCCAAATAATTAGAAATAATTATATATAAAATTTATTATGATGCATGTCAACAGTTTTACTGAGCTAAACGAGTTAAACGAGCAAACTCGTGAGTTTAGCGAGCCGAGCCGAGTTTCATTTCTGGACTCGTTTATTAAACGAGTCGAGCCGAGCTGGCTCGTTAGTTGACCGAGCTTCAACGAGTCGAGCCGAGCCGGCTCGGCTCGAATTAAGCAACTTATTGTTGGACGGAGGGAGTACACCTTATGAAAGTGGATGTATCTACACATGAAACATGTCTAGATACATCCACTTGTAGGTAAATCTAAGACATTTATTTTTGAACGGAGGGAGGACACCTTTTGAAATCGAATCAAGGGATTACAAGCAAATGGAAGTAAACTATCTTCTCCATGCACACATCTAAATTTTCTCGATTTCTCTGAGCCGAAATTGGGATCATATAGTTATACTTAATGGTGATATCCTTAACATGACGATTCGCGATTTATTCGGTTCCTTGACAAGCAAGGACGAGGAAAAGTAGTTAAGTGGCTAACCTAGCTAGATGTCATTTCAGAGTTAGGAACCCAAGGATGCTTGTGAGCTGTATATCTTTTCATTTTGTTTGTCCGCTACGTGGTGCAATTCCATTCCCAAAAGTGTTCATCTGGTGACTTTGTAGCTCAGAGAGCCAGAGATGATACGGTTCCATCTTGATAAGGAGATCGGTTACGTCATGGCAGGTACATTCGCTAGCTTTCCAGAAGAACAAGCACACTCGCTATATATAGCCGGCGATATAAAGATATCTAGCTTGAGAAGCTAGCTTTATAGAAGAACAAACACACTCTTGCTCTATATATAAATAAATCGACAAGATCCTACAAATAAATGTTATTCAGCCACGTCAATCTCCGTTGCAACTAACTGAATTTTCTCCCATAAATATGTAGACAAAAAGAAGAAATGGTCGGTCATCTGCAGCTAAAGTCTTGTAGCTTTTGGTTTGTCTTTAGCTATATTGAACCGGTTCGTCTTTACTCGATGTGTTGGTTGAAGGTTGTAGGGCATACATCCTATATATGGATTGCAATTCTTGTAGAGTTTTCATCAGCATCATCACCATTTCATTGAACACTTATATACGTAGTGACAGCTGCCGGCCCACTATGAAATGATAGGATAAATTTGGCAAACATGAACAGCTAGCTAGAAAGATCTGTATGTGTATACCTATGCATGAAAAATCCAAAGATCGATGTGCTATATTCAGCACGGAATGGGCAGACAAACGTCTCACTAGACACAGCCTTTGCTGTTCCTTTGTCGACTCACTATGAATCTACTCATGAGAATATAGCAAATTCGTCAACAGTTGTTGAATAATTGGGCATGGCTGATCTTACCATGTTGTTGTACGAGTATCCAACGACCTAATTCGCCTAGCTAGCTAGGAAATTTCATGTCACCATGGGACATATCGGTATTTCGATTTTTTTTTGGTGACAACAGTGGCGGAGAATGTCATGGCGGCTGAGATCTGAAGTCTAGTTATGGCGGAGCATGTCTTCAAGGCGATGTGAAATTTGCTTGGTGATCCGTGACTTGTAGCAGCGGCAACGACAAACGGGGGGTGGGTGCAGCACAGAACGAGTACAGAGTCTTATATTTCAGGGTGAAAATCCAAGGTATGGACTTAATTAGTTGTGTCTGTCAATAACCTCATTGTTTTGATAGCGCGGACCTTTTACAGGGTGAAAACCTAAGATGTACGATCAGGCGGCGACGACGCGCTTTGTTGAAGGCATTGTTTTGAGCGTGGAGTTTTTTCAGAGTGGAAATCTAAGATCTACGATCAGACATCGACGACGCTTTGCGTTGCTTTCTTCTTGGAGGCATTGCTTTTGGAGAATTTGAACTCTGGGTGTTGTTTTGTTGGTGGTTTGTGTTGCAGCTATAAGCCTATAAGGAATAGATCACCAGATCTTTTATTATTATTATTATTATTTTAGATTAATGTCTTTAGGACATTTTGTTGTTGTAAAGACTGGGTGTAATTAGTATCTCCACGATATTAATATATCCTTTTATTAAAAAAAGTGATTAGCTCTCGTCGTCGTACGTAGAGTGGACTGTTTTGCTATGATGTACACTCAGCAAGCACGACTGATGGATTAATCTTTAGGGAATGCTCATGGTGGCCACGCGCGCGCACAATACCACATTGACAAAAGGAGATCGGGTGTCAAATGGCATGGCAGCATGTACGCACTCGCCGGAGCGGCATGAAAGCTGGGAAAAAGGTTGAAGAAGAGGGGCATGCCCACACGCAACGCTCGACCAGAACCACCCTGAGATCCACTATAAAACACGGCACCGGAGCGTGTGTCCTCCACACTACTGCCACCACACACCAACATCTCCATCCAGCACTCCACGTATAGCGATCTCACTCATAGCTTCCATGGCCGTGAACGACTCCAAGATGGCCGACGCCGAGAACCCGGCGGTGATGATGAAGTGCGTCGACACCGACTCCGACGACGTGGACTTCGCGGGGCGGGCCAACTGGCTGCGCGCGGCGGTGCTTGGCGCGAACGACGGGTTGGTCTCCACGGCGTCGCTGATGCTGGGCGTGAGCGCGGTGAAGCACGACGTGCGGGCCATGGTGGTGTCCGGGTTCGCGGGCCTGCTGGCGGGGGCGTTCAGCATGGCGATGGGGGAGTACGTCTCCGTCTGCTCCCAGCGGGACGTGGAGCTGTCGCAGCTCGACCGGGACGGTAAGCGCGGCGGCGACGAGGAGCGTGCCCTGCCCAGCCCCGTCCAGGCCGCGGCCGCGTCGGCGCTGGCGTTCTCCGTGGGCGCCCTGCTGCCGCTGCTGGCGGCCGGGTTCATCGTCGGGTACCGGCTCAGGGTCGCCGTGGTGGTTGCCGTGGCGACCATGGCGCTGGCCGCATTCGGGTGCGTCGGTGCCGTGCTTGGCCGTGCACCCGTGGCCAGGTCCTGCGCCAGGGTGGTGGTGGGCGGGCTCGCCGCCATGGGCGTCACCTTCGGTCTCATGCGTCTCTTCCGCGCCACCGGCATATGACGTTATCGAGATCGAGAACGCTGGAGATAGAGAGAGAAGCGTCAGCGAGGTAACGTTGGACATATGACTTCAAAGATTTCCTTGTGACGGATACACTATTAATGGAGATCGACATTGAGGGTGTGTTTTCTGAAAAAACGTGATCAGAGATGCACATGCTGATGTGGTGATCAGGCGCTGGGCTTTATGAACTTTGCGAAGTTTTCAATAGTTTTTAAACCTAGAAGAAGCTAGAGGTTGTAACTTAATGGAATTGGGATTTGGGAGTGTTCAGAGTCTAGTAAATAAATATCTGAATAGGTCACTTTTATATGGGCAAACACACGCGGTTGATGTTCCATATAAATGTTGTCCCACATAATCACGTATTATTGTTTAACTTCTGTTTTAGAGTACTCCCTCCGTTCTATATTAGATGACTTCCATTTGTCCAAACATGCATGTATCTATACTTGTAACATGTTTAGATACATTCACCTATGCAAATATAAGTCATCTAATTTGAAACGGAGGGAGTAGCTTGGTGGACGGGTAGTGACCACGTGTTTGTAATGTATACAGTATACCGTATTTTCCAGAATATATCACAGGTTTTCCACCTTTTTTTGAATGGTCGAAGGCTATAAACGGCTACCACGCTGACAACATAGAGAGTATGAGCCGGTCTTTGGTAAAGGCAATGCCAGAATCAATGTTTTTTTTTTCTAGAAATGTTGTTTCTCTCTCGAAAAGGGGAGTAAAAACTCCAGTGCCACTGCATAACATAGCCATTTTATTGTGATGTTGCCAACGAACTAAAAACCCCGTTGGATTCCCCATTCTGAAAGGTTTCGGGACTAACCCTTAGGTCCAAATCTTGTCCATGCCATTGGAACTAATTTTCAAACATATTTGTGATATTAGTTGATGGTGAAAGATTATACGTAATAAACACAATGCGACATACCAGCCGTAAAAGGACATGAGAGAAACAAATGCTCCATGGTCTCATTCGAGTCACGAAATCAACTTTTCTTACACCTATACTAGTTTGTTTTAGCCAGGTTATCTTTGGTGAGTAACACTTCTTCATTGAACCAGTAAAAATATGACTTATTTTTGCACTATAGGTTGGTCACATAAGTGCGAAGCGCAAGAAGAAGTTTCATGATGATCTTTTTTTCCGAATCATTCAATACATGTGAGTCCTAACTCCTGCCTACGCAACAAATGACCTTCTCACAGACTTGGGGCGTTCGACTTGTTGGAACTTATACATGCTGACGTGTGGACCAGTGTGCACGACTGCCAGCTATGGTTATTAGTACTTCATCACATTCACTAATGAATTTGGTATATATGGATATGTATATCTAATAAACATAAGTCGGAAGCTTCAAGTATTTGTGAATAAATTATAGAACCAACTCGGAAAGAAAGTAGAACTATTGCGATTCGATCATCGATGTGAGTACTTGAGTCACGAGTTTGATTACCATCTGAATAGTTGTGAAATTGTTTCGCAGCTCACTCTACCAGTTACATCCGCGTGTTTGCATGATGAGAGATCCAGAAGCCTGTACTCGCGCCGGTGAGCCGAGCACCACAACTCAACAGTTGATCCGGCCACCGCGCATGTCATGTGAGACCGTGAGATGCCCGGCGCCTCTGGCGTAGGGCCCCGCTACACTGTGGCATATGCCGACCGCTGCGGCGGAGAGGGAGCAAGGCGGGCACGGTGAGAGTCGGCGAGGATTTCCCCCTGGTGCTGCCTGTGAGGGGCGGCGGGAGGGGATCAAGATGGGAGGAGTAAGGGAGACACAAAGGAAGGTAGGCGCGGTGCTGGAGCTGGGTGGCGACAATCCAGAGTATAATGTTACTTTCCATCCGATGTAAAATAAAAGAGCTCAAAACTGGGGGACTAATTAATTATAAAGGTCGCTCGGGGTTAACCAGAGAGAGCGACCAGCACATCATCAAGCAAAAGATTAGGAAAAGGAAATGACCAAATCATCTAAGAGAGAAAAATAGACGAAATAAGGGGGAAAGCATGCCCATTGCCTAAAGTTAGACCAGATCGATCAATGGGATAACATAAAGAGAGTTTAGGAGCGTGGAGTGCACGCTTTATCCCGCACTCCTCCAATAAAATATTTTCCTCACAAATTCTATACTGATGGAACTTCAAATAATTCTCCCCCCTACTCGTCGTCTTTGCTCGGAATTGCATCGAGTATGTGTACCTAATGTGTTGACTTGTTTCTCCATTTATTTATCATGATTTTGTTTGTTGCTGTCGGAATTTTGTTTTGCTTGTAGAGCTGGAATGTTGTGTGTGCTCCTCTTTTGTCACCTTCTGTTCAAAGTTTTCTGTCTGATGAAAGCAATATATTCCTACTCTATTTTCATCTTTTGTATGGGTAGAAAAGGACGTGACCAGTCTCCATCGAGAGGGATGCATGCATGCACTTGCCTTTCATCCCTTTTTAATCCGAATTACCAAAGCACTTGATTTTTTCTTTCTTATTATTTTTGCTACTGTTATTCCCCCGTTTCAATTTATATGGTGAGTTATTTGAGAAAAAAAATTCAAACTCTTCTTCTTGGACCAAGCTTATAAAAAACTCTCAAATGTATAATACTAAAATATAAAAATTTATTTCATGATGAATTTATTGATACCAATTTCGTAAATGTTGATAGTTTTCTTGGAAACTTGATCCAAGATAATGAGCTTTGACCTTCAAGCAACTAATAGTATGACCAATATAAGTAATCAATGCAGAAATGCAAATTTCTCTTGACTTTTCTCAATGGTGATAGTAATACTCAGGGATTCATGATTTATCCGATTGTTGACAAGAAACACGGCGTAGATGGCTATAGCTAGCCTAGCTCGAATTGAACGCACAAAGATGCTTGTTGAGTGAGATCCTTCTCTTTTCATTTTGTCTGCTACGTGGTGCAATTCCATTTCCAAAGGTGATTAACTAGTGATTTGTAGCTCAGAGCCTGGGATGATACGGTTCCATCCTGATAAGGAGATCAGTTACGTCATGGCAGCTACATTAGCTTGCTTTACAGAACAACAAACGTAGTTGCTATATATGGCCGGCGATATGAACATATCTAGCTAGCTAGCGACAATATATCCCATCCTGAAATAAATATCATTCAGCCATGTCCTTTGCAACTGAATTTCTCTCATGTGTATACAGAAAATGGAAATGGTCGGTCATCTCAAGCTAAATGTTTTGTAGCTTTTCATTTGTCTCTACTCTCCCTACAGGGTTTGAATTATTTCGTGCTTACTCGATGTGTTGGTTGAAGCAGGCTGTAGGCACCCAAATGCATTCTATGCAAGGCTTGCAAATTCTGGAGTTTTCGTCAGCATCATCACCATTCAGTGAACGTTTATACATACTAACATACAAAACAGGTAGTGGCATATAGATCTGCATGCACTGCTGGCCGGGGGTAGAGGTAGACACATCCGCCAGCCCACTAGCAGAGGACAAGGTTGGCTAGCTCCCTGTAATAGGAACTCTAGAAAGCCTGAGCTGATCACCCCTTCCCTTGCATTCATATGCAAGAGCTAGTTTTTTCCCATGTTTGAACTGAACCAAAATATTTTTTTAATAATATTTGCTGGTTAGATGGTTGTTTTATTAAGCTACCCACATCGCAACAAATTCTTGACGCCACTGCAAGGGAGGTAAGAGATAATTTCTGCTAGACGTGTACCTCCCGCGATGATCCGGTTCTTTCTCTCTTTTTTGATCGTTTTAAAAAGGACCGAAGACATTAAAATTTATTGTTGAACACCCTTGCATTTTTTCCTTCCAAACTTCCCAGGTTAACAAAGTGATGTTAGGTCAGTAGTACACAAATATTTCTTGTCTACTCCGTTCTTTGTAAGTGCTTTCAATTTATTTGTGGGAGTTCCGGCAAAATCCTTCTTATTTTTATTTTACTGATATTTGGATTGTCAAATATTTTCCTTGAATCGGTTTAAAAAATTAAGATTTAAACGACGATTATCCCCATGTACTTCATTTTTTCCCTTTTTTATTTGTGGATGGCATCGGTTTCCTTGTTTTGTTTTCTTGCAGACTTTGGTAGCTACGTGTGCCAAAACCACCGGCATGTCAACAGTGTAGGGTGAAGGGATGCGGTTTCTGTTATATGCGACGACGTTGACGCTCTCGTTGAGTTGCTAGCTGTTAGCCTTTGGTGATGGTGACACTGATGTGTTGTATTAGGCTAGCTGAGTTAGTTAAGCTCAAACGCAACTTAGTGGACATCCAGAAAAAAGGAGATCGATCGACATAAACCTTGAAATAATATCCTCCAGCTAGCTAGCTTCTGTCCCTTTGGCAGAATGGGAATTATATGCTTAATTTTGACAATATATGGGTGCGTCAAATCTTGCTATAGCGTGGTGTGGTGTGGAGTGACTCACTCCCAACGAGTGGACTTGTGATTCTCTTTCTCTGCATGCGCACCGGTACACACTGCTAGGTAGGCCATATGGTTCGACAGCTTAATATAATAAATCTGAAACTTGACTTGCAGCATAGAAACTCAAATCAAACCTAGTCCGGGACTAGGACTATTGTAGTCGGATGGAAAATTTCGGCCTGATTCAGGGACGTAGTGTAGAGCCGGCTTGATTTTTATGCTCCATTTAAAAGACCTGTTGTGCTCCATATAAAAGACCGCTTTTCTTATTTCATCCCAGTGAATGGTGCAGTAAGAAAGGCGTACTGCTCATCAAATATCTAGATGGTGTAATCTGTTTGGAACTCATCAGGAGCGAAGTTACTTGAGACGTGAATTGGTACAGGAAACTCAAATTCATTCATTACTTAGAATATAACTTGCCTTCTTTGCAACCAACAACCTGTCCAGACTTCCACATGCCAAGGTTACATAGAACAGTAATTTAAAGAACTATAGTATATAGATAGTATCTCAGAGCCGAGCTGGACTTGAGCGAATGTTACATTAGCATGGCAGACAGCCAGCGTGGCATACAAATTTAAGACTAGCAGTACTAGAGCTTGATTAGATAACTGAGGAAACATGGCCGGCATGCATGCATTGCATGCACCGATCGATTCAAGGAAGAATGCATACACGGATGATCAGCCGGAGAAGACGTTCGTTGGCGCCATCAGGAATTCAGGATCACGAGGAAAGCATGGTTGCCGTACGTGACGGCAGCAAATAAATTCTTGTCCACCGGGTCATATGCCGCTGGCGCGGAAGAGCCGCATGAGGCCGAAGGTGACGCCCATGGCGGCGAGCCCGCCCACCACCACCCTGGCGCAGGACCTGACCACGGGCGCCCGGCCGAGCACAGCCCCGACGTACCCGAACGCGGCCAGCGCCAGCGTCGCCACGGCCACCACCACGGCCACCCTGAGCCTGTACCCGACGATGAACCCGGCCGCCAGCAGCGGCAGCAGCGCGCCCACGGAGAACGCCAGCGCCGACGCAGCCGCGGCCTGGGCAGGGCTCGGCAGTGCCCTCTCTTCCTCGCCGCCGCGCTTGCCGTCGCGGTTCAGCTGCGCGATCTCCACGTCCCGCTGGGAGCAGACGGAGACGTACTCCCCGATGGCCATGCTGCACGCCCCCGCCAGCAGGCCGGCGAACCCGGACACCACCATGGCCCGCACGTCGTGCTTCACCGCGCTCACGCCCAGCATCAGCGACGCCGTGGAGACCAGACCGTCGTTGGCCCCCAGAACCGCCGCCCGCAGCCAGTTGGCCCGCCCGGCGAAGTCGAAGTCGGAGTCGTCGCTGAACTTCATGGCCGCCGGGTTCTCGGCGTCGGCCAGCTTGGTGTCGTTCACGGCCATGGCAGATTGGGAGTGAGATCGCTAGATGGATTGCTGGAGATGGTGGTGTGTGGTGGCACGCAGCAGTAGAGTAGTGTGGAGGACACACGCTTCGGTGCCGTGTTTTATAGTGGAGTTCAGGTGGTTCTGGTTGCGTGTGGGCATGCCGCTCTTCATCAACCTTTCGCCGCTCCAGTGCTGGGATTTCCAGCTTTCATGCCGCTCTCGGCCGCTCTGGCTAGTGCGTACATGCTGCCATGCCATTGACACATGATCTCCTTTTGCCAATCCGGTATTGTGCGCGCGCGTGGCCACCATGAGCACACCCCATAGATTAATCGATCCATCGTGCTTGCTGAGTGTACATCATATAGCAAAACAGTCCATTTCTAGGGAATCGAACGCAGTCAGATCATCCAACAGTCCATTTCTTCAAGGACCATCAGCTGAGAACATAAGGCTGCGTCTGGTATGACGTTTGTTTGAACATTCCACACAAAATATAGCACAATCATCTTTGAATTTTTCATCCACAATTTCAACCCCTGAGGTCTAAGAGGGCGTGGCGCGAAGTTTTGCTTTCCGTTGACACCATGAGACATGTCGATGCCTGTGATTTCTATGGTCTCTACATAGGAGTGAAATGTTTAGATCTTCTTCTTGTAGGCATCGATTTTTAGATCTTCTTTTGTAGTACCGGGTGCTGTATTTATAGTTTGGATTCTGCTGCTGCAAGTGATTGATCCCTGTGGCGGATCTTTTTTTTGTTTTTATTGTTGCGTGCATTCTTAATGTTTATACTACTTCTTAACATTATGTTGGTGAGAAGCCGGATGAAATTGCTATATTTTATATGTTAATATATTCCCTTCATCCAAAAATAAATGCATACAAATATGTTATATGGCCTTTCGTCATACATATGAATGCTAGGGAAGGGTGATTAGCTCAGACTTTCTAGAGTTTCTGTTAAAGGGAGCTAGCCTTTCCTGCTTACTAAATTTGTCCTCCACGGACTAGCTATAGCTAGTGACGCGGCAGCTGTCAGTCTGTCACTACCTATATAAGTGTTGGTGATGAGGCTGATGAAAACTCAAGAATTGCAAGTCATATATATAGCAGACAAAAGAAAAGCTATTCGATGCTTTAATACCTAGAAACAAGAAAACTTCAAGGAGCACACTGAGTAAACAAGAACTTATTCGATGCTTTAGCTAGAAAAAACAAAAGCTACAAAACTTCAAGGACAAGGAGCACATTGAGTGTATGTTTATGACAGATTTTTTTATCGAGAAACAATATATGGGAGAGATTTAATTAGTTGCAAAGGACCGACGTGGTGGAATGAAATTTATTTTCAGGATCTTGTCCTTAAAAGGAGCTAGATACTTTCATGTGGCCGGCTATATATAGCAAGTATGCTTGTTCTTGTGACAAGCTAACGTAACTGCCATGACGTAACTGATCTCCTTATCAGGATGGAACCGTATCATCTCAGGCTCTGAGCTACAAATCACTAGTTAAACACTTTTGGAAATGGAATTGCACCACGTAGCAGACAAAAGAAAAGTACTCTAGATGACAAAAAAAAAAATGAAAAGAAAGGCAGCTCAATAAGCATCCTTGTGTGCTTAATTCAGAAATGGCATTTAGCTAGGCCAGCTAGCCAATAATTACTCCGTCGTATTTGCTTGTCAAGAACAAAATAAATCGCGCCAACTTAGTTAAAAATATCACTATTATGTTAGAGTATCCAGAAAGACCTATATAGCCGAGAAGGAATATTTGTGTGCTTAATTAGGAATTGGCATCTAGCTATTGCTAGCCATATACTCCGTGGACGTGTTTGCTTGTCAAGAATCAAATAAATAGCGAATAACTAGATCAGGTGCATCTTCATTTCAGTTCAGAAAATCGAGAGAGAATATAGCTGTGTGTGTGCATCTTCAGTTCAGCTCCATTTTGTCTTACATAAAATGAGAGAGAAATCAAGTGCATTAGTAGTTCAATTTAAAAAGAGAGGAAAGGCGAGGTGCATGCAAATTGCATGCATGCATCCCTCTCGTGTCGAGACTGTTCTCTTTCTTTTCTGTCCAAACAAAAGAAGAAAAAAGAGTAGGAATATATTGCTTGAGCGGACAGGAAACTTTGAAGGGAAGATGACAAGAGAGAACACACACATCATCCGGGCTCTACAAGAAAAACAAATTCCTGATCACACCAAACAAAAGCATGCATAAATGAATAAACAAAAAAAAAAAACAGGTCAACATATTAGGCCCACGTACCCGATGCATGAGACCAAATTGTTTGTCAGTTGGAGTGAGTGCTGAATAGGCGGGCACCAAGAACTGGGGAGTAGCCGTCTCTAGCATTTGGGAGAAAAATATTGGAGAAGAGTGAGGGATAAGCATGCACTCCACGCTCCTAATCTCTCTTTATGTTATCTCAATCGATCAATCTGGCCTAGCTTTACGCGGTGGGCTCGCTTTCTTTCTCTTTTGTCTCTCTCTTCCTCCTTGATGATTTGGTCGTTTTATTTTTCTAATCTTGTATTAGTTCACATTGTCATAGTAGCTCCCTCTTTCCTTGTTTACATGGCGTTCTGACGTAATTTTGATGGCTAACTTTATCAACAATACATGATAAATGGTTCACACAATTAAAAACCATTTTTGAATGCGAATGCAAACTCAATGGTATAATTTTTGAAGCGTATAACACTTGTTTTATTTGTCAAATCAATAGTAAACGTTTCATAGTATTATTATTCTGTTTCAATTCCTTGCTCATGTCACCCCCTTGGATTCTATGAGTAGTGCCCCAACTCGACGATTGGATGATCTCTTACTGTTTCATGCCATGACTAAGCATATAGAGGTGAATTGCCACTTTGTTCATGAAAGAGTTGCTAATAAGCTCTTGAACATCAGATATATACCTAAGGGTGGCCAAGTTGCGGATGAGTTTACTAAACCGCTTTCAGTAAGACAACCTAAAGATTTTCGAATCAATGTCAACTAGATAAGTTGTGATTGAGAGGGGGAGTGATGAATTATCATGTACAGTGTCATTTGTAGCGTTGCTAAGCTGATAGTCTATTCACCTCAACAGAGTAAAATTAAACCATAGTACATGGCGATACATGGAACACTCCCGATTCCATTATATTAACTTAGGCGTATCAGCAATTTAGCATCGCCAGCAGCCCCATTATCTGTGTGTGGGACATATTCCACATCACTCTATTACAATCTCTACGTTTAAAAACTGAAAAACTCCACAAAGTTCATATTCAGGAGGCCCAGCGCCTGATCGCCAGGCTTTTGTTTGAATAAAACGCGCCTGATCACGTGGTTCCTCGTCGACGGTTTTCCCCGCGTTCTCGATCTCGATCACGTCACATGACGGTAGCCCGGAAGAGACGCATGAGGCCGAAGGTGACGCCCATGGCAGCGAGCCCGCCCACCACCACCCTCACGCATGACTTGGCCACGGGCGCCCGTCCCAGCACGGCCCCGACGTACCCAAACGCGGCCAGCGCCATCGTGGCCACGGCCACCACCACGGCCACCCTGAGCCTGTACCCGACAATGAACCCCGCCGCCAGCAGCGGCAGCAGGGCGCCCACGGAGAACGCCAGCGCCGACGCGGCCGCGGCCTGGGCGGGGCTCGGCAGCGCCCTCTCCTCCTCGCCGCCGCGCTTGCCGTCGCGGTCCAGCTGCGCGAGCTCCACGTCGCGCTGGGAGCAGACGGAGACGTACTCTCCGATTGCCATGCTGCACGCCCCCGCCAGCAGGCCCGCGAACCCGGAAACCACCATGGCCCGCACGTCGTGCTTCACCGCGCTCACGCCCAGCATCAGCGAGGCAGTGGAGACCAGGCCGTCGTTCGCGCCCAGCACCGCCGCTCGCAGCCAGTTGGCGCGGCCGGCGAAGTCCACGTCGGAGTCGGTGTCGCGGCACTTCATCATGGGCGCCGGGTTCTTGGCGTCGGCCAGCTTGGTGTCGTTCACGGCCATGGCAGCTTGATCGCTAGACGTGGAGTGATGGAGATGGTGGTGTGTGGAGGCAGGAGTAGTGTGGCGGACACACGCTCCGGTGCCGTGATTTATAGTGGATCTCAGGGGGTTCTGTCTTGTCTCTCTTCGTGTGAGCGTTGCGTGTGGGCATGCCGCTCGATCTTCTTCAACCTTTTTCCCAGCTTTCATGCCGCTCCGGCTAGTGCGTACATGCCGCCATGCCATTGACACCTGAGATCTCTTTTTTCTCCTCTGATATTGTGCGCGCGCGTGGCCACCATGAGCACACCCCTTTGATTAATTGATCCATCAGTCGTGCTTGCTGAGTGTACATCATAGCAAAACAGTCCACGTACGACGACGACAGATATATCTACCTAGGCGAATAATTAGGTCGTCGGGAAATCGTACAACAACATGGTGAGATCATCCATGTCCAATCTTCAACAACTGTTGACGATGTCACTTCCGTATTTATTTTTTGACTTTTTGAGGATGATGAATTCATTTCCTCGTTTTTCTTCCGATAAAGGATTTCATTTCCTCGGGGACATGGGAAGAGAGGCTGCGTTAAGATGGACGTTTTGTCTGGCCAATTTTTATTTTTGCGGGGGAAAGAGATTACATATTGAGCAGAGGAAGGATTGCAATCCTTGCCGCTACAGCTAGGGCGATCTCCTGGGGAAAGCTTCCTGGCCACAGCGCAGTTCTAGCCTGAATCCTACATATACGGGCTAACTCATGACTGACAACATTCACATCTCGACTAAGTTCCGTCTCCGCCTCCGTCGCATCGGTACAGTTCGCCAGGCTCCTACAAGCGGCGAGAATGACCTGTCCATTGTGATCGCGGAGCACCATGCCGACACCTGCATCCCCTTCAGTCGTAAAGGCTCTGGTGGCTGCCACCTCTTCCGGACCTTTTGGCGTCCATCTTCACGCCCAGGTTCCTTGGTCATGGTTGATAACCATCTTCATCTTGCTAACATCTGCAGCAGGAAATTGTTTAATCATTAGTAAGGAGTTGAGGTAACTGACAAGAAACCGACGCGATCCTTCTATCGATGGGCAAGGCTTGTCGTGAGTCATTTCATTGTGAGCATGCCAGATACGCCACAGAGTCATCAACGTCATCGCTCGTTGCTCGTCCTTGATATTGCTTAAGATTTGCAGCAGCCATTCAGGTCCAGTCGGCAGGAGCATCTCGTCTGGGGGTAAATCCCACGTCTCTTTCATAGACCTCGGGCATGGGGGCAGCGAAGGAAGACGTTGGTTTTTCACGTAGGCATATACACATATTCTTCATGAGTATGAAAGGGAGCTCTGCTCCGACTTTCTACAGTTTCTGTTACGGGGAGCTAGCTGTTCATGTTTGCCAAAAGTCCTCTGCTAGTGGGCTGGCCTCTACCCCCAGCTAGCAGTGCAAGCAGATCTATATGCCACTACCTGTTTTGTGTGTTAGTACGTAAATGTTCACTGAAATGGTGATGAAAACTCTAGAAGAATTGCAAGCCATATATGGAATGCACTTGGTGGTGTCTACAACCTTCAACCACCACATCGAGTAAACACGAACCGACTCAATTATGTAGCGAGAGACAAACGAAAAGCTACAAAACTTTAGCTGCAGATGAGACCGACCACTTCCATTTTTTCAATACATCTGAGAGAAATTCAGTTGCAAAGGACGTGGCTGAATGACATTTATTTCAGGACGGGATATATCCTGTCGCTCTAGCAATATATTAATGTGGCCGGCTATATATAGCAAGTGTGCTTGTTCTTCTATAAAGCAAGCTAAGGTACCTGCCATGACGTAACCGATCTCCTTATCAAGATGGAACCGTATCATCCCAGGCTCTGAGCTACAAGTCACTTATTAATCACTTTGGAAACGGAATTGCACCACGTAGCAGACAAAAATAAAAAAGAGAGAAACAGCTCACTCAACTCAGCAAGCATCTTATTTCGGAAATGGCATCTAGCTAGATGTCCATTTACTCGATCTGTCGTCCTCCGTGATTGTAAGAACTAAAATTCTTTTTTTGCGAAAAGGCAAACCAATTTATTAATCATCAACAACGGTATGAAAAATTCTAAAAAAAATTACAATTAGGTCTTTGGACCACCTAGCGACGATTACAAACACTGAGCAGCGCACCAGAGCAGCAACCATCGCTAATGATGATAATCGTAAATCAGAAGAGACAGACCTACAACCACACGGTCGAAACACGAAAATGGACTAGATCCCAGGAGATCCGCCGGACACACACCTCCACGCGCCCTCCCCTGGCGCTAGACGCACCAACAGAGCGAGGATAGGACGGAGAATACCTTATTCTAACTTCAAGTGTAGCCGCCTCACTATCTTGAAGAAGATACTAAAAAGCTAAACAAAGGACGGGAACCTCCCGCCGGCGAGAGGCCGTGATCCGCCACGCCTCGAAGGCCCTATGGCCACCGGAGGCGTAGCGGAACGCCGACAAGGGGACAGAACCCTAGATGGTTTTTTTTACGATCGCCTCTCTCTCCTGCGCTCACGTACCGTTTCGCTGTAGGCTTTTGTATGAACTAAAATACTAATATATTAATTGTGAACCGACACGTTAAAATGTATCACCATTAATTGAGGATATACTCCGCATCTCAATTAAGAAAAATCGAGATAACTTAGCCGTGCAATGAGAGAAAAATCAAATGCATCAGTCATTCGGATTAAAAAAAGGAAGAAAGGCGCAAGTGCATGCAAATTGCATGCATGCATCCCTCTCGTGGAGACTGTTCTCGTCCTTTTTATCCAAACAAAAGATGAATATATTGCTCTCACCAGACAGAATAACTTTGAAGAGAAGATGACAAGAGAGGACCACACACACACACACGCCCTCTCAGCTCTACAAGCAAAACAAAATTCTGATCGCAACAAACAAGATTATGATAAAAATAAATATTAGATAAACAAGTCAACATATATATTATGTACACGTACTCGATGCATGCTGCAATTCCAAGCCAAGACGGCAACGAGTGAGTGCTGATTCGATGGACACCAAGAACTGGGGAGAGCAGCTATCAGTAGTAGCATGTACTATTTGTGAGGAAATTATTCTATTTGGGGGGAGTGCCGGATAAGCATGCACTCCACGCTCCTAAACTCTCTTTATGGTTATCTCCATCGATCGACCTGGCCTAGCTTTAGGCAGTGAACTCTGCTTTCTTCTACTTTCGTCTCTCTTTCTCTCTTGATGATTTGGTCGTTTCCTCTTCGAAATCTTTTACTTCATAATAGTGTGCTACTCCTACTAGCTAATTAGATAGTTTTGAGTAGGGGTGCAAACGCATACCATAATTTTCGTACCGTATTCAATTCCAAAATCGTTTTTAAGAATCCATATCCGGTTTGGAGGAATTCGACGGATAAGGATATCCGATTCCGAACTTGACACCCGGATACGGTATATGATATGGTATGTCAAATAGCTCTGAATATGGATATTCCAAAAATTAAATGGGATAATCCGATGATTTTTATTCGAATAATCCGATTTTGTACCGAAATTTCTAACCTAATAGAGCACAATTTGTCGTTAGTGAGTTTGCAAGTTCATCCGTTCAATAACAACTCACTTACATATTCATTATACAACTATGGAGTATAGTTAGGTTAGGTTAGTAGGTTATCGAACAATTTTTTCTTTTCGTATGCTTTGACATTGTACTTATGCGCGTACCGATCATATAAATTTTATTTCCGCCCCGAGTCCGCTCCGTTTCCGTTCCGAATCCTCTACCAAAAATATCATCCGCAACTGGTAATTATCCGCTCCGCTCCGAATCCGATTAAAATATGGTGTAAAGGATTTGGAATAGGCAAAATCCGATCCGATCCGTTTACATCCCTAGTTTACATCAGATCGGAAGTAAAGTTGTATTGCTGTAGCAATTAGCTCTGGGTCGTCACCCCCATTAACCACCGCCACGCCTCCCTCCCTCCTCATTGTCTAACCCCCTCGTGTTGCCACCAAGCGGCACATGGCAAATCCTCCGCCTCTCAACCATCATCGCCGCTTGGCTCCCTCGCCTCCACTGTGTCGGCCGACAAGGTGGAGGCGGGCTCCTGCGTTGAAGGCGTTGAGGAATCTTACTATCTGACTTGCTCGTCGGTGGGGTGGCCGGATTACCTGCTTGGAGTGGTTGTGCCAGGCTCATCGACGTGGGTGTCAGGGCATTTGGACTGACTTGTTACCAAGTCTATGTGGTGGCTACGTCACTCTTCGTACTATGGGGTGGCGTGACGTGGTAGCAGGTGTGCATCTCTTATGGCGGTGGTAGAGATCAGGAATAGGGGCGATAGTCTAATTGGTTCATTGACGATGGAAGACGACTGTGGTCGTGTGGACGACGTGGCGGCTGCATAATTAGATGGTGTATCCTTTAGCTCCACGTGCTTCCAAGGATGATGGGACCTGCTAGGACAATAGAGCTTATGAGGCCGATGGCGTTATAACTAGGCTGCCACCTCCACCTCTAGATCGGACTCGATCCGACTTTGAAGATAATACACGAGATGACTAGGCCAAACATGTTGTTGGTGTCAATGGGAAGACCTCCCTTTATCGCAACATGAGTGAACGTATGGAAATTAACCTGAATTCATCTAAATACTACGTTGGGCTCTGATTTCAATGTGCAGGGCATGTAGAGCTTTTTTTAAATCCGGACTTGTCCTCTGATTTTAGTTGGGCTGCTACGTTGCTTTGCTGTTATTCGACGGGTTTTTTTTTTTGACATTTGGTATACGATTTGATTACTGAGAAAAGACATACTCCTAGAGATCGATTCCCTGGTGGTAAAAAAGTCAATAAACAAATCTGTTTACGCTTTTGGTAGTTGGTAATGGTAGCTAGCTGATTTTCAATCCATATCATTTGTTTTTTATTCTGTCCGGTCGGTGAAGATCTATCTCATACCATTTTCAAAACAAGCGACATGCTGATTATCTTAGGAGCCACTATTAGAAAGTTAGAATACTACCCCCTAGTTGCTATAATAAATCCCTGTTCTGATTGGCAAAATTCATCGAGGTAAATGCCTTGTCTAGACTTCTAACAAACTCAAACTACTAGCAGAAAGGAGTGGAAAATTGAATCGTTAGAGGCAAAAGTGGTTAAACTCACAATTGTTCAACTTTGATATGGTTCTCAATCCTAATTGGATGAGCGCCACCCACTACGTAGTACCCTACCGACGTGCAGTAGTCGACGTAGTAGCTAGTGATTTCATCTATTTTGTAGTACACACGACGATCATTCGAACTCGCGAAGAATTCTTGGGCCTCCTCTAGCACATGATTCTTGTGTGCGTAGAGTAGTAGATGTGGTTTCTCTGTACACCACCATGCCCGCTCGTTGAGATGTGCATTGCCTTGGAGCATGACGGCCCCAAGAATAAGGCATGGTCTCCCAAGCTTGTTACCTTTTTCCACGAATAAAATTGTTGTGTGGTCTCTTGGTCCATCTCAACATCAACTAGCTCGAAGAGCAAGAAATAGGACCCACGATTCCTTCGCAGCCGACCATGCGGGCCTCGAGGCCCCTCACTACCATCACAAGCTTTTCTCCCAGCTCGACAATGTATCTTGAATGTGCATCTGGATCACCCATGCTCCCAACGAAGTTGGCCCATTTGTCCTTTATGGAAAGCCAGTGGACAGCGCTGATCACGGGCAAGCCGTATTTGTCCAAGCCGATCCCAAATTTGGCGATTCCCTTGCTATTTTGCACAATGCAATAGAGATGGCCTTTGCAGAAGGCGATATCCACGACTGGCTTGCCGATAAATCTCCGTGTCGTCCATCCACTCTCTGGGCTGCCAAGCCAGCACATCACGACTTCATGCTTTGTCGGTAATGGCAGCCAGGATACAACCGCTCGAGTTGGGTGACTCGGAGAATATTGCCTTGCGGGTAGCGACGCCCCTCCGTAATCTGCCAGCGGTAGCGTCGCCTCAGCACCAGAGAAGACATTGATGACACGGAGCGGTGCCTCGTATGCGACCCAGCCACCGGAGTGAGAGCCAACGAAGCACTTGCCGCGCGTCTCACCGAAACCGTGGAGCGAGGCAAGCGGCACGATCGTGCGGTCTCCAGGACAATAGGCACGCTTCGTCTCGCCCACGCCGTGAGGATCGAGGAGCAGCCATGGGTGGACGCGCCGTGGGGGGCGTGTCAACAGGACGTCGCGCCACGATGTGCACACTATGGAGAATCGGACGTGGTCGAGCGAGGAGTCCAGCTTGGCGAGGACCATACCGAGGAGATCGTCGGGGAGAGTTGACCACGGCAGCGTCGTCGCCGGCGAGGTCACTATGCTTGCGGCCATGCCCGACGGCTCCATCTTGTTGTGCGATCGGGATTAGTAGAGATCGCGATCGGTGGGAAGGGTTTGACGAGCACGAGACAAATAGGAGCTTATGTCGGTGTGCCTAACGGGCCTGGATGATGAGGTAATGAAGGGATAAAGCCCATGTATGGACCTGGACGCGAGATACACCATATGTTTTCTCCGAACTAAAGATTAGATCGAGGGGATGATATGCACAATAGGTTTAGATTAGATGGGAGAATGGGATGGTTAAGTTCTTACTAGTACAACCATATGCTTCCCTATTAATTTGTACTTCTCACGCGCTATAGGGGGTGCCTCTCCTGACTGGATTGCATTCACTTAGCTATACCTGTACGAGTATCATCTTTGCCAACACTAACTGTACTGTCTAGACTCTAGAGCCAACTAACTACAAACCCAGCTTTAGTTTTTCCTGGCTAACTAGGTCGAAACTGCATTGTTGAACATGATACAAGTGTTCAAAATGTTGCAGGATATTCCAGGTTTTGTCACTTGTCATGCTGCCTCTTGCTCCACCTAAAATGCTGGAAATCTGGATGTTACATAGCTTAACATTTTGACGCCTTTTCTCAGTGAAGCGTCTGTCCTTGCAAGAATTCTTCAGGCCACAATGCCATAGCGAAACTGAATAGGATACTGGCGCTGAGCAGTATTATCCGACACACAGGACATGTTACTTGTTTGTTGTGTACCTGACTGGCTTCAGACAGTGACGATGTAAACTTGAAGCTTAGGACTTGTTGGTTAGTTTACTGTACTCGACTTGATGTATACAAAAGCTATGAGTAACTAGGAAATTTATGAAATTGAATACCACATTTGGATGTACATTATAATTACAAAAAACACTTCCCCACAATATTTTCTTTTTACAGAAAACACTGGATGCTTCAACCAGCCTGTAGTACAAGAATATACAAGAATGACCAAGTCGCCCCACCCGTTCCCTATCACCATCGGTGCTGACGGTAGTTAGCACAAATCTTGCAGTATCGGCATTTTTACCATGCATTTTGCATGGTTCTGGTTTCCAAAAAACTTACAAACGGCAGTATTGTTTTTAGCGTTCCTGCTTAATTCATCTCCACGTTTCTCTTTACAACCAACTACGAAAGAAGAATGAAATATAGTATGGATAACTAATCATTCATGAATGCCTCACAGAATTTGTCTTTAAATTTATCACAGTCGGTACACGGATCGTCTATAACAAAAGTTGTAGTCCATACACTAATATAGTTGAACATCTTACGTAGTAAGGTTTACTACAAACATTGCGAGGACACTCCGACAAACCTGAATGTTACATCAAACGTTCAGTTGATCTTTTCAAGCCCTCATCCTCAAATTCATTGCCTCTGAAGCTTCATACACCCATCCCTGGAGCGCAATATCACGCTTCTCGGAAACTAGTAGGGACCAAGCGACATTGATCTCCACCTGAGTGTTACCAACGTAAAATCTCTGTCGACTTATGCTGCAAGTTTCGGGCGTGAAGAAGACATGACCTTGTGCGGCGATATCACCAGATGACGAGTAGGCCTGCACGACAACCTTCATACTTCCTTGAAGCTCCACCGAAACAACTTGCCTTGCGAGATCAATGTAACCATCCGAACCCTTAAGGATTCCTCTACGATGAGAATCGAGCAACACGACTTCAGCAGACTGGGCATTGGTAACATAAGTGACTTTACCATCAATGAGTTTATCGGAACATGATGGTGATAAGCAAGTAACTCGACATCCATGTTCGAAAGATCCTGACCCCCCTTTGACAACACGCAGACCAAAGATAGTTGCCTGGACCGTCTCCAAAATTCGCTCGAAGCATATCTCTGTTTTACAGAAGCAGTTCTCGAAGCAAATGGTATCACCAGGACCACGCCCTACTACGTTGTAATGGCGCGTAGCACTGATCAATGCTCGATCTTCAGACATTGTTCTTCCTTCCACTTTTAGTTGGATCTCAAAGAACACGGGTTCCATAAGCAGCACAATTGCGCGAGACGGGCCGGTCAAGGGCAGAAAAGGATCCTGCAAGCATCATCAAACGCCTCATTAACTAACTTGTAATGAGAAAGAAAGAGAAGGTCTAGACATCAACATTCAGAAAAGAAAAATGAGGAGAAAAGGAAAAGATGCTAGACGTACGTCTTGCTTGATTTTATGGCTGCCCCTCCTATGGCGACAGAATAGAATGTTGCGGTTGAGATCGACGGCGTCACGGACAGCAACCACGCCGTAGACGGACAAGGGCCACTCGAGGCCGCCTTTGATCTGTGCGAGCTTGATGGAGAAGATCTGCAGGGTTTGGCCGACGGTACATTCGGAGCGGTCGGCGGCTCTCGGCGTCAGGTCCGTGTGGTGCATGGAGCTCACCGTCGCTGCACCAAAGTGAAGCATGTGTTAGATATATTCAAAAACGAACTATTAGATTGTTTTTTTACTGTATAAAAACGAACTACTGGATTTTTTTGACTGTAAAAACAAACTACTAGATGATGATAACCAAAAATAATGTAGTTGAGTGAGGTAATTATAAACGGGATGGATTTTTACTCACTCATCTCGGCGGCCATCTCATCCTCGATGTCCACCACGTCCTCTGCCTCCTCCGTCCGCGAGACCGCCGGCTCCTCTTCAACCTCCGTGGATGGAGAGCTGTCGACAGTGGCTGCTCCTTCTCCGACGAGGACGAGTACCTAGGCAGGGACTTCGTCGTCGTCCGCAGGTTGTTAGCGTATCATCGTCGGATTGTTGTACAGTTCGAACCCGGCCATGCTCAGCTCGTTGAGCAGCTGCATGGTTGCCTCATCCTCCTCCTGATGATGGGTATCTTCCGCAACCAGGTAATCCTCCATGGATTTGCCTGATCTGTGCATCGATGTACACATGTACGTACATGACAGGACATGGTAGGCAACTTTGTACATGAATATTCCGAAGGCAGTACCAAATTCGGTAGTAATAAAATCCCAAAGTACACAAATTTGCGAAGTACAAACATTTCACATAGCACACAATTCCTTAAGTACAAAAACACTAAAAGCCGAAATACAAAATTCTGGAAGTACAAAGCATAAAAAACCTGAAGTTTAAAAACAATTAAATCCGAAGTACAAAATACAGGAACGCGAAGTACGAAAACACTGAAAGCCGAAGTACAAAAATCACCAAGTACAAAGAAACACGAAGTTCAAAATTTCCAAAGTACAAGGTACAAAAAACCCGAAGTACAAAAATACTGAAATCCGAAGTACAAAAACACGCTCGCGCGGAGTACAAAAGTACACTGAAATCCGTAAGTACAGGTACATTGAAACACGAAGTACATGCGTTCAATTTTTGGAAGTACAAAAAAAAAGTTCGTCAAAACCTATCAACATTCGAATCTTGTTTTATTGTACACAACACGTACAAGATCTACTAGTATAAAACTATTTCTGTTTTACTGTATAAAAACGAAAAACCCTCAGCCTATCAATCTTGTTTGATGGTTTTTGATAGGGCTTGACGCTGCTAGTGATGCGCTTTAGTTCGCCCCATTCGAATCTTGATTGCAATGTAGAATAGGGCATATCTAGAGACCTAGCCAATGCCCTCAATGTAGACCTTTTATTGAGAGGAATAAGAGATACCCTTGAGAGACCAAGGGTTTTCCTCTATCTACCACATGCCCCTTATTCTGAATGGAAACATCAACCTCTTCGCCTTTTTCGAGCTGACCAAGCGCTTGCTTCCATATCCTTTCGACGGTTATTAAACTTGTTTTTAAAGGTTGAGCTAGTAGTTCTTTGTCTGCCTTCTCAATTGTTTTGTAGTTGCTCAGTGTGTTCAATGCAACATAAATGGAATATCTGTGATCATTTGGCAGATCATGTCGGTGCCTAACACCTGCAATAAATTATGCAAATTATGAATCTGGAGCAGAAATGAATATATTGCTGGAATAAAACAATGTGTGCATAATTGAGTAACGATGAATATATTGCTGGAATAAATTGCTGGAATAGTAACTGCCTCTTTAAATTGCTAAACCTAGGTCATTGTTCTGTAATCATCTTGCTCTGTTAGTGTAAAATGCCTAGCTGTGGCATTATCTTGCTTGCTTAACTGTAGTCTACTTGATCTGCATCTGCATGTGCTTGCTTGCTTGGTTAAAAATTGTGCAAAACATTGCTTATATATCAGTATATCACTGGCTTGAACAATTTTTTAAACGCTCCACTTCTTGCAATTCAAATGAGTACTTGCAGGATGTTACTTAGGCACTGTTCTGGAGTATTTGAGCAACTGTAACTATTTCACTTGATTCAGTACTTGCCAAACCTATACTCTGTCACTAGGGTACTTGCTTAAATGAGTTTTGTTGCTTAAGTACTGTTTTTATATTCATACCATACATTCAGATCATGTGAGATATCAATGTATAGCTTTCTTGAGAATCTCTTCAGTCTTACAACAATGACTTCGATACTTAAGCAACCCATATTGGCTAAAAACTGTAGGAAGAATGCTTAGTCATCCGTCATTATGTTGCTGTGAGAAAGTTCATACTCAGTTGTCCATACCGTACAAGCTACTCCCTTGCATGCTTTTTCGCTTCCCTTTTGTATAGACACACAACAGAAGTTTTTGATCTGCTGTAAGAGAACATACTGATGGTGTACACTTTATTTACTCGATTTGTTCCCTTGGATTAATCAAATGGGGTACATATTGTTCGACGCATTTTTTTACGAAATTATAAGCCTCCTGTACGTACAAGGTATAAGAGTTGAACTAGTACTAGAACATGTATGTACATGCAGCTACTTTGCTGTTCCATTGATCAACTCTCATGTACGTGCATACGTATATCCATATTGAGTCAATCTATTAGCTAAACCATGCGCCCGTCAAGGCAGCTAGCACATGTACAAGCGCCCGTATACGTACGTGGGGTCAACCGTAGAAGTTGATGCCTAGACGTGTGTATAAGAGATCCCGTTCTGGGCTTCTGGCAACTCACGGTCACGTTCATGGGTCAGGTTTTGTCACGGCTAACAATATATTTTCTTTTCTTATTAATTGTTATTTATCCGTTGAAGCAACAATCTGATAAGCAAAGGAGTCACGAAGGAATTAAGCACAAACCGTCGGATCTTCTTGCGCTAGAAGATCGGCCGGCCGGCCGGCAGAGGAGATTTTCTCGCCATCAACAGACGCCGAAGATCATGTACATTAGCTGGCGCCTGAGCGACGCTATCCTCTCATGCCCTCTGCCTATAAAAGGCACACATACCCGGAGGCCAGGAAGAGGAGCCGAAGGAGAGACACGCCGCCGGAGGAGGTAACAGGCACAAGCAGACGCGTCGGCACCCCGCTTCTCGGATCGTATCGGAAGGAGGCCGGCGCACAGGAAGGCAGATCGCATCTGGCCGGAAACGCAGGATGCAGCGGAAGCCCAACACATAGAAGGCAGCCAGAACCGGCGCGAGAAGAAGAGGCCAGAACAGGGGAGTGCGGCGGCGCCGTCACACCCACCACCTTTCTGTTTTTTCTCATGTATTCAGGTACAATGGAGGCCGGAGCCTGGAGCCCTGGAGGAGGAGGCCCAGAACATCATGGACCCGCCTGCGGCAGCGGCGGCGGAGCATACGCGCCCAGAAGCTTGAAGGCCGAGGAGATCGCATCCAGCTGCCGCGATGGAGTCTTCACGCACGGAGTAACGCCGGCGCCGTCGGAGCTTGCCAAGACGTAGCCCGCCGTGGGCGTGGCCGCTGCGCCATTGAAGACGAGGTGAACAGGAAGACCGGCGCCAAGTTCGTCATCGAGCCGGCAGCCTCCCTCTCCGACAATTCGCCATGCTCGCTATCGGGAGTCAGGACTCGAGGCCATTGTCGCGCCAAGCAGCTGGTGGTGCGCACTTCGTCACCGACTCCATATACCCTCGGCTCACCAACACCACGCTGGAGCGTCCATGAGGGCGTACAGCTTGGAGGGTACGATGGGGGCCAATAGCTCAGGTGCGACGTTTTTTCAGGTAATTGGCTGCGATGCGACATAGTTGGAGATAATAGCTAGGGTACGACGCGTGAGAGCAGCAAAATAGCCACGACCCACCCATTGCGATGAAGGCCGTGTCACTTACTTGTGATAGTTAAGGAGTGTGGAATTAGGTTTAGCGGATGTGGGACCCACTAACTTGTACCCGGTCAACTCAACCGGTTCGAGCGACCGCACATACCGACCTTGCCCTAGCGCGCCATCTGAACCCGACAGTGCGCGCCATAGCTCCCTCTCCGGCGGCGGAGCTATCCACTCATGGGCGTCGAATTCGTTGTCCCCGGCATCTGGGGTGAGTCAAATCGAACCCGCGTGGCCTTCCCTTCTTAATTCTGCCCCAAATCTGACACATTCCCTGCCCTTTTTGCTCGCGCCCCGGCCCGGCGTATTGGAGGCGGGGCAAGCAGCCCGGAAGAAGGAGGTAGATGGCGAGCTCCGCGGAGCCGGCAGAGACAAATTCGAGGTAATCCATCACTCTCGTGCTCATTCTGCTTTCGATTTGAGCTCGTTCACTTCCAAGTCGTCAAATTCAACTCAAGTCGTCACATTCCCGCCTCTTTGTCACGTCAAAACAGGGGAGATGCCCGCCCAAAAAGTTTCGAATTGGTTGTCAAATTTATGCTATCTCAGGCGAAGCTAGCTGATGGTAGCGTGAGGACCATAGATCAGGGCACATTAGTTAGTTTGGAGCTTTCATTTTACGACATCGATCCACAAGAACTAGTGAACCAAGAAGAGAAAGCGGTGAGAGATATTGTGGATAAAATAGGGAGAGTATTCCTTGGGGTCCAGACCAAGAAGTGGCATTGCTACGGTACGAAGATTGGAAGGGAGAGTATGTGAGAATGGAGGATGGCGAAGCGGTTGTTGATGAAATCGATAAACAAGAGGGCTTTGAAAAGAAACGTGCTACACTTCTTGCCGAGCTGGTTGATCTGAAATCAGATTCAAGGGTAGGATATGTGCCATCAAAGTTGGCTATGCAGATTGCAGATGATGAGTGGGCTGCAACTAGACAGCTAATTCCCATTGTAACCGGAGTGACAGTGTTAGCTGATGATGCACAAGACCCAGCCCGTGATGATGCTGCTAATGGGGGTGTTGTTGACTGGAATTCAGTACAACTGAACGAGCTTACTGATTTGGTCATTGCACCCTTGGATGACATTGAGATGGCAGACCTTTTTGGAATTCCAGTAGATGATAAAGACAAGGGGAAGAAGACGAGGGATGAGACTAGTGCGGCTGCTGGTTCTGGAGTTGTGGATCCAGAGTTGATGAAGGAAGCTGCTGATGATGTAGATGATGAGAATGATGATGAGATCATAAATGTATATGACAAAGATGATCCTATAATTGAAGTAGGAAAGTTTTTTCCAACCATGGCTGAGTTTAGGATGTGTTACAGGACTTATGCAGTGAAGAAGCAGTTTGACAGCAAGGCTATGTGGACAGATACAAAGAAATTTTATGCGAAGTGCAAAGACTTCGATGGGAATGCCGCGCCTTGCAAGTGGTACATTTCTGCTAGACTCCAACCTGATGGCAGTACAGTCAGAGTTAATCAAATCCCCAATGAACATACTTGTATTACTAGTTCACAGAATCCCTCAACCATGACATCACAGGCCTGGGTTGCACAAAAGATCACTCCTATTTTAGCCAAAACACCAAACACTACTGCAAAGAGACTGAAATTAGACATGGAAGCCCAGTACCCTATTAAGCTGAACTATACCACAGTGTGGAAGGCAAAACAGATGGCAATGAAAGAACTATATGGTGATTGGGCAAATACCTTTAGGATGCTGTATAGTTTCAAGGCCGAGGTGGAGAAGAGGTCACCTGGCAGTATAGTGGAGATAGATACCGAGGTGGCTGATGGCAAGATATGTTTCTCCAAATTTTTTATGGCTTTGAAGCCTTGCACCGATGGCTTCAGAGCAGGGTGTCGCCATATTTGAGCATAGACTCATCTTTTTTGACTGGAAAGTGGAATGGTCAATTGGCAGCATGCAATGCTCTAGATGGACACAACTGGATGTTTCCTGTTGCTATTGGCCTGTTTCAATCAGAGACAGAGCGTTCATGGTCATGGTTCATGATGTATTTGAAAAGAAGCATTGGGACAGTGACACCTTTGGCTATACACACTGATGCTTGTAAAGGGCTAGAAAATGCTGTCAAGAATGCATTTCCACATGCTGAGCAAAGGGAGTGCTTCGGGCATATGTGGATGAATGTGATCAAGAAACATAGAGGAGAAGAGTTTGGGCGACTGTGGCCAGCAGCAAGATCTTACTCAAAAAGACATATGATTATCACCTTGCGAAGGTTATTGCATCAGATCCTGAGTTTCAGCACTGGCTGGAAGCATACCATTCTCTTTTGTGGTATAGGTCAGGATTTAATACAGCCATCAAGTGTGATCATATCAACAACAACCTAGCAGAAAGTTTTAACAGCAAGGTGAAAGAGTTGAAAGACTTGCCTGTGCATGACATGGTTGACCAAATCAGGATCATGATCATGCGGTTGTGGGAATTGAGAAAGAAGAATAGGTGATGCTTTGCAAGGGGATAAGCTTCCAGCAGTGGTACAGCAGGTGGTTAACAGGAGCAGAAATCTTACACATTTGGCAGTTGAGAAATCTTCATTGTGGGGAGCTGAAGTGAGAGATACCAAGACTGGAAGAAGGCATGTGGTTGACACTGAACTGCATGAATGCACTTGCCTCGAGTGGCAACACACTGGAAAACCATGTGAGCATGCCATACTCTTCTTGGCTGGAAAACCGAGGTTAAACATGCACCCTTATCTGCATGAATATTACTCAGTAGCAAGATTCAAGGCTGCGTATGCAGCTCCAATACCAGCACTTACAGATCAGTCGCAGTGGCCTGAAGTGCCTTTTGATTTTGATATGTGTCCCCCCCCCCCTTGCCAAAAGAAAGTCTGGCAGGCCCAAAATGAGCAGATTTAAAGCCTGGTTTGAGAAAGGAGGCTGTAGTAAGAGGGCGAAAAAAGATGACAAACCAAAACGGCCTCAGAAAGGTAACCAAAATAGATGCAAGGAGTGTGAGGTACTTGGACACCGAGCTGGATCATCCAAATGTCGGTACCCTCGTCCTCCAAAACCAAGGTAAGTTCAAGTATTTAAACTACAGCAGTTAGTTCTATTGCAATTGTACTCTGTTTTCACACTCTGTTTTATTTTTTCAGAGTAAAGCGTGCAAGTGAGCCCATTGTTGTTGAAAATGCCTGGGCAACAAAAAAGGCAAGACAAAATGGCGGAAGAACGAGAAGTGTGCCATCTGAATCAGTTCAGAATGATGTGGTGCCATCTAATTCAGCTTTGGATGATGTGGTGCCATCTGAATCAGTTCTGAATGATGTGGTGCCATCTAATTCAGCTTTGGATGATGTGGTGCCATCTGAATCAGTTCTGAATGATGTGGTGCCAACTAATTCAGCTTT
The DNA here is from genome assembly GCA_947311845.1 of Poa pratensis. Lineage (NCBI taxonomy): Eukaryota > Viridiplantae > Streptophyta > Magnoliopsida > Poales > Poaceae > Poa > Poa pratensis. Next base: position 63,852,881 of record CAMZMU010000051.1, on the reverse strand, counting down.
GGATGATGTGGTGCCATCTGATTCAGTTTTTGATGCTGCAGTGCAAACTGAAGCTGAAGCTGTTCTAGAACTGAATCTGTCGTCTGCTGAGGTGTCATCTGAAGACGAAGAAAGACTTGTGTGGCCTCGGCCTAGTGCTGCAGACTCGAAGAAAACCAAGAGCGTGAGGGCTTTGTCTGGTGTGCCGGCAGAATCAAGTGGTAGGAAGAAGAGAAAATCGAGAGCAACGAAAAAACTTGTGTGAACGATTGCTATTCAAATTTGAGTTTGAATTTGAAAATTGCGTGAAACTATTGTAATAATTGAGGCGTGAAACTATTGTAATAATTTGAGGCGTGAAACTATTGTAATAATTTGAGGCGTGAAACTTGTGTCTTGTTAATTCAAATTTGAATTTGAACTTGAAATTGCGTGACTACCAACTCATTTCTCATTCTGAACAATCCTACCCTTTTGGTAGGGTAAACATCCGACAAGTAATCGGTTCTCCAAAATGAGCTACAAAAGAGCCCCAAAGGTAGCCCAAACAGCCCCATTTCTAATCCTGTCATTATTTCGACCTTCTCCAAATGATCTCAAACTCTAGGGTTAACATCTACCTCTCTTCACACATGAGAGTTTATAGTTTGAGATGTGAGATTTCACACCATATTGAAGCATTTCTCGTTTGATATATATGTAAAAAGGCCTAAAAAAGGTAACAAAAACAGATGCAAGTTCCTAAACTTGATTTGTTGACCATTTGTTGTATTTGTTGTACTAAACTTGATTTGTTGTATTTGTTGTAATAACTATGAATGGTGTTGTTGTAATAATTTGCCACTTGGTCATTTGAATTCAAATTCGAACTATTATGCACTTTGTTTCATCTAAATGGTCATCAATCCGAGGCCTTTTGCTAAGTCTAGAAAAATGTGTTTCAAATGAGCTCGAAAGGTAGGGTAAACGGCCCCATTTCTAAGCAAGTTTTTTTTTCCACCTTGTCTAAATGAGCCAAATAAATTTCCTAGACATCTATTCTACCTACAAAGTGTCATTCCGAAGTCTCACTATTTATTGAATTAATCTTCATATTAATTATTTTCTTTTGAATAATAATGGTTTAATTGCAAATCATAAATAAATAAAGTTTGAAACATGAAAATGAAAAACTAAGCTAAAATCTATCTTACTCGCTCCAAAATGAATGTTTGGTGGGGTTTTGACAATTTTCATTTTCAAAAATCTAAAACCCACCACATCTCCCTTGAAATCCCTACTAGTCTCTTCAAGGTATCACATTTTAGTGAAGTCTTTTTCGTGCAAATGTATGTAATCCATATTTATATTTTTTTCTCATTAACATATGACATGAGAAGACTATGTGCGCAGGTTTCTTGATTTTTTGATTTTTTGGAATTAGTTTTGCTCAACCCTAAGCCCACCATCTCCTTGAAATCCCTACTAGTCTGTTCGAGGTATCACATTTTTGTGAAGTCTTTTTCGTGAAAATGTAGGTAACCCATCTTTATATTTTTTTCTTGTTAACATATGACATGAGAAGACTATGTGCGCAGGTTTCATGATTTTTTGATTTTTTTTGAATTAGTTATGCTCATTTGAAAGTTTTCGAGGTCTCTCACTTGATTTAAGGTTTTTTCGTAATAATGAACATAAACAACATTTATATTTTTTTCTCGTTAGTATACAACATTAGAAAACCATGTGCGCAGGTTTCTTCATTTTTTGATTTTTTTTGAATTAGTTATGGTCAACCCTAGTTTGGTCAACCCTCACAAAACCCCGTTGACCGAGGCGAAACCCCGCATAACCCCGCTAACCCTAGCTCTAGAAGGAAACCCGCAGACTCCCGCATTTTGGCCGTTGGGTGTTGGATCGACGCCTTCTAGAAGGAATCGAGCACCGACGGTTGCGATCGGCTAGGCTATGGCGATCCGCGGGACTCGCGTTCTGCGCTCTGATTGGCTGGCTCCAATACGCATTGGGTTCGGGGTGGGCAGTTGGTGAATGGATTGGTTGACTCTGTGTGCACGAGAGTAACTGGCTCGTGGAGCCCACCGTGTGTTGGGTCCACATGTCATTCGCACAGTCTTGGTGTCTGTTGTGCTACGCGCGCCCGTCTAGCCTTTGCATGCATGCGTGACCTAGCTAGCGGCAGCGATTCGGACTGCATGCCTCCTTCCACGTCGCACCGCAGCAATTCGGCCGCCGTTTCAGACGCACGCTGAGCACTGAGCCGTCGCATCGCAGCAATTAAACACGCTCAGACTAAAAAACCGAGCTCTTCTCAGACTTTGACCCGTCGCACCGCATCAATTACACACGGGAGAGTAATCGCACGCCGATACACATGCCAACCCTCTTCTCTCTACTTATACATCTGTCTTCTCTCCCCTCTCCACACAAGCCACAGCCAGATCCATCTCCTCTCTTCTACCTCTCCTCTCTCGAAGCACATCAAGCCACACAAGCCAGATGGAGTTCACCGGAGTCACGTACTGGCCGCCGCGCTCGTACCCGAGGAACTCTACCCCCCCGGCGTGTTCGTGGAGAACAGACTCCGCGTGTGGGTGATCTCGAGGTGGAGGTCCCCTCGGAGCTCGCCCGCGAGTTCCTCGCCTCCGGCTATCGCCACCTCACCGCCCAGCGGGCATGGCGCCCATGTTTCGCCTCCACGAAACCCGTGACAACTCGACAACGTCGTGATGCTCACGGCCACCTTCGCCAACCCGTTGGACGCCCGCTTCCTCCTCGGGCAAGTCTGGTTTTGCGGCTGTGAGTTCATCGCATTCACGGTGTACAACACTACACCAACTACGATGCGGCCTTCCCCACCCCCCTCCATGTCCACAGGCTCCCCTACAACATCAACGACGAGGAGTGAGCAAGAAGGGGCGCCCTAGCAAGCCCGGAGTGAAGATGCTGCAGCCCGTTTATGTTTTATTTACTTCGTGTCATTTACTTTCCATTGTCATGTCGTGTCGTGTCTATCTAGTTTCTAGTTATTAGTAGTGAGTTATAGAGTGTGTTTTCATGAGTTGTAAGGGTGCTACTTTATGTAAGAGGTGCTACTATATGTTTCGATGTATTGTCCGTGCTATATATCTATGTTTCGTTTAGCTAATATTGCATTCGAAGAAGTACATAACAACAACAAATAATAAAGACAAATAATATTATGTGCATTCTAAGAAGTATGTGTACGCAACAAGTATATAAAAGGGGCCCATAATAAAGACACGCTAAGACAAGTATATTACAAATTTATTTTAATGTAAATAAGTAAAACATGTTTCTAAGAAATTTATTTTCCGAAGCAACATTTTATTTTAGTGGTTTTAGTTGAAACATTTTTAGCTAAACATGGGTGCCTCTATGCTATATAAAAAACCGTATAAAAAATGGACGCGGGTGGGCTACTTTTCTAGTTGGGCCTGATTACTTTCTCACGGCCCAACATCTATTCGGCAGCCTTGAACATTTTTTTTTCTCGAAACTGAACTTTGGTCACTCTGTTAACTTAGGCCACCCGTTAGCTAAAGAACAAAAATTACGTAACGAACAGACGAACTTTCCAAATTATCTAACGACGGATGTACATGAACTTGGCATGGCACACAGATCGCGTCCTCTGCCGTCACAGACCGAGCTAACTAACCAACTAAACCCCCAACTAGCTAACGACGGATGAACAACAGGTAAAACAAAAACAGAACAATGATAGAAACATAAAATCCTGCTGCCATGATATTTGCTTGCTTATGCAAATCCACCATCTGATGCAGATGTTTCTTGATCTTCTTCAATTCCGCGTTCAGTTCGTACTCCGCAGGCAGAGCAGCATTGGCCGCATTCCTCGCAGCCGGCACGGGCACTGCTCTGTCCACTCCCGAGCTCAAATCCTCCACCCAATTTGCTGCAGCCGCGGCGGCGGCAAATTGAACCCCAAATTGAGCAACCTAGTTGGCCTCAAATCTGAATCGAGGAGGCCCTCCAATTGAAGCCTTTCAACATAATTTTCCACCCACTCGAAATGGCCACATTTCTTGAGGATTTGAAATCAGCAACATGAACTCTAAATCTCCCCCAAATTCGACGAGCTAAAACGAGATTCGGAGAAATCAGAGAGAACGCCGGCGAAAGAACTGAGATCTAACCTTGCCATCCAGTCCCCTGTGTGCCCTTGCTCAAGCAAGTAACAAACTCGCGCCCACGATTTCCATTCTCGTCGGTCTTACAGATCCACCGCTTCAGAGGCTCTGGGCGTGAGCAGTCAGGGCACCTTGTCAGTGGAACTGCACCAGATCGCCGCCATGTTGAGTGCGAGGCGCCGGAGGAGGTAGACATCTCTCGTTGCCGTTGCCGGAGAAGAGGAAGATGGAAGATGGGGGAAAGGGGAAGCAATGGCACGGGCACGGGGCGCGGCTCTGCTTTAGCTGCGGTGAGGTGGGTCCCGCGCTAACCTGGATAAGTTACCGTTGGCTACCCCGCTGTCAGGTGGGACCGCGCTTACGTGGATAAGTGTCCGTTGGGTACCACACTCCCAGGTGGGACCGCGCTTATGTGGATAAGTGTCCGTGGTGTTTTTTTTTCTATTCTCACCGCCTCGCGACGGCCGAACGGCACGGCCCAACCAACTAAGGCCCAAACGCCTCACCACGCCCAACGCCACGCCTTCTTATCCACCCAAAGGTGTCGTGCCCTAGCTATTTTTCCCCACTCACTGGCCGCTCCCACTTGCTCGCCGCCGGCGACCAATCCACCTCCAGCTGCAGATCCAGCACCGCGTAGCCACAATGTTTAGGAGGGGGGTTCAAACGCGGGCCGTGCTGGCCATTCCGTGGCGGTAACCGCTCCGACGAGGAGCGGAAGGAGCGGCCGGAGCCGGAGCCTGAGCGGGACGATTTGCCGGCGGAGGAGGACGACGAAGAGTTCGTCCTTCCGGAGGATTTGCCGCCGATTCCGCCGGGTGGCTGCCGCGTCACTCGCGGCGGCCGCACCGGCACCTGCAGCTTCCGCGTCCTCTTCGACGTCGTGTTGCCAGCATGGAAGAGGGTGGACGACGCCGACGCCGAGCTGGCCGCTGCGGAGGAGGCGTTCAAGGCCGGCGAGGAGGGCGCCGAGCAGCGCTTTCGTGTAGCGGTGGACGCGCGGGAGGTCGCCGTGGCCGTCCTCCGCATCGTAGAGCAGGAGGACCTCGGCGTCGATCCGTAGATTGACGACACCGCCGCCGCACCATCGCCGCCAACCGAAGGGCAAATGTTTTAGTTTTTATATTTTGTTATTATTAAGAGTAATATGTAAAATGGCCGTTTGTGGCCCACCCCTCTAAATATGATTGAAAATGGCTTGTGTGCAACTATTTTGCTATTTTGTACCGGTCGGAAATCTTGCGGGATGGCTCTGGTTTTGTAGCAGCTGATGAGGTGGACACGAGGTGGGTCCCGCGGTCGGAGATGCTCTGGTGGGTCCTTTGCTGATGTGGATAAGTGAGGGTCCCACCAAGCTCACATAATTCCAGCCACTAACCAGTCACTTGCGCTTAAGCCCCACTGTCGCACGAGAGCTATTTCAGCATCGATACGGTGTCGCATGAGAGCTATTTCAACCAACGACGTCGCTGCATGGAGATTAGCATGGAAAAACGTCGCACAGGCGGCATGCGGCCTCTCCATCCGGTGTACAGGTGCAGGTTGACGCTTGGCGTACATGTGCAGGTATAGCAGCCGGCGCGTGTTGGGCCGTCGTCATCGCCATCGGCTCCCTCGGCTGCGCGACGTCCTTGTCATCCGCCGCCGGCGGCCCTGTCTGATCTTGGCGTGTATGGCGAGAGAGACAGTATGAGACCTCGGTGCACACGAAGAGACAGAGAGAACAGAGGCGAGAGGCCGGAGGTGAAGTTTCCCATCTGGCCAAGTACTCGCAACCACAATCCACAAGACCCACGCACCAACAATCCAAAGAAAGCAAGCACTCGAAGGCATTCATCTTCTGGAGAAAGAAGATGGAGACCACCTTGAAGATCAGGACGCAAGAAACATCTGCTCCAACGGTGAGATTCATTTTTAATCTCTCTTCTCTACTCTCTTCCTCACAGTTAGCATGGCGGACGGAGGCACGATCGGAGCCCGCCAACGAATAGCCCGCCGGCCGATGAGCTCTTCGTGTCCGTGGGAAGGCAGAGCTTACGAAGACGCCGCTACCAAGTCACCGACGGCGGCCAACATGCAGCCATGGCGCTGTCCACTTCTAGCATGCCGCTGTTCGCCGGAAGCCGGAGTCGACCAAGACGTTGGCGTCGCCAACATGCCGCACAGCGTTGGCGTATAGGGACAGCTCGGGCTGCTCGGCGAACCCTGGCGTACAGGTGCAACTCTCACGGCTGTTGCATCACGCGACGGTGGTCATTGACGGCAGCGCATCATCGACAACCATGTCGCTCGGCATATAGGTCCCCTGCCTATAAGAACAAGCAGCATAGGCAGCGGCATGTCGCCTCGTCGCCATCGGCATCCCGCGGTGGCGTGTCGCCATTGCCGACGCCCGACGACGGTGACCGGACACGAGCAGCTCGGCGTACAGGTCCTCGGTGTACACTCCGATGGAGAAGTTCAGCCCAATCCGGCGTACAGGTCCTCGGTGTACACTCCGATGGAGAAGTTCAGCTAGCCCAACCAATCCGGCGTATAGGTCCTCGGCATACACTCCGATGAAGAAGTTCAGCCCGATCCGGCGTACAGGTCTTGGCGTACAGGTCCTTGGCGTACATGAAGGCAGGACAAGTTTAGGCGGTGGCTGATCGCGTCATCTCCATAGGCATCTCGCAGTGGCGCGTCGCCGTTGCCGACGCCCAGCTGCTGTGATCGGACGCGAACAATCAGCAAGCCAGATCAAAAGGCTCGGAGAGCAACAACCGATCGATCGATTCCAAGCTATACATGCATGTCCAGTTATACGTGTGTGCATGGCTAGTTCCCATAGTATGTGTGATGGCATGCATGCATGCTGTTTGTGAACAGCCGTGACCATGGCGTACAGGAGATGCTCCGTCCCCGGCGTACAGGGTCTAGCTAGACGCAGTTTGGCGGAATCAACGTACAGGTGCAGCGGGCAGACTGGAGCTCGACGTACAGGAAACAGTTCAACATGGACATACCAACCGGTGTACACGAGCAGTTCGATAGCCCGGCGAACAGGGACAACTCGTTCCGGAGGCACAACCCGGCGTCATCTACGGCGTCCACCATCCAGCAGCCCCCTCGATACCTCTTCTCCATAGGTCCATGAGATGGCGTCCCCGACTAAGACGAGACTGCTGTGAACTCGGCGTCCGTCCAAGACGAGGCGTCCGCCATACCGGCCACACCGACTTGAGCGACAGTTGGTTTTATACCGACGTCGGTCTCCTGACCACATACTCCTGCGAGGCTTACCCCTTTCACACCCCGACGAAGCTACTAGTCGTTTAGAAGTCCTAGCTAACGGACTGCATCATGCTACTTCAACAACAACAACAACAACTTTCGCTGCTCAAGACCAACGAGGCGCGACGGCGAGGGCGGGCGAGGCCGATCAAAGGCCTAAGCTTTTAGCGGCGCGTGTACCGACGAGGACACGGGCTCTGCCGCTGCCCACACACACCACATCATCATGCATGCAGAACGTGAAGCGAAGACGACCACACAGCTTAATCGGAAGTGTCTCGCGGCGTAACCCGCGGGAGTAATTAAGCGGGAGCCTTCCGAGGCCCCATGAACCAGGAGACCGCAATCGCCATAGTCAGGCTGGCTGCGTTAGCAGGCCACGGAGCGCATAATGTAAATGGATCATGTACTTTTGTTTCTCCAAGAGAGATTAATAAATATATGTTTCCCTATATTTTTGTTGTGTACTTAGTACACTGGCACGCCCGTATTTATTTTCCCCTGGCGCGTAGAGAGATAATAATAGCGCATACGCGTAGTTATTATTTTCATGCCAAACACATACGAAATCTTTCAAGCAAATGGAGTATGTTCATTTGTTGAGTACTAAGGATAGCTAACCTCACGGTGGTGTGTACTCAGTACTGGCGGCTGGCATAGCTGTGTTTGTGGATCTATTCCACTCCTCTCCTCCTGCTCTGTTCTCTCTAGGTCACGTGAAGTGGGCTGGGCCTTGGGCCGGTTCAACACTCCCCCTCAAGATGGATGGTAGATATCTATCAACCCCATCTTGTCACATGCTAAGTTACAATTCTTTGTTCCTAGTCCCTTTGTTAAACAATCAGCAAACTGTTGTCCAGAGCTAACATGAGTGAGACTGATGATCCCAGCATCAAGTTTCTCCTTTATAAAGAAGCGATCAATCTCCACATGTTTTTCCTATCATGTTGATTATTTGCAATGCTGATAGCCGACTGATTATCTCAAAGGCCCCTTCCTCAGAAGCTTCAATTCACCCAGAAGGTGCTTCACCCAGAGCATCTCACTCAACCCTTGGGAAAGGGCTCTATATTCAGCTTCTGCTGTTGATCTAGACACAACTGGTTGTTTCTTGCTTCTCCAGGACACTAAATTTCCTCCCACAAACACACAATAGCCTGTTGTTGATCTTCTATCATCTTGACAATCAGCCCAACTCGAGTCACTATAGCCATCCACTTCAAGATGTCCACTCTTTGCAAACCACAACCCCTTTCTCGGAGTCCCCTTCAGGTACCTCAAGATTCTGTGCACTATATCAAGATGCCCACTTCTTGGTTCATGCATGTATCTGCTCACTACGCTCACGGCGTATGTAATGTCAGGCCTAGTGTGACACACATATAATAACCTCCCAACCAGTTTTTGATAATCTTCCTTGTTCACTAGCTCACCTGATTGTGCTGTCACCTTGATGATTTTGTTCAATCGGGTTCGGAGCTGCACGACATCCTATCATGCCCATGTCACTCAAGAGATCTAAGGTGTATTTTCGTTGGCACAAAGAGATTCCCTTCTCTGTCCGGGCCACTTCTATGCCAAGAAAGTATTTTAGGTTGCCCAAATCTTTTACCTCAAACTCCTTACTCAGGCACTCCTTTAATCTCTTGATTTCTTCTTGATCATCTCCCGTAATGATGATGCCATCCACATATACTGCAAGAATTGTGATTCTACGGTCAGAGTGTTTGAAGAATACTGTGTGGTCACCATTACATTGACCATATCCCATATCACAAATGGCACGTCTGAACCTATCAAACCATGCCCTCGGTGATTGTTTCAATCCATACAAGGACTTCTTCAGCCTACATACTTTTCCTGTGGTGTCCGAGGTACGAAAGCCTGGTGGTATCTCCATATACACTTCTTCCTTCAGGTCACCATGCAAAAAAGCATTCTTGACATCTAGTTGATGTAGCTTCCACCCAAAGTTAGCAGCACAGGAAACCAATATCCTTACTGTGTTCATCTTTGCCACTGGCGAAAATGTCTCATCATAGTCAATTCCATAAGTTTGACTAAACCCTCTAGCGACTAATCTAGCTTTGTACCGTTCTACCTTCCCTTCTGGATTTTGCTTCACGGTATAAATCCATTTACAGCTCACGGCTTTCTTTCCTGTCGGCAATGTGGTAAGCACCCACGTCTTGTTTTTCTTTAGTGCTTCCAACTCCTCTATCATTGCATCACGCCACTTTGGATCTTGCTTTGCACTCTTCCAATATTTTGGGACTGACACCGATTGGAGAGAGGCAACAAAGGCTCTGTAGGAAGGAGATAAAGCCTCATAAGACACAAAATTTTCAATATCATGGTCATCCCGAATATTTTGAAGTGCCTTCTTTGCCACTATAGTATCCTGCTCATCCCTGTATTTTTCAGGAGGCTTTCTTGCCTTAGCTCGTGGTTCTTTCCTCAAGGCAATAGGAAGGTCCACAGTGTCACATGAGCTAGCATCACTACCTTGCTGCTCCCCCTGCACATGTGTCTGCTGTCCCGCACTGTTAGATGAGCTCATATCACTGTCTTGTTGCTCCCCCTACACTTGTGGCTGCCGTCTAGAGTACACTCGGAGATTCTGCGGCCAACGATCTCGAACAGGAACTGGAATCTGGAGAGAACCAAATTGAATTGTGCCCACTGTTGGCTGAACCTGCACATCATCATCGATGTTGGTGTCTGTACTCACGGAATCACCCTCAGTACATGGAACAACCTTCTCCCCCTCATGACCATCTTGCACAGAGTGCAGATGGTCAAGTTCTGCAAATAATAGACTCTGATCAGTCGGTTCACCATAGAATGGCTCAGATTCCCTGAAGGTGACATCCATACTCACAAACATGCGTTTTGCAGAGGGGCTCCAACACTTATACCCTTGCTGACTCGATGAATAACCCATAAACACACATTTCAGTGCCCGTGGGTCTAACTTCCCAATAGATGGCCTATGATCCCGAACAAAACAGGTACTTCCAAATAACTTCGGAGGGACGACAAACTTATTTTCTCCAAACAGCAGCTCACATGGGGATTTCATACCTAGTATCCTGGAAGGAGTGCGTTGATCAAGTATGTGGCTGTCATGACTGCTTCACTCCACAAGAATTTGGGAACATTCATCGTATACATCAACGAGCGAGCTACTTCCAAAACATGGCGGTCTTGCGCTCTGCCACACCGTTTTGGGGAGGAGTATCTGGGCAGGATGTTTGATGAAGAATTCCCTGGGCAGACTAGAAGGCCCCAAAGGGGGTGTTCACATACTCTGTGCCATTGTCAGTCCTGACTACTTGCACCTGCACCTGAAACTGATTCTTCACATACGCATGAAAATTCTGAAAACAGTTAAACACCTCATCCTTATGACGCATCAAGTAAACCCACGTCATACGAGAATAGCAGTCAATGAAGGTAACAAAATACTTCATTCCATTAACTGATACCACTGGACATGTCCATACATCCGAATGAATAAGCATAAAAGGAGATATACTCCTCAGCCCCTTACTCACATACGAGGCTCTTGTGTGCTTAGCATACTCGCAAGCATCACATGACAACTTGTCCTTACTTAATCCACACATAACATCAGGAAATATTCTACTCATCTTGTCGAAAGATACATGCCCCATCCTACAGTGATGGATCATCGCACGCTTCTCCTTGTCCTCCATGGTGGCAGCATACACCAAATCTGGTTGCACGCCCTTGTCCATGTACCAAAGCCCCCTACGCCTGGTGCCAGTCCCAACCATCTGCCTCGTCTCGCTCCTGAATCATGCAACCGAACTTGTCAAAAGTCACACTACAGTCAATTTGATCAATCAGTGCACTTAAAGAAGCCAAATTGACAGGAAACGCTGGCACATGCAAAACCGAGGACAAAGAGATGTTGGGAGTACACTTTACTGTGCCAACCCCGGCAACAGGTTATTTTGTACCATCAGCTATTTGAATGGTACCCTTGTGAGTAGGAGGATGTTTATTGTAAGACTCGAACACAGAGAATTTACCCGCAACATGCTTAGAAGCACCAGAGTCTAGAACCCATTCTGTATCAATTTCATTAGCAGCAAGAGATGCCCTTTCAGAATTACCTTCATTGGATGCCCAGTGAGCAAAGTCTCCATAGATAGCATTATCTATTTTTATGTCCTTTGATGTCCCATTTTCCTCTTCAACTGCCATGTGTGCCTTCTGGCCCCGTGAGTATCCTGAATATCCACCTCTGCCTCTAGCATTCTGGCCCTCTGGGTATCCACCTCTCCCTCTGTAGTATCCCCTGCCTCTGCCACGATTTGGACACTTCCACTTCAAGTGACTGGCTCCCCGCAGGTAAAACAGTTCCTGGTGTCCTTCCACACCCTGCGCTCAGTAACTGCAAACGTCGGAGTCGACACAACCTTCTCATCTGCTTTCTCAAGAGATAGGCGCACTTCCTCTTGATTCATTGCTGCAATAGACTCTTCAATAGTAGGCAGTGAAGTTTGATGCATCAGGGAAGCCTTCCTACCATCAAAGCGACGGTCGAGGCCATCTAAAAGTTTCAGCACACGCCTGCACGCAATCCACTTATGCGCCGACTCGATGCTGGTTGCATCATAGAGTTCGAGAGGGTCACAATTATCCTGATCCGCCCATAAAGCCTGCAGCTCTGCCACATATGCCATCACTGACATTTCACCTTGGCGAAGACGATGTATCTTCCCACCAATCTGAGCAATAAGCATGACATTGCGCTTTCCGGAGTACTGGGTAGACAGAGTCTTCCACACCTCTGAGGCTGTGGTAAACCCCTCCACTGAGCGAGCAATGGAGGGCACCACCGAGTTCAACAACCATCCAACAAGCAGAGAATTGATGGCCTTCCACTTCTTCCCCTCCGCAGTAGTCTTGTCTCCTGGTTCTTCAACGATACCAACCAAGTGTCCATCAAGATATTTCTGCTCCACAGCTAGCATTGCCTCCGAGACCAACTCAGATAGTTGGTAACACCCTCTAACTTAATTTCGGTAGGCGGCAAATCGATCTTCTGGACAACTTCCTGCCGAGGAACCATAGCCCCCGAGCTTGAGCCATCCGTCTTGGAGGTGAGGAACATCGTGAGCTTCTCGAGAGCCTCAGCTAGAATTTTCTGCTCACCCATTTCGCTGCTTGAAGATAAGCAGCACACGAATTTCCCAAACTAGCTCTACTCTCAGTACGCTTGCCAACAGCTGCCCTTCACACAAGGCAGCAACAACCAGCTCACCTTCCCTTTTCTTTCTCCTGATGTCTTCTTCTCCGCGTGAGTAGCAGCACGCAGCAGCAGCTCGTACCACAGCAGCAGCTCCTTCCTCCTCCTCCTTCCTCGCACGCGCATGCAGCCGACCAGATGTGCCGCCGTCTCCCGGCTGCTGGACCCCGCCGCCTCGCCGGCGACTATACCACCGCCGCCGCCTCCGCCGGCAACCCGTGCTCTGTTACCATGTTGAGTACTAAGGATAGCTAACCTCACGGTGGTGTGTACTCAGTACTGGCGGCTGGCATAGCTGTGTTTGTGGATCTATTCCACTCCTCTCCTCCTGCTCTGTTCTCTTCTAGGTCACGTGAAGTGGGCTGGGCCTTGGACCGGTTCAACATCAATTAACAGGTTGCACATATTCAAATGAGTACTTCATCTACTCAGTGATTGTTTTATTATTCCCTGAATCCTGATACAGGGATGAATTCATGTACCTGCATGATTTTGCACAGGCTCATCAATGTGATCTTGCATAAGTTCATCAGGGTTATCCACAGGTTCATCTCGTATCTCCCCATCTCCATCTTCAGCATGTGGTGGACTGAAATTTAGATCAGGTCGTAATTCATGTTGGTCCATGCAGGTAGATCACGAGGTAGAGCACAGCGAGCTGCTGCTGGACGAGCACGGCGAGGAGCTTCTGGACGAGCACAAGCATGGCGAGCTTCTGCTGGAGCTGCTGCTCGACCAGCACAGCGAGGAGCTGCTGGAGATCACGAGCACGGCGAGCTTCTGTTGGACGAGCACGACGAGGAGCTAGGGCCGGAGGAGCACGGCGAGGAGCTTCTGGAGATCACGAACACGGCGAAGAGCTGCTGCTGGAGATCACGAGCACGACGAGGAGCTGGGGCCGGAGGAGCACGGCCAGGTGCTGGGCCGGAGGAGCTGCCGGCGATCACTGGAGGCGCGGTGGAGGCTGTACGGCCAGATTGCCGGAGGAGGAACTGGAGAGATGCTGGCCGGCCAGATCGTGTGGGGAAGCAGCCAGATCACGCTGCTGGCCGGCCTGACTGCTGGAGGCTCGTGGCCGGGGGAGAGATCGCTGGAGGAGCTAGAGAGATGCTGGCCGGTCAGATCGATCGATCGATCGAGGTGCGTGGGGAAGCTGCCGGTGATCGCTCGTGGGATCTGTTATCCTCATTGTCGAAGGTAGCGCTGCACATGACCGAACCGAAAAAAATCTAACTGAAACCAGATTTTGGTTTTTGTGATTTTTGGTTAAGGTTACAGTTAGAAAAAACGCTAACCATATACACCTCGGTTAGTTCGGTTTAAAACCGAAAAAACACGGGTTTAAACGATCAAAACCGAATAGCCCAGATCGCTCCTTTCCTTTCCATTTCCCAGCCCAACCTGATGTCGTGACCTAAACCTAGTCGCTCTCCAGTCTCATCCGGGCAGGCGCGCACTCCCGTCTCGGTGTCTCGTCCGCCTCACGCAGTCCTCCTCAACCTCGACACAGGTCACTGCAGCAGGGGGCGGCGCGTCGTCTGCGGGCTCCAGCCGCCCGGCAACCCCACTCCAACCTCCTCCTAGCCCGCCTCAATTCCACGGCCACCCCCACCTCCACTCCACGGCCAGGGGGCGGCGTGCCGTCCGTGGGCTCCGGTCATCCGGCGACCCCCACTCCAGCCTCCTCCTAGCCCGGCTCTACTCCACGGCATCCCCCACCTCCACTCCACGGCGAGGACGTGGCGCGCCGTCCATCTCTCAGGGATCTGTCGCCCCCATCTTCGCCTCGAGGTGGATGATAATGAGATCATATCTGTTGATTGATCTTAGTGCGTGGAGTGGAAAGTTGTTGAATGTTGGCTGAAATGAAGTCCTCTGTATATTTTGTTGTTGAATGTCATGTGCTCGAAGAAACCATGTAATTTCGATTGTTCCTGATGTAGTTGTTCTTGAATATCATGTGTGTGGTGGCATTTCCTTATGTTTAGCTCTTCCTGATGTGCGGGATGTTCCCTGTTTACCATTACTAGACATTTGTGAGATCTGTCTTGTTAGTTGTTAACTTGTTATGTACTACTGTACTAGTATTAGATGAAGCAAACAAATCATGGCAAAAAATCACTTGACCGAATGCACATAGAAGAAAGTTCATGCCAAATGTTAGGTGCTGATAAAAATTCGTGTAAACTTTGGTTAGTTTGGTTATTACCGAAACCTAACCGAAGCTGAATGGTTTTTCCTGAAACCGAACCATATTCTTGTACAAAACCGTATTTACAAAAGTATTGAAACCGTATTTACCAAAATCCATATAAACCAGACCGAATTAATCAAATTAACCGAACACGCAGCGCTAGTCAAAGGACATGTATGTACGTTAACTATCTTTGATAATACTTAATAACACAACGATCGATGGGGTCTCGTAGTATATCAAGGTGTTGGGTCTGTCCAGCCCCATTGTTCCGCTAACAATGTGCTCCCATTGTTGCCGGCAACCATTTGCCCATGACCAGGAAAACAGGGTCATCGGGCAACCAATGAGTTACTCTGAGAGGCAAGACTAGAACGATTTATCTTGTTTATATTTCCACACGTGCATACGGTTTTTCCTCCGAATCATCAATTCAGAAACCATAACAGTTATAGCGCAGAAATATAACACATTAATTATGAATCAGGTATTAATAATAACATTTATTATTGCCTCTAGGCCATATCTCCTTCAGTTTCATAATTTCTTCATGCGCACTCATGCCATTCCAAGCATGGGATGTTCGAGTATACAATTCACCTATTCAAGCATGGTTCATGTTTATGATCTTAATTTCCATTACATGCCATGCTTATGCTGTGTACTTGCTGAGTCTTTGGACTCACCCCTTGTAGTTATTGTTTCAGGTACTCCACCGTGACGCTTTGCATATAGATGGAAGGGCGTAGCTCCCATGGATGTTCACTCACGAATTTTCACCACCCTTTCATTCACCTAGGTCAATCATGATAACTCAATACTTCAGTTCATGATTCATGATAGTTAGGACCTACTTGTTGTGTATACACCATGTTTTGGTCTGTTGCCATGTTCATACCTGTGTGTGCCTAGAACCTATGGTTCTCGTTCTCTTGTAGCATAAAGGTTTGTGGCTTCACCAGCTAGCTCTATGTGTGGAGCGTGAGTTTTTTTATACGCTTCCGCTTGTGTTTCATATATCAACGTGGATTTGCTACCCGGGCGGCTAGCTATATATGCATAGCTTGGTAGCCGTTGAATATCGATAGTAAGGGATCACCATCTCATGGGCTGCACTAGATAGCACCTGCATGACTTGACACCGTCAAATTGATAGCTGTTCCTGCATGCATTCGCTATTTGGCTGTTTGTCAGATTTTTCCATTTGCTATTTGGTTGTGGACAGGTGGTTTCGTCCAGCCTAGCTTGCTATTTGGTTGTGGACGGGAGGTTTTGTCCAGCCGCAATTCAAACTTCAAATTGATAGCTGTTACTGCTCCTCTTCTTTTTTCCACACTTCCAACCACACGCCTGGTACGGTCTAGGCACGTGTGATCCAGCAACGCTGCTTTCGTCGGTTTGCTTTCCAAACTTACTGTTCTTTGCGTGTAATTATCTGGATTGGAGGTAAAAGTAAAACTCGGAGGCACATATGAGTATATGACCCGGTGATGCGAATAGGCGCGCGTATTTGCTAGCTGCGTATATCCGTGTTGGTAAAAAAAAATTGGCTATGGAGTTCGGTGCATTGGGTCAGTGGCACATCCGTGGCACTTGGTTTCTATGTACCGTGCGGCGTGATTTAGTGTTTTCTTTTGGCGCAATAGTTCACTTTCATTTGGTTGTTTTGTAGTCGTCTCGTGTCGACCGTGGACAAGGTTTTGCCCATGACACCATGTCTAATGTCTTTATCTTATTCGGCAGGAAAACAAAGAAAAAGGAGAATGAAACAATCATTTGGTTTTCAGTTTATCCCGAACAGATTACTGATTACATATGCAGTCTCGAACTGAAAAAATATCCATTGAAAACCCTTATAGACTTCACGTTGGAAACATCTGGCACTAGTAGAAAAGAGGTCTTAGAGGCGGACCTTTAGTCGCGGCTCGTTTCCGAACCGCGACTAAAGGTCTCGCGGCTCCGACAGCTCGAACGGCTAGGACAGGTGGCGGTTGGTGCGGGAGCTTTGGTCGCGGTTGTAGACACCAACCGCGACTAAAGGTCCTCCACCTACGGCCGGAGCCGCGCGGGGCCGCGCGAGGACCTTTAGTCGCGGTTGGTGGCTCCAACCGCGACTAAAGGTCCCGCACAAAAAGGCCGCCTGTCCTAGCGAGGACCTTTAGTCGCGGTTGGAGCCACCAACCGCGACCAAAGGTCAGTCGCCTTCATCTTCCACCCCGAGCCAGCCTTGGCCATTTTGAGCTCGAGTTGAATCTCCATTTTCTCTCCACCGAGCTCGATTTCATCCACGATTTTTTGCACCATTTGTTAAGATTGACGGTGGTGCATCTATCCAAGGGTTAGCAACTGCAAACTCTCTCTTCCGGCGCCCGTTTCGTTGGTTGTTTAGCTCATTTAGCTCATTCATATTTGTAGTGCTAGGTAGGTGTTTGATGAAATGCCTAAGTTAGCTCATTTTGCTTATTTAGCTCAATTTTGTATTGTCATTTGAGCTTAAACTAAATTATGTTTTTGTATTTCAGTGTCACAACATTCACCTCCTCACCGTCGTCGATAGACCGTCTCGTCACCGACACCACCTAGGTGAGCCTTTTTTTTATTTAAAAAAAATCTATGTTGTATGATTTTGTTCCATATTATTTGTTTTTTTGTATAAGTTGTATAATTGTTTTTATATATATATAGTGCCATGGTTTTCACAAATACCCCCACCGGCTCTCGTCCGCTCTATTATTCGGATGTGGTATGACTGTTAATAACTATATATTTGTTTCGTTTCGCGTTTATGACAATCATGCGACCAACTTTGACATAAATATATATTTGTCTAGGAGGTAGTTGAACCGGAAATTCCAATGGACCCTATTGTTGAATTTTTTGTGAAAGAAAACGATGATTTGAAAGCTAAATTAAAAATAAGTGAAGATCTCCGCCAAGAAGAGAAGAGGAATTGGAGGTCAAGCTTGCCAACATCATCGATGAACACCAGTTCAAGCTTGCCGACGTCGTCGATACTTACGAGATCAAGTTGGATGGGATGCGCTCGAAGCTTGCCGACGTCGTTGATGCTTACGAGATCAAGTTGGATGCGATGCGCTTGAAGCTTAAAAAAATTAGAAGTTATGCCATTAGTCAAGAGGCTTGGTATCATTATGCTGTTGGTTCAATAATGACCTTAGTTGCGATTATGTTCGCATTTGTTGTTGGATTTAAATTCTTTAGATAGTTCTATGTTAGTTTAAATTAATGAATATTTAATGCTACAATGTATTACATTTGTCGCCACTCTACTTTGCTTGAAGAACTTGTAAGAATTATTATGGTCACTTATCTATTCATTACTGGCATGCATAATGCAGATGAGACGTCAATGGATGTACGGTTCCCGAGTTTCTGACGATTTCCTTAAGGGCATGCATGAATTTCTCACTGTGGCCGAGATAAGCAAGCGAAAAAATGGTTTTATGTGTTGTCCATGCAGTCTCTGTGAGAATAAGAAGGATTACCCTTCCTCAGCCAAGCTTCACCAACACCTGTTGCAAAATGGTTTCATGCGTGGTTATTATTGTTGGACCAAGCACGGAGAAAGAGGGGTTATAATGGAAGAGAATGAAGAAGAAGAGGATAATGACAACTATCCTATGTTCGATGAACACGGTGTACTTCAATGGGGGAAGACGAAGTTGAAGAGGATGAAAGATGAGCCTGACGATGATCTTCGTCAGGCCATTCATGATGCACAAATGGACTGTGGAAGTGAAAACGAGAGGTTGAAGTTGGAGCGCATGTTAGCCGATCACACCAAATTGTTGTACCCAACTTGTACAGATGGCCAGAAAAAGCTCGGTACCATACTGGAAATGCTACAATGGAAGGCAGAGAGTGGTACTACCGACAAGCACTTTGAAAGTTTGCTGAAAATAATTAAGAAGATGCTTCCAAATGAAAACGAATTGCCCTCTAGTACGTACGAAGCAAAGAAGGTTGTCTGCCCTCTAGGATTAGAGGTGCAGAAGATACATGCATGCATTAATGACTGCATCCTCTACCGCGGCAAGCACGAAAATTTAAATGCTTGTCCTGTATGCGGTGCATTGCGGTTTAAGATTGGGCGAGATGACCCAGGTGAAGTTGAGGGCGAGCAAGGTTGTCCAAGGAAGAGGATTCCTGCCAAGGTGATGTGGTATGCTCCTATAATACCACGTCTGAAACGTTTGTTCCAAAACAAAGAGCATGCCAAGTTGTTGCGCTGGCACAAAGAAGAACGTAAAAAAGACTGATGATGAGACACCCCGCTGATGGGTCCCAGTGGAGAAAAATCGACAGAGAGTTCCCGAAATTTTCGGATGACGCTAGGAACTTAAGATTTGGTCTAAGTACAGATGGATTTAATCCATTTGGAGAGCAGAGCTCCAGTCATAGCACTTGGCCTGTGACTCTATGTATATATAACCTTCCTCCCTGGTTGTGCATGAAGCGGAAGTTCATTATGATGCCAGTGCTCATCCAAGGCCCGAAGCAACCTGGCAACGACATTGACGTGTATCTGAGGCCATTGGTGGAAGAACTTTTACAGTTGTGGAGTGATGAAGGTGTGCGTGTGTGGGATGAGCACGGACAAACGGAATTTGACCTACGAGCGCTCTTGTTTGTAACCATCAATGATTGGCCTGCTCTTAGTAACATTTCAGGACAGTCAAACAAGGGATACAATGCATGTACGCATTGTTTAGGTGAGACTCAAGGTAAACATATAGGTAACAAGATTGTGTACCTGGGCCATCGTCGATGGCTTGTACCGAGGCATCAGTAAGAAAGGAAGGCCAACATTACAAAGGTGAGGAAGATATTCGGCGGAAGCCTACTCGACCTTCTAGTTCTGTTATACATGATATGGTCAAGGATTTAAAAGTAATATTTGGGAAGGGTGCTGGAGCACTATCTGTTCCGAATGACGCTCAGAACCACGTTCCCATGTGGAAGAAGAAATCTATATTTTGGGAGCTGCCCTATTGGATAATGCTAGAGGTTCACTCTGCAATCGACGTGATGCACGTGACAAAAAATCTTTGCTTGAACCTGCTTAACTTGTTGGGCGTGTATGGAAAGTCAAAAGATACACCGGAAGCAAGACAGGCCCATCGACGTATGCATTCACGAGACGACGATCATTCTGATAATCATCAAGGTCCTGCGAGCTACGCTCTTACGAAAGAAGAGAAGAAAATATTTTTTGAATGTCTTCGCAGTATGAAGGTTCCATCTGGCTTCTCGTCGAATATAAAGGGAATAATAAACATAAGAGCAAAAATTCAGAACCTGAAGTCTCATGACTGTCACGTGATTATGACACAATTACTTCCGGTTGCATTGAGGGGACTTCTACCAGAAAATGTTCGAGTACCCATTGTGAAGCTATGTGCATTCCTGAATGCAATTTCTCAGAAGGTTATCAATCCACTTACTCTAAAAGATATAGAGAATGATGTGGTCCAATGTCTTGTCAGCTTCGAGTTGGTGTTCCCACCAACCTTCTTCAATATTATGACGCACCTTCTAGTTCACCTGGTGGAAGAGATACGTGTTCTCGGTCCTGTATTTCTACACAACATGTTCCCCTTTGAGAGGTTTATGGGAGTCTTAAAGAAATACGTTCATAACCGTGCTAGGCCAGAAGGAAGCATCTCCAAGGGTTATGGAACTGAGGAGGTCATTGAGTTTTGTGTTGACTTTATTCCTGATCTTAAGCCGATTGGTGTTCCTCAATCGCGTCATGAGGGGAGACTGCGTGGAAAAGGCACGCTAGGAAAGAAAGCAATCATATGTGAAGACGTGGATTCTTTCACTCGAGCACACTACACAGTTCTGCATAATTCCATCTTGGTGGCTCCGTATATCAGCAACACAAGAATTATTTACGCTCCAATACCCAGAAGATGAGATTGATGGAGTACACATCAAGACTTTTGGCGGTTGGTTACAGAAACTTCTGATGAATGTCACCACAAATGAACTACAGCTATACTATTTGGCCAAGTCACCATCTTCGACTATATTGACTTTTCAAGGGTACGAGATAAATGGAAATACATTTTACACGGCCGACCAAGATAAAAAGAGCACCAACCAAAACAGTGGTGTCGCTTTGATGCAATAGATGGCTGCAGTGGGGAAAAGGTAACATATTATGGTTACATAGAGGAGATATGGGAACTGGACTATGGACCTTCATTTAAGATTCCTTTGTTCAAGTGCAAATGGTTCAACCTAGATGGCGGTGTAGCCGTAGACACACGGTACGGAATGACTACAGTGGATTTCAAGAATCTTCATTACGAGAACGAACCATTCATTCTAGCCAGTGAAGTGGCTCAGGTTTTCTATGTGAAGGACATGTCTACCCTACCAAAAAAAGAAAAGATAAGCAAGCGAATACATCATACGATGAGCCAAAGCGCCACATAGTTCTTTCAGGTAAAAGAAACATCGTGGGAGTGGAGGACCACACAGACATGTCAGAAGATTACAATAAGTTTCATGAAATTCCGCCCTTCAAAGTGAAAATTGACCCAACCATCACGTTAAATGAAGAAGTTTGTCCATGGCTACGGTGCAATAAGAAGAAAGGGACACACACGAAGAACAAGTGAACATAGCTAGGTAGGGATGTTGTTGGTGATGTGTAATAATTAATATGTATTAAACCTTTTATGTAACTGTTTCAGACCACCTTTTATGTAACTTTTATTGTGGACTGTTTATTGGTATTAGTTAAGAGTGTGTTCGTAAGTGTGTGAACCAAGATACAACTCCGATGTGCGATCAACCGTCTTCTGCGGAGACGATTTAACATACAACTAGTCGTGACCGCAAAGCCCGCCTTTAGTCCCGGTTGGTAACACCAACCGGGACTGAAGAAGCACACGGATCGTGTGTTTCTTTAAAGCGCTTGTGAGCCGTTGGATCAGGGGTGAGCGCTTGAAACAAACACACGATCCGTGTGCTTCTTTAGTCCCGGTTGGTGTTACCAACCGGGACTAAAGGCGGGCTACGTGTCCTCCCCCAGCGCTGCCCTGGTCACGTATGTGTCGTACCCCAGCGCTACCCTGGTCACGTGTCCTCCCCAGCGCTGCCCTGGAGATCTATAAGTAGTATTTGACGCCGACGGAGTAAACCCGAAGGCATTAACGCATCATATCCACGAGATGGATCCACCACGCCCGCCGCAGCGCGTTCTGGACGAGGTCGAGCGTGCTCGATAGAGTGCGCTTGGGCGCTATCGCGGGAGCCTATCCCGCCGTATGCCCACGGGCCCGGCGTGGAGAGGAATACCCAGCTACCGGCCTCCTTCTCCGGTGCCGGAGGAGGTGCGGAGGGCGTACGAGCACGCGTGGTCCGATGTCCCCGACCCCGACGAGGATGCGTATGCCGCAGGGGTGGCGTGGGGATCCGCGGCCGCATCTCCACCAGGTGACGCCGCACCTCCACCAGCCGCCGCCGCCCCTCCCGACGAGGAGGAGGCCGACGACGACGACTTCGACTGGGACGGCCATAGGGAAGAGGGCGGCGGACCGCAGATGCAGGAGGCCATTGAAGCCTCCTTGCAGTCTGTCCGCGACTACCGTGTCCAGCGAGCCAGGACTGCCTGCCAGCTCAAGGCGAAGGAGGCTTCTGAGCTGGCTTGGGCGCTGAAAGACTCATCCTCCACGACTCGTGCCCACCGCCGCAAAAGTGCGCGCGAGAACCAGGCGGGCAGGAACGGGGCTGGCTCCTCCCGCCGTTCCCCCTAATCCTACAGCGTGCGAGCCAACAAGTCCAAAATGAATGTTTTTAACTGTTAGTGATGTGTAATAATGCAGAAATGTAACTGTTAGTGATGCGTAATAATGTATTAAACCTTTTATGTAATTGTATGGGATGTGCTAATCATCAGAGATCCTTGCCACTGCTTGGATCCGATCGAGGGGAGGGTTCACCTTCAGCCTCCGCTCTAGGAACTGAAGGATTTGTAGATAGAACAAAACACACGGTTCGCCCTTCATACGGCCCAACGGTGGCTCGTGAGTGCCTGCATATCAAATGCACCGTTGGGCTGTATGACGGGAATCCGAATGATTTGCATTTGGTCGATGAACTGAAGGATTACATAGATATATAGAACAGAACACACGGCTTCCCCTAGCTACAGCCCTACAATGATTCACGTTCGAATGCCGTTGCATTCACTGTAGGACGTAGCTAGGGAACCCGAATGTTTTGTGTTTGAGCGCCACTTCGATCCAAGCAGCGGTAAGACGTCTCTGATGATCTACAACCGTGTCCGGCAAGACGTCCCTGATGATCTGCAACCGTTTGGAACGGTCGCAGATCATCAGAGACGTCTTGCCGCTGGTTGCCCAAAGGTGCCTTTCCGAGTGACGCTGGAATGTTTTGTGTGAGTGAGTAACCTGTCTGAGGAGTGGATATTTATAGGCGGGTGGTGGCATTCCCTTTAGTCCCGGGTGGTGGCTCACAACGTGATATCCAACAGCTCACAAGCCTTCAAAAGAAACACACGCCTCATCCAACGGCTCACAAGCGCTCGAAAGAAACACACGATCCGTGTGCTTCTTCCTTATTGGTGGGATTCCCTTTTGTCCCGGTTGGTGGCTCGAACGGTGACTAAAGGGATTTTCAAAATTCTTTTTAGAAATATCATTTTCCTTTTTTTAAGTGCTAAAAATGACTTATTTTGTGAAGCAAGTACATAAAATATGGTTCAAAATGACACCCATTTAATTTTCACAAAGAGCAAGTACATATTTGACGGATAATCCCTTAATATGAGACTTTTCCTTGCTTTCTGTCTAAATTCCCTTCATTAATTGACTTTATGTCAATTTTCCGAAAGTAATTCAAATTTGAACTACAACTATGCGATAGTTTGCTCTGAAATTGTTGCAAAAATAATTTTAAGGTACACAAGTAGTGGTTACAACATAGAACCATCGATAGTTTTTGGAAATTCGACCACCTTAGATGAATAGCCATGCTCTCCATTTTGACCAATTTTTGAAAGAAATGAGAAAAAGTGAAAAAATACTCAAAAAAAGAAACCCTTTGGCATGGAGTCCTTTTATATGTACTAGTTTGTAGGAAAAATGATAAACTTGAGTTTTATCAAACTTTTCAAAACAATACTTCACAAAAATGTGAATCATCTACAAACATGTATAAGTTTCAAGCCAAATGACCAATGTATGGCCATTATCGTGTCATAGTTCGTGATAAAGGTACCATATTCATCCCATATGTGTGCCTTGGTATGGGAAACAACGTCGTCGAAGGGATTTTCAAAATTCCTTTTAGAAATATCATTTTCCATTTTTGAAGTGCTAAAAATGACTATTTTTGTGAAGCAAGTACATAAAATATGGTTCAAAATGACACCCATTTAATTTTCACAAAGAGCAGTACATATTTGATGGATAATCCCTTAATATGAGACTTTTCCTTGCTTTCTGTCTAAATTCCCTTCATTAATTGACTTTATGTCAATTTTTCGAAAGTAATTCAAATTTGAACTACAACTATGCGATAGTTTGCTCTGAAATTGTTGCAAAAATAATTTTAAGGTACACAAGTAGTGGTTACAACATAGAACCATCGATAGTTTTTGGAAATTCGACCACCTTAGATGAATAGCCATGCTCTCCATTTTGACCAATTTTTGAAAGAAATGAGACAAAGTGAAAAAATACTCAAAAAAAGAAACCCTTTGGCATGGAGTCCTTTTATATGTACTAGTTTGTTGGAAAAATGATAAACTTGAGTTTTGTCAAACTTTTCAAAACAATACTTCACAAAAATGTGAATCATCTACAAACATGTATAAGTTTCAAGCCAAATGACCAATGTATGGCCTTTATCGTGTCATAGTTTGTGATAAAGGTACCATATTCATCCCATATGTGTGCCTTGGTATGGGAAACAACGTCGTCGAAGGGATTTTCAAAATTCCTTTTAGAAATATCATTTTCCATTTTTGAAGTGCTAAAAATGACTATTTTTGTGAAGCAAGTACAAAAAATATGGTTCAAAATGACACCCATTTAATTTTCACAAAGAGCAGTACATATTTGACGGATAATCCCTTAATATGAGACTTTTCCTTGCTTTCTGTCTAAATTCCCTTCATTAATTGACTTTATGTCAATTTTTCGAAAGTAATTCAAATTTGAACTAAAACTATGCGATAGTTTGCTCTGAAATTGTTGCAAAAATAATTTTAAGGTACACAAGTAGTGGTTACAACATACAACCATCGATAGTTTTTGGAAATTCGACCACCTTAGATGAATAGCCATGCTCTCCATTTTGACCAATTTTTGAAAGAAATGAGAAAAAAGTGAAAAAATACTCAAAAAAAGAAACCCTTTGGCATGGAGTCCTTTTATATGTACTAGTTTGTAGGAAAAATGATAAACTTGCGTTTTGTCAAACTTTTCAAAACAATACTTCACAAAAATGTGAATCATCTACAAACATGTATAAGTTTCAAGCCAAATGACCAATGTATGGCCATTATCGTGTCATAGTTTGTGATAAAGGTACCATATTCATCCCATATGTGTGCCATGGTATGGGAAACAACGTCGTCGAAGGGATTTTCAAAATTCCTTTTAGAAATATCATTTTCCATTTTTGAAGTGCTAAAATGACTATTTTTGTGAAGCAAGTACAAAAAATATGGTTCAAAATGACACCCATTTAATTATCACAAAGAGTAGTACATATTTGATGGATAATCCCTAAATATGAGAATTTTTAATGCTTTCTATCTAAATTCACTTCTTTAATTGACTTTATGTCAATTTTCCGAAAGTAATTCAAATTTGAACTACAACTATGTGATAGTTTGCTCTAAAATTGTTACAAAAATAATTTTAGGGTACACAAGTAGTGGTTACAACATAGAACCATCCATAGTTTTCGGAAATTCGACCACCTTAGATGAATGACCATGGCGGCCATTTTGACCAATTTTTGAAAGAAATAAGAAAAAGTGAAAAAATACTCAAAAAAAGAAACCCTTTGGCATGAAGTCCTCTTATGTGTATTAGTTGATAATTAAAATGATAAACTTGAGTTCCCTTTCAATTAAAATGATAAAAGAAAACAAATACAACAAAGGAAAAAAGAAACAGCAAAAAATGTAAAAAAAACCCTTTAGTCGCGGTTGCAGCAAACAACCGCGACTAAAGGCCCCCTGGGCTTGGCGCCAGAATTTGGGCGGCCCAGGTCGACCTTTTGTCGCGGTTGTTGGCTGCAACCGCGACTAAAGGGTCTTTGGTCGCGGTTGCAGCCAACAACCGCGACCAAAGGTCGATTCCCCGCGGTTTAATGGGGGAGTTTGCGAAATTTTTTGCAAACTCCCCCCAAATCGAAGCACAAACGCCTCCGGGCTCCCACGACGAACAACGCCGGCGAAGCCCTGCTCCGGCCCGCCGCCGCGCCCCCACGCTGGTGGCCATCTCCGTCGCGCCCCCATCTCCGACGCCGCCTCCTCCTGCCTCGTCCGTGGCCGCCGTCCGCCGCCGCCTCGTCCTGCCTCGCCGCGGCCGCCGTCCGCCGCCTCGCCCTGCCTCGTCCGCGGCCGCCGTCCGCCGCTGCTTGTGACAGTAAAGCACACGTCCGTTGGGAACCCCAAGAGTAAGGTATGATGAGCACAGCAGCAAGTTTTCCCTCAGTATGAAACCGAGGTTATCGAACCAGTAGGAAATCGAAGTTGCCTTGAAGGTGTCAACGGCGCCAGAAAAAGAGCTGGTGTCAAAGGGGAGGTCTGACTCGTTGACTTGGAACCTGCACAACACAATCAAACTACTTTGCCCCAACTTAACAGTGAGGTTGTCAATCTCACCGGCTTGCTGAAAACAAAGGATTAGACGTATAGTGTGGAAGATGATGTTTGTTTGCAGAGAATGAAAGAGAACAATGATTGCAGTAGGTTGTATTTCAGATGTAAAAGAATGGACCGGGGTCCACAGTTCACTAGTGGTGTCTCTCCATAATAAAATACTAACATGCTGGGTAAACAAATTACAGCTGGGCAATTGACAAAGTAGAGAGGTGCATAACAATGCATATACAAGTCATGATGATTACTATGAGATTTATTTGGGCATTACGACAAAGTACACAGACCGCCATCCAACTGCATCTGTGCCTAAATAGTCCACTTTCCGGTTAGCATCCGCACCCCTTCCAGTATTAAGTTGCAAGCAACAGATAATTGCATTAAGTAAAGCGCGTAATGTAAACAATACTAATATCCTTAGATAAAGTACCGCTGTTTTACCCCTAGTGGCAACAGCACATCCACAACCTTAGAACTTTCTGTCACTATCCCAGGTTAAATGGAGGCATGAACCCACTATCTAGCATAAATACTCCCTCTTGGAGTTAAAATCATAAACTTGGCCAGAGCCTACACTAGTAACGGAGAGCATGCAAGATCATAAACAACATATGTATTATAGATCAATAATCAACTTAACATAGTATTCAATACTCATCGGATCCCATCAAACACAACATGTAGCATTACAATAAGATGATCTTGATCATGATAGGCAGCTCACAAGATCTAAACATGATGGCACAATTGGAGAAGACAACCATCTAGCTACTGCTATGGACCCGTAGTCCAAGGATGAACTACTCACGCATCAATCCGGAGGCGGGCATGATGATGTAGAGCCCTCCGGTGATGATTCCCCTCTCCGGCAGGGTGCCGGGAAGAGCTTCTGAACCCTCCCGAGCTAGGGTTGACGACGGTGGCGTCTCTGGAACTTTTCTGGAAATATGGCTCGGGTGTCTAGGGTTTTCCCGAATAGATGACTATATAGGCGAAGGGGCGGCGTCAGCGGAGCTGAGGTGCTCGCTCCCCATAGGCTGGCGCGGCTGTGGGGCCTGCCGCGCCGCCACGTGGGGAGGGAGCCCCTCTGCCCTCCTTCGTCTCCTCTTCGGACTTCTGGAACGTGTCTGGAAAAATAGGGACCTGGGAATTTGTTTCGTCCAATTCCGAGAAAGTTTGCAGAATAACTTTTCTGAAACCAAAAACAGCAGAAAACAGGGAACTGGCACTGTGGCATCTTGTTAATAGGTTAGTCCCGGAAAATGCATAAAAATGCTATGAAGTGTATATAAAACATGTAGCTATTGGTATAATATAAGCATGGAACGTAAGAAATTATGGATACGTTGGAGACGTATCAAGCATCCCCAAGCTTAGTTCTACTCGTCCTCGAGTAGGTAAAACGATAACAACAAATAATTTCTGAAGTGACATGCCAACACATAATCTTGATCAAATAATATTGTAAAGCATATGTCATGAATGAAGTGACTCAAGGCAATGGTCTATAGTTTGCTAACTAGTAGATAATGAGTAAACAATGAATCATATAAGCAAAAACTTTTCATAGATAGTACTTTCAAGACAAGCATCAAAAAGTTTTGCATAAGAGTTAACTCACAAAGCAATAGATTCTGAGTAAAAGGCATTGAAGCAACACAAAGGATGATTAAGTTTCAGCAATTGCTTTCAACTTGTAACATGTATATCTCATGGATAGTTGTCAACACAAAGCAATATAATAAATGCAATAAGTAAACATATAAGAATTGTTGCACACAAAGTTGACACAAGTGTTTGCTTCAGGGATAGAAAGAGTAGGTAAACTGACTCAACAATAAAGTAAAAGATAGGCCCTTCGCAGAGGGAAGCAGGGATTAAATCATGTGCTAGAGCTTTTTAAGTTTTGAAAACATATAGAGAGTATAAAAATAAGTTTTGAGAGGTGTTTGTTGTTGTCAACGAATGGTAGTGGGCACTCTAACTACCTTGTCAACCGGACTTTCAAGAGCGGCTCCCATGAAGGACGTTATCTCTACCAGCAAGGTAGATCATCCCTCTTCTCTTTTGTTTACACATGTATTTTAGTTCTTTTTGGATGACACTCCTCCCAACCTTTGCTTACACAAGCCATGGCTAACCGAATCCTCGGGTGCCTTCCAACATTCACATACCATGGAGGAGTGTCTATTTGCATATTAAGTTGCTTACTGATAAATCAGGGCAAAACATGTGAAGAGAATTATTAATGAAAGTTGTAATTAGTTGGGGCTGGGCACCCCGTTGCCAGCTCTTTTTGAAAAATTATTGGATAAGCGGATGTAAGCCACTAGTCCATTGGTGAAAGTCCGTCAAAAGTAAATGACAAGATCGAAAGACAAAACACCACATACTTCCTCATGAGTTATAAAACATTGACACAAATAGGGAGTAATAGCTTTTGAATAATTTAAAGGTAGCACATGAAGTATTTACTTGGAATGGCAGAAAATACCACATAGTAGGTAGGTATGGTGGACACAAATGGCATGGGTTTTGGCTCAAGGTTTGGATGCACGAGAAGCATTCCCTCTCAGTACAGAGTTTAGGCTAGCAAAGGTTGTTGGAAGCAAACACAAGTATAAACCGGTACAGCAAGACTCACATGAAAACATATTGTAAGCATTATAAAACTCTACACTGTCTTCCTTGTTGCTTCAAACAATTTAACAGAAAATATCTAGACTTTAGAGATACCAAACATGCAAACCAATTTTTCAACAAGCTCTACGGTAGTTCTCTACTAATAGACTTTAACTACATGATGCAAAAACTTAAACATCAAATACTTGAGAGCTCAAAACAATTGCCAAGTGTCAAATAAAACAAGACAATGATCTATATATGTGTCTTTTCGATATACCATTTACCACATGTTGCATTTTCTGTTCCAACCAAACACCAATCAATTTATTTCAGCATAGAACTCTCCAAATGATATTATAATGCAGCAAGAGAGCATTTATAAACAAGTACTAACAGCTCGAAGAGATGCATGAAAAACAGGAGCTAAAGTACTGCAGTAGCTAGCTAAGAATACTCAACAAATATAAGTGAAGAACATGAGTATTCATATGAAAAAGCGGAGCGTGTCTCTCTCCAACACAAGGATTGCTAGGGTCCGTTTATTCAAACAAAATAACAAAACAAAAATAAAGCACACAGACGCTCCAAGTAAAGTACATAAGATGTGGAAGAGTTAAAATATAGTTTCACTCGAGGAAACCTGATAAGTTGCTGATGAAGAAGGGGATGCCTTGGGCATCCCCAAGCTTAGACGCTTGAGTCTTCTTGAATATTGCTGGGTGAACCACGGGGGCATCCCCAAGCTTAGGCTTTTCACTCTTCTTGATCAGATCATATCATCCTCCTCGCTTGATCCTTGAAAACTTCCGCCACACCAAAACTCAAAGTAGTTCTCATTAGAGGGTTAGTGCATAATAAAAAATTCACATGTTCTACTGTGACACAATCATTACCAATGCTTCTGGACATTAACTACAGCCACTGATGTTTAATGGAGCAAAGAAATCCAATCAAACATAGTAAAAGAGGCAATGCAAAATAAAAGGCAGAATCTGTCAAAACAGAACAGTCCGTAAAGACGAACTTTTTCGAGGCACTTAACTTGCTCAGCTGGGAAAACTCTAGTCTAATAAAAGTTGCGTATATATATGAGGAACATGCCTGAATTTTTTAAGAATTTTTCGAATTTTCTGCTGTGAGTATTGCTCAAAACTGTGGACAGCAAAAATCTGTCACTGTGCAGAAATTCGAATCTAGTAGCAACTGTTATTAGAGACCTTACTTGGCACAACAATGCAAGAAAATAAAGATACAAAGGTATTGCTACAGAAGTAGAAAACACCTTGACTCAAAGAAAAATAAAAATTGCAGAAATTAAACAATGGGTTGTCTCCCATAAGCGCTTTTCTTTAACGCCTTTCAGCTAGGCGCAGAAAGTGGATATCAAGTGTTTTCAAGAGAAGAAGCATCAATAGCAAGGTTAGAAGTTTTCTCAACAATGCATTGTATTTTGTCTATATAAGTTTCAGAAACTCCCCTTTCATTACTTTTAGGCACACTTCCTTCATCAAATAAATTTTCAGGCACAACCCAATTAAAATTCTTTTCTAGTGCCTCATGCATTCCCACAAGTTTAAAAGGAATTGGTATTTTAAACTCCCCCTCATAATAAGTTTCCTTAGTGTACTTAAACCTCTCCTTCTCTAGTTTCTCAAGTATATTAGCAATATCAATGTAATAACCAAGCATTCTATATCGCATAAAAACTTTTCTAGCTTCACTGGCAACATCACCAAATTCTTTAAGAAGGGTTTCTAAAACAAAATCTTTCTTTTCTCCCTTTTCCATATCATGAAGTTTAAGAAACATTTGCTGCATTATAGGATTAAGGTTAACAAATCGAGCTTCAAGCATGTGGACTAAAGAGGCAGCAGCAATTTCATAATTGGGGGCAAGTTCTACCAAGGATCTATCTTCACAATCTTTAAGCTTACTAACATGACTAAAGAATTCATCAATGTTATCTCTTCCAATGATAGACCCACTCCCTACAGGTATATCTTTCAAGGCAAACTCAGGGAGCAGCAGCTTAGTGTTCTCAGGAGTACTCATTTTAGCAAAAATAAAAGCAAAACCGAAATAACAAAATAAATGCAAGTAACTAATTTTTTTGTGTTTTTGATATAAAGATGCAAACAAGACAATAATAAAAATAAAGTAAGCAAGACAAAAACAAAATAAAGAGATTGGGAGTGAGAGACTCCCCTTGCAGAAGCAACTCGAAATCCCCGGCAACGGCGCCAGAAAAAGAGTTGCTTGTGACGGTAAAGCACACGTCCGTTGGGAACCCCAAGAGGAAGGTATGATGAGCACAGCAGCAAGTTTTCCCTCAGTATGAAACCGAGGTTATCGAACCAGTAGGAAATCGAAGTTGCCTTGAAGGTGTCAACGGCGCCAGAAAAAGAGCTGGTGTCGAAGGGGAGGTCTGACTCGTTGACTTGGAACCTGCACGACACAATCAAACTACTTTGCCCCAACTTAACAGTGAGGTTGTCAATCTCACCGGCTTGCTGAAAACAAAGGATTAGACGTATAGTGTGGAAGATGATGTTTGTTTGCAGAGAATGAAAGAGAACAATGATTGCAGTAGGTTGTATTTCAGATGTAAAAGAATGGACCGGGGTCCACAGTTCACTAGTGGTGTCTCTCCATAATAAAATACTAACATGCTGGGTAAACAAATTACAGCTGGGCAATTGACAAAGTAGAGAGGTGCATAACAATGCATATACAAGTCATGATGATTACTATGAGATTTATTTGGGCATTACGACAAAGTACACAGACCGCCATCCAACTGCATCTGTGCCTAAATAGTCCACTTTCCGGTTAGCATCCGCACCCCTTCCAGTATTAAGTTGCAAGCAACAGACAATTGCATTAAGTAAAGCGCGTAATGTAAACAATACTAATATCCTTAGATAAAGTACCGCTGTTTTACCCCTAGTGGCAACAGCACATCCACAACCTTAGAACTTTCTGTCACTATCCCAGGCTAAATGGAGGCATGAACCCACTATCTAACATAAATACTCCCTCTTGGAGTTAAAAGCATAAACTTGGCCAGAGCCTACACTAGTAACGGAGAGCATGCAAGATCATAAACAACATATATATGATAGATCAATAATCAACTTAACATAGTATTCAATACTCATCGGATCCCAGCAAACACAACATGTAGCATTACAATAAGATGATCTTGATCATGATAGGCAGCTCACAAGATCTAAACATGATGGCACAATTGGAGAAGACAACCATCTAGCTACTGCTATGGACCCGTAGTCCAAGGATGAACTACTCACGCATCAATCCGGAGGCGGGCATGGTGATGTAGAGCCCTCCGGTGATGATTCCCCTCTCCGGCAGGGTGCCGGGAAGAGTTTCTGAACCCTCCCGAGCTAGGGTTGACGACGGCGGCGTCTCTGGAACTTTTCTGGAAATATGGCTCGGGTGTCTAGGGTTTTCCCGAATAGATGACTATATAGGCGAAGGGGCGGCGTCAGCGGAGCAGTGGGGCTCCCTCCCCATAGGCAGGCGCGGCAGGGGGCCCACCCGCGCCGCCACGTGGGGAGGGAGGCCTCCTGACCTCCTTCGTCTCCTCTTTGTACTTCTGGAACGTGTCTGGAAAAATAGGGACCTGGGAATTTGTTTCGTCCAATTCCGAGAAAGTTTGCAGAATAACTTTTCTGAAACCAAAAACAGCAGAAAACAGGGAACTGGCACTGTGGCATCTTGTTAATAGGTTAGTCCCGGAAAATGCATAAAAATGCTATGAAGTGTATATAAAACATGTAGCTATTGGTATAATATAAGCATGGAACGTAAGAAATTATGGATACGTTGGAGACGTATCAGCCGCCTCCTCCCCTGCCTCGTCCGCGGCCGCCGTCCGCCGCCGCCTCGTCCTGCCTCGTCCGCGGCCGCCGTCCGCCGCCTCGCCCTGCCTCGCCCGCGGCCGCCGTCCGCCGCCTCGCAAGGTGCCTTTTAGAAATATACAGTAGATGAACACATGTCGTTTTTTTTAGAGTAGGATTCAAATATAAGTTAATGTGTTGTTTTTGTACACTATTTCTTTTCTTAATAGTGAAATAGAATTAGTAGAAATAGTGAATATAATTAATTAAAGTTATTCACATTTTAGTCATATGTCACATTTTAGTGAAATAGAATTAGTAGAAATATTTTTCAATTGAGTTAGAATTATTTGTCAAGTTAGTTAGGTCAATTTACTTAGGTTAATTTAGTTAGATCAATATAGTTAGAAATCACTTTATTAGTATATCATAAGTTAGTTAGGTCAATTTACTTAGGTTAATTTATTAGTATATCAATATAGTTAGAAATCATTTTATTAGTAGATCAATATAGCTAGGTAAATTTATAGATATAAGTAAGGATTTAAATTTGTAATTGTTTATCATATATACTTTGTAACTTTTTGTATCAAATTTGTTAAATTTGTTATTGTTTTTGTCATACTTTGTATCAAGCACATGTGGATACTTTGTATCATAATTTGTTAAATTTGTATCAAGCACATGTGGATACTTTGTATCATAATTTGTTAAATTTGTAACGGTTGCCGTAACGGGTGCCGTAACGGTCGCCGTGACGGGTACCGTAACGGTTGCCGTAACGGCACGGTACCCGTAACGACAATCGCGATAGAAATGCTGCCGGTGGAGAAGGTGCCGCCAACGATCTAAACAATGATTTTGAGCAATTTGCATCACAATTTTTAAACCCGTCTGGTGAGGGTATTTTAGAGGAAGAAGAAATAACAGCCTCCACCTCGAACATCCACCCTCGACGGTAT
Organism: Poa pratensis; assembly: GCA_947311845.1. Classification (NCBI taxonomy): domain Eukaryota; kingdom Viridiplantae; phylum Streptophyta; class Magnoliopsida; order Poales; family Poaceae; genus Poa; species Poa pratensis. Next base: position 63,818,639 of record CAMZMU010000051.1, on the reverse strand, counting down.
ATGAATTCTATATTTGCTTGAACACAAAATGCATTAACTGATTTGTATTGCACTTATTAACGCATTATATTTCTTACTTTAGGCGTCCACCTTGCATAAAAAGGCTAAGAATCAAGCTCCTCGAGGCCCAGCGAAAAGAATGACTAGCGAAGATGCAAAGTTACCAATCTATAAAATTGATGTAGATGGCGATCCGGTGGAACCGATAGAGAACCGCAGAAAATATATTAGTCAAGCTGGAGTTATTGTTAGGGACGAGGTCCCGATCTCCATAGCAGAATGGCTTAAGCCAGCAGGCGTTGCCGAGGATGACCCTTGCTATGTCCACCAGCATTATAAAGATTTCTGCTTTGACACACTCTTGCAGCATTTTAACCTCCCGGATGGTATTGAGCCCGCCTTGAAGTTGAAACTCAAGCACTGGACTCTCTCCAAGATGGCCGACGCCTTTCGGAAATATAAGCAAACATTATGGGCAAAATATGAAAAGGTTGATCCAGATTTCAGTCAAAAAAAACTGGTGAAGCTAAGAGATCACTGGGAAGCCTTTAAGGCGTATAAGACCTCGGCTGCGGCTGTGGCCCGATCGGAAAAAAATAAGCTAAATGCTGCGAGTAAGACACACCACCATAACTTGGGGCCAGGTCTACAGGTTAGCCATTCCTAAGTGGCTAGCCATGGAAGATAAACTCGTGGCTGCAGGTTTCACTCCACAGACATACAGCTGGCCCGAAAGGTCCAAATTCTGGTTGTTCGCGCATGGCGCAACGTTGAACGAGGAAGGGAAGATTGTCCCGAGGGTTGAAAAATACAAGGCAACAGTAGTAGCCATGGTCCCAAAAATTGAAGATGCAATAAAGGAAGTTCTAGCGGGTACGTGGGAACCCTATAGAGAGGAAGACGAGCTGGCACGGGCCCTAGGGAAACCTGAACACTGGGGACGTTTACGAGGCTTACCCGGCGGTGCCACCTTGAAAAAACAGTATCCGCAGCACGCTGACACTTATAGAAGCCGTGCAAGAAAGAAGAAGCAGGGTGAAGAGCGGATAGCGAATTTGGAACGCCAGATGAAGCAACTCATTAATGAACGCCAGGTGCAGCAGCCCCAAGATCCTGAAGTCGTGGATGCTCGATCTCAGCTTAGAAGCAGCGTGGGTTCCACGCAACTAGAACTCGATGCTCGCTACCCCGTGGATGATATCACGGAACCGACACCATGTGAGCTACATACGCCTGTGAGCAACATATCCATGAAGGTGGCGGTCGGCTATGCTTTACCGATTGTCGACACAGCAAGCTACCATAATGGTGTCATTCATCCTGGCTATGCTGTTGTCGGGGTGGATGAAATTGTGCCGGGATCGGAATCATTGGCTCTTGAGATTCCTGGAGGTAACGGTGAGGAGGCATTGTGCGATGTCAAGGGTGGTTTCGTCCAGTGGAACAAGAAATACATCAAGTTCTCAAAGCCACCGACTCAGCAAAGCCCACCCTGCCGGGGTATCGATGAGACACATCCATCTCCGGCACCGCGTGACAGGGACCCCACACCGGAAAATAATCTAGAGGACCATCTCAGTCAGCAAAGTCCATCTCCATCTCCATCTCCGGTACGGAACCCCCCACCGGAAGTGTCCGTACCGCTTAAACGGAGAAGGCGCGCGTCTTCCCCGGTCAAGAGGCGACCTGCTAAAAGGGCCACAACGCCTGATCTGAGGCAACCTTGGCAGAAGACTCTTGACCAAAACGAAGCAGCCATCGAGGAGCATAATAAATCATTGTTCGCACCGAAAGTGCCGCCGCCAACATTTACCGAGGGCTATACTGCAGCGGCTTGTCATAAAGTCATTGACAACTTATATGTCCCTCCAGAGAAGCCGCCATCTGACTATGTCCGTTCTATTCAGAAGTCATATGACGAGGTGACGGCGGCGGAGGCGCCGAAGAAAGGTGAACAAGACGCAGAGTCAGTCCCGCCGCGGCGGCAAACGAAAAACAAGCAGCACCATCGGTCCCGCCGGCGAAGGAAGCTACAAAAGCAGCACCATCGGTCCCACCGCCGCCGAAGATAGGTAAACAAGTTCCCCAGCTCGGAGAACAACCCGTACGTTCTGTCCCCCCGCTAATTGTCCCGCCGACGAACAAAGATAGTCGAGTTCCCCAGCGCGGAAAACAACCTGACCCTAAAGAGCCGATGGTGTTTGACATAGAGGTAATCCGTCGTCTTGCCGCCGAAGCGCAAATGCCTATGATGAATATGCTTCGAGATTGAATTTTGAGACTGCACCACCAGCTCCTCCAGTAAGAAACTTCGTTCCGGGGAAAGCTTTGGTGCAAATCAGGGGCCTTCCAACAAAAATGCGTACTCTGCATCAATGGTACATGAAAAATGCAAAGAAGACATCTGCTATCGTTCTGAAATGTAGGGAAGACGATGAGCACTTCTTAGAAGACTACAATCACTGTTACGTTTAGCGAACTTTTTCAGCTATACAATCTGCGGGCACTCGACAAATCTATCATGAGTTCCTATTGCCTGTAAGTGATTTATTTAAGTCTTTACCTAGTCTCGTTCATTGTTTGTAATTATTCTCACTTTAATCTTTTGTGTGCTATATTATGCAGAATGAAGATGCTCGAGCTCAAAAAGCAACCAGCATGACATTGGGTTCATTGACCCGGATAAATATAACGAAGCAACCGTAATAAATCCCTTGTATAACAAGAACACAGGATGATTTGCTAAGGGTGTTCAAGCGATACAAGGACAAAAAACTATATATTGGCCTTACGGCTTCGGTAAGTTTTAGTGTCTTCTACACATTCTAATTTGCTCACCCGATGTTAAGTTTAACTGATGAGTTATGCATGACTGTGCCCAGCTACCACTGGATTCTTCTTGTCATTAGACATCACGAAGGACTTATTCATTCACTTGACTCATTGAGGTATCATCCTGACACTTACAGGAGTTGTTTCGACTTACTAGCAAGGTACATTCATTTCTTACCGCCTCTGTCATTCATATCTTGATGTCAAGTCATTAACGAATAACTCATTTGTGAATGTTCTTTGTCGGGCAGAGTTTGGGAAAGGTTTCGAGCGGAAGATCCTGAAGGTGGGTGGCGCCAAAAGCTGGATTGGAAGTTAAACCAAGTAAGTACTGCTACCTCTTCGTCCACACAACATTTCTCATGCATACTTCATTATTATTGACTGAAATCTATTCTTGTATAGTCTTGCATGGAGCAACCAAAGGAAACTGAGTACTGTGGATTCTTCGTTTGCGAGTATATATATGTATTAGTCACCGAGAAATGGAATATGAGAAAGGATGCAGAGTTGGCAAAAAAGCGCGAGAGGCTACCACTCGACCACCGCTTCAGAGCAATTGGAGAGGAATTGGCGGGATTTTACCTTTCAGAGGCCTTACAGGAGAAAGGAGAGTACTACGATGCTGAAAGCATGAAATCGTTAAAGTAACTTGTTGTTTTGCTTCAACTCTTGTACTACGATAACTCTTGGCGCATCAACGAACTCTTGTCTACGATCTTCAAGTATTACTTAATTTAATTGTATGTGTTATAAATATGTGCATCGACTTCATACGACACGGGAACGGTTACGACGTCGAAAACGTTAACGGTTACGTCACCGTTACCGTAACGGTTACCGTCACCGTAACCGTCATCGCAACAGTCACCGTCACCGTAACGGTTACCGGTTACCGTTACGGGAAGGGTTACTAGTGAAACCACGGGACACGGGAACCTAGCTATAACCAAACCCCGGCATATATAAACCCTAAACCCTGCAATTAAATCAAAACCAAAACCCTGCAATTAAACCGAAACCCTAAACCCTGCAATTAAATCAAAAAGAAAAAAAAACAAAACCCTTTGGTCCCGGTTGGTGCTAACAACCGGGACCAAAGGTCCCAAGACCCCACGTCCCCCTAAAGCCCACGTGGAGGGGCCTCTAGTCGCGGTTCGGAAACCGCCGCGACTAAAGGGTGTGGGCTTTAGTCCCGCCTTCTTAGTCGCGGTTGCCCAACCGCGACTAGAGGCCCTCCCCAACCGGGACAAGAGGCTGTTTTTCCACTAGTGTGGACAGCACCAGCTGACCAGCCTTCTTCAGTTCTCCTCGACGCCGGCAAGATGTCTCATTCGTTACCATCAGCAAGGCGTGCCACCACCAACCGACAGCATCATCCGATTCGAGGAAGAACCATCCGTTGATACCAGCATCCAAAACGCCCATGAACAGTCAATGAATCGAAGGAAAAAAAGTTATTTGGAACACCAAATACATGACAGAATCTGAAACCGGAACAGAAATTGGAAAAAAAAATGAAAACAGCTGAAAAATGGGAGTGAACTTAGACAACTTCAATCATGTTTCCAACTTTGAATGTCACAAAGTTTTAGCTAATTTTTTCCCATGAACTAGTAGTTGCAGCTACATGGTCAGATTTAACTTTCCTGGAACCCAATCATACAACTAGCAACACAAGTACATGGCTAATCCCAATCACTGACACCAAGAATGCTCATCAAACAATTTCAGTAATTTCAGAAATCAGAACCAACAAGATGGCTACAGGACTTGAAGCCGTGTGACATTGCGCCAGACCTCTTCAAAGCCTCCGTCACGAAAAACAGAAAAGTTAAGGTTCTCACAAGCAAAATGGATTCAGGATCTTCGGTTTGGCCTCTCTGATGAAAATATGCCGCAATTCAACCAACTGGCAGAGATGATTGATCAAGTGATCTTGACCGACGAGCTGGAAAGAATCGAGTGGAGATATGGCAAAAATGTATTCTACTCTGCCCACTCGGCTTATCGTCTTCACTTCGTTGCCTCAACCCAAACAGATTTTGAACAGATCATTTGGAAAGGCTGGGCACCTGCCCGATGCAAGTTTTTTGTCTGGTCACTCATGCTAAACAGCGTTTTGACACGGCAGATAAGTTGTTGCTTCGACACTGGGTACTTCTGTCCACTTTGCCACCGCAATTTAGAAACGGCGGCCCATCTCTTCAGTCTTCACAGAGTGCCCATTCAGTGTTGCCATTTGGGAAGCACTAGCCGGGCTGTTCCAACTCGGCCAGCTCAACCCTGCCAACTGGGAAAACCAAAGTCTATCGATCCAAGACTGGTATAGGAAGATGATCAACAGTGGCACAAAAGAGCAGCGGAACTCGGCGCGCACTATCACAAAGCTCGTTTGCTGGGATTTATGGAATGAGCGAAACCGCAGGATTTTTTAACAAACTAAGCTAGAGATCAGCAAGATCAAGGAGGAGGCTGCAGCATGGAAAATAGCAGGTGCGCCCATACCCATGTACGTTCAATCGTAGAACACCTATCGACCCAGGGTGATTTTACCCTGCCTTTTGGCTCAGGTTCAGGAACGTTAAAACCTGATTGTAACGTATATGTAAAAACACTCCTTCTATCGCAATGAATACGGCAGCCTCCTGCAGTTATTCAAAAAAAAAAAAAGGGACCAACAAGATCTTAGACATAACAAACAAGAACTTTCCATCATCTTTATCCCGTTTCATCCAAACTATTTCACACAAGCTGGGTGTAAAAAATGCAAAACCATGGGAAAGGCATAGAAGTAGAACAAATAGCAAAGTTAGTATGTTTTTTATTTCTTTAGAGATGTGATTGAACAAATCGGAAGTTCCCTTAGGCAATAACAGAAACACCTGTCGAGCAGACCCGCTCGTGATTCCAAGAGAGAGCACATAAAGCAAATCACCAAATGGAAGGATATGCGGGATTAAATCCGCCGAGAGAGCAAGCAACAACAGTCTTTTTTTTTGAATTTTCCACCACACTATATTAGGTCAGCAAGCCGCCTCATTAAAACCCTTCCAGTCCCTTTCGGTACCCTGGGTAGGGAAAGAGTGCGTCTGAAACTTGCCGCCTCAAACAAACACAGATACATCGTTTATTACATCGAATTTAACCGAAGGAGGGGGGTCCCCATCCCAAATAAAAGAACTATTTGAATCAAAGGAAAGTCTAGCTAAGTTATGTGCCACCTTGTTTGCCTCCCTTGGACAATGGATGAAGGAAATATTACCAATGCCTTGAGCAATTTGAAAGCAGTCCGCTAAAATTGCAGTGTACGGGCTCCAGAGATCAATCACTCCCGTACATGCATTAATCAGTTCCAAATTATCACACTCCAAAATAGCTGGTGTACACGCAATTGTTTCCAGCAGTCGTAGCCCCAATCTCACCGCCATAGCTTCTGCAGTTGTAGCATCAAGAAGATTTCTATGCGGATCAGCTGCTCCCGCGATAGCTTCCCCATACTCATTTCTGATTATCGCCGCAATGGCACCAGTATTATTTGGGAAGAAACAGGCATCAACATTTACTTTATAAGTTCGAAACGGAGGTCTCTTCCACATTATTTCTTTTGGCACCGCCAAACCTGTTGAGTGAATAAAATTAGCAGTTAGTGCTTGAATAGAGAAGGCTGACCTTGCCGCTGGTGCAATAGATTCGCCTTTCACCGTTTCACGGCGTTGCCACCAAATATACCAAGCCGCTACCGCAATCGTCTCCTGCAACCCCAACTGACCAAGAACTGGGGATTTTTTTACCGGGCTTCTTAAGATTTCTTCGAGAATAACAGACCCTGATCGATCAACTGATACCGCCTGATTTATTACTTCGTCTAAACCCAAAGCTTGCCAGACCATCTTAGCTCGTCTGCATGTAAACAGGAGATGTCGGATATCCTCCGCCCCTTGAAAACATACCGGACACTCTGCTGAAACCTTAATATGTCTATTAGCAAGAACACACCTCCCTGGAACCAAACCATGCAGTGATCTCCAAATAAAAATTTGACTTTTGAAGGGATTTGTAACTTCCAGAGAATCTCCCAAACCGGATTTTGTCTTGAAGGACCTTGTCCGTCCAGGAGCCTCAATTTGCCACCATATTGATGTTCCCATTCGGTATAGTACGCAGAACGAACCGAAAGGAGAAAGTCTTATTCTTGTGCCAAGCAATAAAGTCATCATTCAAATTCGGACTAATTGGAATTCTGAGCACAAGGTCAGCCTCCATCTGGTTCAGATTTTCACGGATTACTACCTCATTCCACAGACCGGTTACTGGATCAATTAGTTCATCTACCGTCTGAAGTAAGCTGTCGCCTCTAGCCGTCTCAATTTTCCTAGAAGTACTCCCTGGCACCCAATGATCTGTCCATATATTAATATTTCTACTATTACCAACTCTCCAAATGTGCCCTCTTTTAAAAGTTTGAAGACCACTAACAATGCTCTGCCACGTAAAAGAGGAACCCGCCTTCGGTCCTGCATTCAAAAAATTGCCGTGGGGAAAATATTTAGCCCGGAGCACTCTAGCACACAAGGAATCAGGTTGTGTGATCAATCTCCAAGACTGTTTTGCTAGCATGGCTAGATTAAAAGCATGTAGATCTCGGAAACCCATGCCACCATCTTTCTTTGGAATGCACATCCTCCACCAAGCACTCCAGTGCATACGTTTTTCTTCCTCAGTATCCCCCACCAAAAGGCTGCCATAGCATCTGTAAGAAGTATGCAAATATTTTTTGGGATCTTGAAAATTGCCATTGCGAAGACCGGAATAGATTGGATAACAGCCTTCAATAGAATTTCCTTGGCCCCCATAGACAGCTGCTTCTCCTTCCATCCATTCAACCGAGCTATAACCCTCTCAATTAGATACAAGAAATTGTCGCTTCTGTCAATACCAACCATTGCAGGAAGACCAAGATATCTATCGGATAGAGCTTCAGTCATGATGTTTAATTCCGTGCATATATCCCCCTTCAAATTTACATCCACATTAGGACTGAAGAAAATACTACACTTCGCCTGGCTTACCAATTGGCCCGAATTTGCACAATAGGTGTCAAGTACTTGTCTCAACGAGGTTGCATTAACTAAGTCTGCCTTCATAAGGATTAAGGAATCATCAGCAAATAATAAATGTGATACTGATGGTGCATTTATACACACCCTAACCCCCTCAATGCCACGAACCTCCTCTTGATGAGCCAATAAACTTGAAAGTCCTTCCGCACAAATCAGGAAAAGGTAGGGAGAAAGGGGATCTCCCTGCCTTAAGCCCCTTGTAGGAATAAATTCTTCAGTTTCTTGATCATTATATCTAACTTTATATTTCACTGAGCTAACACATGCCATAATCAGCTCCACAAAATCAGAATGGAATCCCAGCTGAATTAACATCCTTTCAAGAAATAGCCATTCCACTCTGTCATACGCCTTACGCCTTTCAAGCAACAACAGTCTTGTTAGAAGAAGAGAAAGAGAAAGAACGGGAGTTGTGCTAGCTCGCCTCCCCCCGCATACCTACGACAAGGCTGAGATAGCTCCACCGTGCTGAGCCGCGACCGCATCTCCTGCGATGGGGACTACACATGCGCCGAAGGCGAGCTCGACTAGGAGAGGCCGCTGGAGACGGATCCACCGTGCTGCCCTTAGGGCATCTCCAGTCGTCCCCCCCAGCGGCCCCCAGGACGCTAAATAGCGCCGTTTTGGGCGAATAGCGCCCTTTTCCTACCAGCCGGCCCCCCAGAAGCCCAAATACCGCCGTTTCGGCGGAAATTAGCGCCGGCGCCCCCAGGCGAAACCCAGCCCACTGGGTTCGGCCTGGGGGGGCCGGCGGAAGGAAAAGCACGTGTGGGACAGCGCTGTCGGTGAGACAACGCTGTCGGCGAGATAACGCATTGTCCCCACCCCGGCTCGCCTTTCCCTCTGCCCGTCTCGCCGTCCCGTCGCCGCCACCACCCCTCCTTGCGCCGCCGCACACAAGCAGCTAGGAAACCCGTGATGCGTGTAAAGCACACGTCCGCTGGGAACCCCAGGAGTAAGGTATGATGAGTGCAGCAGCAAGTTTTCCCTCAGAAAGAAACTAAGGTTGTCGAACCAGGAGGAAATCAACTCTGCCAGAAGGTGTTGGTGAAGGAGTGTAGTGCGGCGCAACACCAGGGATTCCGGTGCCAACGTGGAACCTGCACAACACAATCAAAATACTTTGCCCCAACGTAACAGTGAGGTTGTCAATCTCACCGGCTTGCTGAAAACAAAGGATTAGGCGTATAGTGTGGAAAATGATGTTTGTTTGCAGAGAATGTAAAAGAACAGTGATTGCAGTAGATTGTATTTCAGATGTAAAAGAATGGACCGGGGTCCACAGTTCACTAGTGGTGTCTCTCCATAATAAAATACTAACATGCTGGGTAAACAAATTACAGCTGGGCAATTGACAAAGTAGAGAGGTGCATAACAATGCATATACAAGTCATGATGATTACTATGAGATTTATTTGGGCATTACGACAAAGTACACAGACCGCCATCCAACTGCATCTGTTCCTAAATAGTCCACTTTCCGGTTAGCATCCGCACCCCTTCCAGTATTAAGTTGCAAGCAACAGACAATTGCATTAAGTAAAGCGCGTAATGTAAACAATACAAATATCCTTAGATAAAGTACCGCTGTTTTACCCCTAGTGGCAACAGCACATCCACAACCTTAGAACTTTCTGTCACTATCCCAGGTTAAATGGAGGCATGAACCCACTATCTAGCATAAATACTCCCTCTTGGAGTTAAAAGAATAAACTTGGCCAGAGCCTACACTAGTAACGGAGAGCATGCAAGATCATAAACAACATATGTATTATAGATCAATAATCAACTTAACATAGTATTCAATACTCATCGGATCCCAGCAAACACAACATGTAGCATTACAATAAGATGATCTTGATCATGATAGGCAGCTCACAAGATCTAAACATGATGGCACAATTGGAGAAGACAACCATCTAGCAACTGCTATGGACCCGTAGTCCAAGGATGAACTACTCACGCATCAATCCGGAGGCGGGCATGATGATGTAGAGCCCTCCGGTGATGATTCCCCTCTCCGGCAGGGTGCCGGGAAGAGCTTCTGAACCCTCCCGAGCTAGGGTTGACGACGGCGGCGTCTCTGGAACTTTTCTGGAAATATGGCTCGGGTGTCTAGGGTTTTCCCGAATAGATGACTATATAGGCGAAGGGGCGGCGTCAGCGGAGCTGAGGTGCTCGCTCCCCATAGGCTGGCGCGGCTGTGGGGCCTGCCGCGCCGCCACGTGGGGAGGGAGCCCCTCTGCCCTCCTTCGTCTCCTCTTCGGACTTCTGGAACGTGTCTGGAAAAATAGGGACCTGGGAATTTGTTTCGTCCAATTCCGAGAAAGTTTGCAGAATAACTTTTCTGAAACCAAAAATAGCAGAAAACAGGGAACTGGCACTGTGGCATCTTGTTAATAGGTTAGTCCCGAAAATGCATAAAAATGCTATGAAGTGTATATAAAACATGTAGCTATTGGTATAATATAAGCATGGAACGCAAGAAATTATGGATACGTTGGAGACGTATCAAGCATCCCCAAGCTTAGTTCTACTCGTCCTCGAGTAGGTAAAACGATAACAACAAATAATTTCTGAAGTGACATGCCAACACATAATCTTGATCAAATAATATTGTAAAGCATATGTCATGAATGAAGTGACTCAAGGCAATGGTCTATAGTTTGCTAACAAGTAGATAATGAGTAAACAATGAATCATATAAGCAAAAGCTTTTCATAGATAGTACTTTCAAGACAAGCATCAAAAAGTTTTGCATAAGAGTTAACTCATAAAGCAATAGATTCTAAGTAAAAGGTATTGAAGCAACACAAAGAAGATTAAGTTTCAGCAATGCTTTCAACTTGTAACTTGTATATCTCATGGATAGCTGTCAACACAAAGCAATATAATGAATGCAATATGTAAACATATAAGAATTGTTGCACACAAAGTTGACAAGTGTTTGCTTCAGGGATAGAAAGGAGTAGGTAAACTGACTCAACAATAAAGTAAAAGAAAGGCCCTTCGCAGAGGGAAGCAGGGATTAAATCATGTGCTAGAGCTTTTTAGGATTTGAAACATATAGAGAGCATAAAAATAAAGTTTTGAGAGGTGTTTGTTGTTGTCAACGAATGTTAGTGGGTACTCTAACTACCTTGTCAACCGGACTTTCAAGAGCGGCTCCCATGAAGGACGTTATCTCTACCAGCAAGGTAGATCATCCCTCTTCTCTTTTGTTTACACATGTATTTTAGTTCTTTTTGGATGACACTCCTCCCAACCTTTGCTTACACAAGCCATGGCTAACCGAATCCTCGGATGCCTTCCAACATTCACATACCATGGAGGAGTGTCTATTTGCAATTAAGTTGCTTACTGATAAATCAGGGCAAAACATGTGAAGAGAATTATTAATGAAAGTTGTAATTAATTGGGGCTGGGCACCCCGTTGCCAGCTCTTTTTGCAAAATTATTGGATAAGCGGATGTATATGCCACTAGTCCATTGGTGAAAGTCTGTCAAAAGTAAATGACAAGATCGAAAGATAAAACACCACATACTTCCTCATGAGCTATAAAACATTGACACAAATAAGGAGTAATAGCTTTTGAATAATTTAAAGGTAGCACATGAAGTATTTACTTGGAATGGCAGAAAATACCACATAATAGGTAGGTATGGTGGACACAAATGGCATGGGTTTTGGCTCAAGGTTTGGATGCACGAGAAGCATTCCCTCTCAGTACAGAGTTTAGGCTAGCAAGGTTGTTGGAAGCAAACACAAGTATAAACCGGTACAGCAAGACTCACATGAAAACATATTGCAAGCATTATAAAACTCTACACTGTCTTCCTTGTTGCTTCAAACAATTTACTAGAAAATATCTAGACTTTAGAGATACCAAACATGCAAACCAAATTTTCAACAAGCTCTACGGTAGTTCTCTACTAATAGACTTTAACTACATGATGCAAAAACTTAAACATGAAATACTTGAGAGCTCAAAACAATTGCCAAGTGTCAAATAAAACAAGACAATGATCTAGGTATGTGTCTTTTTGATATACCATTTATCACATGTTGCATTTTCTGTTCCAACCAAACACCAATCAATTTATTTCAGCATAGAACTCTTCAAATGATATTAATGCAGCAAGAGAGCATTTACAAACAAGTACTAACAGCTCGAAGAGATGCATGAAAAACAGGAGCTAAAGTACTGCAGTAGCTAGCTAAGAATACTCAACAAATATAAGTGAAGAACATGAGTATTCATATGAAAAAGCGGAGCGTGTCTCTCTCCAATACAAGGATTGCTAGGGTCCGTTTATTCAAACAAAATAACAAAACAAAAATAAAGCACACAGACGCTCCAAGTAAAATACATAAGATGTGGAAGAATTAAAATATAGTTTCACTCGAGGAAACCTGATAAGTTGATGATGAAGAAGGGGATGCCTTGGGCATCCCCAAGCTTAGACGCTTGAGTCTTCTTAAATATTGCTGGGGTGAACCACGGGGGCATCCCCAAGCTTAGGCTTTTCACTCTTCTTGATCACATCATATCATCCTCCTCGCTTGATCCTTGAAAAATTCCGCCACACCAAAACTCAAAGTAGTTCTCATTAGAGGGTTAGTGCATAATCAAAAATTCACATGTTCTACTGTGACACAATCATTACCAAAGCTTCTGGACATTAACTACAGCCACTGATGTTTAATGGAGCAAAGAAATCCAATCAAACATAGTAAAAGAGGCAATGCAAAATAAAAGGCAGAATCTGTCAAAACAGAACAGTCCGTAAAGACGAACTTTTTCGAGGCACTTAACTTGCTCAGCTGGGAAAACTCTAGTCTAATAAAAGTTGCGTATATATATGAGGAACATGCCTGAATTTTTTCAGAATTTGTCGAATTTTCTTCTGTGAGTACTGCTCAAAACCGTGGACAGCAAAAATCTGTCACTGTGCAGAAATTCGAATCTAGTAGCAACTGTTATTAGAGACCTTACTTGGCACAACAATGCAAGAAAATAAAGATACAAAGGAGATGTTACAGAAGTAAGCAAACTCCTTGACTCAAAAAATAAAAAAATTGCAGAAATAAAACAATGGGTTGTCTCCCACAAGCGCTTTTCTTTAACGCCTTTCAGCTAGGCGCAGAAAGTGGATATCAAGTGTTCTCAAGAGAAGAAGCATCAATAGCATAATTTGCTCCTTTAAGTTTAGGAAATTCTTGAGAAGAAAATTTGAGCAAACCACTGCATGATTCATTAACTAACCCACGAAACTCTTTATTAGTTTGAACCAAATTGACAAATGTGGGTTTTGGTTTAGACACTTTTGGCACATATATGAGATTCTTCCCTTTGTCTAATGGAGGTTGCTTTTTAGTTTCAAATGAAGACAAAGTAGTACTTAAAGCATCAATAACTCTTTCTAACTCTCCAATCCTAGAGTTATGATTATCATGGATAGCACAAGTTTCTAAAACAACAATTGTCGTGGGGTTGTCACGGCAGATGTTACCCGGAGGTAACTTGATTGTTGGGGCAAGGCGCCTTGATCCTTCAGGAGATGGTTTAGCTCTACGGGGGAAAAAGGTTTACCCAGGTTCAGCCTCTCCATTGGAGATAAAGACCTACTTCCTGCTTTGTTGTTATTAATCTCGAAGTCTCGATAACTCGGCTACTACAACAGAACCGAGTTACGAGACAGGTTACAGGGATTTCGCTTGATAGCGGTGATGTCGATTGATGCTAACTTGTCTAGAACTTATCTTTCTATGTCCTAGAAGCCCGCTTATATAGATGCCGGGTCTCCTGGACTTACAGGAGTAAACCGAGTAACATACGAACTAGGAATCCTACTCTAGGTTCTTCTCGCCCTTCCGTAGCCTCCAAGTCACCCGGTTTCTTACTTCAACCGGACTCCAGCTCTTCTAGGTCCTTCCTTCCAGGGACGAGTCAAGTTTAAGTATACACGCCCAAATATAACTCGGCCCTTATCTTGTACACATTACTCGGATTGGGCCTTGGGCCGTTCGACTGATCTTTCCTGGTCCTTAGTATACCTGGTTATTATCCCCCCAACAGTAGTCCCCAAGTTTGACTTGAATAAGCTCGTCAGTTGCTTCACTTGATAATCTTGATCTTGATATGATTACTCGAGGGCAGCTGCTGATGGGATTATCCGGGTTAAACTCCTGAAAACAAAACAATCATTAAAACTTATAACGTCCGAGTTATCGGGCCAGCTCTTTTCAGGCGGCTCTCTTATAACCCGGCTTTCATTCTACACTTAATCGCGAACAGTCAACGACCAGAGAATATTCCCTGACATTTTTCCTCGTATCTTTGACCCGCAGTCACAAGGATCTTATCTCCTCGATTTCCGCACTCCTAGGGTTTCACCCTGGGTTATAAATAAGGGCCCGCAGTAAAAAATGGACTTCACTTTCCCCATTCACCGCGCCCTTCATCTTCAACCTCCAGCTCTCTCTCTCTCCAAGCTAGGGTTAGGGTTTGTCTTTGCTCGCCGCGCCGCCGCCTGAAGCCGGACCACCGCGCTGCCGTTGCAAATCACCGGGGAATCGACTCCGCACCAGATCTCCACGAGGTCCGGTAAGCTTTTTCACCTCCGCACCTGTTTCTATCTAGATCTGAGCCTTGCATTTTCTCGAGCTGTTCTTGAGTTCTTTCTTTTTCAATCTTTTCTTCTTATTTTCCAGATCTTCAAATCCAATGGCCCCCAAAGGTTCGAAGAAGTTGAAGGCCAAGGCCAAGCGCAGTAAAGACGCCACTGCGTCAGCATCAATGAAGATCAAGAAAACAGCCAAGCCCACATCAAAGATCGCTGCAAACTGGGCAAAATCTATCGCATCTCAGACCAAGCTCGAAGAACTTGCTGAGTCTGGAGTTCTTCCTCTTCAGTCGGAAATCGATTGGAGGGGGACTGAAGAGGAGACTCGGCCTGAGCCCCAAGAAGGTGAAGTAATCTGTTTCCTTGAGCACGTCACCGGGGTTTTCGCCCCCCGGGTCATCCTTTCTTTCGTGATCTCCTTCATCATTACAAGCTCTGGGTCTTCGATCTTGGACCCAACTCTATTTTAAACATCAGTAATTTCATCGTTCTCTGTGAATCATACCTGTGCATTCCTCCCAACCTAGCTCTTTTCCTTGAATTGTTCGCGTGCAAACCTCAACGTGAACACAAAGATGGACCCCTCCTAGTTTGCGGTGGTGTCTCAATTCAACGCCGCAAAGGCTCTGCCATGCCTTCACTAGATCTTCACACCCACGTGAAACACTGGCAGAAAACCTTCTTTTACTGCAAAGCCAGAGTTCCATCTGGAGAACACCCTTTACCGGGTTATTCTACCGAGCACCTCACTATCCACGACAACACAAGGTCCTTTGCACCTGATACTGAGAGGATAGCTCTCCAACCACTTCTCAAGAAAATCTCTGTCCTTGTTAAGCACGGACTTCGTGGCACCGATCTGATCAAGACATGGATGGGTTGGCGAATTCAGCCCAACAGTATTCGCAAGAAGCTTCTCTGCGATTACTCGGGCCATCTGACTGACTCTCTCCGTTACTCGGAGAAGGCCTACCCCACCACTGCTCTGAACAAGGCTATCAAAGCCTTCCTTGCTGAAAAAGTTGAAGCGATCAAAGACAATGGTCTTCTGCCATTCCGCAAAAGTAACCCGGCACCACCAGTGAGTACCGACTAATAAATATGTTGATAACTTATTATTTTTCAATTGTATACTGATCATTTTACTCGTCCTTTGTTACTAGGATTCTGATGTCTGGTGGCAAGTTGAAACTCCTCCTGCTACTCCTGAAGCGGATGAAGATGAAGATGAAGATGAGGACGATGAGGTGTCCTCCGAATCAAGTGAAGAAGAAGGTGAACTTGACTCCCTTGGACATTATTTCATGGACTTAACTCAGAATGACCCCACTTTATCTCATCCAAACTTTACAACACCAGAACCGATTGATAAGGCTGCTGAGCCAACTGACAAGACGGCCGAACCGACTGATAAGGCCTCCTCCCAATCACCCGGATCCAGCTCTGAAGAGACTGAATCAGCCGCAACTGGGAAAAGGAAATCCCGACCTATCTGCGCCAAGGTGCCATATTCTCGCATGACAACTGAACCATATACTTTTTCCGCTATGCAAAAACTCAATCAATATCTTCTTGCAAAGTCTTCGCAGAAACCTACTGAACCTCCTAACAAGAGGCGTGCCACCCGGAACTCTCCAGGTGAAGATCCTCTTAACCCGGGGATCCCATATGTTGCATCACCACGTCGTCCTGGTACTTTTAATCTTTCAGACAGTGAACTCCAAAAACATCCATCTGATAGTTATCCTTTAGCCGGTCAATTTCGAGTTGCTAAATCACACTCACTAACAGTTTCCTCAGGCTCGAGCAACGATCTTCCTCGAGACGTTGTAGTCAATACCGGGTAATAATCTCTCTCAAATGCTTTGTACTTTCAATATGTTTCTTCTCTTCACTCTTATACATAATAATCTGTACCTTGAAACTTATAGGGCCAAGGCAACTCTCAGTGGCGCACCAAGCCCTCCCATTGCTGAGGAGGATGATGATGCCACCCCTGAAAAAGCTGCTGGGCCGACTGATAATTTGAACACAGAGATCCCCACTACTTCACCAACCACTGCTGCTGCTGCTAACCCAGATGTTGAAGTTCTGGGATCTCGTACTGTGGAACGAACTGGTCCCGAGACTGCTGCTGCCAAAGTTGTAACACCTGAGAAGAAAACAGCTCCTTCTCCGACTGAAAAGGCCGAAGCTTCTACTATGCCTACTTTTAGCAAGATGAACTTCGAAGGCCTGCTAAAAGAATACAACGCGCTCAAATTGTCTGAGAGCAAGATTGTGGAACTTCTCATCCACGAGCATCAGGTACCTTTTTTCTCAATATCTCACATATTCTATCCAGTCCCCAAGTATCGAATGATCTGTCCTCAGTCACTCGGTACTTGCAAAATATATTACCATTACTTCACTTTTCAATTTTCAAAGTATCCTAGTCCCCAAGTTCCGGGTATTAGTCTACAATTACCCGGTACTTGTTAGCATGCACCATCAATACCATAACTTCAAGAAACTGCATCCGCATGAACTTTCAAATCCTCATAACCCCCAAGTATCGGGTAATCAGTTTACGGTCACCTGATACTTTGAGATATTGAATTTACTTTTAATGTACAACTTTTTTCAAATACTCATAACCCCAAGTACCGAGTGATGTGCTTGCCAATCACTCGGAACTTGTATAAATATACTTGTGTATCAAATTTTTCTTGCTATCGACTGGACTTACTTGCCATTTTCAAATCATAACAGTCCCCAAGTGCCGAGTAATTTGCTTGTAAATCACTCGGAACTTGTACTATCTCATACCTGTATCACCTCTTTGCTTCAGATATACACCAATTAGCTTGCAATACCGACTGAAAATTCTTTCAGTCCCCAAGTCCTGAGCCTCTTGCCCTCTAGAAATTTGAAAATTCTAAACCATCTAACTCAGTGTCATCTTTGCTCCCTTTTTTTTACAGAAACATGCTGACCATGATAAAATTCTTGCCAAGACCAATGAACTCCTTGATGCTGAAACCAAACTCCGCAAAGAGACTGAAACTCACGCCTCCAATCTTGAAATTGAGGTGGATAAGCTGTCTGAACAAAATGCGAAGTTGAAGAAGGAGCTGAAAGACTCCCAAGAGGAATACAAAAAGGTCTGGGACAAAATGATCAGCGGCCAGAAACACCTTGAGACTCTGAAGACCCATATCAAGGAAATTCTAGCACCACTGATTGGTAAGTGTTATTTGCTTATACTCAATTCATTTATCACCCGTCCTTTGCTATGTTATAACTCTTTCTGCATCCCTCAGGTGAAAAAGAAGCTCAAGTCCGGAGATCATCACCAGACCGACTGAATTGTCTGAATACTATCATCCAGCACTTCCAACTCGGATCTGCTGAAGTCATCAAGGCTGTTCGAGGAAGCTTCACTCCTCCCCAGCAAATTTTCGATCTTCTGGTGCAATTATCAACCGTCCCCCAGTAGTTTGATCTCTGGAAACGCTCAGCATGCTGAACCGGGGTAATGCGTGGCCTTGCACTTGCCAAGGCATACCACCCCCGTATTGACCCGGCCCCTCTGATCAAGGGCTTTCCTCAGTACAACGCTGATGGAACCAAATTCGGAGGCAAGGACTTCAAGGCCATCAAAGCTCAAACCCGGTATGTGGCAAGTAAAATCGCAGACACTCTTGATCTCTCGGAATTTCAAGATGCAGTTGATGAAGCCAATGAGCTGATCCCCACTCCTGAACCTGATAACATGGACCTGCTGGCTGAATTCCGAGAATCAATCACCAAGAAGAAAGCTACGGGTCCAAGTTCTTCAACTCCGGCTGTTCCACCTCCAGGCCGTGCTCCAACACCGAGCAATTCTTTTACTAACTTCTCCCAGGGATTTATCAAGTTTATCAGTATTATCAAGTAGTACTCTCAATTTATCATCAACACCTGAAAGATTATTCTCTGTGCACTCCAGCTTTTTAAGGACATCCTCAAGAGAAATTCCAATTTTAGTTTCATTAACAGGTGGTATCCCAACTAGACTCTCAATGATATAGCTAGCTTCTAAAGCAGGTGTACCCAGGAAATTCCCTCCTGTTAAAGTGTCCAAAACATATCTATACCAATTGGTGATGCCAACATAAAAATTCCTAAGAAGGATTATAGTGGAATGTTTCTTAGCACACCTATGATGAGCATCACTAATTCTATACCAAGCATCTTTCAAACTTTCTCCACTTAGTTGCTTAAAAGAACGAACCTCAACTTCAGGAGTACTCATTTTAGCAAAAATAAAAGACAAAACCGAAATAACAAAGTAAATGCAAGTAACTAATTTTTTTGTGTTTTTGGTATAAAGATGCAAACAAGACAATAATAAAAATAAAGTAAGCAAGACAAAAACAAAGTAAAGAGATTGGGTGTGAGAGACTCCCCTTGCAGAAGCAACTCTAAATCGCCAGAAAATAAATCTTGACAGGGATGTAGAGGTCTTCTGACTCAGAGCAGTTTTGACCTCCCCGGCAACGGCGCCAGAAAATATGCTTGATGCGTGTAAAGCACACGTCCGCTGGGAACCCCAAGAGGAAGGTATGATGAGTGCAGCAGCAAGTTTTCCCTCAGAAAGAAACCAAGGTTGTCGAACCAGGAGGAAATCAACTCTGCCAGAAGGTGTTGGTGAAGGAGTGTAGTGCGGCGCAACACCAGGGATTCCGGTGCCAACGTGGAACCTGCACAACACAATCAAAATACTTTGCCCCAACGTAACAGTGAGGTTGTCAATCTCACCGGCTTGCTGAAAACAAAGGATTAGGCGTATAGTGTGGAAAATGATGTTTGTTTGCAGAGAATGTAAAAGAACAGTGATTGCAGTAGATTGTATTTCAGATGTAAAAGAATGGACCGGGGTCCACAGTTCACTAGTGGTGTCTCTCCATAATAAAATACTAACATGCTGGGTAAACAAATTACAGCTGGGCAATTGACAAAGTAGAGAGGTGCATAACAATGCATATACAAGTCATGATGATTACTATGAGATTTATTTGGGCAT
This sequence comes from Poa pratensis, assembly GCA_947311845.1. Taxonomy (NCBI): domain Eukaryota; kingdom Viridiplantae; phylum Streptophyta; class Magnoliopsida; order Poales; family Poaceae; genus Poa; species Poa pratensis. Next base: position 63,799,010 of record CAMZMU010000051.1, on the reverse strand, counting down.
TACGACAAAGTACACAGACCGCCATCCAACTGCATCTGTGCCTAAATAGTCCACTTTCCGGTTAGCATCCGCACCCCTTCCAGTATTAAGTTGCAAGCAACAGACAATTGCATTAAGTAAAGCGCGTAATGTAAACAATACAAATATCCTTAGATAAAGTACCGCTGTTTTACCCCTAGTGGCAACAGCACATCCACAACCTTAGAACTTTCTGTCACTATCCCAGGTTAAATGGAGGCATGAACCCACTATCTAGCATAAATACTCCCTCTTGGAGTTAAAAGCATAAACTTGGCCAGAGCCTACACTAGTAACGGAGAGCATGCAAGATCATAAACAACATATGTATTATAGATCAATAATCAACTTAACATAGTATTCAATACTCATCGGATCCCAGCAAACACAACATGTAGCATTACAATAAGATGATCTTGATCATGATAGGCAGCTCACAAGATCTAAACATGATGGCACAATTGGAGAAGACAACCATCTAGCTACTGCTATGGACCCGTAGTCCAAGGATGAACTACTCACGCATCAATCCGGAGGCGGGCATGATGATGTAGAGCCCTCCGGTGATGATTCCCCTCTCCGGCAGGGTGCCGGGAAGAGCTTCTGAACCCTCCTGAGCTAGGGTTGACGACGGCGGCGTCTCTGGAACTTTTCTGGACATATGGCTCGGGTGTCTACGGTTTTCCCGAATAGATGACTATATAGGCGAAGGGGCGGCGTCAGCGGAGCTGAGGTGCTCGCTCCCCATAGGCTGGCGCGGCTGTGGGGCCTGCCGCGCCGCCACGTGGGGAGGGAGCCCCTCTGCCCTCCTTCGTCTCCTCTTCGGACTTCTGGAACGTGTCTGGAAAAATAGGGACCTGGGAATTTGTTTCGTCCAATTCCGAGAAAGTTTGCAGAATAACTTTTCTGAAACCAAAAACAGCAGAAAACAGGGAACTGGCACTGTGGCATCTTGTTAATAGGTTAGTCCCGGAAAATGCATAAAAATGCTATGAAGTGTATATAAAACATGTAGCTATTGGTATAATATAAGCATGGAACGCAAGAAATTATGGATACGTTGGAGACGTATCAACCCGCCGTCCAGCCCCGCCACGCCGCCGGCGCCGCCCACTCCCTCCGCCGTGATCTAGCCACCGGGGAGATTCTCGGGGCGAAACCCGTCCACCCTGCCCGCAAGGTGTTCGGCGTTCCGCCCGACCCAGCCATGGACTCCGACACCGAGGAGATGCTCGCCGAGCTCTTCGACGAGGAAGATCAGGCCGCCATCAACGACGAAGAACACCTGCTGATCTTGGCCGGCCTCGCCGGCTTGCTCGCCTACGAGGCGGGGCCGCGGCGTGTTGGATCGACGCGCGGTCGCTGCAAGAGCAAGCCGAGGCAGCGGTACGAGGGGTACTGCATCCTCTACTCCGACTACTTCGCCGATGATCCTACGCAGGACGAGAAGGTGTTCCGGCGCCGTTTCAGGATGAACCGCAAGCTCTTCCTCAAGATCATGCATGCCATCCGGGAGTTCGACACCTACTTCAAATTGAAGAAGGACTGCACCGGCACGTTAGGCTTTACATCAATTCAGAAGTGCACGATGACCATGAGGTTGCTTGCGTACGGTGCTCCCGCTGATGCACATGATGACTATCTGCGCATGAGCGAGTCCACGGCCCTTGAGTGCTTGAACAAGTTCTGCCGGGCAGTGGTGGCAGTGTTTGGGCCAAAATACTTGCGATCACCCAATGAGGAAGACACTGCTCGCCTTCTCGGAGAGAATGAAGCAAGAGGCTTTCCTGGGATGCTTGGTAGTATCGACTGCATGCATTGGACATGGAAGAACTGTCCATTTGATTGGCAGGGGATGTACAAGGGAAAGGAAGGAGAGTGCTCGGTGATTATTGAGGCCGTGGCTTCATATGATCTATGGATTTGGCATTCATTCTTTGGTATGCCAGGAACTCACAACGACATCAATGTCTTGCAGTGCTCGGATGTCTTTGCCGAGCTTGTCGAAGGCCATGCTCCCCCTGTGAACTACGAGATCAATGGGCACCAGTACACAAAGGGCTACTATCTTGCAGATGGAATCTAACCGAAGTGGGCAACATTAGTGAAGAGCATCTCCAACTCTGTGCCAGGAAGCGCGAAGGCTTGGTTTTCGGAGTGCCAAGAGGCTTGCAGAAAGGATGTTGAGCGGGCATTTGGCGCGCTGCAGTTTCGATTCGCTGTTGTCCGGTACCCAGATATGACTTGGTCGAAGTCCAACATGTGGGAGGTGATGCAGTGTTGTGTGATCTTGCACAACATGATCATTGAGAGTGAGCGGGATCACCCGGTGCCTGACAATGAGGCAAGTGCACCATACTACCGTCAGGGTCCTCTTGCAGAGGTTGATCACCAGGTGCCGGCATCATGGACAACCTTCCTCACCACGCGCCGGGAGATTCGAGACGCTGCAACACATCAAGCTCTACAGAATGATCTGGTGCAGCACTTGTGGGCGCGCAAGGGCAATGGCAATGCTGATAATGACGATGCCAATGCCTAGTATGATTTGTTCTATTTGCTTGCATTATTGAACTATTTATTTATGTGTGGATTTGTATGTTAAACTATTTATTTGTGTGTGGATTTGTTGTTAAACTATTTCTACGTGTGAATTTGTATGCCAAAAAGGGCCGGCCTTCGTTTATGCCAAAATACGGTCGAATCGCCGGCTGGGGGGCGGCCTGGGTTCATGACTGGAAAATGCACCCCCCTAGGATGCTGATTCGCGCCGTTTGACGCCGCGGCGGCCCAAAAATACGCCGTTTTGGCCCCTGGGGGGGCCGAACGACTGGAGATGCCCTTAGACGCATCTGAAGAGAAGACCTGTGCCTGCGGCCTGGGGTCGATATAAAGGCAAGCTCCAGCGCCCGCGGCTGCCTACGCGCATGGCCTGCCAGGCGGAGGCGAGGTGCCCGAGAAGCCGTGGCCGTGTGAGCCGGTTGTTCTCCAGGTACTCGGCCGGAGCGCCACCGCGCTCAACCGGAGTCATGGAGAGTTGGAGACGAGTACCTCCTGTTGATGGCGACAGCATCTAGCTGGGCTCGTGGCTAGGGGAAGGAGAGGATTTCTTTTTGCTGGTTACAACGGGATATTTGGTTTTGCCAATACTCGGCAAAATACCTTGGATGCTGAGTTGAAAAAACAATCATACAAATTTTCCGGTAGTGACGCGACGGTTGATTTGCTTCTTCCTCAGCCAGCGTCGTCTTCTCTACTCTACTCGTCACGCATCTGCTTGTTGGGCCTCGGTCGACTTTATGTCCTATCTATCCAGACGGATCATTTTGCGTGGAGAAGACGACTACGGCTCTAGCTAGTACTTGGTGCAACAAAAAGCCACCATTTCTCTCCGGGAATCTAGCTAGAGCAACTTTATTACATAGGCATGCGAAAACCGAATCCATGATACAGAATCGAATCGTGCATTGCTAGTATGATATTATGATGAATGGATATCCCAATCCAAATCCAAGAAACGAAGGCTAGAAAATGCATGATGCAACAAGATGCGTGATACCCAAATCCCATTAATTCGTACCCTCCATGCGTAGTAGTTGGGTACGTACCACATGAACAGTCGTCCACGAATTTGTTTCCGGACATCCAAAATGCATACCCAGATAGAGAACGATGATGCTCTTTTGTGACCAGCCAGCCGTGCCCACTCGCCTTGGTGCCGGAGCCGATGGATCGAGCACCAACTGCGCCGCAGCGGAGAAGGATGAATGTGTCGTCGTCCTCCACGTGGATCACATCACGGAGCAGGAATTGGGGTCCTCCTCAGCGGAGTAAACACCATAGTGCTGGTAGAAGGGATCGCAGGGGGGCTTTTGTTTCATCTGCTTCTTCTTCCCCTTTCTACGCTTCTTCTTGCTTCCGTGGCCAGCTGCTGCCACGGTACTAGTCTTCTTCATGGCAACGTCGTCTTTCTTCTTCTTCGCGTCCTGGTTGTTGATCTTGTTCCCCTTCCCCGTCTAATAAATTAGACGAGAATAAGATGGATTAGCTAGCTACGCCTACGCAGCAGGAAATTAATAATGAATCAATACGCATGCATGAGGAAGTCGATCGGGCTTACTGAGCCGGCTTTCGCGTTTGTGCTGGGATGACCACGTGCTGCGACCTGCGTCTGAAGGCGGGCGTCGTTGGCGATGCCGAGTTCTAGGAGGCAGTTGTTGATCCTCCTCTCGACGTCGTCGAACCTGCCGGCCTGCCTGCCGCTGGCCAGGAGCCTGGAGAGCCAGCCGCTGCGCCGGCTGCAGGACTGGACCAGCTTGAGCGCGCCGGCGAGGGCATCCTTGAGCCTGCCGAGCACCAGCCTCCTCGTCGCCGTGTCGTTGGCCGCCTTGGAGTCACGCAAGAGGCCGCTGATGGCCCGCACGCGCTGGGCCAGATCCAGGCACCTGCTCTTGTTCCGGCGAGCCGTCCTCGCCGCCGTGGCGATCTCTTGCACGATCTTGAGGATCAGGCTCAGTAGGTCCATTTCGGCACCCCGCAAAAAAATGAACAAGAGACTAGCTAGTTCGCTGGAGAGCACTATTTATACTTGAGGCGTACTCCAGGTCTCCAGCACTGGACTGATGACGGAGTGACGGAGGAGTCGACGTCAACACGGGTGGTTTCGGCGACGCGTTTGCGTTTTGCTTTGCTTTTGCTCTAAGTTTCCTCTGTCGATCCTTTGCTTTTGAGATGGAAGGAGCAGCGACGGCTTGGTCGCGCACGAGATCTCGGTCGACCACGCTGTCGATGATTCCGTCTCCGTGGATGGCGACGTTGCGGTCGGGTCCTCCGTGTATCAGCGCTAGATTAGACTAAAATTAACGCTATTTATCCATTCGCTTGCCCCACGGAAATCGATAAGACAGCAAACAAGATAAGGATGGATCAAAAGACGCACCATGAGCCTGATTGCATGAACGCCTCCAGCACAGTACCTATCGGGCTCGCCTGCCAGCTGCCGCCCTGTCCCCGTCTATTGCTTCTCTGCCCTCGTCCAACTACCGCCGCGGGTTGGAAGCAACCAGCCGCCAAGGTCACAGCCTCGCCGTCGACCCCATCGATCGGTTGATTAGGAACCAGCCGCCAAGATACTTTGTACTTCCTGTTATGTGTACTTTTTACTCTCACTTCTATGTACTTGGTATTTCCTGTTCTGTGTACTTTTATACTCTGTTTTCTGTGTACTTATACTCCATGTGTCTGTGTAGTTTATACTCCGTCTTCTGTGTACTTTTTTACTTCATGTTCTGTGTACTTTATACTCCATTTTCTGTGTACTCGTACTCTGTGTGTCTGTGTACTTTGTACTCTCTGTTATGTGTACTTTGTTCTCCTTAATCTGTGTACTTGTACTCCGTGTTACTTCGGTTATTTTTGCGTTTCGGTTTTCAGTGTACTCCAACAGCAACAAAGCCTATAGATATTTTTGGACAAAACGCGAAAGCAGGCATACTCGCTCACGATCTGGTACTACCAAGTGAGCTGTCAGAGTGACATACGTCAGCTGCGCTCGTCTTGCGCACGTACTGACCTTCTTAAACGAAACCTTTTTTTATGATACCCATATCTTCTCTATGTCTCAAATGCATCGAACTCATGCATGGATGGGACTTCGGGCGATCAGGCCTGCAGCAGATGGATGTTTGGGCTGCTAGGATTTGCGCGAATGGCAACGCAAGTTTAGACTAGTCACAATGGGGAGTATCATATACTAGTATCATGCACATGATACTAGTCTATGTTACTACCTCCACAATGGGTAGTAACATATGAGTGGTATCATATAATACTGTATTTATTAGGTTGTAGATTCATATTGCATTGGAATCCGTTATGTTACAATATCTATCTATGATACCACTATCACCTCTCTCTTCATTAATTGCAGTGCCATGTCATCTTTTTGCCAACATGGCATGCATGATACTACCTATGATACCCCCATTGTGGCTAGTCTTATTAGTTTTGGTACAGCATTTATGGTTCTTCGTGCGTGCAGGAAATTACTAGTGTATAACTTGAATACTGATTGTTTTAACCACTGCATATATTTAAAAATACAGAGAAGGCATCATCCTAAATTTTTGAAATGCTCACATGCTTGTTTGAGTAATGTTCTGTGGGTATGCTTCTATTTATTGAGGTTTAGAATTTGCTACTGGTAGTAATGTTCTGTAATCTGGTTGGATCGAATTCATGGTCCTGTGCATGTGGTGTAGGACGTGACCTTGTTGCTCGTGCTTAGTTTGTCAATTAGTATTTATACGACTATATTGGGCGTGGTCATGATTAATTACGTTGGTACAGGATCCTGAATGGACCGTTGAGTCAATGATAAAGTGTGTGTGCGGCGAAATTCCTCGCAACATAGCGAATCCATGACGCCATCCCGCCTTCCAGTATATATAAATATCGGGACACCTGCCTCACACCTCTTGCACACTTGTTCCATTATCGCCACCATAGGTACCCTCGCCCAGTGATCGTCGTCGTACCCTCGCCAGTTCATCCATGACTATTGTTCTGGTAAATTCCACGAACATGGATCATCGTCGTACCTCCGCAGCAGCTGCGGCCGGGAACGCTGTACGTACTACTCCCTGCTGCAGCTGGCCGCGCAGCATCGTCCGTCAAGCTCAAGCGGCTGCCAGCATCGAATATCCGGGTACCATGTGCATGCATGTTTCATTTGGTCGCTAATACGCTCTACTGTGTTTAATTTGGTGATTTGGTCCTCTAAAGCCGAACTCATCTTACCAGGGTGCCGTACTTTGCTTCATGGTCGTCTCGGCCGACGCCACTTCCGGAACAGCTGTCGGGCTCTCCATCGCATGGGTCGTGGCTCTACTCATACTCGTGGCGTTGCCGTATTACTGGCTCGTGGTTAAGGCCAGGGGCGGAGCTCCTACTACCTTACTATTGACAAAAATACTCAGATGCACGTGTTTTTCTGTACAATTTGAGTGGTCGTACATTAAAAAGGGACTCTGTATGAGAAATCTACGTTTGTTTTTATTCAACACTACATAAAGTCGATTCCGAAGTGAAAAGAGAGAGTAGGTCTAGTCTATATCTAACAAAACCGAACTCTAAACAATGTTTCAGGTGGGTTAGTAGGACTTTAGAGTATTTTGGCCAGCTTCTGGGGAGGCCGTAATCAGCTTTAGTTATATAATGAATTATATTTTACGATGCTTTGAATTTGTATATTTATTGATTTAAAATTTTAATTGTGTTAGTTCAATCAATGTTTTTCTAACAAGTGAGGACACATGTTTACTCAACTGGAAAAATGTTGGTTGACAGCTCTCATATAAAATATCAGTTTGCGTAAAAATAACATAATAATTCTAAGTTTTGATGGAATGGTAACAAAAAAGGGAAAATCAAGAAAAGAGCAAGACATCTGTTCCTTCTTGATTATTTTACCGTGCGGACACCTTCCATTGCTATAGACTATATTAACATCGATTTTGACCAGCTTAAATGAACTATCTTTAGAAATCCTTCGAAACTTCTCTTGTCTCGAATATTTTCGATTTTTTTTCTTTTGAAAGTTGTCTTGCATTTAACAAAACATGTCAAATGAATATTTTTTTTGATAAAATGTCAAAGAGTTTCCTTTGTTCCAACCAATAAAAGAACGAGATGACAAACTGCTGACTTTATTATATCTATGAACCAAATAAAAGGGTTATCATAGATCAATTTGATGTTTACATGTTTACTTATTGTACTCATACATATGTCTTTACTTTATATGTTGTACATGTTTGAAGTGCGAGAAATCAATGCAACTAATTGATCATAAATTTCTGTTATATACATATGTCTTTACTTTATATATTGTACATGTTTGAAGTGTGAGAAATCAATCCAACTAATTGACCATAAATTTATGTTATCCATGAATTTGAAAGGAGAGCTCAGTCTAACTTAAGGATATATAATTAATTTATGCTTTAAAGCCACCTCGCTTTTTTTTCCCTATAGTGAACTTTGATGATTTTTTATTAGTTAAATACATAACTATTCCCGTTGATTAATTTTAAAAATTTAGACAATTAAAACTTATGTATTCATTAAAAAATGATAGCTTACCATGGGGGGTGGGGGCCATTGCCCCCCCCCCCCCCCCCCCCCCCCCCCCCCCGCCCCCGCGTCAAAATGATTCTAACTAAACAGTGATATATGTTTCTGACTCCGCCCGTACCTAAATTTTGGACAGCGTGACTATCTGTGTGCAACCCTCGGCTCCGACAACAAACCGCATGACTGTCTTCCTCCAGGCAGTCGCAGCAGCAGGCGCTTTCATGCTTGGGACAGCAGCCGTCATGAACGCCTTCCTGTGAAACAAGTAATGCGCGCTGCCATGTGAAAGGTCAAGCAATGCCCGCGTTACGTTACCTTGTGAAATAAAATGAAACTTCTTAGTGGCATGAAGGTGCCGGTTAATTAACATGTGTCCCCTGCAACGTTCTATTCGATTTGCTTGATTGTAAACCGAATCTATGAATAAAATTTGATCCACTTTCGCATTTCATGTTTCAATGCCCAACATGAATTAAGTACATATGGACAAGTGTTGTTCAAAACATTTTATTTTGCAACACCAAATCCTCGCCGAGCTCGTCGCCGCCATCGGCTGAGGCCGCCCAGAGCAGATCGAACCACGCCATTGTCTCCGCCTCGGCTTCCTCTACCTCTCGGATGGGTTAATCGAGCCGGGACGCATTACATCTCCGGGAAATCGAGCTCTCCTTCCACTGCGGCCGCCGCGCTCCGGGCAGGATCGCCGTCGACTCGGACCTCCTCCGTCCTCTCCGAGAACTTTCATGCATCAAGGGTGAGCTTGCGGTTCTCCTGGACATCTCCATCCTCCTCCTCTCCCTCTACTTCGTCGTGTAGCCGTAGCTCCGCCGTAGCCCGTGGCCCGCCGCCGCACGGCCTCGTCGCCGGAGCACTTCCCGGGCGACCATTACGTCTATAAATTTTTTTGAGTTGCTGTCCAGAAACAGATTTCTGGCTGTCACCGTACGAAATTATAAAACATTAAAGAACATGATCTGGGTCTGCAGATTTTTGACTGTAAGCATCAGGGTTTTATCTAACTTTCGTTAGTTTTAAGTTTTCTATTTGAGGTGTCCTAGTATTTCGAAAAAAATCATCTTTACAGTCTGTTCTGTTTTTGAGAGATTCTGTCTTTGTTCTTATATTGCTTCTTTTACGGGCAAGGTTGAGTTCTTTTGAGAGCTAGAACATCACTTAGATCTTTGTGGCAGTAGCTAATGTTTACGAACAAGAACATTTAATTTGTTAAGTGAGAACTGAAGATGGATTTTTTTTGTTGAGAACTAACCCTCTAATGTAGTTCGTGAGAAGTTTTGCGCGAAGAAAGTTTTTAATTGTTGAGAGAACGAGGTGATGAAAGAAGATCAAGAAGGGATTAAAGCTTAAGCTTGGGTAGGCTCCCCTGGACCTCCACCAAATATTCAAGAAGTCTCAAGCGTCTAAGCTTGGGGATGCCCAAGGCATCCCGTTCTTCATCAACAAATCATCAGGTCGATCCCATAACTCTATATTTTTATCCCTTTACATATTATGTGTTGTTCTTAGAGCGTCATTTATGTTTTTTTTTCAGTTTTGTTTTATTCTGTTTGCTGGTATTTTGCAATATTGGATCCTTGCATTCTTGTGTGGGAGAGAGACACGCTCCGCTTTTTCATAAAACACTCATGTTCTTCACTTATATGTGTTGAGTGTTTCGGTTATTTTATTTTTGCTTCTAGCTCTTGTTTTTCATGTATCTCTTGTTCAGAGCTATTAGTTCCTTGTAGTTAGGATGTACTCTCTTTTGTTACTTGCGTATTTGCTTAGAGAGTATTGCTTCAAATAGGTTGATTGGTGTTACTTGCATATAAACTATCATAAATCTTGTGGATCGCTGTCTTGAATATTTGATACTTGAGAATTGCTTTGAGAGATGAAGTAGATTTAATGTATAAACTTCTGGATCATTCACTTAAGAACGAAGTAAGGAAGAACTACCGTAAAGCTGAGATTGTGACGCTTGTTTTGATTGTTATCTCTCGAAGTCTAGATATTCTTTTTGCAAAGGCATGTTTGGTTGACAAAGAGGACAATGTAGGGTTTAACAGTTATGACTAATGTATATCTTGTGGTCATTCGTGTATTGGGTTGATGATATGTGTTTGCTTGATACCTTCCTAAGCCAAAAACTCTGTACTAAGAGGGAATGCTTCTCGTGCATCCAAATTCTTGAGCCAAATATCCATGCCATTTGTGTCCACCATACCTACCTATATGTGGTATTTCCTAGCCTCCAATTAAATTTTCGTGTGCTACCTTTAATTATTACTCATGGTTTGTGCCACTGCTGCTAAGCTCATGAGGAAACAGTAGTTGGGTTTGTTATTTTCCATGCCAAATAAGTTACCAAGGACTTGTATGCTTCATCTACTTGTCCAATAATTTTGCAAGAAGAGTTGGCAACGGGGTGCCCAGTCCCACAAAACATAAATAAGATTTTCACCAAACTTTCCTCACATTTTGTTCCTGAGAATAGTAAAACATCGGCATGTGTAAAACAAAGGAGAAGAGGAATAATCTGCTTGCTGCAGAAATAACGTTCCTCATGGGAGCCGCTCTTAAAATTTGTTTGGCACGGAAGATATCAAGAACTCTATTGCCATTCGTTGACCATAGTATGCACCACTCTCTAAAAAAATATTTTTATGTCTCTATATGCTTTTCAAAACTAAGAGCTCTAGCACACGATTAATCTCTGCTTCTCTCTGCAAAGAGCCTTTCTTTTACTTTTATGTTGAGTCAGTTTTCCTTTCTAATCTTTACCTCTCAAGCAAACGCATAGTATCAATTTTGGTACAAGTCAACTACAAGCTATCTTTATGCTTAATTGTGAAAACTTCTGTATTGATATTATCCAGTGATAAGTATGTTACAAGTTGAAGCTTTTGCTGAAACTTAAATCTTCCTTTGTGTTGACTAGGCTCTTTGTTGAAAGAATGTTGCTTTGCGAGCTAACAAGTAGAACGAGTTGTATAATTATCAAGTCTAGAAAGTACTATTTGTGATTTTTTTTGGCTTAGATGGTACACATGGTTAAACATTGTTTACTTCATTTCAACTATAGGCCATTGTTTTGGATCACTTCATTCAGTTCATGTGCTTTACATTAATATTTGATCAAGATTGTGCTAGTAGCATGTCACTACAAAAAATTATTTTGTTATCATTTACCTATTCGAGGACGAGTAGGAATTAAGCTTGGGGATGCTGATACGTCTCACACGTATCTATAATTTTTGGTTGTTCCATGCTTCTTATATATCATTGCCACGTGTTTTTACAATGTTTTTATATAATTTTGGCATGTTTTATGGAACTAACCTATGAATATGATCATCTATATGTAATATTTTATGTTGTGTTTGTGGGGATCCGATGAATTGTGGAAATCATGACATTCTCGTTCAGTTAATATATGTTTTGTTCTATTTATGATCTTGCATGCTCTCGGATACTTGTGTATGCTTTGGCCGAAGTAATTACTAGTGTCACTAGAGGGAGTATTTATGCTAGATAGTAGGTTCATGCCTCTGTTGTCTGAGCTCGAGTTGACAGAAACGATTAAGCCTTGAGATGTGTTGTTGCTACTAGGGGTAAAACATCGGTGTTTATTTCATTAAGATGTTTTCATTGCTTACATTATGCACCATGTTTATTGTGATAATCTGCTGCTTGCAACTTAATACTTCCGGGTGACAGGCTGGATAGCGATCTCGGGGTTGGATTATTAGTTATAGATACAGTTGGATAACGGTCTATGTATTTTGACGTAATGCGCATATTAGATAGAACGGTGAACTTTATTATGTCATGATAGTATTTTCATACGCCCATGCTTAATTTGTCAATTGCCCCGCTGTAATTTGTTTACCCAACATGTTTATCTTTCGGAGAGACACCACTAGTGAACTATGGACCCCCGTCCTATTTTCGTACATTGGTTAATATCTTTTCCTAGTCATTTCCTCACTGGTCATATTTTACTCTCATCATATTTTCCATATACACATTTAATTCTTTGTGTTCAGCAAGCCGGAGATATTGACAACCTCTATGTTTCGTTGGGGCAAAGTGGTTTGTTTGTGATTGTGTGCAGGTCCACGTCAACATACCAGATATTTTCAGGCGCCGTTGTCACCTCGGGGAGGCCTTCTCCAAGTTCTACTGGTTCGATAACCTTAGTTTTGTATCAAGCGAAAATTACTGCTACGCTACATCATACCTTCCTCTTGGGGTTCCCAGCGAACGTGTGATACACGCCATCAGGAAACCCAGCTTGCAACTGCTGACAAGAAAATTTGTTTAGAGCGGAACACAGCGGCAGCTTCTCAAGCCGAACCTGCCGCTAAGAGGTTGTCCTCCATCGTCCAGTCCCAAGAGGCCCTCATTCTTTCTCTCCACAACAAGGTTGAAGCAGCAAGATCATCCAAGTCCCTCGCGAAGCAGAAGCCGGCCAGCTTGCGATCCGAGCCTCCCGTTCCCAAGCACTGGCTGCGAAGAACGCTCAGCGGAGGTCGACCTGAAGGTCCAGGAGGCGATGATGAAGGAACTGGAAGACCGTTTGAAGGTGTGCGTGATAGAACTTGGAGCTGCTGAGAAGTTTGCCCAATCCAGGATGTCAGATTGTGACGTCAAATCTCGCCAACTGAGGTCGCATTGAACAGGATTCGCGAACTGGAGGAGCAATTGGCTTCCTCATCTGTTGACAACAAAGTCCTCCCTGCTGCTCCCCAAGAATCATAAGAGCTGAGCGATGCGATGATGGCCAGAATTCAAGCTGTTGTATCCAGGGCTCAGGAAGGCCTGCGTCTTCTCGGGGTTCCGCGCCCAGATGAACCGTCTTCTTCCTGGGGGTTGACCGGTGAAGCACTGATCGTCACCATTGACAACCTCGGCAACAATCTGTCTGAGGCTAGGAGAATCCAGAGTTCTGCGCTGCACACAGAAGACTTTGGCAGTGTCCGCTTGTCCCTGTTCGATGTTCTTTCTGCAATCTACTTCCATAACATCAGGATCGTCCTTCAGGTTGCAGTAACCGGGATAGAGTCTGACGCGGCAAGGGCGACATCTGAAAGTGCGGTCTCCGGGATAGGTTATCAGCTCCTGCCTCAATATATGCCAGTTGCTGATCCAGGAGATCATGACGTCGATTCCCTTCTAGAAGATGACTCCAGTGATCCGGCTGATGACCTCGGCGGAGGACTCCGATGGATTTATTTGACTGAATGTGTATTTTATCCCAGTACTTATGTGTTTTGTTTCCGGGCACCATCCCTGCATCATGTAAACACTTTATCGGCAAGTCAGTGTAGCAGTTAGTTCAGCATGCATGACTGAGATCGACGTGTTATGCAAGAGATGACAGTCTTGAACTAATCAGAAAAAGGCTTAGGCAAAACAACGATTTTAGTTCCGGGCGAAGCCCCCGGCGTTTTAAGAAAAGTCCTAGTGGTCGTGAGTTAGCGTTTGTAGAAAACATTTCCGGATGACAACCAAGCCCTCGTGTTAACACTCGTGGTGGGATGGACCCAAACCCACTGCAACTGTGGAGGGACGGGCCTTTCCCACTTTACATACGTGGCGGAACTGATCCATACCCATAACATATGTGGAGGGACGGACCCTTTTCACTTTACAAATCTTATGTACTCCCTCCATTCATAAAAAGATGTCTCAACTTTATCTAAATGTGCATGTATCTAGACACGTTTTAGTGTGTAGATACATGCAAATTTAGACATAACTGCGACATCATTTTATAGACGGAGGGAGTACTACAGTACGATTTCAAGCTCCGATACAATCAGACTACATATTTGGATCGGAACAGAGTGGTTGCGTGTCCTAAATGAATAAAAATATCGGGTAAATACGCACAAACAAATATAACTTCGTTGTGCAAACAATATATATATGAATAATATTAATACAATTATCAACAAATAACCGTAGAGTGGCCAAACGTTCAAGATTACACCTTAACAACATGCGACTTCCTTATTGAGATAAGAATGTGTGACTTCGATGATATACGACATACGAGAACATATTAATTAACTTGATACTACCTCTGTTCCATAATATAAACCTTTTTAGCGAACTAAACTATAGCTTGCTAAAAAGGCTTGCATTGTGGAACAAATTAAAGGGAGACTATTAGATATGAATACGATCTCTTGTACTCTTGAACTAAGAACTATTGCATCTCCTGTTACCTAGAATTCATGGATTGATTGTTGTTTAAGTAGGTTTCTCACTTCATGAGTCCATCGCGCCCGACCGTATTGCCGGAGAGATGCGCCGCACACAAGACTGCTGGTGCACGGTTGGAGGTCTGGATGGCAAAGGGTATCCACATGAAATGGGAGGTATTAATTGATTAAAAACAATACCGGTGTGGCTTATCCGGAACAAATCAAACCCATTGTAGGTCCGCGTATATATGTGTATGGTGGTGCCAACCCCACGTGCGCTTTAACCCAGAGACCCGACTATGACAGGTGGACCCCACCTGTCATTGTCTAAAAGAGAAAATTAACCCACTAGATTCGATTCCCCAGCGCCACCGCCGCCCTTGTATCGTCACCGGCCTGCCGCGTGCAGCCATATTGCATTGGATTCCGAGCCAGTCGAGCTGGACGAGGGACGGATGGAGCAATTCGGTTCTGTTCGCAGTGGGCGATGATTTAGCTGAGCATCTCGCCGGTGATGTGTAATCTTTGCGACTGTAGTAATTAAAAGGTGAAAACAGAAATAAAATATTGTACTTCGTAAAACCTATTGTTCTATGATTATGAAATCGTAATGCAGCAATTTTCAGAGCTACAGTTTACTTCTCGTGGCACGTAACCTTGTGTTCCGTATTCATAATTTAGGAAATCACATTGTAATGCAAAAAAATTCAAAGCTACAATTCTAAGTTTCAAGTAAAATTAACCATAATCACCTACATAGATGGGAAGAATCCTAAATTTATATACATGACACGATTAGTGTGGACACAGTAGAATATTTATACCCACGGACAATTAGCTAGTGAGAGAAAAGTGGGACAAGTGGGTCCCGTTTTCACATCTGCCACTCCTGCCGCGCGCTCCCCGACGTGCATGCCTGATGCCTCCATGCTGATTTCGCATCTCCCCCCGCCAGACACTCTACCCGCGAATCCATGGAGCGGCGGAAGATGCTCGCCGACCTCCTCCGTGCGAGCCCTGCCATACGCGGCGGCGTGCAGCTCCAGGGTTCTCTCAAAAATCTTGCCTTCGGATCGGACACCATGCTTGGCAACAATCTGGTCGACATGTACGACAAGTGCCGGGAGCTCCACGTGCCCTGCAAAGTGTTCGACGCAGCTGGTGTCGTCAACGGCCCTCAGGGCGGGCTTCCTCCTGCAGGGGGACGCCAGGGAGTGCCTTAGGCTGTTTGCGGCCACGCCGAACGAGTTCACTCTTTCAGCGACCTTGAAGGCGTGCAGCGTCGTGGGCGACACCGGCGTCGCCGCCAGCTTACTGGTCCTGGTGTACTTCACGGTGGGACGATCCGAGGTGGCAGGTGTTCCATGGTGCGGTGTTCAGGAACCTTGTAACTTGGAACGCCATGCTCTCTGCTCATCTCCCAGCAAATGCAGCGGGGACAAGACGAGGAGGATGGTCAGCCCGACGAGTTCACCTTCGCCAGCAAATGAAGCGCAAGAATGCCATTCAATGGACGACGGTGTTTGTCAGTCACGCACAGGGGGGCATGTGAAGCAAGCAGTGGAGCTATTTCCGTGGTTTTCGCACTCGGTCAACCAGGGGTCGTTTGTTACCTTGTCCCTGAGCACCTCCAGATGGTGAGAGACACAGAAAAGAGCCATACCTACAGGTATGGGGGGATTGTGCTGCTGGAGATGTGCACACGAAGGTGGCGAATAGACCGAGAAGCACCTGGCGGTATGAACGTGTTGGATGTTGTTGATTTGGTTTGGAAATGGCACTCTAACGCTTGATACCAGCCTGAATGGAGAGTATGGCACAGAGCAGATGATGAATCTGCCTCCTGTATATTCGAGCTGTGTGGATTCGCTTTCAGAAAATTGACCTGTCATGAGTACTGTTCTGGATAGCCCCTAGTTCTGGAGGGCAAGATTCAGCCACTGCATCCAAGAAAGAAGCCGCTGCTTGTTTTTGTTTGGAATTTACCTATCGATCTTGAGGGGATAGTTTCAGCTGGGTGCAATCAGAGTACGGATCCACAGGTAATCTCTTCCAGCTGATTGATATAAACTGTAACTATGTGACAGAGTTTTTCCTGTACGTATATAGTTGTTGGCAAATGTGATCCTTATACTTTTAGCTTGTGCGCGTTGTTTAGTCCAAATTGCAGCATGTAGTCTAAGTGCTAGTATTAGTTGACCACTTTGTTAGGATCACGGCAAGCTCTCCTTTGTTGTGAATCATGGTTGATTTCTAAGAATAAGTATTCCTGAAGGTTGAAGGAACAGATAGTCTTTTCCAGCATCTCAGGTATGTGTTGCCATTAAAACTTTAACCTGTTGATAAAACAAAAAAAAAAGGCAGCCCGGTGCACGTAGCTCCCGCTTGCGCAGGGCCGGGGAACCTGTTGATTAAACTGAGGTTTAGTTTTTTCTTGTGCGGACAAGCTGAAATGTAGGTATGTATGTGCCTAGCTGATTATACAGTCAAGGCTTCATATGCTGATCATGCATGCTGCTACTAATTAGAAATTCATGAGAAGCTAACAAGAATGATAACTGAGAGTCTTTGGCCTGTGTAGTACCACAAGTCTACAATTCAGTGGATGATTTAAATTAACAAGGAAGTTCTCTTCTTCTTAATTAATGAAAATGACAAGTCTTTCACCTTGTTTTAAAAAAACATGCTTTGTTACAACTGCAGGACAAACCCAACATTTCTGTGTTTCGCTGCACGTTAGAAAGCATAAACTACTCAGTACTCGCCCTTGTAACTAAGGCATATTCAACAAACATGCAGAATTTACAAGGAACTATCTGCACTTGCAGAGTAAGAGAAATCCTCCATGCCGACATAGTTTTGAAGTGATCTTGGAATAGGCGGGATTTCGACTTCCATGGCACCCTCTAGCATGTGAACAACTTGCCCCATCATTGGCCTATGATCCTCGGCATCCTGAATGCACCAGCATGCAGTTCGACAAGCCCTTTTCAGCTGCTCTGTATCTGCTTGGCCTTCCAACCTACTATCCAATAGACACATAGCATCTCCTTCATTCACCTTGATTGCAGCAAAGATGGGAAAGTATGTATACTTTCCTTCCCTAATTTTTTCTGCGTTCCTTCGACCAGATATGATTTCAAGAAGCATCAAGCCATAGCTGTAAACATCAGCCTTATGCGTGATCGGTAGCCCCGATATCCACTCAGGTGCAAGATATCCAATGGTCCCTCGCATGGTTGTCAAAGCCTTGCTGAAATCTCGACCAAGAAGCTTCGCCATGCCAAAGTCTGCAATCTTGGGGCAAAACTGTGCATCAAGAAGAACATTGTCCGGCTTCATGTCACAGTGTATAATGCACTCCTTGCATTCCTCATGGAGATAAGCCAAGCCTCTTGCAGTTCCAAGTGCTACAT
Source organism: Poa pratensis (assembly GCA_947311845.1). Taxonomy (NCBI): domain Eukaryota; kingdom Viridiplantae; phylum Streptophyta; class Magnoliopsida; order Poales; family Poaceae; genus Poa; species Poa pratensis. The sequence continues at coordinate 63,781,231 of CAMZMU010000051.1, read as the reverse complement.
GGTACCGGAGATCCCATGTAAACTTGGTCGAACTCTTGGAGAAGAGGTGAGAATTCAAAGAACCATTCTCCATGTACTCATATACCAGCAATCTTGTCCTCCCTTCCGCACAGAAACCAAATAAACGGACAAGATTGACATGGCGAATTATGCCAATTGTCTGCACTTCTGCTCGAAATTGCTTTTCCCCTTGTGCAATGCCTTTCAGCTTTTTGACTGCCACTAGAGAAAAACCTGGCAATGCCCCCTTAAAAACACAGCCGAAACCACCTTCTCCAAGTTTTTCGGAGAAACTTTTGGTTGCCTTCTTTATGCGTGCTTCTGAGAAGATTGTCAGGGTGCTATTGAAATTCAAAGGTTTCTCCATGAATAACAATTTTTTTCTTATCCAGAAAAGGACAAGACCGATAAGCATTAGGATGAGCACACCTATAATCGTTACAACGACGGTTTTAATCTTGGGATGTGATTTTACTTGCATGGAATTGGATTTTTCTTGCATGGAGTCGGAATTTCCTTGTCTGGAACCTCGAGCTGACCACAATATAGTCCCACAACTCCCTAGTTTAGCAGCACTAAGAGTACCGTCAAAATTCAATCGTAAATATAGATCTGAATTATTGGACAGGAATAAATAGTTTTCATCTTCATGAAAATCCATCCAGCTGGGGAAAGTGCCAGAATAATAGGTTGTATCTGGAGAACAATCAGTACCGTGGACGAAAGAAAACCCCTTTGGTTGGTTTGTATTTCTGACCAGATATGTATAAGCGGTACAAGAAAAATTATTTTTAGCACTGAAGATCCCATAAAGTCCCAGCCATCCTCCAGGTAGCAGTGTATCACCTGGGTTACCGAAGCTTTGCCAGAACAACAATGAACAGTTCACTTGGTCTCTTATGACGAGATTGCCGTTGTCAAGAAGTACTGCAACTGCAGAAGTAGATATATCCATCATACGAGTAGCTGATGACCAAATACTAGTATAATAATAAGGCGTCGGCGAGGTCAGTTGCAAGTTGCCATCTGAGAGGTTGAAAGAGGAGGTCCAAGGGTCTGAGGTGAGGTACGCTATTCGGGAGTAGTAGTTGTACTCTTGTACTTGTAGATCGACGGCCCAAACTAAAAGAGCTGTGCAAGTTGATGAGTTGACGTACCATATTCCGAATGTGAACTCTGAACATGGAGGAGATAGGCAGTTGAAACCCAACTCAAAGGCACCATTCTTTGAGAGCAGGGTGCGGTTACCCGACAGAGCTTGGCCTGGAAAGAGAGTATCCGTTGCATCCGCGAATTTGCACCTTGAGGACATGCAGATGAACAAGTAGATAATCGTAGCTAGAAAGGAAGATGTTGGAGCCATGCACTTGCTTGCCTTCTCCATTGAGTATGAGAAGATCGATCGCTCACTAATGAAAGGTTGATATTCTGGCCGTCCTTATGTCACACCATTACTGACTGGATAGGGAGCGGAACCTTTACTCAAGACTTAGATAGCTAGCTTCGGGTCTCCAGAGTCAAGGATTGCCGTGGAAGATATGTGGAATTTGGAGCCAATAATGTTGACTTGCTTTTAAGGCCACACACGATGTGTGGAATTTATGACATCATAGCGAGTTGTGGAAAAAATGGTACTGATTGACTTTTCTTGTGGCTGCAGATGGTGGAAGAACTTGGTAGCTGTACCATGAGTTGTTTCCAGGAAGAAATCTGGCTATTTTTTAGTCAAATCATAAATGGTAGCCCCTCCGGTCAGGATTATCGGGCGTCTAAGGTCCCGCAGCGCGAGCGCGACCAAGTCAGCAGGTTTGGCCGAGAGAGATTTGCCTCTCCGATTTTTTGCCAGTCAGTCAAAGCATGCAACCCCACGGCCGCGTCGGAGTAGATACAAAGGGCGGACCAGGCGAATAGAATCAGAACTCGGACATTCAATATCGGAGGCTTCTTCTTCTACCCTGCGCAGCGACCGACCAATGGCAATCGGTTTACTCCTGCGAGTCCACAGCCATGAGGACTTCCTTTCCCATTTGCTTGCATCCAACCATGGGTACTGATGTGTTTTAAGCATCAAGACTCTCGTTCATTCCGGAGTTGCCAGCAACATACATCAGTCTGATCTGTCCGCACTTGCTTTTGAATAGTTGTTGATCTGTCCAAGCACAGTCTTGGAAGCAGTACCCTGAAACTACGTGCTCTTCTTTGGCTCTGGTGGTCTTGGGCAAGTTCAGTGTAGATTAATAGCCAAGTAATTGCTGAATTCACTTGGAAGGAGAATGTCGATGCCCTTACTTGCTGCCGAAGACTGGGCTATTCATCTCTTTTGAACATTTGTTAGGGGATTTCTTTGATTTTGTTCCTGGGGATTGTGCGCCATTTGTTGGCGGCTAGCGGTTTATAATCCTCGTGACTCCAGCATTGAGTAATACAGTAAACAAATAGTTCCGGTTCACTGAGATACATTCTTTCATGGGAAAATTTGTTATTTACCCAAAAGTTCACCAGCCTTGGATTACGTACCCAAAGTTTATTGTACATTGGTTAAATAGCCACCGTGGACTGAAAGAAAAAAACAAATACTCAATAGGGACTTGAAAACAATTAGAGGAGGACACCAGACAGGATCGATTGGAGCTAGCTGATCATTCTTATGTTAGTTGGGTCAGCTTCATATTTCAAATTGGCGTGCGTTTGTCCCTGATGGATTAGATCTCAGTTCACGCGTACGTGTGCACCTCTCGGCAGCAGCAGATTGACCACCACACGCACGTCCACCGTCGAGCGACATTCTCGAAGCTATCCATGGCACGCTTTGCCGTATTCGAAGCTTTGTCGACGCCCCAGTGCCGTCCGCCTATGCGTCCTTGATCTGGTGTGGGCTGACATTTATATGCACGGATGCATCCAGGTTTTGGCCAGCAATTATACTCAGGTTAACATAAATAGATTAGTACTCGCACTAATAATTGTATTCAGGTTGAAGCAACATGAATCATGTCAGCAACTATATCAGGCTGAACAACATTGAAACATTGAGATGCATGAATTTTGGGGACACTGGCGGTACAAAAGCATTGGAAAGAGCAGAATTAAACTGGATAGATACAGGTAGATGGTGAGCGGACAGCTTCGATGGGATCGCTAACGGTGGACGAGCGTGGTGGTTGATTTGCTGACGAGAGGAGCACGAGTACGCCTGAACTGAGATCCAGTCGATCAGGCACACACACGACGGTTTGAGATAATGAATCTTACCCTATAGTTGTTTTCAGATCCCTATTGAGTATTTGTTCTGGCAATTAACCAATGTACAATCAACTTTGGGTACATATTCCAAAGCCGATTGGTATAAAGTTTAAGTAGGTGAGAAGTTTTTTTGTGGATATATAATTGTTGTCAAATGTCATCCATATACCTTTCGTTTGTGCGCTTTGTTTAGTCCAAATTCCAGCATGCGAGCGCGAAGGGCTCTGCCATCCGCGGCGGCGTGCAGCTCTAGGTTCCCTCAAAAAATTTGCCTTCGGATCGGACACCATGCTTGGCAACAATCTGGTCGACAAGTGCGGGGAGCTCCACGTGGCCCACAAAGTGTTCGACGAATGCCTGACTGCAACTGGCGTCGTGGACGGCCCTCACGACGGGCTTCCTCCTGCAGAGGGACGCCAGGGAGTGCCTTAGGCTGTTTGCGGCCATGACTCGTTCGGCGACCTTGAAGGGCGACACCGGCGTCATCGCCAACTTACTGGTCCTGGTGTACTCCACGGTGGCACGGCAGGTGTTCCATGGTGCGGTGTTCAGGAACCTTGTAACTTGGAACGCCATGCTACGCGCACGCCTGCCATGGCAGGGATGCGCGTGCGCTGCTCATCTCCCAGCAGATGCAGCGGGGACAAGACGAGGAGGATGGTCAGCCCGACGAGTTCACCTTCTCCAGCTTGCTAAAAATTTGCAGTGCCCTGGAGCGGCTTGCGAGGGAGTGCAGGTTCACGCGGCCATGGCGACAAGAAGGGTCTCCACAGCATCCAACGCCATCCTCACTGCCGTGCTGCTCGACGTGTACATCAAATGCCGGTGCCTGCCCGTTGCGATGCAGATGTTCGATCGGTTGGACCGGAAGAATGCCAGTCAGTGGACGCTGGTGTTTGTCAGTCACGCACAGGGGGGCATGTGAAGCAAGCGCTGGAGCTATTCCTTGTGGTTTTCGCACTCGGTCAACCAGGGATCGTTTGTTACCTTGTCACTGAGCACCTCCAGATGGTAAGAGACGCAGCAAAGAGCCATACCTACACATATGGGGGGATTGTGCTGCTGGAGATGTCACACGAAGGTGGCCAGTAGACCGATAAGCACCTGGCGGCATGAACGTGTTGGATGTTGTTGATTCGGTTTGGAAATGGCACTCTAACGCACAGGTCTCCGATGCTGTTGATATGAGCCTGAATGGGGAGTATGGCACAGAGCAGGCCTCCTGTATGTTTGAGCTGTGTGAATCCGTTTTCAGAAAATAGACCTGTCACGAGGACTGTTCTGAAGGGCAAGAATCAGCCTGCCGAGAAAGAAGCTGCTGCTTGTTTTTGTTTTGAATAAAGCTATTGATCTTGAAGGGATAGTTTCTGAGTGCAATCAGAGTACAGTTTGAACAGGTAATCTCTTCGAGCTGATTGATATATACTTTAGCAAGCTGAGAATATTTGTGTGGTTGTATAACTGTTGGCAAATCTGATCCATATATATTTAGTTTGTGCGCTTTGTTTTGTCCAAATTCCAGCATGTAGTGTAAACGCTACCATTAGTTGAGCACTTTGTTAGTATCACGGCAAGCTCCTCTGTTGTGAAACATGGAAAGCTGAAGCAATATATGGTTTTTCCAGCATCTCATGTATGTATTGCCACTAGAACTGCAACATGTTGATAAAACTGTGCTTTAGATTTATTTTAAATTTTCATTGTGGGGAAAAGCTGAAATGTAGCTAAGTACGTGCCTAGCTGCTTATACAGTCCAGGTCCGATGCTAATCATGCATGCTGCTACTTTTTAGAAATTCATGAGAAGCTAACAAGAATGATAACCCAGAGTCTCTGGCCTTCAATACTCTGTAGTACCACAAGTTTACAATTCCACGGATGATTAAAATTAACCGGGAAATTCTCTTCTTCTTAATGAATGTAAATGGCAAGTGTTTTGCCTTGTTTAAAAAAACATGCTTTATTACAACTACATGACAAACCAAATATTTCTGTGTTTCGCTCCACTTCACAAAACAGAAATACTGGGCCTAGTAACTAAGGCCAATTCAACAAGCTTACAGAATTTACAAGGAACTATCTGCATCGGTGGAGGAAGAGCAATCCTCCATGCCGACATAGTTTTGAAGTGATCTTGGAATAGGCGGGATTTTGACTTCCATGACACCCTCTAGCATGTGAACAACTTGCCCCATCATTGGCCTATGATCCTCGGCATCTTGAATGCACCAGCATGCAATTCGACAGGCCCTGTTCAGCTGCTCTATATCAGCTTGGCCTTCCAACCTACGATCCAGCAGACACATAGCATCTCCTTCGTTTACCTTGATTGCAGCAAAGATGGGAAAGTAAGTATACTTTCCTTCCCTAATTTTTTCTGCATTCCTTCGACCAGATATGATTTCAAGAAGCATCATACCGTAGCTGTAAACATCAGCCTTGTGTGTTATCGGTAGCCCTGATATCCACTCAGGTGCAAGATATCCGATGGTCCCATGCATGGTTGTAAAAGCCATGCTGAAATCTCGACCAAGAAGCTTCGCCATGCCGAAGTCCGCAATCTTGGGACAGAACTCTGCATCAAGAAGTACATTGTCCGGCTTCATGTCACAGTGTATAATGCACTCCTTGCATCCCTCATGGAGATAAGCCAAGCCTTTTGCCGTTCCAAGTGCTATATGGTACCGGATATCCCATGTAAACTTGGCTGAACTCTTCGAGAACAGGTGAGAATTCAAAGAACCATTCTCCATGTACTCATATACCAGCATTCTTGTCCTCCCTTCCGCACAAAAACCAAATAAACGGACAAGATTGACGTGGCAAGTTATGCCAATTGTCTGCACTTCTGCTCGGAATTGCTTTTCCGCTTGTGCAATGCCTTTTAGCTTTTTGACAGCGACTGCAGAGAAGCCTGGCAATGCCCCCTTAAAAACACAACCGAAACCACCTTCTCCAAGTTTTTCAGAGAAACTTCTGGTTCCCTGCTTTATGTGTGCTTCTGAGAAGACGATGATGGTGCTATTCAAATTCAAAGGTTTCTCCATGGATAACATCATTTTTCTTATCCAGAAAAGGACAAGACCGATAAGCATTAGGATGAGCACACCTATTGTCGTTACAACAACGGTTTTAATCCTGGAATGTGATTTTTCTTGCATGGTTTCGGATATTTCTTGCCATGAACCTTGTGAATACCACAATGTACTCCCACAACCCCATAGTTTAGAAGCAATAAGAGTACCATCAAAATCTAATCGTACATATAAATCTGAATTATTGGACAGGAATAAAGAGTCTTCATCTTCAAGAAAATCTATCCAGCTGGGAAAAGTGCCAGAATAATAGACCCCATCACCCTCGTAAAAACAATCGGATGTCTGGTAGATAGTAAACCCCTTTGGTTGGTTTGTATTTCTGACCAGCGTCGAACAAGTGACACAAGAACCCTTATCGTTTGTACTAAAGATCCCATCAACTAGCCATCCTCCAGGTAGTAGTGTATTACCTGGGAAGTCAAAGCTTTGCCAGAACAACAATGAAGTGTTCATTTGGTCTCTTAGTACGAGATTTCCGTTGTCAAGAAGTACTGCAACTACCGTAGATATATCATTCACAACATTATATGATGACCATATAGTACTATAATAGGGCTTCAGCGAGGTCAGTTGCAAGTTTCCATTTGATGAGAGGCTAAACGAGGAGGCCCAAGGGTCTGAGGCGAGGTACGTTCTGCTGTGGTTGCTGCCGTAGCAGAAAAACGTTGGTTCTTGTAGATCAGGGACGGCCCAAACTAGTAGAGCTGTACAAGTCGATGAGTTGACGTACCATATTCCCAGAGTGAACTCTGAACATGGAGGAGATACGCAGTTGAAACCCAACTCAAAGGCACCATTCTTTGAGAGCAGGGTGCGGTTACCAGACAGAGCTTGGCCTGGAAACAGAGTATCCGTTGCCTGCGCGAATTTGCATCTTGAGGACATGCATATGAACAAGTAGATAATGGTAGCTAGAAAGGAAGATGTTGGTGGCATGCGCTTGCTTGACTTCTCCATTGAGTATGAGAAGATCGGTCGCTTACTAATAAAATGTTGATATTCTGGCCGTTCCTATGTATACACCATTACTGACTGGATAGGAAGCAGAACATTTACTCAAGACGTAGATAGCTAGCTTCCGGTCTCCGGAATCAAGGATTGCCGTGGAAGATGTGTGGAATTTAGGGCCAAGAATGTTGACTTGGTTTTAGGCCCACACAAGATGTGTGGAATTTACGACATCATAGCAAGTACTGATCGTGAGTTGTGGAAAAAAATGGTACTGATTGACTTTTATTGTGGCTGCAGATGGTAATACAGGGCGAACTTGGTCGCTGAACCATGAGTTGTCTCCAGGAAGAAGTCTGGCTGTTTTTTAGTCAAAGCATCTGGTTGATAATCATAAGTGGTACTAAGTAAACTAACATTGAAACAAAGTTCATGTGCTGATTTTTAAGTCGAGAGAAGAAAAACGCCTTTATCATGGACATGCCTAGCGACAATGCTATTGATGTGCTTTAAGCATCTCGCTCGTCTTTTGGCTTCGGTGGTCTTGAGCAAGTTCAGTGTAGATTATTAGCTATGTACATTGCTGAATTATTTGAGGACAGGCCTGACGGCCCTGCTTTTTTATGAAAGCATAGCACCAGGTTCACGGTGGTGCAGCAGTTACAGACCAGAAACCAAGTTCGCTGGGGACAAACCCAGTACCAGAAAGCGAAATTACATTGATCTTTGAAGACTGGGCTATGCATTGATCTTTCTCCGAGGAGGACGAGTACCCAGGCAGGGATTTCGTCGTCGGCGGGCGGTTGGGGTGTCGTCGTCGGATTGTTGTACAGTTCGAACCCGGCCATGGTCAGCTCCTTGAGCAGATGCATGGTTGCCTCGTCCTCCTCCCCCTCCTCCTCCTGATGATGATGGGTTTGCTCCTCCATGGATTTGCCTGATCTGTGCATCGATGAAAGTTCTCCCGCATGCAGCTCAGCTCAATCGGCAGCACATACTTATCCGTCTCAAAAGCTTCACTTATTGGAGCCGTATACGAATCGGGGCGGAATAGTAGACCGCGCGCTCAGCCCGACCCACTAGATGTTCTCCAAATCTTACATGGGCTTCATTAAGGGGCGCGCTGAGCGTCCTCCGGAGGTTGGAAAAGCTCCCAGCCTCCGGTTTCCCGTGCTGACACGTGTAATTTTTATCCCCAAATCCCGCTTTGGCTACACTGGTGCAAAAACGTTTCGACGGGAGCAAAAATATTAGTCGATGGTAGCAAAAATAATTCTCACCCAAAATCTGGCAATTCGTACAGTGGAGCAAAAAAGTTTCCTTTGGAGCAAAAAAATTATACTACTGTAGCATCATAGTTTGCAACTTTTCTCCGCCGTGCTCTAGGAGCAACGCCGCCGTGCCATGGAAGCAACCCGCCTCCACGATGGGAGCAACGCCACCGTGCCATGGAAGCACCCCGCCTCCGCGCTTGGAGCAGCGCTGGAAGCACGCCTTCGCGCTGGGAGCAACGCCGCCGTGCCATGGTAGCAACGTCGCCGTGCCATGGTAGCAACTCGCCTTCGCACTCGGAGCAGTGCCGCCGTGCTCCTGTGAGAACCTCGCCTCCGTGCCGGGAGCAGCGCGCCCTGCTATGGAAATAACTCGCCTCAGCGCTGGGTGCAGCGCCGCCGTGCCATGGAAGCAACCGCCGTCCTTCACTGGCAGCTACAGTGCAACACCAGCATGGTTTGGTAGCATTGCTGCTCACCGCTGGCAGCACCATGCCACGGCGATGGCAGCAACTCCACCTGTGCCTTGGTAGCACCGCTCCCACATGCTGGGCGCGACGAAGCTTGGCACAAGAGCGAAGGAGGGCGCGGCGTCGCGAGCTCGACGCAGCGGCGGGTAGGGCGCGGCGAAGCTCGGTGCAGGGCCGGACAAGGGCGTGCGTAGCCCGAAGTCTTCCTTGCGGCTGTCGAGGAGGAGCATCGGTGGCGCCAGTCGGTGCATCAGGTGTCCGCACGCGTCACAGCGGCGAGCTCCATTAAGAGAAGAGCTGCCATGCTCGAGAGGGTGGAAGGTAGGATTTGAGGAGGGAGCTGTGATTCGATTGATTGGGGGACTCAGACGAGGGCGGTGGGGGAGCAGGGTCACCGGCGGTGGCGTGGGGCACGGGTCACCGGTGGTGGCTGGGGGCGGGGTCAACGGCGGCGCATCGCCGCGAGCTCTCGTACGGGAAGAAGGAAACGAAGGGATAAGCCGATAAGGTACTAGTGGAGGGGAGTGCTCACGCGTAGGGGGACGCGTGGCGTCTGGCAGAAGCGGAGGATCGATCCTCCGGAGGCTCCGAAGCGTATTCCCTTCATTAATAGTACTGTAGCTAGTATATTTTTGTCAGGTGTTTGTTATTTTAATTTGCTCTATTTTATTCTTCTATATAAATTTGCAGTTATTTTCTCCGATCAAAATACCACATGTGCAAAAGAACCATCACTTCCTCACTTGTTTAACAAGTAGGCCTCTGACTGATAAACAAAGCCATGCCACCAAGTTCAAAATATCCATATAAAACACATAATCAACTTTTGAGCCAAATTTAAGGTGAACCTTGAAATTCATGATTTCCATTGCAAAATTTACAGAAAAATAGACGGTGACGGTTTACGTCCGGATTCGTGCTATTTAGCCCGTCAAATAGTCTGTGACGGAAGGCCTCTTTAGATCGGTTACGTTTAGGGTTTTTTCATCTTACTTCGGGTCGGGCGGACCTCGCATGGACCAGTGACGAGAAACACCGAAGGCATCAAAAAGAGTCGAGATCAGCCATGGGTACGAGACCTGTGGCGAGGATTCCGTCGTAGGTCGACTAAAGTTTTGTAGTGTGGTTTCTGTTACATGATGTGGATGTACCAACGAGAACTTGCTTTGTGTGGCCCACGATGAAGTTTTTTCTCAACTGTTACAACGCAGGCATATTTGCTCGTAAGACTAATTTCTACCAAAAATATCTCATCAAAATTAGTCTTAGCTATAGAAATATTCTTGATGTAGCTTCGCATGGGGTGGGTGGGGAGAGCATGGCCCCTACTGACGCCCTGGCTCTGCCACTGATGGCGATGGCATCCACACAATATCTATCAGATATACACTAGTAGCATGTAAATTGTACAATACCGAGCAACAGTGGCATCCGTTAGAGCGCCGAAGAAGAGGTTCACTTGATTCCATGGTGGTTCCAGAGCCACCACATGGCCCCCGCTGCCACCATCACCGACCACCAGTTGGTGGTCGGTGCGAACTCCAGTGGTGGTGGTGGGCGGTGTCGTAGACAAAGTCCTGGCCGCTGCTAGAGTCGTGGTTGTCGTTGCTGCTGACGGGAGCGAGGTGCTCGAGGCCGGAGTGCTGCTCGTGGAGGGAGGGGATAGGGGTGGGCTGCTGGTGACGAGGGCGAGGCGCTCATGGGCCGGAGTGCTGCTCGTGAGGGAGGGCGGCAGGGCGACGACGTAAATGAAGTCTTGGCTGCTGGAGTCGTGGTCGTCGTTGCTGCTGACGAGGGCGAGCCGCTCGGGGTCAGAGTGCAACGTGGTCAAAAAAAAATATACTCGCACAACCCGGTCAAAAATATATATATACTCGCACAAGGCAGATACTAGACACGGTGTTTTGCCTCATGGGTTTAGATGCACCCTTTATGAAATGTTTATTTACTATATTTTAAAATGTCAAAGAATTCAAAAGAAAAAATTGGGCATACATCCAGACATTCTATGTTTGCACAAAAAAGTTTTGCAAGAAAAATATATTTTTGTGAGCTGTGCAAAAAAGACAAACAAATGTATCGTACAAAGTCATTTTGGAGCACCAAAATGCCATTTTTCTGCGAAATTTTGTGTGTAAACATATATTGTCCGGATGTACACCTGAGATTGTTTTTGAAATTTTTTGACATTTTGAAATATTTTTTTATGTTGTGGGATCATCTGCTTCTACTATCCAAAACTGATTTCCCATGCTATATGTTTTCCATCTGCTTGTAACAAGTAAATGACATAAAGCCACGTCTCTCTCTCTCCGGCTGATGCCACTCCTGGCGCGCGCTCCCGGCCAGCACTTTCCACTCTACCCGCGAATCCAATGGAGCTCCTCCGTGCGAGCGCGAAGAGCTCTGCCATCCGCGGCGGCGTGCAGCTCCAGGGTTCCGTCAAAAATCTTGCCTTCGGATCGGACACCATGCTTGGCAACAATCTGGTCGACATGTACGACAGGTGCGGGGAGCTCCACGTGGCCCGCAAAGTGTTCGACGGAATGCCTGAGCACAACTGGCGTCGTGGACGGCCCTCACGGTGGGCTTCCTCCTGCAGGGGACGCCGGGGAGTGCCTTAAGATTTTTCGGCATGTGGCATCTCTCGGAGGCCAGGCCGAACGAGTTCGCTCTTTCGGCGACCTTGAAGCCGTGCGGCGTCGTGGGCGACACCGGCGTCGCCGCTAACTTACTGGTCGTGGTGTACTCCACGGAGGGGCGATCGGAGGCGGCAGGTGTTCCATGGTGCGGTGTTCAGGAACATTGGAACGCCATGCTACGCGCACGCCTGCCATGGCAGGGATGCGCATGCATACGCTGCTCATCTCCCAGCAGATGCAGCAGGGACAAGACGAGGAGGATCTGGTCAGCCCGACGAGTTCACCTTCGCCAGCTTGCTGAAAACTTGCAGCGCCCTGGAGCGGCTTGCGAGGGAGTGCAGGTTCACGCGGCCATGGCGACATGAATGGGTCTCCACACCGTCCAACGCCATCCTCGCTGTCGCGCTGCTCGACGTGTACGTCAAATGCCGGTGCCTGCCCGTTTGTCAGTCATACATAGGGGGGCATGTGAAGCAAGCGGTGGAGCTATTCCCGTGGTTTTCACACTCGGTCAACCAGGGATTGTTTGTTACCTTGTCCCTACAGGTATGGGGGGATCGTGCTGCTGGAGATATGTACACGAAGGTGGCCAATAGACCGAGAAGCACCTGGCGGTATGAATGTGTTGGATGTTGTTGACTGGGTTTGGAAATGGCACTCTAACGCAAAGGTCTCGGATGCTGTTGATAATGGGGAGTATGGCACAGAGCAGGCCTCCTGTATGTTTGAGCTTTGTGAATCCGTTTTCAGAAAATAGACCTGTCATGAGGACTGTTCCGGTCTTCTGGAGGGCAAGAATCAGCCTGCCGAGAAAGAAGCTGCTGCTTGTTTTTGTTTTGAATGCAGCTATTGATCTTGAAGGGATAGTTTCTGAGTGCAATCAGACTACAGTTTGGACAGGTAATCTCTTCGAGCTGACTGATATATACTTTCACTACCTCAGAATATTTTTGTGAGTGTATACTTGTTGGCAAATCTGATCCATATATTTTTAGTTTGTGCGCTTTGTTTTGCTCAAATTCTAGCATGTAGTCTAAACGCTACCATTGGTTGACCACTTTATTAGTATGACGGCAAGCTCCTCTGTTGTGAATCAATGAAAGCTGAAGCAATAGATGGTTTTTCCAGCATCTCATGTATGTATTGCCACTAGAACTGCAACATGTTGATAAAACCGTGATTTCGTTTTATTTTTAATTTTCATTGTGGGGAAAAGCTGAAATGTAGCTAAGTACGTGACTAGCTGCTTATACAGTCCAGGCTTCAGATGTTAATCATGCATGCTGCTACTTATTAGAAAGTCATGAGAAGCTAACAAGAATGATAACTCAGAGCCTCTGGCCTTCAATACTGTGTAGTACCACAAGTTCACAATTCCACGGATGATTAAAATTAACCGGGAAATTCTCTACTTCTTAATTAATGAAAATGACAAGTCTTTTACTACCTTTTCAAAAAAGCATGATTTATTACAACTGCAGAACAAACCAAATATTTATGTGTTTCACTCCACTTCAGAAAACATAAACTACTAGGCCCAGTAGTGGACTTATAATACCCTTTCGTTTTAGGGTTTCGTTCTTCCTCCTGCGGCGACACCGTAGGAGTCCACCTTATCGCCGGCGGTTGGGAGATCTCTGCCCGATCGACGACGAATCGAAACCACCAGAGTTCTCTGGGATCGTTGAGGAGACCGGGGTGCTTTTCCCCCTCGGTCATGGCTGAGAAGAAAGACGGCGAACATGGAAAGACGGAGGATCCACCGGAGACGTCGTCTGGAAAGTCTGCGCCGAGCGCAACGGAAGAGCCGGAAAACATTGAGGAGATGCTGAGCCGCTTGGAAATCACAGCGGAGGAAGGAGAGGCGGTTGACCTATCTGGGTTGATCGAAGAAGATCGATCGTCCATGAAGTGGGCGGTGATTATTAGGGTTTGCTTGAAAAATTCCTTCAGTCACACTGCTTTCTATCAGAAGATGCAGGTTGCCTGGGCAGTTGCTCAGGAGGTTACGTTCCAAGATCTGGACGAGTTCACTTTCATCGCACAATTCAGGTGTCTTGGAGATTGGAAGACGGCAATGCATGGGGGGCCGTGGCTGTTTAGGCGGAACGCGGTTGTTATCGAGGAATATGATGGCTTGATGAACACAGAAAATATTCCACTAGACTCAATCAGAGTTTGGGTGCGGATCATGGGGTTGCCGGCCCTAGTGCGGAACCCGGCTGCAACTAAGGTGTTGGCGAGCAAGATTGGAGAGGTGTTGGAGGTTGAGCTGGGTATGAAAGGTGTGAAGTATGTCAAGTATGTTAAGGTGTATGTGAAGATCAACTTGAAGAAACCCTTACTACGGTTTGTGACAGGAGGAGTAGGGCCTGGTAAAGAACCGCAAAAATTTAGAGTTCTATATGAAAAGCTGCCGCGATTCTGTGCTCAGTGTGGTGTTATTGGGCATGTCGCGGATGAATGTGGTGAAGGGGCTCATGACCCAAAGAACTTCCAGTATGGTGATTTCATGATGGTCCCTCTAGAGGATTTTTGGCAGCAGCCAAAGAGGGAGTTTGTGGCTAGACCCCAAGCGTCTGAGGCAAGGGGCAGAGGAGGAAGAGGACGTGGTGGCCGCTCTGGTCTGGGTTCTTCACCGTCCTATATGGATGAGGACAGGGTGGATCGAGGTGCAGATGTGGGAAAATCAAATAGTGTGTGGCTGAAGAAACGTGATATGCATGCGAGAGAAGGCCAAGCGAAAAGCAACACTCTTTTGATCACATCATCTGCTCATGTTGCTGAGATGGTAGAGTCTCTGGAAGGGAAAGCTGTGGGTGAAACTACACCACAGAAGGTGCAACAACCAAAACGTCACAAAGGGGGCGTTCTTAATGAAGGATTGGCGGGCTCCAGCGAGGAGTACCGCCAGGATCAATGAAAACATGTGGATATAATTGTCGGGGACTAGGCACCTCCCCGGCAATTAGACCGCTTCTGAAAATTCGGAGGCAACACAGGCCTGATATACTCTTTCTTTCTGAGACTCATTTGAATAGAGAGAGTGGTGACAGATTGCGTATCCAACTTGGGTACGCTAATATGTTTGTCGTACCAAGTAATGGTAGGGGTGGAGGGTTGATGCTTCTATATGATCAACATGTTAGTATTCAGTTAAAGTATCAGCATAAGAACTACATTGATGTGCTGGTTTCCGGTGAGACACCTGATAAAGATTGGAGACTGACGGGTCTATATGGGGAGTCAGTGTGGCGACACAAACACCGTACGTGGAGCTACCTGAGGGATTTACACCGGCAAGCTAACCTTCCTTGGCTGGTGTTGGGTGACATGAATGAAATTCTTTCAGAGTCAGAAAAGGAGGGAGGCGCTCCACGCCCCCTCCCGTATATGCAGGCGTTCAGAGATTGTTTATCTGAATGTGGCCTGGAGGATTTGGGTTTTATCGGCAACAAGTTTACGTGGAAGCGTGGACAGATTCGTGAACGCCTGGATAGGGCGGTTGGTAATGCAGGGTGGTCTGCTTTGTTTCCACACTCTGGAGTCCATCATCTCACCGCTACAGGCTTGATCATAGACCAATCCTGGTTGATACAGATACTTATTCTGCTACTGCGAATAATTCATGTAACCGTCGGCGTTTTGAGGGACGGTGGCTGAAGGAAGAAAAGGTGGGGGACGTTGTGTCGACGGCCTGGTTGCATGCTCCTCCTAATGCGCCAGTAATGTCGAAACTAGCTGCAGTACACTCAGACTTGCATGAGTGGGATCGGACAGTTCTTAAAGCTCCACAGAAAAAAATTAAAGAACTGACAAAGGAGCTGGACCAGCTGCTTAGTGGGCCGATGAATGAGGATACAACCCAACAGCAAAGGAAATAACTCGGCAAATCGAGGTGGCTTTAGAGCAGGAGGAGGTTCATTACATGCAGCGCAGCAGGGCGAATTGGCTGATGCATGGAGACAGAAATACGACTTTCTTTCATAACTTTGCAAAGGCTCGTCGTAAGCGTAATGCCATTCTGAAACTTAAGAATGGAGATGGACATTGGATAGAAGGGAATGAGGAAATGGGCTCCCTTATACATAATTATTTCTCGTCGTTGTTTACTTCTGAGGTACAACAAACTGATGAGGAGCTGCTGAATAGAGTTATTCCTCGTGTGACTCCAGAGATGAATGCGGCCTTGCTTAAGCCGTACACTGTGGAGGAGATTAAGAGGCAATGTTTCCATTGGCGATTTTAAATCACCTGGAACAGATGGCCTTCATGCGGTCTTCTATAAAAAGTTTTGGTCTGTTGTGGGTGAGGATGTTACTCGTGAGGTTTTGAATGCGCTGAATTCTGGGTGCATACCGAATGAGTGGAATGAGACTGCCATAGTACTAATTCCTAAGGTACAGAGCCCGGAGTTGGTCACACAATTCCGTCCTATAAGCCTCTGTAATGTTATCTATAAAGTGGTGTCAAAAGTTTTATCAAGGAGGTTAAAAGTGCTGTTACCGGATGTCATTTCAAAAACACAGAGTGCTTTTGTACCAGGAAGGTTGATCACCGACAACGTCCTGGTGGCTTATGAGAGTTTCCATACTATCAAGAACAAGAGGCAAGGTAATAGAGGTATTTGTGCAGTCAAGTTGGACATGCACAAAGCTTATGATCGTGTGGAATGGAGTTTCTTACGTGATATGATGTTGAGGTTAGGTTTCGACCAAGCTTGGGTCAATCTCATCATGTCATGTGTCACTTCGTAAATTACAGAGTGTGGTTTAACTCTGTGGAGACTGATTCTTTTACACCTACAAGGGGCATCCGACAGGGTGACCCTTTGTCGCCTTACTGTTTTTGATCTGTGCAGAGGGGCTATCTAGTCTTCTAGCGTATGAGGAGTTGACTGGTGGTATTCAAGGGGTTAAAGTGTGCAGGAATGCACCGTCATTGTCTCACCTTCTTTTTGCTGACGATTCTTTGATCCTGATGTCGGCTGATATGTCAAACGCCACGGCTCTCCGTAATGCTCTGGAACTATATTGTGCAAGCTCTGGACAGTTGGTTAGTGCTGCCAAGTCTAGCATATTTTTTAGCCCAAATACTAATGTCCTGATCCGGGAGGAGATTTGTGTTCACCTGAATATTTTGGTGGAGTCCTTGTCAGATAAGTATCTTGGTTTACCAACGCTGGTTGGTCTGACCGGAGTGACTGTTTTCAGCACCTGGTGGAGAGAGTATGCCAAAGGATCTGTGGATGGAATGAGAAATTACTATCTATGGGAGGAAAGAAATTTTGTTGAAGGCCATAGCACAAGCTATACCGGCATATGCCATGCCGGTGTTTAACATACCTAAACAAATTTGCAAAGCGATTTGTAATGCAATTGCAAGGTTCTGGTGGGTTGGAACTGAGACACAACGCAAGATGCATTGGATGGCATGGTGGAAGATGAGCATCCCTAAGCGTGAAGGAGGGATGGGCTTTCGTGACCTTCATTGTTTCAACCAAGCCATGTTGGCAAAGCAGTGTTGGCGGCTGTTAAGCGACCCTGATTCCCTGTGTGCACAGGTCTTACGAGCCAAGTACTATCCTGATGGAGATCTGATTAATGCTACACTTAAGAAGGGGTCTTTGTTTACATGGCAAAGTATCATGTCAGGCCTAAAAACCTTCAAGCGAGGTTGTATATGGCGACCAGGTAATGGGAGTACCATCAATATTTGGTCTGATCATTGGGTTCCTTCGAGCCCGACGCGGATGATATCAACACCTAGAGGCAATTGCGTGTTGACACGGGTGGAGCAGCTGATTGATCCGGTATCAGGGAGCTGGGATGAGGCTCTACTGAGAGATAATCTCCAGGATGTAGATGTGGAACGGATCCTACGTATCCCTCTACCAAACTTTGGACAACCAGATTTTATTGCTTGGCACATCACTAAATCGGGTTGCTTTTCTGTCAAATCTGCCTACCATTTGGAGTGGCGGGCAGAGTATAGAAGGAGAGTTCAGCGATCAGACTCTTCGATCGATCGTCCCCGCATGTGGTGTGGAGAAGGATATGGAAAGCTAAAGTCTCTCGCAAAGTTCAGATTTTTACATGGCGAGCTTTGCATGGGATTGTACCTTGCTTCTGTACGCTGGCGAATCGGCACATTTGCTCGACAGTTAATTGTCCAGTGTGTACAGTTGATGCAGAGGATCTGCGTCATATGTTGTTTCATTGCCCTAGAGCTCTTGAGGTTTGGGATGGGCTAGGGCTGAAGGCCGTTGTTATCTCGGCGGCGAGGATGGATGCCTCAGGTTCCATGGTGTTGGAGGAACTGTTGTGTTCCATTACTCCTGGGGTATTACATGCGATATGGACCATCTAGTCGAGTTGGTGATGACTACCTGTTGGTATTTGTGGTGGTCTCGTAGACAGATTAAGAACAAGGAACCTGTGCCAAGTCCAGAGAGGTCTGTGATCAATATCTCTGGTATTTTGGCAAATAGTGTGAAGCGCAAAGGTTCAGGAAATGTTACTCGAAGAGATGGATGGCTTAGGCCGGCTTCGGGTGTCTACAAACTCAATGTCGATGCTGCTTTCGATATTGACACGGGACATGGTGCCGCTGGTGCTATTATCCGTGATGCAGGCGGGAATTTCGTTGCTGCTGCCTGTGACTACACTGATTGGGCCATCGATGCTGCGTCGATGGAGGCTTCAGCGCTGTTGGCGGACTGAAGCTAGCAGAACAGTTTGGTGCCAAATCTTTGGTTGTTGAATCTGATGCTCTGGAGGTAGTTCAAGCTGTCCTTGATCCTTCAGAGTATAGAGGCACGAGTGCGGTGGTGATTGATGATTGCCGGCATATACTAACGATGCTTGGCATGGCAACTATTCAACATTGTCCGCGGGAAGCGAATGGTGCCGCACATGCGCTTGCTCGCCACGGCTCAGTAGAGGGTGTTAAATTCTTCTGGTTTGATGATCCTCCCCAGTTTCTTGTACCAGTACTTGTAGATGACCGTGTTTTAATTCTTTAATAAAGTTGCTTTAAGTTCAAAAAAAAAGGCCTATTCGACAAACTTGCAGATTTTACAAGGAACTATCTGCAGAGTAAGAGCAATCCTCCATGCCGACATAGTTTTGAAGGGATCTTGGAATAGGAGGGATTTCAACTTCCATGACACCCTCTAGCATGTGAACAACTTGCCCCATCATTGGCCTATGATCCTCGGCATCTTGAATGCACCGGCATGCAATGCGACAGGCCCTGTTCAGCTGCTCTGTATCTGCTTCGCCTTCCAACCTGCCATCCAGCAGACACATAGCATCTCCTTCGTTCACCTTGATTGCAGCAAAGACGGGAAAGTAAGTATACTTTCCTTCCCTAATTTTTTCTGTGTTCCTTCGACCAGATATGATTTCAAGAAGCATCATACCGTAGCTGTAAACATCAGCCTTATGCGTGATCGGCAGCCCCGATATCCACTCAGGTGCAAGATATCCAATGGTCCCTCGCATGGTTGTCGAAACCCTGCTGAAAACTCGACCACGAAGCTTCGCCATGCCGAAGTCCGCAATCTTGGGGCAGAACTCTGCATCAAGAAGTATATTGTCCGGCTTCATGTCACAGTGTATAATGCACTCCTTGCATTCCTCATGGAGATAAGCCAAGCCTCTTGCAGTTCCAAGTGCTACATGGTACCGGAGATCCCATGTAAACTTGGCCGAACTCTTTGAGAACAGATGAGAATTCAAAGAACCATTCTCCATGTACTCATATACCAGCAATCTTGTCCTCCCTTCCACACAAAAACCAAATAAACGAACAAGATTGACGTGACGAATTATGCCAATTGTCTGCACTTCTGCTCGGAATTGCTTTTCCCCTTGTGCAATGCCTTTTAGTTTTTTGACTGCGACAGCAGAGAAGCCTGGCAACGCCCCCTTAAAAACACCACCAAAACCACCTTCTCCAAGTTTTTCAGAGAAACTCTTTGTTGCCTTCTTTAAATGTGCTTCTGAGAAGATGATGAGAGTGCTATTGAAATTCAAAGGTTTCTCCATAGATAACAACATTTTTCTTATCCAGAAAAGGACAAGACAGATAAGCATTAGGATACTCACACCTATCGTTGGCACAACAACGGATTTAATCTTGGAACGTGACTTTTCTTGCATGGAATGTGATTTTTCTTGTATGGAATGTGATTTTTCTTGAATGGAGGAATCAGATTTTTCATGCCAGGACATTTGCGCAGACCACAATAGAGTCCCACAACCCCCTAGTTTAGCAGCACTAAGACTACCGTCAGAATCCAATCGTACATATAAATCTGAATTATCGGACAGGAATAGACCGTATTCATATTCATAAAAACCCATCCAGCTTGGGAAAGTGCCAGAATAGCATGACGTGACTACAGGACAATCCACCTGGGACGTACCGTGGCAGACAGTAAACCCCTCTGGATCATTTGATCTGACCAGATTCGACCTAGTGAAATAAGATATATTGTTTTTGGCACTATTGATCTCATATGCCAGCCATCCTCCAGGTAGCAGTGTATCACCCGGGTAATCGAAGCTTTGCCAGAACAACACTGAACTGTTATCTTGGTCTCTTATTACGAGATTTCCGTTGTCAAGAAGTACTGCAACTGCAGAAGTAGATATATCCTCCTCACCATTATTTGACGACCAAAAAGTAGTATTATAACTGGGCGTCAGCGAGGTCAGTTGCAACTTGCCATATGAGAGGCCAAAAGAGAAGGTCCTAGGGTCGGAGGTGAGGTACGCTTTTGGGGGGCAGACGTACTGTGGCTGTGATACTTGTTGGTAATCAAGGAGGGCCCAAACTAGAAGAGTTGTACAAGTTGATGATTTGACGTACCATATACCCAACGTGAACTCTGAACATGGAGGAGATACGCAGTTGAAACCCAATTCAAAGGCACCATTCTTTGAGAACAGGGTCCGGTTACCCGACAGAGCTTGGCCTGGAAAGAGAGTATCCATCGCATCCGCGAATTTGCACCTTGAGGACATGCAGATGAACAAGTAGATAATCGTAGCTAGAAAGGAAGATGTTGGAGCCATGCGCTTGCTTGCCTTCTCCATTGTGTATGAGAAGATCGATCGCTCACCAATGAAAGGTTGATATTCTGGCCGTCCTTATGTATACACCATGACTTACTGGATAGGGAGAGGAACTTTTACTCGAGGCGAAGATGTGTGGAATTTAGGGCCAAGAATGTTGACTTGCATTAAGGGCCACACAAGATGTGTGGAATGTACGACATCATAGCAAGTACTGATCATGATTTGTGGAAAAAATGGTACTACTAATTGACTTTTCTTGTGGCTGCAGATGGTATTACAGGAAGGACTTGGTCGCTGGACCATGAGTTGTTTCCAGGAGGAAATCTGGCTGTTTTTGAGTCAAGCGTCTGGTTGAGGAATCATAAGTGGTACTAAGGAAACTAACAATGAAACACAATTCATATGTTGTCTTTTGACTTGAGAGAAGAAAAACGCCTTTACCATGGACATGCCAAGCGACATTGCTATTGATGTGCTTTAAGCATCTTGCTCTTCTTTTGGCTTTGGTGGTCTTGAGCAAGTTCAGTGCAGATTATTAGCCTAAGTACATTGCTGAACTCTTAGAGGAAAGGCCTAACGGCCCTGCTTTTTTGATGAAAACATAGCACCAGGTTCGCTGTGGTGCAGCAGTTAGGGCATCTCCAGTCGTTGTGCCCCCAGGGCACAAAACGGCGCTATTTTGGGCCGCCTGGGGGGGCAAACGGCGCTATTCTAGATCCTGGGGGGGCGCCTTTTCCAGCCGTGAACCCAACCCAAGTTTTGGCCCAGAAATTCAAAAAACGGCGAAATGCGGCAAAATTGAAATAGGCGAATTTCATACATAAGATGGCGGATTACCTAGTAGATTTAAAAACAAAAACTTAAGAAAACTTAAACTTATTAAGCCGGCGATCTACAGGCGATCTAGTTGATGCCTAGACAGTTGTAGATGGCCTGGCTGTATTCGTCGTCATCGTCGTCTGGGCCGTCACCGGGGGGGCGGGCGCTCGGGCCTGCGCCATCGGCGCCGCCGTGCTACTTGCTCAGCAGCAAGGTCTGCCTGTAGCCATCGTCCTCCTCCTCACTGTCGCTGGGTCGAGTTTGTAGTACTCGATCTGCCGCGCCTGGGGAGGAGGCGGAATGCGTCGGCCTCTGACAGAGCGCTCCGCCGCCGCGTCCTGGCGCCCCTACAGGCGCTGCTCCGCCGCACGCCGGCGCTCCACGTCGGCGAGGAGTTTGCGCTGGCGTTCCACCTCCTCCGCCGTGAAGTCCTCGAGGCTCCAGTCTTCGGCGACGTCGTCTGGCGCCGGCTGGATGGTGTTGAAGGAGGCGGCCTCCAAAGCCCTCTGGCCGGGGAACTCCTCCTCCTGCTCCCCCAGCTCCGCCGCCGCCTTGTACCACTCCGGCGGCGCCTGCCACTCCTGCTTGGGCACCGGCTTGGGCTCCATCTTGGGCTTGACGAGGCGCCGGAAGAGACTGCGCAGAGGCGACGCGGCGCGGCGCTGGAGCTCGTTGATGCGCAGCCCGCCGCTGCGCACGAGGGCAGGCCGCCCGGAGTTAGAGAAGTGGTGGGGTACGGGAGGGAGGGGCGGCGCCAGAGGAGGAGGAGGTGGCGGAGGAGGAAGACGCGGCCCCAATGCGCCGCGGGAGCCACGACATCCTCGGCGGCGGCATGGTGAGCCGGGGCTCGTTCCCGGCGGCGATGTAGTCCAGAACCCACTGGAGGTTCCGGCCATCGCCGCCCCACCACCACTTGCGGCCACGGGTGTTGTGGCGGCCCTCGACGTGGCCGTTGTTGCCTCTGTCGGCGAGGTCTTCGTCGTGGCAGCGCTGGAAATAGAGGGTCCAGAAGGCGTCGTTGCCCTCTGCCCTCCAGCGCGGATCCGTCGCCTGCTCCGGCGTGAGGCCGTCGATGACCTCGGCGATGGCGTACTCGCGCTCCACCTCCGCCGGGATCGGAGGCATGGGGATGCCACCCGCACTGAGGTGCCACGACCCCTGGCCGCCGGAGGCGCCAGGGACACGCATGTCCGGCGGCGTGGGGTAGCCGGCGCGGTACAAGGCCCACGCCTCGTGCTTGTGGAGGTGGCAGCGGCCAAAGCCGTTGGCGGTGGCGGCGGCCATTGATGTTGGCGAGAGAGGAAGGAGAGGGAGGCAGAGAGAAGAGACGGCGAGAACTTGTGTGGAGGGACGGCGAGGGCGGGGGGATTTTGTAGCGCGGCGGCCAGGCGAAGGGCGGTGGTGGCGCGCCATTACTGCGCCGCGTGCCCCGCGATTGGACGTCGCGGCAGCGGCCGCTCACTGGGCGCTGATCACGCCATTACTCCGGCAACTTTTGACCGGCGCGGGAGCCGAAAAGAGGACGCGGCCGTTCACGGACGGTTCTGTTTCCGCGCCATTTTCTCCCGCGTCGTATTTCCCTCCATTTCCCTACCCCCCCCTACCCCCCCCCCCCCCCCCCCAACCAAGCCGAACCCAATGGGCTGGGTTTCGCCTGGGAGCGCCGGCGCTAAATAACGCCGAAACGGCGCTATTTGGACTTCTGGGGGGACGAGTGGTAGAAAAGCGGCGCTATTTGTCCCGGCCGGTGCTAAAAAGGCCTCCTGGGGGGCTGGGGGGGGGGGGGGGGGGCGACTGGAGATGCCCTTACGGACCAGAAAGCGAAAGCACATTGCTGAATTCACTTGGTAGGAGATTGTTGATGCCCTTGCTTATTTTATTCTCGGCCTATTCCTCCACGGCGATTCAAACGACGAAGGCGATTGGATTTCATCGCCAACGAGTAAGGTGAGCTTCACCTCCATCACCCGAAACTGGCGTGGCGTAACGAAGGCTCACCCAACTGTATTATTATCAATCAACTTATCTGTATTGATGGATTCCAAGCTTTGTATGTAGGTTGACCCGTGCGATCCAGTGAATAACTCGGTGCCGGTCCCACTGACCCGATTCTTAGATAGGGCCAACCTGACAGGTCCAATGGCCTCGATCTCTTGGTCGGGGCAGAGACCAGAAGGATCATCCCGGCCCATTCCGCTTGTAGATTAGCAGCATGCACGTATCCAAACATAACTCGATCTACGTAGCAGATTATGTATAACCGAATGTATGAAAAAAAGAATGTATGGAAATTAACCTGAATTCATTCATAGTTGCCAGAAGAATTTAGCCAGAACGCAACATCTTGGTCTTCAGGCTGACGGCAGCGGGGGCAGAGAGCATCACAAGACCATGCCTTTTGTCAACCCGATCACCGCTAGGAAGTTTACCCCTAACTTGTCGCCACAAGAAGATGTTAATCTTGAGGGGGTTGAGCGAAGAGAGAAAGACTTGATGGAGAAATTTGCTCCTGTTTGTGGAGGATGCATAACTGAAGATGACATATCTTTTGACCAAAGCACTGCTCCAGAGCACACGCCATACAGCAAGAGTGAGCAACTTTTGGCAGCAACGTGTAACGGCAATCATTCAAGTGATTGGTGAGTCCCATTATCACAATTTCTTATTTGCTTGAAGCGCGCAAAAAAAAAGAATCATTTTGTTGCTAAATATGCGCTCAGCAGCTTATATAGTCCAGGCTTCAGATGATGCATGCTGCTACTTACTCGAAATTCATGAGAAGCTAACAGCAATGGTAAATGAGAGTCTTTGGCCTTCAATATTGTGTAGTACCACAAGTCTACAATTCAGTGTCTGATTGAAATTAACCAGGTGATTTTCCTCTCTTAATTAATCAAAATGGCAAGTATTTTTGCCTTGTTTAAAAAAACATGATTTGTTACAACTGCAGGACAAACCAAATATTTCCGTGTTTCGCTGCACTATAGAAAATATAAACTACTCGATACCCGGCCTAGTAACTAAGGCCCATTCAACTAACTTGCATACTTTACAAGGAACTATCTGCATCTGCAGAGTAAGAGCAATCCTCCATGCCGACATAGTTTTGAAGGGATCTTGGAATAGGAGGGACTTCAACTTCCATGACACCCTCTAGCATGCGAACAACTTGCCCCATCATTGGCCTATGGTCCTCGGCATCTTGAATGCACCAACATGCAATTCGACAAGCCCTGTTCAGCTGCTCCATATCTGCTTGGCCTTCCAACCTACGATCCAGCAGACACATGGCATCTCCTTCATTCACCTTTATTGCAGCAAAGATGGGAAAGTAAGTATACTTTCCTTCCCTAATTTTTTCTGCGTTCCTTCGACCAGATATGATTTCGAGAAGCATCATACCGTAGCTGTAAACATCAGCCTTATGCGTGATCGGTAGCCCAGATATCCACTCAGGTGCAAGATATCCAATGGTCCCTCGCATGGTTGTCAAAGCCCTGCTGAAATCTCGACCAAGAAGCTTCGCCATGCCGAAGTCTGCAATCTTGGGGCAAAACTCTGCATCAAGAAGTACATTGTCCGGCTTCATGTCACAGTGTATGATACACTCCTTGCATTCCTCGTGGAGATAAGCCAAGCCTCTTGCAGTTCCAAGTGCCACATGGTACCGAAGATCCCATGTAAACTTGGACGAACTCTTTGAGAAGAGGTGAGAATTCAAAGAACCATTCTCCATGTATTCATATACCAGCAATCTTGTCCTACCTTCCGCACAAAAACCAAATAAACGGACAAGATTGACATGGCGAATTATGCCAATTGTCTGCACTTCTGCTCGGAATTGTTTATCCCCTTGTGCAATTCCTGTTAGCTTTTTGACTGCCACTAGCGAGAACCCTGGTAATGACCCCTTAAAAACACAACCAAAACCACCTTGTCCAAGTTTTTCAGAGAAACTTTTGGTTGCCTTCTTTATCTGTGCTTCTGAGAAGATGGTGAGGGTGCTATTGAAATTCAAAGGTTTCTTCTCCATGGATAACAACATTTTTCTTATCCAGAAAAGGACAAGACCAATAAGCATTAGGATGAGCACACCTATGGTCGTTACAACAAGTGGTTTAATATTGGTGTTCGCAAAAAAAGGTTTAATCTTGGAATGTGATTTTTCTTGCATGGAATCGGGTTTTTCTTGCCTGGAGTCTTGAGCAGACCACAATAGAGTCCCACAACCCCCTAGTTTAGCAGCATGAACAGTCCCGTCAAAATCCAATCGCACATATAAATCTGAATTATTGGACAGGAATAAATCATTGTCATCTTCATGAAAATCCATCCAGCTGGGGAAAGTCCCAGAATGATAGGGCGTATCTGCCGAACAATCAGCACTATGGAAGATAGAAAACCCCTTTGGTTGGTTTGTATTTCTGACCAGATATGAATAAGCGGTACAAGAAAAACTATGTTTAGCACTGAAGATCCCATAAAGTCCCAGCCATCCTCCAGGTAGCAGTGTATCACCTGGGTTATCGAAACTTTGCCAGAACAACAATGAGCTGTTCACTTGGTCTCTTATGACGAGATTGCCGTTGTCAAGAAGTACTGCAACTGCAGAAGTAGATATATCCATCATACGAGTAGCTGATGACCAAATACTAGTATTATAATAAGGCGTCGGCGAGGTCAGTTGCAAGTTGCCATCTGAGAGGCTAAAAGAGGAGGTCCAAGGGTCTGAGGTGAGGTACGCTATTTGGGAGTGGTAGTACTCTGGTACTTGTAGATCAGGGACGGACCAAACTAAAAGAGCTGTACAAGTTGATGAGTTGACGTACCATATTCCGAACGTAAACTCTGAACATGGAGGCGATACGCAGTTGAAACCCAACTCAAAGGCACCATTCTTTGAGAGCAGGGTGCGGTTACCAGACAGAGCTTGGCCTGGAAACAGAGTATCCTTTGCATACGCGAATTTGCACCTTGAAGACATGCAGACGAACAAGTAGATAATCATAGCTAGAAAGGAAGATGTTGGAGGCATACGCTTGCTTGCCTTCTCCATTGAGTATGATAAGATCGATCGCTTACAAATGAAATGTTGATCTTGTGGCAGTGCCTATGTATACACATCAGACTTATCCAAGAATAATATGGTGTGACGAAGCGCTGAGCCCTTGGCTGGCAACACGCCAAGCCTAGAAAGATCTGTATCGTCAAAATGTCATTAACCGACCTTAGCTCAGTTGGTAGAGCGGAGGACTGTAGTGTAAGCAGAGTAAATCCTTAGGTCGCTGGTTCGAATCCGGCAGGTCGGAATATGCATGAAACAATATTTTAATTTTTTACATTTTCCGTCTCAATTAAAAATTGGAAAATGCAAGAACGTATTTTTTAAATTTATTACATTTTTTAATACACGCTTCAAAACTTAATTTACTCGCCTGATGATTCCTGAATTGACTGGAAGATAAATGATAACAGTATCCCAGTCCAATTTTAGCTATGCGACTTTTAGCATTTCAGTGTTCCAAGCCCATGCCAAATTGCCAATGCAACAAATCTTAGCATATTTTTCAGCTAGGTAAACAAAGGGAACCATGCATCCCCATTTTTATTATTCATCAGGGACAAAATTCAGTCCATAAACACGGCAGGAACTGTCCAATTCAGCAACAAAAGGCGGCAACATATCCGCTGCTTAAATTCCCACGAAAGAACTACATGCGGGGCAGGAAAATCAAATCAGAATCACGCAATCCAGGTCAACATCGATCTTGGAATCTTGGCACGTTTTCCACCATCCTGTATCAGAGGCTTCTTGTACCCTGTGCATCGACCGGACTGATGGCTATCGGTTTACTCCTGCGACTCTAGGGCCTTGAGGACTTCCTCTCCCATTCGCTTGCATCCAACCAAAGTCTGCAGCAGCAGAACATGAACAGGGTAAGTTTCGGAAGAGAGGAAACAAGAAAAAGAGCAAGAGTAGTGCTTCTAATGAGCATTCCGCAACAAGCGGTCACGGGCCATGCGTTCGACATGCTACGGACCAGAGAACAGAGCCTTTCTATTAGTCAACCCAAGTAAATGATATTCAAGCACAGAACTACAGACTTGCCAAGTAGACGAGGGTTTTAATTATTTATTTTGCAGAAACATATAAAGCAGCTAGTAGGGGTTGAACTTTGCCTTCAGCATAAATTTAGCAATTATTTAAACTAGATATGATATTCATTAATTATCTTGTATAAGCTAATCTCACCGTTCCAGGAGAATATATGTCCCCAGTTCTAAACCCATTGTCCAGTGTGGCAGTAACCGCGGCTTCAATTCTCTTTGCAGCACTTTCTACACCGAGGCCATATTTCGATAGCATCGCTGCACTAAGAATCGTAGCTAATGGGTTTGCCTTGTCCTGCAATCAGTAAATAGTAGGAGCAAGCAGAGTTTCAGAGTAGTATCTAACAACTGCGCTAGTTTCTGCAACAAAATATGTTCTGAAATTAGATGCTAAGCTATACCAACCTGCCCAGCAATGTCAGGGGCAGAGCCATGAATAGGTTCAAATAGACCAGGTCCCTGCAATGAAAAACAAAATCTTTATTTGCTTTCTTGCAGCATTTTCAGCAGACAATAAGAGCGTTTACATGCAATTTAATATGACTTGAAAGAAAACTGAACGGCCTCTATTACCGATTCACCAACACTGGCAGATGGGAGCATTCCGATGCTTCCTGTGATCATTGATGCTTCGTCCGATAAAATGTCACCAAAAATGTTGTTCGTCACAATTGTGTCAAACTGTGATGATGCAAGGATTTCAGTATGTCGGCACATCCCCATACTGCTTAACTCAGGGTGAAATAAGTTACATATAGAGAAACAAACCTGTCTAGGATTCCTAACAAGCTGCATTGCAGCATTATCCACGTACATGTGAGAGAGCTCAACGTCAGGGTATTCAGAAGCTATTGCGGTTACCCGTTTCCTCCAAAGCATAGATGCCTAGAACAATATTAGAAAATATTGTATTATTTATGTGCAAGATAAAATACTGAGAAAGGGAAGCTTATACTTTCAGGAGGATTTCTAGTGACAGCAAAATGATAGGTCCTTGTATCCCACTAGATGTTCAAGATAAGAGTTATATAAACATATATCATGGTTTCTCAAATTTAACTCCATAGCTCAGTTCCAATTTCCATAAAAGTCAAATAACGGAACAAGCCAAGAACATATTTGGGATTCATGTAATTAAGTACCTCAAGCACATTTGCTTTGTCCACCGAACATAGTTTCCCTCCCCTCTTGCGAGCAACTTCAAATGCAACACGCGCAATACGATCAATCTGGAGATAGAGTTGTTGAAACAAACAGTTTTTAATACACAGATAAATGGTATGAAAGAAACAGTTATTGATTTAATTATACGTATTTTTCTACAAAACACAACCTGACAGCATAAAGGAATAAGTAATGAAATAGCAAAATAAAACGGACAGCAGATTTAGTCATGCTTATGCCTTGGGCCTTGGGGGATAGCAAGAACTATTACTCGTTCAAAAGTTAATTTATCAGGAGGGAGGGTGGCTGAAATATCTAATGAACAGTGGAGTCACCTCAGGAACTGAATATATTTCAGTGTTGAAGCCAGTGTCCTCTCCCTTGTCATTGGTTCCAAAACCCCTAGGTTTGCCGAAGTAGATCCCTGTCACGCGAAATAATAAATACCAGCAGAATTTTCAAGTTTCATCAGAATGCACCTGGAAATATATAAATCAGCAAGTAAAGAGGAATAACCATCCAAGTTTCATCGTAATTCAGTCAACACTACCTCCAGTAAGCTCTCTAACAACCATGATGTCAACTCCTTCAGCTACCTCTTTCTTCAAAGTAGATGCATCTACTAACTACAAAAGTGTTAGATCAAAGAGAAATGTAATCACAGAGAGAACATTCGAGACAACTGAAACAAACAAGTCTATTCATTCCATATCTTGCAGCCATGGCTTCATTTCCTAGTATTTTTCATCTAATTAAATTTAAACTTAATCTACAGACACCTATACAGATTATGTGCAGTTGCAGGAGACAATCTGGTACATGGCCCCTGTCTGCAAATTAAACAATGTAGCCAAGTAGCTAGAGTGTAAAAGGCAGTGTTGTCAAGTAAAGCATAGCGCTCACGATAATTGCGTCCAAACTAATACTAGATTGGACATACCTGCGGTAACACGGTGGCTGGCCGCAGATTGGCAAATACGCTAAGCCCGGCACGGATATTAAGCAGCCCGGTCTCCGGCTTGAGATGCTTCTCATTATTATCCCACTTATACCTACAACAACAAAATCACATCCAATTACAGAAAACGTAGATGAGCATCACCAATTCTGACACACAAATGCAACCCAAAGCTGTTACCACTGTGGTCGCTGCCTTTAACAGATTATTTCACTCACCCTCCTATCGCGCCAAGTAGGATGGCGTCCGAGGCACGTGCTGCCGCAAGCGTTTCATCGGGGAGCGGCACACCGACCGCGTCCAGTGCGGAACCACCCATCAGCATCTCCTGGAAGCGGAGCTCGAATCCTGCGGCACAAGGAAACAATGGGTCAATCTCACCCTGCTCTTGCTCGGAGCTCGAGGCATGGGAGAAGGGACAGTTCAGCATAGCCTACCTTCCTTGGAGCCAGCGACGGAGAGGACGTCCCTGGCAACAGCGACCACCTCAGGGCCAATGCCGTCGCCGGGGAGGAGCGTAATGTTGTAGCTCCTCGCCGTGGCAGAGCACCGGAAGGCCACCCTCGGACGGCACGGCAATGACCCCGCGCCACAACTCCACCGGCCAGAGAAGCTTAGTGTTTTTAGCGGTGTAGCTTGGAGCTGAGTCATCGTGCTTGCTTAGCCTGGTCTCGCCGTCTGTTTGGTATCGTCTGGATGTAATCTGTCAAGGCTGGCAGTTAGCCTATGATACGTCATTTGTTACCATATTTTAGTTGCTCGGGAAAAGGGATGCAACTA
This sequence comes from Poa pratensis, assembly GCA_947311845.1. Lineage (NCBI taxonomy): Eukaryota > Viridiplantae > Streptophyta > Magnoliopsida > Poales > Poaceae > Poa > Poa pratensis. The sequence goes on along the minus strand of CAMZMU010000051.1, from coordinate 63,750,642 downwards.
AACATTCAAACTGTCCTAAAACCTCAACAGTCATGTGAAGAGTTTAGCTGATTGTAAAAAGTTACACCTAAATAGTCAAACAGAGCTAAAAGGTTCAAGGAGAAACAAGTCGTATCATAAAAATTCGAAACGCAAGTCAGAGATTAAAAAAAAAATAGTACATTGCAGTCTGTACCGTAGATCACCGCCCGTGTACGTTGGCATGTTGCAGCAGAATTTGCAAGATGTTTCACTTCACTTTTTTTTTTTTGATAAAGGGAATTATATTAATATCAAGTTGATATCAATTTCACTTTACATAAAGTCCGGTACAATAATATTACACTTAACACCTACATGTGTATCATGGAATAGAAATTCTACCTATGGATTTTGTTAGAAGTTATGATCATTTGCAACATTCGCGGCATATGCTTTTTCTTCACACATATGAATACTCCAACCGAAGTGGTCATATGTTGTATAAAATATACTTCATTCAATCATTCCACATTACACATTTATGTTTTTCCAGAGGTTTTCTTTACAGTTTATGTGCCGATTTTTTTCCCACATGAAGCATAATGCTCCTTGTTCCATATTTCCATTGCACTGACAAATGAGTATGCCTATCTCTGGTGAGACCAGATGTGAAAGTGCAATTTCTATGTGGTACTAAATCAGGTGCAAGCTGCGCCGCCAGCCCAACATGGTTGCGAAGTGACAGGAAAGGTAACCTTCCTGGTGCTGCCCCGGAGCGCCCAAACATGCTGCTGCCCCTGGAGCCTGATTCTAAAATACTACTCCTAGTAAACCGTATGAACAACGGAAACTACACTGACTTGTTTGTTCTGTATGACCATGGTTGAAGACTTACCACGAGTAAACAGAGGAGAGGAGAGGAGAGGAGGCGGCGGCTTTCGGGTCGGAGGCGGCGGCGGCTGTCTCGTCGGAGGGGGGGTGGAGAGGTTGGAGGAATATGGCGGCGGTGGAGATGGAGGAGGATTGGGGCGAGGGGCCGGCGGCGGTGGTGGGGATTGGTGAGTTGTTTCTATCGCACTGTTTTTCCTTTACTGTCGTGGGCCGCGACATTGCCCGCTTAAGGCGGGAGAGTGAAAATATTTTATATGGGCCTAAATTGCTTTTCGCGGTCACGGAGCGTCGGCAGCTGGCCTAAATAGTTTTTTTTCCTTCTTGCGGTATGTGAGTGGGAAAATGGGTAAAGTAAACGGATATTCGATTTGGTGCCCGAGCACACATGCGCTCGGAATCCGGTTCCTACGTTCGTCTCGAGATTTGTTCCCGCTGTTCCCTACAGATCATTTTTACCGTAGTAAGAATCAGGCCGTGGCCCACCGGACGTCGCGTCCCCGACGGAAGAGAACGGATCGGCACGTTATCTGTACCTTCCTCTCGCGTCCCCGACGTCGAGCTCGCCCTCCGCCCCCTATTCCTCGGGACAGAGATCCAGTGACTTCACTACATGAAGTCACGTTGCAACTTTACCCCCTTCATCTCCATCCAATTTTGATCCAACGGTTCAGATTTGAGCTCAAAATTAAAACTTTTTAGAAAAATTCGAAAAAATTCCAGAACATAGTATACGTTTTGTTATATATTCTGAGAAAGTTTCGTCTCTTTTGGATTAATGGTTCATGAATTAATAGCTTTTTAAGTTTAAAACATGAAAACTGATTTAGTCATAAACCGTTTATCCAAATGAATCCAAACTTTCTCAGAATATACAGTGAGACATATACTATGTTCTGGAATTTTTTCAATTTTTTCTAAAAAGTTTTAATTTTGATCTCAAATCTGAGCCGTTGGATCAAAATTGGATGGAGATGGAGGGGGTAAAGTTGCAACGTGACTTCATGTAGTGAAGTCACTGGATCTCTGTCCTATTCCTCGTCGACCAAGCTGCCGGAGAACCCAAGCTCCTCCACCGGCCGAGCTTAGCGGTGCCCTCCGCGCAGAGCGCCTCCATCTCGGCCCACGCGGTCAACCAACAAGCCCAGCCGCCCACGGGAGGGCCCCTGGTTCTCATAGGGCAGCGAGATACCACAGCCAGGAGGGGATTCGTGCTCGTTCTCGACTCTGCCGGCCGGAGCAATTGATCTGACCCCTCCCTGAAATCCGAGGACCGGCGTATGTGGATTCGGCGTCTCTTCGCCTCCGGCGACCAGAGCTCGGTGGCACAGCGTCTCCCTCGAATTCGCTGACCGGGGCATTTGCTCCGGCGTCTCCGTCGAATCCGGCGACCGGAGCTAGTTGATCCGACGTCTTCCTCGAATCCAAGGATAGAGGCGTGTGGATCCGCGGTCTCTCTGGACTTCGGCGACCTGAGCGCATGGATCGGGAGTCTCGCTATGCTCTTCATCAGCGACAAGCGAGACCTTGCAGGTCGACGTTCGGTGGTGCACACAGACCGGCAGCCATGCCAGCAACGACGGCGTGTAGTTCATCACCTGTTCATGCAAGTATGTTGCAGATTCTCCCCTCAGTCAATCTTGCTGATTTTTCTTGAGTCAAGCAACGAGCGTCCTCCAAAATCTCCAAAATTCCATCAATCTACATGTGGTAGTTGATCTGGACTAGCTCATTTGTTTTCCATGCAAGCTGGCAGACGCTGTTTCTTTGAGTGGCAGACAGGCGGCAGAGTATGCTGCTCTGCTTGAGGGGCGGCATGTCGAGCGCAACCCCAAGCTCCAGCGCTTCCCCACGTCGTTGAGGGGCGGCAAAGTATGCTGCTCTGCTTGAGGCGCGGAGGTACTGGCGGTGGAGCAAGGCGGATTTTTTCCCGGAGCCCTCGTTCCAGAGCTGGCGCGTGTACGGCGGCGCGCTCGCGGCCACCGTTCCGCGGCTGCGCGACCGACTGGCCGCCTGCTCCTCTGACGCCATCGAGGTCGGGATGCTGCTCGCCGACAGCGAGAACCCGCTGTGCCGCTGCCTTTCCTGGGTCGACCTCGCCTTCCTCGGCTCCGGCTCCGTTGTCGGCTCCGGCGTCTTCGTGCTCACCGGCCAGGAGGCGCGCTTCGACGCCGGCCCGGCAATCCCACTCGCATACGCCGCCGCGGGCTTCTCCGTGTTGCTCTCCTCCTTCTGCTACTCAGAGCTTGCGACCGAGATCCCATCTGCCGGGGGTCCTTCTCGTACCTGCGAGTCGAGCTCGACGACCTGGCGGCGTTCCTCGCCGCTGGGAACATACTGCTGGAGCTCGGCCGCTCGTGGACCTCCTACCTCGCCGCGCGCATCGGGCGCGACAGCGACTTGCTCCCGCATCCACGTCCCGGCGCTCGCTGAGGGGTTCAATCTGCTCGACCCCATCGCTGTCGTCGTCCTCATCTCCACCTCCGCGCTGGCCATGTCCGGCGCGCGCCTCACCTCCACCATGAACTCGCTCGCGTCCGTGATTGCTTGGTCAAACTTACCTCGCGCGGCCTGTTTCTTACTGCGTGTGACAAACGACTGGCACACATCTCAATGAAAGATGGATCGTCCAGATATAGGGAGCACCTGTGCTCGGGCACCAAAACGCCCTCCTTTAAAGTAAATCTTTACCTTGTGGACGTTAGTTAAATAGAATCCCATAATTTGAATCATAAAAGTTGACATTTCGAACTTGTCAATCATGATCTATTCCGGACCCTTAACACGTTTGGCGCACTGGAAAAGGACAAGTCCAAGTGAGGGTGGTCGGGATATACCAGTGAATGGTGGTGTCGTGGTCGAAGGTGACGCAGCACCGAGAGAGCAACCCGGTTGCTAGCGCTTATGGAGGAGGAGGGGTGCGGTCAAAATAGAGCGGCACGGCGGACAGGAGGACAATCTAGTCGAGATAGTGCGACGAGTGGAGAAGAGGACAATGCAACCAAAGGTTGCGGCACAAACTTAGATTTTGAAACGCCTTCGAGTAATTATTTGATCGAGTGATCTCGAATTATTTGATCGAGTGATCTCGAATCGTGAGGGGAGGATCTTGTTTAGATATTGATAAGAGTTGGAGGTGTACGGATGGATTGCCCACAAGCTTAACACTATGCTAATCTTTGGCTAGCTTGGCATTCAAGTACGAACCCAATGCTTATATTTCACTCCGTTCCTAAATATAAGATGTTTTATGTTACACATGTCTGTCTATATGCATATTAAAATGAGTAAAACTACATATGAAATATGTTTAGATACACTTGTGTGCATATGAATGTGGACAAAAGCTAAATATCTTATATTTGGGAACAGAGGGAGTACTAGTTATACCAGCACACCATTTATATATGACATATTTGATTCCATACCCACACAACTCTACAATTATTAACAAAAATATTGATCACCTATAATTGCATACAAAGGCTAAAATCAAAGAATTTATGTTATTTTACAGAGCAAAGGTTGCTAGATGTTGATAAAAAAGGGTCGAGAAAATATGACCGATATCAAAGAAAAACTCTGGCCAACACTCCAATTTTAATGAACACGAGGAGTTACATCGATTAACTTGTAAGGAAAAAAAAGTGAAGACGAATCGCGACCGGAGAAAGATGGCTCCAGGGAAGCGAGGCAAGGCCGCCAAAGGGGCCCCACCGGCGCCGGCGGCCGCCACCGCCGCCTCGGCCGCCACCGCCGCCTCGGCCGCGGCGGAGTTCCCAGGCTGTCTCCGTCTGATGCCGCCGTGCACCGTCGCCATCTCCGTCCACGCCAAGCCCGGCTCCAAGGTCGCCACCATCACCGGTCCGTGCTCCGCCCTCCTCGCCGCCGATTTCCTCGCTCGAGACGCTAACCCTCCGTGAGTGATTCGCAGATATCGGGGAGGAGGCCGTCGGGGTGCAGATCGACGCGCCGGCCAGGGACGGGGAGGCCAACGCCGCCCTCGTCGACTTCATCAGCTCGGTAATCTAGTCTAGAGCTTCCTCCCTGACGTTTACACAGTACTGCTGCTTGATCTACACGAACTGGCCCAACCTAGATGTCGATTGGTAGCTCCACTGTGTTGTTATGAACCAGACGTAGATTGAGCAAGCATGGAAATTGGGATTAATTAATTAATTGGGGCATTTGATTAGCTCTCCAAACTCATGCTCTGAGATCTTCTCCATCAAAATCCAACCTATAAGCATACTAGCGTACTGTAAAGTTAATTGTTTTTTTTAGATAAGCAGGGGGCGCCACCCGGTTCCATTATGAAATAACGAAACCACAGCGTCATGTTTACATGCCGAAACGGAACTTAAAGTCTGGGAACTAGAGTCTTTAAGAATAACTGAAAGTCTACTCCTATTACAAGCCTAGAGAGAGGCTGATCAAGAAATGAATGTAACATAAGTATTGAACAGACCGTCGAGGGAATGGATCCTCAAAGCTTGTTTGGCTTGGAGACGGTGTGATATTCTTTAATTCTGGACCTCTTTCTTTCTTTCTTTCTTTCTTTCTTTCTTTCTAAAGCATTGCAATTGTGTAGAACACTTCTTAAGCCACTTTGTTACTGTACCTGCCAACTTTGCTTCTTTGGTGATTCTACTTCAACACTCTAGTTAAGTTTAGTTCCCAGCGCCTGGAGTGTTTTTCTCCTAGGAGAAAGATAGCATCGAAGCTCAGTGGCTTGATACATGTGTCTGTTTGATTCTGTCAAGGACAAATCGAGGAGTAGAACCGTGATTGATGTAGCAAACAGAGAGAACTCCAGTTCTTTCTTTTACCAGAATGTACAAAACTAAGTGGCTGTTTGCACCTAGCTGCTTAAGCATGCTTTTTTGTCGAACCCGCAGGTAAGCTGCCTAAGCATGCATTTTCTCAAACCCGAAACCTAAGCTTCCTGAGCAGGCTGAACTGATAGTTACAGTTCATAATCACATTTGCACTATTATTATGTTGTTTTAGCTACTGTCCAGTATTCTGTCAAATTACAACTCTGAGTTAAAGTCCTGGACAAATATGGCGGTCATAGTGTCTTATTGGTCACTGATTTGAGAATATTACTAGTTCAACATGATTATGTTATACAGAGTAAACATCACATGCGTCATTTTTCTTTCTCAAATCTGAGAAATTCTCGAAACTTTTTGAAAGCTTTAGTCGGCGGTCTTGGACTTGCACTCATCTTGAAACTACAGTTCAAGGAGTTTAATACGGACAATCATTTTCCAGTTGTAAAAAGAGAATAAATAACTGTTAATTGCATTCAATGGCTGAACATTCGATGTATCATTTTTCGTGCTCCCATGTGAGAAGTTCCTAAAAACCTTGTGTACATATACATGTAGGTACTGGGAGTGAAGAAAAGAGAAGTATCCATCGGTTCTGGTTCCAAATCCAGGGAGAAGGTGGTGCTAGTGCAAGATGCGACGCTCGGGGGCGTTTTCGAGGCCTTGAAGAAGGCGTGCAATTCTTCATGATGTATGTTCCCCGTGTATAACTTAGTTGAATAGAGTATTGTAAGGAATCCGGGCCTGATAAGTGGCCGCTGGTGATCGAAGTGGAAGGGCCAGAACAAGCTGTGATACTTGTATCGAGGCTCGTTACAAGAAGTGTCAGCTCTGTCTTCGCCTGCATAAACCATCACTGTGTGAGTTGAGCCTTGTAAATGAAGACCTGGACGGTTTTTCCCCTTGAGATGGCGATGCTGTTTTTTGCCGAAAGAGTAACGCAGATCGGCAGATGGTTTGGCTAAACCTTTGTGTGATGTTTCACAGTTACTGCATCACAAGTGCAGGCAACAGTGAGTACTATGTAGACATGCAATCTCTGTGGGCAGCGAACATATATGATCTGTTTCGCTAACTGTTTATATACCGTGGCGGCAGGTGGTTAGCTTGAGCCAAAGTAGAGTAATACTACCGATTTTCTGAAAACCACGTGAGGGAATGTACAAACATGTTTTTTCAATTAGATTAATCGATTCCAATGACACTATTGAATCTAAAGAACCAAAATAGCATGTAGCACTAAAGTGAAGGTTTCTTACTCACGAAATATTTAAAAGGCCCATAAAATCTGGGAAAAAATCATGCATGTTCTTCGTGATGCATTAGACACGCGTGCAAAATAACAATGCGAAATACTTTGTAGTCTGAGGTACCAAAAATGAGAAATATTCAGAACCGAGTATAGTTGTTTTAAATTTCTAAATTTTGTTATTTTTGTGTATCCGTAATATAAAGAATTTCGTTATAATCTTACATCCTTAGTATACATCATTGAGAACATGCCAGGTTTTTTCATACTTTTCGAAATTTCATAAAGAATTGTTGGATTTTTTAAACTGAGGGAGAAGTGGTGCTCCGGAGTCCAAGTGACTTTTCAGTAGCAATAGAGATATTTTCTACATATTTACATGTATACTACTCCATCCATATCATTTTTGAAAATGTTTTAGGTGAGGAATAAATTTTTGAAAATGTTTTAAGTGACTCATCACATGGAATATTGGAAACGATTGACGCAATCATGCAGGTGGATGTAAAGCTAGCCTCCTAGCTCGTGAGTTGTGACGCAATTCATTTCTCCATCATCTCTTGCTATATGTGCGTGATTTATTAATTAAGGTAATTACGTAAGGAAAGGCAAGACGGACACTTCATTAGTGCTCGTCTGCATAACACAACAACATTACCTGGCTGATGGTCGACTGAACCAAAAAAAAAAAACTGAGAGGTCCGTTGGGAGTTGGGACATTTGCGCCGACGAGTTTGCAACTTTGTATAGATGACACTAGGGCGTACATCCTCTACCTATGACGACGACAGCTCATTACATAGGCGATCGAATTAGGTCGCTAGATAGTCGTACAGCAACATGGTGAGATCGTCATCCAATTCTTCAGCAACTGTTGACGATCAGATTCATCTATCCTTTTTGTTCTTCATTTGGGAATGAACAACTCATTTCTCGACGTGGTGTGGTGTCGATATTCCTAATCTGACATCCATCCGTGTTCTTTTGATGGAACCCTATCACTTTTATCAGTGTTCTTGAAAGCTATGTGCAGTTGCACACACGTACGTGATGGTCGTATCCCGTATATTATAAGCATTTATAGGAAGTTTCTGGGCTCTGATTCGATCCCACATCCTAGCCTCTAGTGCCACTTATATATAGTTTATCTGGGCTCTGATTGTACGTGTATTGAGGGTCATGGGTGAGTGTTTATCCGTCTGTACATCACTCACCTGGTTGCTTCTCACACTAGTCAAAACTACAACTGTTGTTAGTGGCACAAATGGTACGTTCTGACACCATATTCAGATCTCAAGCGAACAATTAATCTACTGTATCAGGAATAGCACATCTCTCAATTGGCGCTGCATATGCAGATGAGACACTAACTTCATAATTAAGGACGTAACCAAAGTTGTAAGATAGCTTCGCTAGGTGGCTGGCTGGTGTGTGTCTAGTCATCAAGTCCAAACCAGGAAGAAACCAATCATCCAAATTAGGAGGAGTTCTGATGATGCACCACATCATTCCAATTAATGCCGCTTGGGCTCGTCGATCATGTCTAACGATGGTCATGGTAACTAGGGATATTATAACTGAGACAAGAGGAAGCCCTCACACGCTATAAGCCATTTTTACCGTCGGATTGTATATTATGCTGGTTCCTGGCCGTCCGATGGTCCTCTTCCCCGCTCTGGCCCGGTCGTCCCTAGGGACGCTACTCTGGGCGTCAAATTCGCTAGCTCTGGTGTATTGGCCCAAAAACCTCACTAAAGCCCATCGTGTCTCGTACTGGACTGAGCTCATAGCCATATTTACCGTTCAGCGATGACGATTCAGTTCTCGAAAAAAAAGAGATGCCGACGCGAATCAACAGGGGAGAAGAAGCAAGGCGATGTGGAGGGCGGCACGCCGGCACCCATGCGATGCGGCCTGCTGCCCGACCCCATGCGACCCATGCCTCCGACTGGAAGCGAGCCAGATCTGGAGTGGGGCATCGACCTCTGATGCGGCCTTGGTCAGCTGATGCGGGAGAGCCCCTCTTCAATGAAGGCCCGTGTTAATTTTCAGTTTCTGCATATTCCTAATGGTTTACAGTTTCTCCAAAATCCAAATCCCTAATGGCAGCCATCGTGCGCCGCCAGCGCCTAATGAAGTACTGATGATGATACGTTACTATACACATACCTCTCCTGCCTATAAAACCTGGTGTCTCAAATTCCCTCCACTCAGACTTCTAATCGAGCATAACTTGCGGGTCTTGTGGTGTTCAGCTAGGTTGATTTTCTCTCCTGTGAAATCCCCATTTTCTGCCTATCAATTATCACTGTTTATAAATTCCAAAATAAAATGATTGCAGGTTGTATTCATCCTGGTTCAGCTCTTCTCGTTTCCATTACATCTTGGAGTTTGGATAAATTTATTTGGCTGTGGAATTGTTCACCTCAGTATTTGCAATGGCTGCCGGCTAGGTGAGTTCTTAGATTACCTCATCTATTTCATTCGTAGTTTATGTCCGCTTACAGTGTTTGCCATTCCTAGACCTAGAACCGTGTCATGTCTATTCTTATTTGCAAATTCATCTGATTTTGTTTCTCTCCCCTGTTTCCCCAATTAAACCAGGTTTCAGTGAACTAGGTTTTTTTTTTTGAGATAAACAGCTACTATATATTAACCGGCATTGTCAAAAGCCAACGAGTTTACAATCGAAGACGGTGGGGTTGAAACCCAAGTGTTACACCTATCTATGACTGGGTACCTCTAAAAAAGATCAACACAATGGTAAACATCAAACTCTGGACAGATGAGTCGCTTGCAGCTGGTAAATTAACTACTGTTTGGGTGAAGGTAAAGGGGATTCCAAAATCTCTGAAGAACTTTCATGGGCTTTGTGAGGTTGGTTCCACACTGGGCTTGCACCTAGAAGCTGATATGGAGAACTTGCATAAGACTGGACAAGTGAGACTGAAAATTGGAGTGGTCAATCACCTGAAGATTCCAAAGTGGACACAAATCACCACCAAGAAACTCTACTTCTACAGGATATACTTTCAACTCGAGGAAGTAGTGGAACTAGGCTGGGAGAGACCTGAGGAAGAATTTCTGCAAGATTTTGAGGACTTAATGGATAGCCAGCCAGAAGTTGAGAATGGTAGAGATCCAAAAAGGCAGAAGAATGATGCCCATGCTGCTCCTTCGCCATCAGGACAGATGGTTGCTTCTGGGGTGAATGTGGTGGCGAGCACTAGAACGCTGCTTGCGCTAGAAACAAGGGAAAAAAACTTGAGGGAACAAGACGAAGTGGACATTCGGCTGAATGCTTTGAAGTCCGGGAAAGCTCTGTTCCAGCTGACTGAGAAGGAACAAACTGACCAAAACCTAGTTGAGAAATCTGGAGACACTGAAATGGGACAAGGGAGACTGAGAAATCTGAGGAAGAAAGGTGAGATTATCTGATGATGATCCTGAATTTGATGCTTCCCAGAATGAGGTTGACAACTTCAGGGAGAAGGTCCAAGCGTACAACACGGGAGGTTTCCTGGCTTCTGATAACTTGAACAACTCGCAGAACAATTCACAAGAAGAAACGGGCCCGAGATACAGTGATAGGCTGGCGGAGAAGAACACCAGTGATCTGCCGGTGATGGAAAGGGCGATCTCAATTAAAGCAAAATCTCTTGACAAGGAGGAAGGTAACAACACATTCCCCACTGTTCTTAATACCGACAACAGTACTTTGATAGATATGGCTGCTTTGATTGGTGTAGACCTAGGTGTTTCTATTGATATGGTGGAACATAATCTTGATCTCATTCGGTTACAAGAAAATGCTAGATTTTCAATGTTTAGTGAAAAAACAAAAGTAGTGGAAACTCCGGAGACTGAGAATACTCACCTCCAACCTGAGGAAGTGGATGACATTCTAAAAGAATTGTTGGCACTTAATCAGGTAGAGAAGGAAGGAGATTTGGAAGGAATAAATATTCTAAATGATAATTCAGATGTGCTCTCAAAGCTCTTAGCCGATAAACGCTCGAATGAGGTTTATTCGGTCAAGACGCCTGTGAGAACGGTGGTTAGAAGAAGAAAGAAAAAAAAGATTTAAAATGTTAAACGGTTTTGTGTGGAACCCAAGAGGGATTGGGGACAAATGTAAAAGAGATTTTATTAAAGAAACTGCCGACACTCGCAGACTAGACTTCATCGGGCTCCAAGAAACAATTAAACAAGACTTCTCCGAGTCAATGCTTTTGTCTATTGGAGGAGATACTGTGTTTAATTGGGCTTGGACACCTGCGAAAGGTAGATCTGGCGGCATTTTGTTGGGAGTTAATACTAACACAATGGATGTTTTAGAAAAGGAGCTAGGAGAGTACTTCATTAGATTCCTTGTACATAGCAAAGTTGAGAATTTCACTTGGAACCTGGTGATCGTTTATGGAGATGCACAGCCCACAGGAAAAGCGAAATTCCTGGTGGAGCTTGTGCATGTTATCAAACGTTCTAGTGTTCCACTTGTCATCGCAGGGGACTTTAACATTACAAGGAGAGTGAGCGATAGAAATAAACCGGGTGGGCTAAACCGTTGGAGTTTGCTCTTTAACTCCATTATATCGCAGGGTGAACTTTTAGAAATTCAACTAAGTGGGCGGCAGTACACTTGGTCCAATAATCAAAAGGATCCCACCTTTGCGTTATTGGACAGGATGCTTGTCTCCCCCTCCTGGGAAGAGAAATTTCCTTTAGTCACCGTTACTGCAATGACGAGAGATTTATCAGATCATACCCGCTGTTGATTTCGACAGGAGAGGTGCCCAAGACCCAAAAGCTATTCAAATTTGAAAATGCTTGGTTTCTTAGGGATGATCTAGGAAAAATCGTTGACGATGTTTGGAAAAGAAACTATGGTAGCGGTTCGAGCCTAGATGTGTGGCTGAAAAGATTCCAAAACATGCGAAGGAAACTAAAAGGTTGGAACATAAATTTCGAAAGTGAAGTGAGGAAAAAGAAAAAGGAACTAGCAAATGAATTCGACAGATTAGATAAATTAAGTGAGTCGGTTGGACTGTCTGCAGATGATTGGGATCATCTGCAACAGTGCAAAAAACTACTTAGTACAATTTTAAAAGAGGAAGAAGCTAAATGGCTGCAACGTTCGGGTGAGAAAGAGCTTTTAGAAGGCGATAGTAACACTAGATACTATCACTCTAAAGCGAATGGTAGGAGGAGAAGAAATAGGATTGTCAGTTTACACCAAGATGAAGGTATTATAGAGGGGCAAGATAACTTGAAAAAGTATATCACTGGCTTCTATAAAACCCTTTTTGGTAGATCTGACGATCATCAAATCCATTTGCGAACTGAAGGTGTGGATAGAATTTCGACTACCGATGCAGAGAGTCTTGTGGGCAAATTTAGTTTGGAAGACTTGAAAAATGCTGTCTTCGGTATGGAAAAAAATAAAGCAGCCGGACCTGATGGTTTCAACGCTGATTTCTATCAGAAATTTTGGCCTACGATTCACACTGACCTCTTGTGCTTAGTGAACGATTTTGTGGACCAAAAAATTAACATCAACAGATTAAATTATGGAGTGGTTACTCTAGTTCCCAAAGGTGCTGACGCAGACAGAATTCAGAAATACAGACCTATATGTCTGCTGAACGTTGTCTTTAAAATCATCACTAAAATGTTGGTGAACCGCTTAACCCCGGTTATTCAAAAAGTTGTCAAAATCACACAGACTGCCTTCCTAAAAAACAGATTCATAATGGAAGGGGTGGTAGTGTTGCATGAAGTGCTTAATGATCTGCATGTGAATAAAAAACCAGGACTCCTCTTCAAAATCGATTTTGAAAAAGCATTTGATAAAATCAAATGGCCTTTTCTACTTCGAGTTCTTGAAATGAAAGGATTTCCCAGTAAATTTAATGATTTAGTTATGAAAATTGTTTCTGGAGGTAAAGTAGGTATAAAAGTTAATGGAGAAGTAGGCCCATACTTCTGCACATATCAGGGGCTCAGACAGGGGGATCCCCTTTCCCCCTTATTGTTTGATCTTGCTGGTGATGTGTTAGCAATTATGATGGAACGAGCTGTGGAGTGTGGTCTAATCAGTGGTCTGTCCTGTCATTTTATAGATAAAGGGGTGTCGATTCTGCAGTATGCAGACGACACCATCCTTCTTCTGAAGGATGACTTTGAACAAGCCAGAAATTTAAAATTTATTCTATGCCTATTTGAGCAAATGTCGGGGCTGAAAATAAACTTTCACAAGAGTGAAGTTTACTGCCTAGGCATGGATCAAGAGAGAGTGGATATTTTTGAAGAGATCCTTACTTGTCGGGTAGGGAAACTCCCGATGAAATATCTAGGATTACCAGTAGATGAGACTAGGCTAAAAAATAGTGACTGGGATCCGATAGGAGACAAACTAATGAATAAGTTAGGTTGTTGGAATGGAAAGAACTTGTCTATTGCGGGTAGAACGTTGTTAATTAACACGTCTATGACTGGTAGCTTGCTCTATATGCTCTCATTCTACATAATGCCTGTTGGAAAACGAAAAAGTTTTGATAAGATTAGATCTGGGTTCTTATGGAGTGATAAGGTGGAGAAAAGAAAGTATCATTTAGTAAAATGGAAAACGGTGTGCCTCCCAAAGGATCAGGGTGGATTAGGGGTGCTTGACTTGGAACTTATGAATATTGCTCTGATAGCTAAGTGGCTCTGGAAATTGATAAATGAAACTGGGATGTGGCAAACAATTCTCCATGCCAAATACCTGAGAAATTCCAGCTTAGGCCAGTGTGCTGCAAAAGCTGGGGACTCACAATTTTGGCAAGGTTTAATGGAGATAAAACCTTTGTTCTTAGCCTGCTGTAGGTTTGTGGTTGGAAATGGTAGAAGAACAAGATTCTGGGAGGATTTATGGCTTTCAGATACAAACTTGTCTACCCAATTCCCCAACCTGTATGCGGTCTCGAATGATCAAAATATACTTGTATCTACGGTGTTTCACTCGGGAATTAATTCTCTGTCTTTTAGAAGGAATTTAACCGGAGTTAAACGGGTAGAATGGACGAATCTCTTGAACTGTTGTGCTAATGTGAGGTTGACAGAGGAAGATGATAAGCTTATGTGGCTTTTATCTGACTCAAAACAATTCTCGGTTAGATCTTTTTATCTAGCGATGCAATCTATGGAAAGCGTGCCTTATAAATTCTGGTGGAAGATAAAAATCCCTCTGAGAATTAAAACTTTCCTTTGGTTGATACTAAAACGTAGTATCCTCACCAGGGACATTTTGCTTAGAAGAGGAGGGGTCTGTGCAAAAAACTGTCTGTTCTGTGGGCAGGATGAAAGCATTGACCATCTCTTCCTTAGCTGCCCTTTAGCTAGGTATGTTTGGAATGTGGTGAGCGTAGCTACAGGTATGAAATGCCAGTTTGCTAGCGTCCATGTGTGTCTGACTACTTGGTTAGATAGCTTTGATGTTAAACAGAGGGGGAAAGTGTCAGTAGGAGTGGCTGCAGTATTCTGGGGGATTTGGAAAGCGAGAAACCTTGCATGTTTTGAAAACAAGTGGCCTAACGAACCAGTGGAAGTGATACACAGGATTGGGCATTGGATTGATTGGTGGGCCAAAATGCAGGTATCGGAGGACGCAAAGGTGGAGCTACAGGTGGGCGCAAGGCTGCTGGTGCGAGTCGCGGATGAAGCCTTCAGAAGCACAAAAGGATGGGCAACGTGGAGACCAAGGCTGGGAGGATGATGTACTCTGGTTTTAGCTCTGTAGTTGTTCTCGTTTGCTTGTTACTTCTGAGAAACTTCAGACCTCGTTGTACTTTCTTTCCCTGGGTTTGGATTTGCTGGTGGTGGCAGTGTTATGGTGGATAGTTGTAAAATTCTGGTTTCTATAATTGAAATCGGGGAGGGCCCTTTGTTTCAAAAAAAGCTAACGAATGCGCAACTCCATTACAGGATCGACGCACGTGCTTAACCGAAAAATCAGAGAAATCTTTCAGTAGCACCTTCATTTCCTCCACGATTGGGCCATGAACTGATCTGTCCAGCTCCTCGCCATTGGTGCATCCACAAGGTACCTAACTAAGAGATGTACTAATGTGTTGCTATGATCAGTTAAGTTAATATCAATTTCGTTGATTCACGTAGTCCTTCAAGTAAATGCATATTTTGCTTTATGGTCAGTCAATCTGTGTGCTTTGATGTGATGAATAGCTTTCTTCTATGGCTCCCAAACTGAAAGGAGTTCGCCGCTGAACCACTGCCATCATCTTGTGTCTCATGTTGGTGTTTTTTCTTCCAACGATAGTGTGGTAGCTTAATTGAGTGCCTTTCTTGTGTTCTGGTCAATATAATTCGTAATCGGTTGACCAATTGGCTCAGCCTTTGGTCGAAAATTGGAACTGTCCGGTGGAGGTTTGATCTCTGTCCCATCCTTCTGCCCTCATTCTCTGTCCTACTAACACTATGTCTTATCGTCTTATAATCCATTGACCTAGCAATAGTTATCAATCGGGTATGTGTTTGCTATTTTAGGATGTTGCACATAAACTCTAATAATTTGTGTGTCTCCAGTCAACTTGTGAAGTTGTTGTCTTTAGCTGGTACCTTCATATCAATTTTATTAAGAACATAGGTGTCCATGTCGTAAAATAATCTATCATTTGCTGAAGTGTTTTGAAAAGGAGAACGTGAAGAATTGGTCCGTAGCCTAGGATAATGTTAACCCAGGGTTATTTCATGACCGTCTAACTTAAAAATGATTTTTATTTGTTTAGGTGATGAAAGTCGCTTGTACAAGGAAAGATGAACTGAAACATCATGGGTACATGGCTTTCAAAAGGAAGGATTAAGCTGTCAACACTATCTTCAGTTTATTTTCTCCTCCGGTCGATGTCTGCTTCCTCCATGGTGTAGCTCTGTGAGAGACTGAGTAAAGAAGAGGATCCAAAGGAGCACGGGCAGGGCTTCCACATATTTTTCAACAAATGGATGGGCCTCCATACTCCATAACTGTTAGTATTAAATTTACTCCAATTGCATTTTAATTTTACTGATATATGGGTGTAGTATGAATATGTCCTATATATATATATCCTAATAGATGGTACAGAAAATTCATCTAATATATATCTAAGTTGGAACTTCGAGAGAATCTAACATCTAAGCATAAGCTCAGTTTCGAGTGCTCAAGGAAGATCCAAGTTACAGTTACAGTTTCTTCGCTTACTGATCTGTATTATCTCTTCTAAGAGGAAACCCTGTGGATCAGATGTCATAATTCTCCACGAGACATGAAAACCAAAATAGGGCGCCCAAAATAATGGTGTTGTATCCTCTTCATTTCTTGCTTATAACCATTTTCAAAGGCCTTTGATATTCCACATGGATTTTTACTACCCCCTCTTTAGGGTCATGTAATATTATTCCATTGGTTATACACGAATGTGTTAAGACTTTATTTCCATAGGAACATATAACAACACAACCATAGTGCGTACACCTTGCTGACCACTTATGCGGATTACTTCTTTATATATTGACTACATTAAACTGTTGTGCTCTTCTGCGGCAATACCAAAATTGATCATATGATAATTGCTCAGTTTACGTTCATGTTCATTGTTGTCAATTTTTTCTCAGATGTACCTTGGTTAAAATCCTGCCATGCTATTTTGTCACGACATCTCCATACCAATTATATTCAGAAGGTGCTATCAAAAAAATCTCTGTTCAAATTTTCATGTTTCTAAAATTCAAAACATATCCTTCTACTATATGAGTGACTGGGCGAACATGGCAAGGCGCTCTATATTCGCATCAATTACTGACCTTTATTGTCATAATCGACGGGCGCGGCAACGCGCGCGCCTACATGATCTAGTAAGTGGTAATCCTTATGTACCTCACTCACCTGGTAGCACTTGTGCGTTCTCCCAAAAACAAAAGAAACTCGTGAGGGAGAAAAAAATCTTACATTTCTGTTAAATTTGTGTAATAAAAAGTTGTTTCTGGATTTAAAAATAGTCAAAAATTTAAAAGTGTGCATGAATATGATTTTTTTATTGCATATTTAAAAGAATTATGATTTCGCTTCATGAATTAAAAAATGTTCATGATTTTGAAAAATCCATTGTTGTTGTTGTTGTTGTAATACGTGAGTTTTTTTTATAACGTAAATATTTTTTTAACTCGGAATCATTTATTTTGAACCAGGTCGTGAACAAAAAGAAAAAGAAAAAAATAAAAAATAAAGAGGCAAAAAAATCGGTGAACCAAGCATAACGGTGAACCAAAATATCGGTGAACCGAAAATAATTGTGAACATAAAATAATAGTGCACCGAAAAAAAAATTCAGGTGAACCACAATAATAATAAACCAAAAAGGTAAATGAACCAAAAATAATAGTGAATTGAAAATACCGATGAACAGAAAATAATAGGGAACCGAAAATTCCGATGAACCAAAAATAAAAGTGAACAGAAAAATAGTGAACTAAAAGGAATAAAATTCAGGTGAATTGAAATTGATAATGAAACAGAAATAATAGTGAACTAAAAATTCCAATGAACCAAAAATAAAAGTGAACAGAAAAAATAGTGAACCAAAAAACTAAAATTCCGGTGAACTGAAATTAATAGTGAACCAAAAATTCCAATCAGCCAAAAATAAAAGTGAACCAAAAGGAACTAAAATTTGGGTGAATTGATTAATACTGAACCGAAAATTCCAATGAACCAAAAAAAAAGTGAACCAAAAGAAACTAAAATTTCGATGAATTGAATTTAATAGTGAACCAAAAACATAGATTGATGGGTTCAAAAAAATGGTTATCTCTATCTCTACTACTATTAAGCAAGCAAACATATTCATCCCTAGATCCACCCAGCTTAACGTACACAGATTAAAACGGACATATTACAGCCTCAGGATCCAACCCAGCGATTCAGATCTCACAGTCCACATACCAACTAACCCCCACCATGTGTGCACTTAGCAAATAGAGGGAGCGGACGAAAACTCTATCGTCCACACCATCCCCGTACGAGCATAATCAACGGGAGAAAAAAAATATCTACTACAGCCACGGTCAAGGAAACCTCCAAAATTAGCGTCAATCAATTCTATCTGTCCCCTACGCATCCAGAAACCGTGCAGCGAGGCGCACCATTGTCGGCAAATCGCATAAATTGTTCTGAGTTGTTTGTGCTAAAAATATAATTAATAAAATTGTCAAATTTATTGTAGATGTTGAACTTCAAACGTACCGAGTGGAACGACACCATGTCAACGGAACTCCCAGTAATGATATTCATGACAGGGTTTACATGAACCTGCCCAAAAAGCACCATGTCCTTAGAAAAGTTGCACACTGTTTTCACTGTGGAGCATTACGGTTTCAATACGAAACTAATCCTACTATTCCTGCGTTTGCTATATTTTTATTCATTAAAATGCATCTTCTCACTTCCATTGTGACAGACTATGCCTGCACCGGCGATGATTGGACCGTGATTAAAAATATCAAATCTGAACCAACCAACAAAAGATATTTAGTGAGCATCGATGACTCATATCTAAAAAGAGACCACTTACTAAGGCTTTTAACTCCCGGAGAATTTCTTGGCGATGAATTAAGTATATGAAGATTTATGTTAACAAGATGCTATATGGATATGGGTACCTATTATCTCATATACCCACTGTGTATACTTTAAATTGTAGATCATAGATGCATACATACATTGCGTACGTGCTCTTGAGCATCTACAGGTGAGGGCAGGTGGAAGTGTGTTCTTAGAGAATGCATGCATCTCTAAGATGATAAAGACCAAGGAATTCTATATGCCCATAGATGACGTTGATACACAATCATGGGTATTAAAGAGAGTCAAAACTTATGTGGAGCATGATATGGTCAGCCTCAGTTTCCTACATGTTATTACTTTGAATTCAGAGGAATAATCTTCATCTATATTGGTTTAAAACTAATAAAAATCACATTTCAGATAATTGTCCCAGTAAACATTGAAGACACTCATTGGTACCTAGCTGATATAAATCCCAGAAAAAAATGTATCCACGTGCTCGACTCGCTAGGCACAAGAATGCACCGCAATGACTTCGACAGAATGGTTTGTAATTACTTTCACTGCCCCATCTTTTGATAAATGTTTTTTGCTATTCTTTGCTTCTGCAACTATTTTTTTTCATTTATTCGTGCAACAGCTGAAAGGACTGGAAAACTTATTCAAATTTGCATCACAACACATGGAGCTAAAATTTGATAAGTAGAAAGACTTCAACGTCACAACATGACCAAGGGTAGAGTGTATTAAAAGCAGTCTGCAGATAGATGGGTACAACTCCTAACTCAACGCAATCTATTTTATGTGTTTTTTCTATGTCCCCCTTAATAATCGAATTAAAAATGAAATCTCTCCGGAAAATAATAAAGTATGCATATGCACCTACCAAATGAGAATAGATGACCTCAAGTAAAGGTGTTCGTCACAAGCAGATTAATCTTCCCTCATGTTTAACCTACAGGAATAGAAAACCATCACAAATTAACAGCATGTGTAGATATAAGGTGGAAGCAGCTCTATCACTATAATTGCTATGTCCTATGTGCATGTTTATCTCATGCTTGTGTGAGTTCAGATAACAGCAAATATATAAGTGCTTCGGAACTCACCAAACTACTCAGCATTAAGCACGAACTGGATAATTAGTGTACACTAATCCCCATAGATAACCGTCACACCAGGATGCTTTGCACAAAGCTTCTTTAGCGCATGCTTGATCATTGCATTGTCCCCTTCAGGAATATAAGAACCATCCAAACCTAACTGCTGCGCCACAAATTTGCCATGAAAGCTTTCTCTACCTTGCACCTTAATAGAAAGAGAAGAGAAGCACGGTAAGAAAGTGTTACAGATCTGACCACAAAATCTTTCGTTGCTTCCTCCACACTTAACTTATTAAAAGAGACCAAACATATTCTTTCCTATGGTCACCCGGAAACACGTACACAAAACAACCGAGACCAAATAACACCATGAGTATATTTGAGATGTGTGGCCTAACTTCCTTATGTGTTAAAATCCTTATGTGTTAAAATCCCTAACTTCTGCCATCAGAGCATGAGTATATTTGAGATGTGTGGCCTAACTTCACGCAATCTTGTATCTGTAACTTTCCATTACTATAGCCTCAAGAAATGCAGTGTGTCTATATATTCCTTCTATTTCATGCCATCAAACTTGTTGTTCAGATAGACAACAATGCACCTTGTGAGAAATAAGAACACAAATTAGCTAAAGAATTCACAATTACATGTAAGAATGTTCAGACTAAGCAAGACTAATCAAATACTCACTGTGATTATGCTTTATTCTTATGGCGTTATATAGAGATATTTTGTACACTCACTGTGAATATAAACAAGTTCCAGCTTAAGACTAGAATTGTACCTATGTTACATCCAACGAGCAACTTCCATAGCCTACAGAATTGCAGGAGCAACTGATTAGATAACAACATTTCTTATTATTATATCAAGCTTATGCATAGTAGCTAAAGCGGCCGAGGCCTGGGCCTGTGACGGCGTCGGCGCGAGGCATGGGGCTGTGGCTACGTCGGCGGCGTTAAGGCGCGAGCAGCGGCATCAGAGAGAGCCGGAATCGAGCAGAAAGGGGAACGACGAATTACCAGTCGCGGGTGAGGTGTGGAGGGCGTCGGCCATCCACTGTTGATCATGCCATTCTTCGGCCACACAGTGAGGCTCACGGCCCGCCCAACCCGCTGGAGCAGGTCGTCCTTGCCGGCGCTCGCTTCGATTCCGCGTCTTGTCCCGCGGGGCGGGGAGGTACTGCTGCAGAGCCCTCCAGTGCGCGCGTGGTCTACGCGGCCAGCCATCGATCCGGTGGAGACGAACTCTGCGCCTCAGCCTTCGTGTGAGGAGAGGCATGGGAAGGGTGGCCGTCGCTGCGTCGCAGCAGCGGTGGGGAGCAGGGGAGGGGGGATTCGTCGCGGCAGCGGCGGAGAGGCACAGGGGAGGGGTATTCCTCGCCGGAGTTGCGGTCAGAAGGGGAGGGGGAGGGTCCTCGCACAGGCAGCGGGGATGAAGTGAAGAGGGCGGCGCCGCTGCTTGTACTGCGTCTGTGCGAGAGAGTGGGATAAATCGTCCGCGCATGCGTAAGCGCGCGCGTGTGGACTCTCAGCCATCCGTGCCCATCTCTGACACAATTTACTTTTGACCCCTACGTCCTGACAGATTCCTGCCTACACGAAGAGAATACAGGCAGTTGAAGCGTAGTGGTTATATCGTATACGTATAGAAGCAGGCGCGGCCCCTCCACGTTCTCTCTCTTTATGCCTACGTGATTGGGTCTCATTTCAGTGAAGATTCCTGGATTTTCCTGGCGTTTTCTAGTATGGATATGGGCGAGGAGAGGTTGGACCTGGGGATGCAAGCAAATGATCGTTTCTGTTCTATTTTTCTGTATTTTCATTGGTGATTGTATCTCATTTCAGTGAAAATTCATGGATTTTTTCTTACAGGTTCTGGTAGGAATAGTTTGCAAAAATTCCTATTTGAATGTGTATCAGAAAATCCTGTATAAATTTATGTGCACTGTTTCCTGTTTCCCATGTTCATTGTATATTTATGCTGGTATTTGATATGTATTCGATATGTAATCATTGGTGGATCTTGTATGTATTTTCGAATTTGGAAATATAAGAAATACGTAGGCAAGTTGGATATTTTAAATTCAAATGTGGGGAAAAAAATTTGATATCTTCATTGCTTTTCACCGGATAGCCATGATGTGGATCGTAGATACCTTCAACAATTTGGATATCTTCATACCTTTTCGTCGGATAGCCATGATGCAGATCCTAAATACCTTTGTCGTCGATCGGATAGCCATGATCTGGTTTCTAGATATCCTCAGCAGTTTTCGGTTAGCCATCACCGGTTGTCTATGTTACCAATCGTCGATGTCTTTGCCGTAGGGGCCGTTAGCACATGTGGATATCTTCATATCTTTGTCGCATTATCGGATGACCATGACCTTGATTGTAGATGTCTTCAATAGTTTCGGTTATCCATCACTATTAGAAGGTACCCAGGAGGTTTCGATAGGCTAACCGAGCCGTTATCGTATCAACATTGGATAGCTTTTGTCGCATTATCGGATGGCCATGACCTCGATCGTAGATATCTTCAATAGTTTCGGTTATCCATCACTATTAGAAAGTACCCAGGAGGTTTCGATAGGCTAACCGAGCCGTTATCGTATCAACATTGGATATCTTTGTCGCATTATCGGATGGCCATGACCTTGATCGTAGATATTTTCAATAGTTTCGGTTATTCATCACTACTAGAAGGTACCCAGGAGGTTCCAATAGGCTAACCGAGCCATTATCGTATCAACATTGGATAGCTTTTGTCGCATTATCGGATGGCCATGACCTCGATCGTAGATATCTTCAATAGTTTCGGTTATCCATCACTACTAGAAGGTACCCAGGAGGTTTCGATAGGCTAACCGAGCCGTTATCGTATCAACATTGGATATCTTTGTCGCATTATCGGATGGCCATGACCTTGATCGTAGATATTTTCAATAGTTTCGGTTATTCATCACTACTAGAAGGTACCCAGGAGGTTCCGATAGGCTAACCGAGCCATTATCGTATCAACATTGGATAGCTTTGTCGCATTATCGGTTCGCCATGACCTCGATTGTTGATATCTTCAATAGTTTCGGTTATCAATCACTACTAGAAGGTACCCAGGAGGTTTCGATAGGCTAACCGAGCCGTTATCGTATCAACATTGGATATCTTTTGTCGCATTATCGGATGGCCATGACCTCGATTGTAGATATCTTCAATAGTTTCGGTTATCCATCACTACTAGAAGGTACCCAAGAGGTTTCGATAGGTTCTGATACTTACTCTATCGCAATATCACCCGGTCTCCATGATCCAAGTGGGGGATACTTTTGTAGTCACTTGTGGATATCGAATACCAAGGATGTCTCTGCAACGAAACCACAATTGTGGATATCTTGCCACTTGGGGATATCTACGTCGCTTATCGGAGACATCTTACCATCACCGAATATCCATGGTGCGGCACTCGATGAGCGGAGGCGAGAGTTTACGACGGCGGGCGGAGGCGAGAGTGGTTAACAAATACACGTACATCAGTCGCAGTCTACAGAGGAACATGAAAGTTGTTCGAAACTTTCAGATGAACATGCTCGTCAAAAATTATTTCAAACGGTAAACCTAGTGCGACGAATTTGACAAAATATGTCTAAAAAAGTTCTAAACATCGGTTCAAAATTGAGAATTTACACTTAACAAAACTCAAAACTGAGTATGGGAATGAAACCTACTTGTCAACATGTCTATTTTTCGTGTACATTTTATTTTAAATGGAAGTATGGTTATATAAATTAGAGACTAAGTGAGGTTATCAAAATGGAAACTATTTGTCTACGGGCACAATTTTCGTTCCGATATGTCTCAAAAAGTTCTAAACATCGGTTTAAAATTGAGAAACTACACTCGACGAAACTCGAAACAGAGAATCGGAATGGAAACTATTTGTCGACGCGCACATTTTCGTGTCCATTTTATTTTGAATTAATGTATGGTTATATAAATTAAGTACGGAGTACCAAGTGGAGTAGTGCAATATGAGCAACAGTGATGTTTAAGCATGTCCGTGGGTTTCCAGGTTAAAGATGCTCTACAATGGCATGGTGTGGTCCCCTCAGATTCCACTTGCGATGAGAGAGAGGATGCATTGGCTGGTGTGTCTGCCGTTTCCCACTTGCCATGAGAGAGGATGCATGGGCTGGTGTGCCGTACGGGAGCACCTTCGCGAATACAGCTAAAAGGAATTGGATACCTGACATGCTACCCGACATTCAAGCAGAGAGCGCAGGGGGTGGGGTGCATGGTCAACATGCAAGGCTCGGATCCAGATAGAAATAGAAGGAGGAGGTTCAGCATGCGCGCCGATTCGCATGCGCAAAATTCGCGTTCGAGAGAGTGGGGAAGATGAGAGTGAGTCAGCGGTGTCATGTGTCCAGTACTGCCTTATTTTGTGCTATAGAATATAATATAAAGATTTCATTTGTTTGAATGTTAATTTAAAATATTAAGACTTTTGGCCAATTTGTTTTACTGAGTAATATATGTTTCATGAGTCATGCGGGTGAAGCTATAGAAAATATTAATGGCATGCATCCACTGAAGTGATATTCGTAACCATTTTAAGGTTCACTAAGAATGAAGCAATAGAAAATACCATCGACGAGACTTCATCTATCGCATACAAACGGGAGGGGCAACCTGACAAGGTCGACAGAGGGTGCTGGGCGCCAAACGAATGGGGAACGGTGGTAAGACAGGAGAGAGGGCGCATGTCGTTGCAGGGGCAGTGGGAGGTAGGTGAGAGGGTCGGATGAGAGTCCGATTTTTCTTTTTAATAATAATTAGGATTTTCTGCATAATTGTTTTTATTGAATATATTGGAAATTGTAATCATGTCGGTCATCATGTGGTCTTTGAATGTTAAATTTTATGAAGTACTTCACGAGAGACATTTTGTCCAAAAATGCTGAACATGTATATACTTTGCTTCGTATCATGGTATTTATTTTATGTTGTATCATTACCTGAAAACTACCTTCGATTATGCAAATAGTAGCTATTATTTTGTGCTTTGTGGATTTTAAATGGTGCAAAGTTTGTGAGTTATATGTTGTTTGCACACCTTTACACGATTTAGTCATGAAATATTGCTCTGGTAGCGAGAAACTCACTAAACAAGAAATGAAATATATTTTGAAGGCGTGCGTTGCACATGCACGGCTACTAGTTGTTTAAAAAAATAAACTGTCTTTTAAAATGTTTAGGGTTCCAAATGAAAATGTTTTCTTGTATTACAAAAAATGAGGAAAAATAAAAACTAAAAAAAAAATCTTGAAAAATGAGAAAATAAAATGAAAGAAAACCTAAAACACAAAGAAATAGAACCAAAAAAAGTAAACAGCAAAAAAGAAAACGAAAAAGAAGAAAAGAACCGAACCTGAAGTAGATGGGCCGACCCATGAGACAGATCGCTGTGAGCGAGCTAGTGCTTTTTTTTTTTGAGCCTCTCCAAAGTACAAGTTGTAGCATCTGTTCAGACACACAGGACGCACACCGCACGCGCACACACTACACACGCACACCTCACCTATGTGTTTAAACTAGATCTACACCCCTTGTAACCCATATTACGTCCTGAGAGACTTAGCCGAAGACCAGAACTTCGTTGATCGACGGGCACGTCGTCTCGCCCTATTGAACAGTGTTGCTACAGTGTTCCTAGTGAACAGTGTAGCACCGTGAGCCACCCAAAATTCATCCCCTGCGAGGGATCGAACCCGGGCGGGTGGGGTGGCCACTGCCTACCCTCACCACTACGCTAACGAGCGCGCCTCCGCTAAGAGCGAGTTGATACTGTATGCCGCCTTTAGCGGTGCCGGGTGCTGGCGCCGCGCACCCCCGCTTTAGCGGCGCCGGGTGCTGGCGCCGCGCAACCCCGCGCGCTAAAATGGGCTGGCCCGTGCACCCGTGCGCGTTCCCATGGACCGGCCCAGTTGCTGTTTTTTTTTTTTGGTTTCTTGTTTCTTTTCTTTTTTGTTTCTTTCATTTTTATTTTTCGTTTCTTTTTTCCTGTAGATTTTGAATTTGTTCAAATTTGAAATTCCGACGATCGCCCTTGACTGCGTAGGAAACACGCCAACTCGTGACGCAAGGGGCCATCTCGGCGTAAAATACTTTCTTCTACCTGCTGTCAAAAAAAAAACTTTCTACATGTATATTGTCAAATTCTTAAGAACGGCGCGGCGGCTGCTAATTAATCTTCCTAGTTGGGATACAAGATGACGCGATGGAACGACCAACATTCAAAGTTCTGTGACAGGACAGCCCACATAGTTACTACTACTAGGTAGCATCCGTGTTGTTCTGGATGAAACTTTTAGGGCGTTCGTAAATTCGTAATTCGTGGGGACCAACTCCTCTCCAGACTCCAGCAGGCAAGACAGTGTATGTACAAGAGAAAACCGAGCACCCCTGCTGAAAGGAAATGCACTCATTTTTTTCTTTTATTTGACATAGAATGTTATTTTACACCAGAAAAACTGATGCATTATTCAAAGCAAATAATTAATAAATATAACAACACACTATATTGTTCCAGGATATAAAAATTAAAACAAGAAATCACGGCGCATCATCCTTGCTCACCATCCTGTTTGTACCGGAAAAATTAAATAAAAGAAATGCCTGACAGTGAGTCTCGGATTCAATTGGCAGGACATGCAAGTGGAGTTTGCTCACTCATATATGACGGACAGCTTCTTTTCCATATCAGCTTTCAGCTTCTCGGGAACATCAGTAATATTTATAAGACGAAGCTCAACAAGGTTCGGTCGGACCTTCTGAAGATCATCCCATTTGATGTCAGGACATTTTGCGGAGAATTTTAGCTCCATAGACTGAAGGCATCGAAGGATCGGCCCAGTAAACAGGCATGAGGCCGGGATAACATCACCTTCCAGCTTCAAGTGTCCAAGGAGATGCATGTTGCTGACTGCACGCGCAAATGCAGACCCATGAATATCAGCAACGAAACCGTGCAGCTCCAGTGACCCAAGTTTGCCCATCTTGTCCAGTGGAGAGCTTCCTGCAACCCATTTTCCGTCGGCCCTTACACCGTGTAGAGTCTGCAGCTCACCCAGTTCTTCTTTTTTCAGAACTGGCATTCGTAGCGTCAGCTTCCCTGCAAGCACATGGCGGAGTGTTCTTATCGTCCAGAAGTATGGGTCAATCTCCTCGACTCCGGTGTGGTGTATGTCCAGTGTCTGCAAATTGAGCAGTCTTCTAATGCTGCGCGGCAGGCTCTTGAGACCGGGGCAATCAACACGTAGGTAGCGCAAGTGAATCATATCACCTATCTCATCCGGCAACTCCTCAAGTCTCAAGCCTCGTACAGAGATTAAGCGAAGGAACTTGGAGCCGCAAAGAAACTTGAGATCATGCCTCCGCGACATGCGCTTCTTGCTGCTACCAGAGATCACACAGGAGAGCCTGGGTCCGCAACTGATCTCACGCCGTTCTTTCTTATTCTCACTGCTTTGGCTTTCAGCAGCAACGCGGCATATGAAGGAACGCAGCTTAGGGAACTTGTTGGTGAATGTGTTGTAGGTGCCGCTGTCATTCTGAATAGAGAGCCGGCGGACCGATGCTGGTGCAAGGATATCATTTCTGTCATGAACCTCGATAAAGCTTGCCTCTCGAGCTTCCGATTGCAGGAACTCTAGGAGGCGGTTGTGAACAATTACCGACTTGATGCCACCGCGGGCGTTCTTGCTTTCCAGCTCAACCAGGCATCTCGAGACCAGCTCCTTGATGTAGCTGTGACCCAGCTCTTCCAGAGACCTGCCCTCCTGTGGCTTGATGAAGCCCTCGGCCGTCCACATCCGCACGATATGATCAGCAGACAGAGCAATACTCTTGGCGGTTGAGGCGAAGTAGAGGAAGCAGGACTTGAGGTCTTGAGGGAGGTCATCAAAGCTCGCCGAGAAGATCCTCTGGATCACCATTCTGTTGGACAACTTAGTTTCCGTTGGAGGGCCATCCACTGAGCAGGTTTCTCTTTAAACAGCAGAAGCCCTGTAACTGGGTTGTCCTGACCATCTTGTCCCTCTTCCATTCCAGGTCTGAGATGTTGGAGCACTGCATCCCACTCAACGGGCTTCTCCTTGTATCGTAGAAGTCCAGCCAGAACCACAATTGCCAGAGGATGGCCTTCTGTTATATCGTACACATATTTTTGGTATATTTCCTTCTTAGTTATCTCCTTCGCATCCTCTACATTTTCGCCGTAGACCTTCGTAAGGAACAGCAGTCCACTTGTTACATAATCCAAACGGCTCAACCGGTGGATTGTCGTGACGTCCGATTCGTCCAGCTGGTTCAGTGTATTAGCATGCCGCGCGACTTCCTCGCATTCAGGTTCCAATATGAGTATCACCCTGCTGCCATTTTTGTCCTCAGGAAAGCCGGACCCCACACAATTCAGGATGGTTTTCGAGGAAATGCCACCGAGAACTACAAGGTATCTCTTATTTGTGAGGAGATCACGGAGCTTATCAACGATATCAATGCCTGTCGCGCAAGGACCTTCAGTTCGTTGATGAATATCATTATATGCTTTCTTGTAGACTTGTTCGAGTATATCATCCATGCTGGAACCTGGCGGCATGCTGTACCAGACATAAACTTGAAACGTTTCAAATTCATCCTTCCATATTTCCTTTGCGAGTGTCCTTTTTCCAACACCACTCTCCCCCAGTATGGAGATGAACATTCGATGGAGATATTTTTCGTTATGGAGCAGCAACTTGCGTACAATTTTTTTATCTTCGTCAAAACCCACAATTTTCTTCAAGTGGTCCCTGTAAACAGTGTCCACAAATTACATAGTCTACTTGAAGGATATTCCAATATTTGTAAAGAAACAATCCAAAGTGAATCATGTGTGATTTCAAGCAGAGCGCCACATTTCTTCAACGCGTGATGGAGGTTATAGTGCACATCTACATGTCCGCACAAAATTATTGACATAGATGCCTTTTAACCTGTCACGTGCTTGGGAACCAGATGCTTGTGATATCGAACGTATCGGATAGTCGTGAGATACAATAGCGGAGGACGGTCACCCGTGACGGCAGCAAGGTTGAGAGAGGCGCTAGGCGCAGGAGCAAGAGGTGGTGAGAAGATAGATTAACTTTTCTGCTTGTCTATTTATCACGGGAGGGGTGGCTAGCCAATTACACTTGGGGGTTGTTGGAAATAATCCAATCTAGTCTAGCTAAAATTGGGTCTATATTAGATATGGAAAGTGTCCGAGTCGTGTTAGTACTAAGTCTGGTGTTAGTTTCCTAGTTGTGTTAGGAGTAGGATTAGTTTCCTTGTTCGAGTAGAATTAGGACGGCAGGTCGGTCAGCTGCAAATACACGGGACTACCAAGGTTTGTATCAGATCAAGTTGTACTGAGAAAAGAGAAATAAAGAGGAAGATTTAGAGGCGTGATACGTGCCCTTAGCAAACATTTTGTGCGTGTTTGTTCATCTAAACTATAAGGAAACACCTAATAACCGGCTTGTAATCACCGGCGGACCACCCAAAACCCACGCCGGTGATCTGCAGGGACCAAATTCCGCGGCTAATCACCGGTAAGGGAAAATTTCCACGTCGGTGCTACGTTGGAATCACGACGTGTACAAAATAGAGCCACGCCTATGACATGTGGGTCCAAGGAACCAACTACGGAGGAAACTATCACCGGCGTGGAATGTACATTGCTGGCGTGGGACCTTCTACGCACGCCGGTAATTAAATTTGTACTAATAATTTTTTTGTTCAGTTTCACACAGTTTGAAACAGTAATTTTTTTCCAGTATCATACTAGTTTGAAACAATATAAAGACATTGTCTACAAAAACCTTGTCAAAAAAATATAATTAATAAAAATATAGTTAGTACAAATATTGTCTAAAATATGCATCACAAATTGTTTCTCATAAAAATCTACATTCTACTCCCTCCAACCCAGTTTATAAAGCACACAAGCAGTTCAAGAAAAAGTTTGACCCTTTAATTTGGTGAACAAAACATAAATTATAAGACCAGTTCAAGAAAAATTCACCGCATAAAATAAACTCCCAAAACCAAGTAAAAAAATAAAACTCTCATAAAAATAAATAAAGAGAATAACCGCCCCGGCCTCCTTATCCCCTCTCTCTCTTCCCGCTCGCTTCCCAAAACCGCATCGCGCGGCCTCCCTATCCCTCTCCCTCCCGCCGCCGCGTCCCCTCCCCGCCACCGCATCCCGCTCCGTCCCTCACACCGCGCCCCGTCTCCGCCTCCGTTGACGCCGCCGTCCGCGCCCGTCCCTGCCTACGTCGACGCCGCCGCCCTCACCACGCCCCGTCCCCGCCTCCGCCGGCGCCGCCGTCCGCGCCCGCATCGCCGCCCGGCCCTGGCCCCGTCCCCGCGCCCGTGAGTGTGTAGATAGTTAAATTTCTTGTTAATTTAGTGTAGTATTATTAGATTGTAATGTGTAGATAGTTAATTTCTAGTTAATTTAGTTATCGTTTAGTATGTGCTATTAGTATAGTATTAGATTGTAGATAATTTAGAATCTGCTATTAGTGTAGTATTAGATTGTAGATAATTTAGTTTGTGCTATAAGTGTAGTATTACATTGTAGATAATTTAGTTTGTGCTATTAGTGTAGTATTACATTGTAGATAATTTAGTATGTGCTATTAGTGTAGTATTACATTGTAGATAATTTAGTTTGTACTATTAGTGTAGTATTACATATTTATTGTAGTTTTAAAATTTTAGATTAAATCTAGTTGTTTTGGTTTTGTCATATTTATATTGTTACATTGTTGCATTTCTATTAGTTGTGTTAGATTTTTAATGTTTTTGGTTCTAACGAACATCTTCTTAACATGTTTTAGTTTCCATGGATGTGTAAGTATAAGGGTGTGAGGGCGTATTATGGGGCGAGGCTTCAGGGAAGTCTATGGATGTCAGATCCATATTGTCGGGAGGAAGCGCTGGGGTGGCCAGTTTGATACCACGGAGGAGGCGGCACGCGCCTACGATTACTTTGCCGTCCACGAGTACGGGGACAAGAGGAAGGACAACGGTCTGAACTTCCCTCGGGATCGCCACCGTGTAGACGAGCACGCGCCGCCTAGGATCAGACAGGTTACCACGGCCATGGAGAAGGAGCAGCGGTTGGCTCAGGCGTAGATCGCATGACACAACGTCAGACCCCACGATGACCCGCTAGTGAGGCATCTCCTGCAGGAGGAGCCGGATGTACTGTTGTACCAGCAGTTCGGTGCCGGTCCTTCTGTCCAGGACATCACCCAGGATCTGGCAGGAGGAGCCCGCTGGAGGAGTGGGAGCAGGACTGGAACTCTGACTCTGAGCAACAGCGACAACAGCGAGTGCGGCAGCGGCAGCAGGAGGTTCAGCAGCAGCAGGTGCAGCAGTGGCCGGCCAACCCCGATGCTTACCAGCGCACATACCCTAGGTACTGGGTCGAGTGGGATAGGCTGAACGGCGTGCCTCCGTTCCGCACTGTTTTGGGTCAGCCGTGGGGCAGGGAGGATACCGACGACACGAGGGACCAGATGTTCTGGGCTTAGGTCTCTCGTGACGACGACTAGACCCGTAGAGCGAAATGTGTACTTCGGACCGTTGTTTTATGCTGATGTTTTATGTTGTTATTTTATGTCGATGTTAGACTGATGTTTTATGTCGATGTTCGGACCGTTTGTGTTGAGCGGATATTTTATGTTGATGTTCTACTTCATGTATAATATGCAACTTTTATTGTATTATAGTTCATGTTTAGGCTACTTCATGTTTAATATACTCTCCTAATGTTGTTATATGTATAATATGCAGCAAAATGTATCACTGTGAGGATTGTGGCTATCCCGAGTGCATGAATAGGCACTTCAGCGTTGATTTTTCAGATTATGTTCAAACTCGCATGGTATGTTGGTAACATAAATTTTTGACATGTTATGAGCCTATTTTTCTTGGTAATGGCTGTTGACAAACATACATTTTTTATCCATGTGCCGATGATTGATAATCTTCATTGTTGTTTTTCTCAGGACATCCCGTGCAGGACTAGACGTGACTTCTTGGAGCATGTGCATGTTGCCTTCACCGACAACAGGACATTTGAGGTCAACTTGGTCTAGCTAACGGTGCCTACCCGGAGGTTCAGAGTTTTGTGCACCAACACGACACAGCAGACATACTTCAATGGCGCTAATTGGACATAACTTGTTGATCGCTACGGCATG
Source organism: Poa pratensis (assembly GCA_947311845.1). NCBI lineage: Eukaryota > Viridiplantae > Streptophyta > Magnoliopsida > Poales > Poaceae > Poa > Poa pratensis. The sequence goes on along the minus strand of CAMZMU010000051.1, from coordinate 63,718,709 downwards.
CAATCTGCCGGGACGTGCACCTTCTATCTCTATCTACTTCATGTATAGTCCTCCCAACAAGTCCGACAATTTCGAGTCTGAGTATCAAGGCCCTGAGGTGATCCAGACCATTAGTGACTATTAGCTAGCTATCATATATGGTTAGACATAAGTTAGCTAGACGAACAATAAGATCTTTGTTAAGTGTAGTTAGCTCCCTACTGCTCTTTCTATTAATGTTTATGTCTCGGTCTATACTGCTGGTAATTGTTGACTTTTAAATTCAATATCACAATTTTTTTTAATTCCGTAATAGAATATTGGCGTGGCGTCTCTCACCGGTAATCCAAAGCGTCACTGATGTGGCCTCGCACACGCCAGTGATCAGCAAAAGATCACCGGCGTGGCCTCGCACTCGCCGGTGATCTCAAATAGCACTGGCGTGAAGTTACCGGCGTGGGCGTTTCTCGCCGGTGATCCCAAAACGCCACGTCGATGATTAGCTGTTTCCTGGTAGTGCTAGTTTTGATGTGATCGATCTGTGAGTAAATCTCAACAATTGGTATCAAAACGAAGTTCAAGATTTGAAGTCACGCTTACCTCAGGGAGGCGACCCGCACTAGCGCGTCAGGGCAGGCGACCGTCGTTCGGCGAAGCAATTGGGTGGAGCTAGATGGCAAGCACGCCGTCGTAGGCAAGGCGATAGGTGATTGTTGTTCGGCGGAGCGCCACGGCGGAGACGCTGTGGATTTGTCATCGGCAAGGCAAAGAAGGTGGATGATCGTTGATGGAGCGGTGTTGCCGAGGTGTGGTGCTGGGAGTCTCGTCAAGTTCATCTCTGGGGGAGTTAGAAGAGTACAGGAGTCGTGGGCGCGCAAGTTGGTACGTTGAGTTGGAGTCGAGTCAGTGAGTCGTCGATTGTGTCCAAGTGCTTGTGAGGATCTGTTGCAGTTCAAGCGTGACACGGTTGAGGGACTGTCCAGTGGTGAGGTATATCACCACGGACGAAGACGCAAAAACAAGATGGCAAGCGGTTGTGAGCGTGCCTCACGGGTTTGAGTTGAAGAGCGTCATTCATAAGGTACTCGCGCGTGTACTATATTCCTGAGCTAAAGAGCAATATTGTGAGTTTTGGTCAGGCCGCGGAGCATGGATGCAAGATCGTGAGAGATAACTTATCATGAAGGTACAGAGACGGAAGAACAGACTCTACATCGTTGAGTTAGATTGGGTCGATGCCAGAAAGGCCATCCAGGATAGAAGCAGGTGGACCAAAAGAAAGAGGCCCGCTATGTGGATGTCCAGAAAAACGAGGGCTAAGCAGGCCAATGGGGGCAGCCGTTGTGTTGTATTGACCGGGCCAGAAGAGATGAGCAACCTAGCAGAGTCGGGTGGACTGTAAGCAGTCTAGGGGCGCCCAACCCAGAAGAAGGCATGCAGGGAACATAATCTTCTGTCCTTGTATCTTCAGGAAGCGATCAAGCAAGGAGTGAAATGCATGTACAGTCCTTGAATTTGTTGGCTATATCTAAAACAGTACTCGAACTCAGAAAATGCATCAATATAGTCCTTAATCTTGCTGCATACGTTCATGTGTGATCCTCACTACGGTTGACCTCTATATTTAGCTTCAACGTGGCCGTGAATCCAAAACACGGAGGCACCGACACAGTTTCTACCGTTATCACCTAACAAAGATGCCTCACGCCAAAAAATATCATATGGGTAAGGATTCTGGAGCATATGTGTGTACGTACTTGTGGTAAAATGCATGCATTGAAGTCTACCATGCATTGGTGTACTGCTAAAACATTATGTGTGGTAAACCGTACACTACCAAGTACCAATACAATAAGTGTCATGTAGAGAGGAACACGAAATACATTAGATAGTTAAGATGTGAAATGACCGGAAATAACTACATATATGACTACCTAACGATACTGAAATCATTGAACGTCTACAAAAATAATAAGTCATTTTGGACTGAAAAATAACTTTTGTACGTACCATTCCAACCCAATAAAATTCCAACAATTTTATACAGATTGACTTCCTGTATTTCAAAATAAATTTGAAGGTTGGCTCTGATCTTCGTAATTTTGCACTTATCTAGTATACCCGTATTTTTCGTCTGTTCGGTTCAACCAACTAATTTTGCAAAAATAAATTATTACAAATTTTAATTTGTACTTGTACCGAGCTATATATTACGGTTGAATATATTATGGCACCTGACTATTCACATATTCCATAGAGACTACTATGGAGTACCGGAAACTAAATTACAGGTACATATGCGATACAGAAGGCGGACAGCCGGTTCCATGTCAGCCTTAGTGAGGACCGTATGTGGACGTACGTAGCAAGATTAGGAACTACTCCCTCCGTTTCAAAATATAAGACTCTCTAGCTACTTACCACACACATGTATCTAGACATGTTTTAGCGCAAGATTAGCTAAAACGTCTTACTTTTTGACACGGAGGGAGTATATTGATACATTTTCTGAGTTCGAGGACTGTTTTAGACATAGCCAAGAAGTTTAAAGACTGCACATGTATTTCACTCAACAAGAAGGCATACAAGTAGCCTGGAGCTTGCAGAAGTCAGCTTTGCTAGATACGGCAGGGCATTGGCATTGCTAGCCAGCCTACGTGAGCTAGATGCTAGATACGCGTTCCACAACGGCCAAGAGTACCGGCCAACATCAGATCGATTCCTCGAGTCCTTGACGAGAAAGTACTTCATCGAGGCGCGACTCAGATATTGTGAAGAAATTAGTGCGATGTCAAACACAGAAGAGTACGTCGTGCCGCCTCCAAAACACTGGGGCCGAGAAGACAACGACCGATTTCAACAAGCATGTGACGCGTGTTGGACTACTATTCGAAGAAGGAAATTCGCACGCTCAACAATGTAGTGAAGATGAACTACAAAAGGAAACGTTTATTCATCGAGGAACTGGTGAAGACCGAAGACACGGACAAGGGGGACCGTCAGCGCCAACATGAAGACAAACCGACGAAGGAAAAGTCGGTGGCCTGGATATTACGGGGAACGGCAGAAAGCAATGCCGAAGAAGACATCAACGAGGAGCAGCTGGCTCACGTGGAACCCAGGTCGAAGGAAATACATGTCGTGCTTAGGGTGACGGGAAAGGCAAATGATTTGCCCTTTTTCAATTAATTAAGAAGAAGTTTCAAACAAGGTTTAGTGTTATAGACCACCTCCCTTAATACGAAAGCCTAATCTCCCGGCAAGAGATGACCCAAATGTTTGGCACCCTCAAGTACCCAATTTCTCGCCTCTAACTTAATCCTAGCCAAAATTAATGTCGGGAGGGTGCTCAAGTGCTTGAAAATCGGCGTGACGGGATTGCCGTCCTCCTTCTTCCATTTGCGATGGCAAGGTGCTCCCACCAAGATTGAACGTCGTTGAAGGCCACCCAATCCGGGGGGTTGAAGTCCCCAACATTGAGCCAATTCTTGATCATGCCACAAAGGCGAATAAAGAAGCGGCAAGTGAAGAGAAGATGTCTAGCCGTCTCATCTTCGCGGCGACAAACGGGGCAAAGTCGACCATTAGGCCATCCCCTTCTCTCAAGACGGTCGGCCGTCCACACGCGGTTTTGCATTATTAGCCATGAGAAGAGCTTGCATTTGGGGGAGCCCAATTCTTCCACACCATATTGTCCATCGGCGAGGCGACACTAGTAGGAAATACCCTATCAGTGGCGCACCAAAAAAGATTCCTGTGGCGCATGGGTTGGTGCGCCACTGATAGCTCGCCACTATTTTTTTTTCTGTGGCGCATGGGCCCAGAAGACATGCGCCACAGAATTATCAAATAAATTAAAAAAATTCTAAAAAAATCAGGAAAAAAAAAAATTGAAATAATTTGGAAAAACCTAAATATTTGAATTTTCTAACCTATCTCAACTGATGACTTCCCGCTAGGTCACCCATCCTCGAATTGCTCCAACCCAAGCACGCTTAATTTCTAAGTTCCATTCCAGTTTAGCTACCCCTACGCTACTCAATTTATTATTGATATAAGTATCATATCAACCCTCTTAACACTTGTATGTGTGTAATTTATATGTGTGTTTTTAAATTTTGAAAAAAACAAAAAACTTCAAAAGTTTCAAAAGGAAATCCAAAAGTTTCAAAAAATCCAAAAAAATTCAACCGAAAGCTTAAAAAAAAATCCAAAAATCCAAAAAATAAAAAATTCGAAAATTTAAGAAAAAACGTAATTTTTCTAAAACGACACAAAAATAAAAAATTCAAAGCTTTCTGTGGCGCATGGGGCCCACAGAATTTTTGAATTCAAATCCCACCCCCCGTGGATCATCTTTTCAGTTCTGAAAACAAGAAAAAAAATGATAAAATGTTCAAAAAATAAAATCCTTTGAGATGTAGTTAGGTTTAGTGTCTAGTTGGTATAGAAAATTTGAAATATGAATATTAACCTTTTTTGCAAAAAAACGAAAAAAAAAATATTGACACGTACATAAATTTTGCATACGACGTCGAAAAAATACGTTTAATATGTCAAAAAAATCATGAGAAAAAAAGGAGCTCGATTTCACCAAGATTTACCCGTTGAACTTTTCTCAGAATCGGGAAATTCCAAAAGAGTAAAAAGTTATTTCGAAAAGAAGATTTTTTTTCTACAAAATCAAAAAATTCAAAAACTTTTATAAGTCCAAAAAAAGGCACAAAAATGTATAACAAAGAAGCTCGTTGAGTTTTTTGGATTTTTGAATTTTTTCTGATTTTTTTAATTTTTTAATTTTTATGAATTTTTGATTTTTTTTAAGTTTTTTAGATTTTTTGAAATTTTTGTGGCGCATGAGGTCATTTCTGTGGCGCGTGTGGTCGGTGCGCCACAGAAAGACACCTTTCTGTGGCGCATGTGGTTTTCGTGCGCCACAGAATTTCACATTTCTGTGGCGCATGCAAAACTATGCGGCACAGAAATGTTTTCTGTGGCGCACGGATATTTGGTGCGCCACAAAAAGCATTTCCACCTATAACTAGTTTCCTAGTAGTGCGACCTCCTCGGCGAATTGCTCATTATAGGCCAAGGAGAAAGAATAGGCACCCGAAGGGGTGAGCTTCCATGTGATAGTGTCCGCTATAACCGTCATGAAGTTGAAGTTGCGTAGTGAATTGCCAAAGTTGAGTGTACTCCTCAAGGTGTTGGACCGAAAGCCCCTCTCCGAAGTCAATATCAAGGATCCACGCGTCATCGGTGATGGCCTCCTTCACCGACCAAGTCTTCTTCGAGAGTGATCATAAATGAGAGGGGCGATAAGCTTGGGGCTGGTCCCGTCCGCCCACGGCGCATCCCAAAAAGAGGCCTTGACCCCGTCACCAACGGTCACCTTTGACATGGCATGGAAGAGATCCATCTCGTCTTTCTTGCAAGGGGCTTCCATTCCCACCCACGGTCTCTCCGGGGCTATCCAATCTAGCCAAGCCCATATAAGACGTAGAGCCTTCACAAACTTGTCCATGTTGAGGAGGCCGAGCCCCCACAAGGAACTAGGCTTGCACACCACCGTCCAATTAACTTTGCACTTGCCGCCGGAGACCTTGTCGGTTCCCGCCCAAAGGAAGCTCCTAATAATTTCTTGAAGAAAAGCATAGTCTCCGGCGCGATATCAAGAACGGTGAGAGGATAGATTAGTTGCGATGTGAGGACCGACTTAGCAAGGGTTTTGCGACCCGCAATGGTGAAGCATCTACCCACCCAAGGGTTGAGCTTAGCCACCGCCTTATCCTCAAGGTATTGGAAGTGGACCTTCTTCAACGTCTTCACCGCAAGGGGGAGCCCAAAGTAGCGCAACGGAAAGCAAGCGGTTCGAGCCGGGAGATCAAGAAGCACGGCATCAAGATCAACATTATCCCAGCGGATGGGAGTGACCGAACTTTTCGAAAAGTTTGTCACAAGCCCCGTGGCCTCTCCAAAGTTGTTTAGGATTTGAGCGAGCATGGATATGTCTTCACGAATAGGGCACATGAAGATGGCTGCATCATCGGCGTAGAGGGAGGACCGAAACCTAGCACCCTTTCCGAGTAGATGGTGAAGAAGCCCTTGATCCGTGGCCACTTGAAGGATGTGTTGAAGAGGATCGATGGCGATGTCGAATAGGAGCGGGAAGAGGGGGTCACCTTGCCGCAGCCCCCTCCAATGCTTTATTGGAGCACCGGGAATGCCATTTAGGAGCACACGTGAGGAAGCCATAGAGAACAACGCCGAAAGCCAATCACGAAGTTTAGGAGGGAAGTTGATCAAGAAGCTCGAAAATGTAACCCCACTTGACCAAGTCGAACGCTTTTTTGATATCTAGCTGGAGGAGTAGGGTGGCCTTTTTCCTCCGTGGAGCCAACGGGCATAGTTGCGAACAAAAAGGAAGTTATCATGGATACTCCTAGTCTTGATGAAGGCGCTTTGGGCTTGAGAAACAAGGACGTTCATGTGAGGGGCGAGGCGTAAAGAAAGGATCTTTGCCACAATCTTGGCGATGCCATGAATGAGGCTAATCGGCCTAAAGTCGAAGATCTCCTCCGCCCCCTCCTTCTTGGGTAGGAGCACGACGTTCGCGGAGTTGAGCCAATGAAGGTTGTTGGTGTGGAGGTTGGAGAACCGGAACATGACCGCCATGACGTCCGCCTTGGTAATGTCCCAACATGCCTTGAGGGGAATTTGACTTAGATGGGAATTAATCCCCCTCAATCCATGCAAATCCCGGCCCTCCATTGTGATTTCTTTCCGAATCCCCCTTATTAATATGTGGGTTTGACCTTTAAATTTATCTAAAATTACCATTATGCCCCCCCTCCAAATTAAATAAATCCTAGTTGGGCCCCTTTTATAATTTTCCCGGTTCCATCCCTAAATAGACTAGGATTCTAAATTAAATTGGATCCAGAAGTGGAGAACACCTTCTACGGCCGTTCGATCTTAGAAGCCGACTACTACTCTAAGTTCAAACCCGAGACTTCTAATCTGCTAGATCTTGCTCCTGTATTATAGTCCTACTGGTTCGAAACCTTGATTCTTCACTCAGGGAAATTTGCCTCTATGCTACATACATCATTTCCTATTGGGGTTCCGAACGCTTCGCCAATTAAGCACAACAATCTCCGGTTAGGCATCTTAGGTAGATGATGATTACCATGTTCACTGCCTCACAGTGGCCATCCGACTAAGGGTGAAAGACAGAGCTCATGTGCAGACGAGTGCCAGCAGCAACAAACAATGCCTTCCAAAATCCCGAAGTAAAAACTACGTCACGATCGGAGACGATTGAAGGTGGAAGGCACATATCAAGGGCAACATCCAATACGTCAAGCACAAGTCAAGAGGTGGGAGGCACGTATGTGAGCTTCTCGAACGTGACGATGCCATCAACGAGTGCCCAAGGTGAGCTCAACTCGCTGGTTTCTTCCCGCTCTTGGAATGCTGCTCTTGCGTCGAGAGAGAGAGAGAGAGAGAGAGAGAGAGAGAGAGAGAGAGAGAGAGACGATGTTCTAGCGACCGGGCTTGTATTATACGGTGAAGTCAAAGCCTAACAACTTGTCGACCCAATGATGCTGAGGGATAGTCGCAAGCCGTTGTTCTAGGCAGAACTTGAGGCTATAGTGGTCGGTCTTGACGATGAAGGAACACCCCCAAAGGTACGGCCGCTAGTGGCACACTGCCTGGACCAGACCAATCAGGTCCCACTTATAAGCCGCTAGGGACGTGCGTCGTGGGGCGACTCCTGACAAAAGTACCGTCGTGGTTCTTCACCAAGGAGAACCGGTGACGAGAAAGCCGAGGCGCTTATATATTCAAACATTCTCCGGCACCGTTCGGCTTCCAATAGTCTCTCGAGTCTCGACCCCCCGCCTACCTCCGACCCTCAATTTTGCCTCCCGGCTTGAGTAATTCTTACAGAACAAACACATTAACAATTCGTAAATATTAGGCGTGGATTTTCGTTTACATACCATGGTGCAAGGGCTGTGGAAGACGTCCACATTCCTGGCGGTTGATGGTCGATCTTGTATTCCTTTTGGTTCTCTGAGATTTGGTCCAGTCTGCTCTTGATCCTTTCGATTCGACCAGACAGACCATGTCGAACGGTGATCTGGGTCCTGAATCCCGTCAAGCATCCGTGGACCTTCTTCCACCCTCCGAAATTCTGGCTCACTAGGTCCACCTGTTATTGTCCAGAAATAACACACATCAATGACTTGAAAATATGCGGTGCATGGCATGCATGCAGTATGTGTAAATCTGTTACCATGCAGGAGTTACATAATTTGCAGGTGGTCCATTACAACAATACTGAACCCAACTACCATGTTCTTGGACTTGCACGTACGACTAACCCCACTTGTGAACCGAACGACTAGTTCTTGCAGTGGCACGACTGTGTCATCTGAGGGCAATAACTAATCCATGCCTTACAGATTGTGACCTTCAGGCTTTAGCAAACAGTTCTGACCTTCAGGATCGGCATATTCAGCTTGGAAAAGATAACAAGGTGAAACTTTTCATCAAAATTCATGACGCCGCTTTCCCTCTTGAGGGGTCATCATGTAGCTCTTCATCCTCCTCAGCCTCGGAGACCTAACCTTGTGGTGTAGGGTCGAATGACGGAGTCGATGCACACGCCATCCTTCCTGAGAGTGTCGTCTTGAAGATGGTGTTTCCACGAGTAGAAAATAGCTTATAGGAGATCATCTAGTAGTGGGGCGTGCCACGTCGACATACGCCATTACTCATGAAGTTTCACAGTCGGGCACGTCAACAGCAAATTTCATTCTGTAGCGTGTCTACGGAAGCAACACACCACTGGTATGCGAGCCTAGCTAGGTGGTTCAACCACGAAAGAAATATACGCGTCGTGCAAGTAGAAACATGCCACTAGTATGCTGTTATTGGGCACACCACTGGTACCTAACCCGGCCAAAACCCAAAATCCACGAAAAGCCAGACTACTCTCTCCGGCCCACCCACACTCCACTCCATCTCGTCTCACTCTCTCCACGCGGCGCCCCCCCCCCCCCCCTCCCTAGCCTCCACTCGTCCACGCCTGGCCACCCGCAAACCCGACGCTCCGACGCTTGACCACTTCGTGTCGCCCTCAACGCCTCGGTGAGCGCCTCCCTCCCCTTCGACCTCCTAATTATTATTTATAATTAGGTAGATTTTGTGTACGATTTTAGATTAGATGTAGTTGATAAAATGTCTAATATTTTGTTGATAAAATGTGTAGGTATGTAGAATCTAGTTGGTTTTAGTGGTAAATTTCGTAGCATTTCGTTGATAAAATGTGTAGATATTTTGTGATTAACATGAAATGGCGTGCAAAGTATGCCATTAGTATTGCGCTAGGATAGCGAATAGTGGACGCTCATTCATGGTTTAACATCACAAGGGGCACCTAAATTCACTGGTAATTAACAAACAATTGATTTTGATATACTTCCAAGAGCTAATGTTTTCTTTTAATATCTATATCGAATATTTGTTTATTTTTCTTTTGTTCCTCAGATTGTGTCATGCAACGTCAGAGTAGAGTGCAATGACTTAATCGGCTCTGAGGTGCATTTTCTCATTGACGTGACGAAACGACGAAACACAACCCGTTTACACGGTGAAGGATGGAACCATTTCCTTGCCGACAACCATCTCACCGACCGGGGACAAATGGTAGCTTTATCTTTGACTTTACCACAGCCCAGGATGACTGCTATCTTTATGAACAATGTGGACGAGAATGACGAGGATGGTGATGACGAGGACGAGGATGACAAGGAAGGATGATGGTGATGAGGACTAGGACGAGGGTGACGAGGACGAGCTGCTGAGGACATCGATATGGAGGATGATGAACTATTTCAGTTTACATTTTTCGCCCAAAGAAGCGATCTTGGGGACCATGAGAAAGCATGCCCCATTCAGTTTCTACCGCCATTCGATAGCTATATCGGGGTTGTGTTTATCATGTGTGGCGCTATGACATTTTTCTTTTATTTCTTCATTACAGAAACTACCTCACAGATTAGTGGAAATACGCGACATCCCGAGCAACGGAACAACTAGCCTCAGTAGCGTGTACAATACACGCCATCAGTGGCCAAAACGGCACACTACTAGTATAGGCTATTTCTACTAGTGTTTCATGCGTGCTTGTCCATGGTTGTACTTACACGACATCGACGATGACTCTTGCTTCAGTGTGTATGTGCAAGTTGTGTAGGAGATTGCAAGCCTGTTCCACCTCATTTCATTCTGTTATTCGGTCAGTTTTTAGTAAACCATCAAATTCTCTTATGCTTAATGAAAGGGCATTTCCTTCCTAAGTATGTTTTGGGTGTTTGATAACACACATAAGTGATATCTTACTGTGTGCTAAAGTGATCAGATTCATTTGATGAAAAGCACAAGACGGTGATCGACCCTAAAAAATGATAAAAGACCGAAGATGGTTTCTGTAGATTTTAGTATTTATATTGAGTCGTAGGGCAACAGTACTGTCAAGAGGGGTTTCTCAATGGATGGTTTTGGGAAATCATTCTCTTGCACTAACACACATTTGCACCCACAAATCTCCGATCAACTTTGGTAGAGAGAAACCTCTTTAAAACTAGTGGCTGCCGAAAAACAGCCCGGAGACTCCACAGTGCCCGGTCGGAGACTCCAGGGACCAGGGCAACCGGAGACTCCGGCCTGATTTATTTTGTCCTTGGCTCGGAGCTGCGCAAGTGCTGTGCGCCTATGGTGCCCTGTCCGCAATATGGCCAGAGTATGTTCGGAGAATCCGCTATCTCTAGACCGGGGTCTTCAGACCGGAGTCTTCGGGGTAAGTTTTCCTGCAACGGAGGTTTGGAGGCCACCTATATAAAGCCTTCTTCTCCTCCAAGAAGAGTACGACGACCCGAATTTCTCTCTCCACCATTGTTGCAAACTCAAATTAGATCTCTCTACCCACTCAAACACCTTGTCCTTTTAGAACTTGGGAGAGTTAACCTAGATCTATATTTCCACCGAAGGGATTTGATTTTCCACTCCATTTGATTGAGAAACTTGTTATTCTTGGGTTCATTGAAACGCTAGACGGAACTGGTCGTCCCCAAGCTTTGGGAGCTCGTGGACTTGTCGGGAATCTCCAATTAATTTGTGGAGTTGTGCCTCAACCTTGTTTGTAAAGGTTTTGTTGCCGCCTCAAGGGAAACGCATAGTGAAACGTGTCACTCCACATTCGTAGAAGCACGAAAGAGATTACGGTGTGTCATTTCACCGCTATTCAGGGATCCAGGTGACTCCGCACCGATTACGGTGTGTCATTTCACCGCTATTCAGGGATCCAGGTGACTGCGCACACAAATCAACAAAATCAGATTTAATTTTGGTAGAGTTATTCTTTAATGCCCTGTGACTTAGTTAGTGACTTAGTTCTGCTGTATACTATGAAGAAATCAACCAATTAAATACTCCTTGGTCGACAAAACAGAGAAACTCATCACATTGGCATTTCCCTTGTTGTCTTTGGGTATTGTACAGTTTAGCTTTTTATTTGAGACAGCATAATAGAAAAAGATTAACCAAGTTTTAATAAAAGTTGTTTTACGGTGCATCAAATCAATATGGGCCCTTCGTTTGACAGGATTACCAGATCAAAAATACTACCCCATATTTTCAGTAGTATATTTTAGCCCGAGGGGGCAGATCACTAGGATTAAAAACCCTTCGCTGGCCGGCAGGTTAATGTGGCAGACCAACGCGTCGCCCGAAGTGGTGACACACACACCTAAGCTCGATCGGTGCCACGTGCCAGCATGTGCGTGAGCTGGAGCGTCCGGTCGGTGAAACTGTGCGTCTGTGGCAGATGCTCGATCTACCAGCGGAAGAAATCGGTGACGACTCTGCGGCCACCTCACGACTACTGCCCTTGCTGCGCCTCTGCCCATGGAGCTGTGCGGATGGCGACCGGAATCGCGCCGCCGCCACCACACCAGAGCCTGGTCGTCGATTCAATTATTGCTTCGACACAGGTTCGTGTATGCAGTCTGTAAACTACTCGTAGTCGGTATACAAAGTTACAGGTTGGTGCATTCAATCTAAGACGGCCGTAGAATCCAGTATTCAAAGCTAGCAGTGGCAGCTGTTCTGTTTTCTAAGTTGGTGTATGCAATCTGTAGAAGCACTAATTGATTGACGACACAAGCCGAGGGAGCAATAAGGTCTTTGGTCATGGGGATCAACTGGCTTTGGCGGACGGATGATTGAATAGGGCATCGGATAATCAGCATAATTTCGTGGCGTAATCTGGAGAAGAAGAGCTACGTTCCTATTGGAATCTGGATTTGGGAGAAGAGCATCATCAATTACTAGCATAAACAGGGTAGGAAGGGTTGATCGATGCACCTTGTGGAAGAAGTCGTCGAGCGCGTCCTCTGCTTCGAAGGCGACGTCGCGCGTTTGGCGCACCCACACACGGGTCAAGACGTCGCCGCCCACCCGGCGTTTGCGGTCTGCGTCGCCGATAAAGGCCTGCAGCCACTCCAGCCGATCCCGCAACAGCATGATGTCGTCGCCTACCTTCAGCAGCAAGGCCGCCTCTCTCGTGGCGAGCTCCCCAAGTTTGGAGAGCACCGCAGAGATCGCCGTCTCCGCCATGGATAGATCTAGTCCACGCCTCTCTTCACTTCATTTGGAGCCAACTGTACCTAGTATTGTGTGTTACATATGGCCTCTCCGCCTAGAAAACCGTCAGATATTGTAGATGCAACTTGAAGTAGTACTGTATTGTTTTTAGTCGAGATCCAAGTCTGACCGGACTCTGGAACCAGCCTTGCATGTATAGTAAAATAATTGATTTTTTAGGCATTTATTCTAGGAGTAGACGGTTAGTTTTGTTTAATGCAATCCACGTTGGATCCTAGCTAGCAGGGGCACGACTGTTCCCGCTAACGTCCCATCTTTCAGTTTACACGATGCTAATTGTTTACTGGTACTAGTAGAAACCTGGCCTTCCGTTTGGGCCATTGGTCCCGGCCGAATTACAATCAGGGACCAATGGTGCATTGATCCCGGTTCGAACTCGCGTGGCGCCCGTGGGCATTGCTCCCGGGTCGGGGGAGACCTTTGGTCCCGGTTCGTGACACGAACCGGGATCAAAGGGTTTACACCGCAGCGCACATGCACCACAGCGCTGGGCCCCTCTGGCAGGGGACCTTTGGTCCCGGTTCGTGTTACAAACCGGGATCAAAGGGTCTCCCTGTATATCATCTTCGACCCCCGAGCTCCATCTCATTTTTTAGCTCGAGTTCATCACTCATTTCTTCTCCATTTGCTCTCTCTCACTCAAGTTAATCCCCATTTTTTTGCACCATTTGTGAGGAAAAGGCACCGCATCTATTCAAGGTTAGCAACATCATTCTTTCCCCGGCGTTGCAACTTTAGCTCATTCGTTGCTAGTTTAGCTCATTTCATTTTGTAGTGCTAGCAAGGTGTTTGATGAAATGCCCAAGCTAGTGAGTTCATTTTTATGTGCATTTTGAGCTCAAATTAATTTATTATTTGTGGATTTTAGTGTTGTCCCCGTTCTCACCGCCGTCGATAGCCCGCGTCATCCCGTCACCGGCACCACTTCGGTGAGCCTCTTTTTATCTTTTATTTTTTGAAACACTTACTTGTATGATTTAAATGCATAGTTATTTCTTGTATAATTTCTTATGTTTTTCTATATGTATAGTGTCATGGTTTTGATATCCGTCCCCGTCGGCCCTCGTCCGGTCTATGATTCAGATGTGGTATATTTTCATAATTAACTATTTGGTTCGTTTCGTGTTTATCACAATCATGCCCGACCAACTTGACATAGATAAATTTTTATCTAGGAGGTAGTTGAACCGGAAATTCCAACCGACCCTATTGTCGAGTTTTTTAAAAAAGAAAACGACGATTTGAAAGCAAAATTGAAGATAAGTGAAGATCTTCGTCTCCAATGCCTAGACGAGAAGATGGAATTGGACTTGAAGATTGCCGAGATCGTTGATGTTCACGGGCTCGAGATTGCCGACATCGTTGATGCTCATGGGGTCGAGATTGCCGACATCGTCGCTGCTCACGAGAAGAAGATGGATGCAATGCGCTTGAAGCTTAAAAAGATTAGAAATTATGCCATTAGTCAAGAGGCTTGGTATCATTATGTTGTTGGTTCAATAGTTACCTTAGTTGCGATTCTGATCGCATTTGTTGTTGGATTTAAATTCTTTAGTTAGTTGTATGTTAGTTTCAATTGATGTATGTTTCGTGAGAACTATGTATTACATTTGGGCACTACTATTAATTAATTTGGCCAGTATTATATATTCATGATGTAGTACTGTAATGGTTTTTGATATATTTATATAATGCAGATGAGCCGGCAATGGATGTACAGTGACCACCGCAGTGTCGACTATATCAATGGCATGCATAGTTTTCTCAAGGTGGCTAATAAAAACAAGCCGTCGAGTGGTTTTATTTCTTGTCCATGTAGAGTCTGCAAGAATAAGCGGGATTACTCTAACACAGACCGCATTCACTTCCACCTGATAACTTCTGGTTTCATGCCCGGCTATAATTGTTGGACCAAGCACGGAGAAAAAGGGGTTATGATGGAAGAAAATGAAGAGGAAGAGGATAACGACAACTATCCTACGTTCACTGAAGCCTGTGATACTCCAATGGGGGAAGACACTGCTGAAGAAGAGCCCAATGATGATGAGCCCAATGATGATTTTGGCCGGGCCATTCTTGATGCACGGATAAACAGCGGAAGTGAAAACGAGAGGTCGAAGTTGGATAGCATGTTAGAGGATCACAAAAAATTGTTGTACCAAAATTGCGAAGATGGCCAGAAGAAGCTTGGTACCACGCTGGAATTGCTGCAATGGAAGGCAGAGAATGGTACAACTGACAGAGGATTTGAGAATTTGCTGAAAATAATAAAGAAGATGCTTCCAAGGGATAACGTACTGCCCCCCAGTACGTACGAAGCAAAGAAGATTGTGTGCCCTCTAGGATTAGAGGTGCAGAAGATACATGCATGCATCAATGATTGCATCCTCTATCGCGGTGAGAAGTACGAGCATTTGAATGCGTGCCCGATATGCGGTGCGTTGCGGTACAAGATAAGGCGAGATGACCCTGGTGATGTTGACGGCGATCCGTGCCCCAGGAAGAGGGTTCCTGCCAAGGTGATGTGGTATGCTCCTATAATACCACGGTTGAAACGTTTGTTCCAAAACAAAGAGCATGCAAAGTTGTTACGATGGCACAAAGAAGACCGTAAGAAAGACATGATGCTGAGACACCCCGCTGATGGGTCGCAGTGGCGAAAAATCGACAGGACCTTCAAGACGTTTGCAGATGACGCTAGGAACATAAGATTTGGTCTAAGTACAGATGGCTTTAATCCTTTCGGGGAACAAAGCTCCAGTCATAGCACCTGGCCTGTGACTCTATGTATGTATAACCTTCCTCCTTGGTTGTGCATGAAGCGGAAGTTTATTATGATGCCGGTGCTCATCCAAGGTCCGAAGCAACCCGGCAACGACATTGATGTGTACCTGAGGCCATTGATTGAAGAACTTTTAGAGTTGTGGAGTGACGAAGGGGTACGTGTGTGGGATGAGCACAAACAAGAGCCATTTGACCTACGAGCGTTGTTGTTTGTAACCATCAATGATTGGCCTGCTCTTAGTAACATTTCAGGACAGTCAAACAAGGGATACGATAAGACTGAAAGTATATATGTAGGTAACAAGAATGTGTACCCAGGTCATCGTCGATTTCTTCCACCTGAGCATCCCGTAAGAAAGAAAGGCAAGCATTTCAAATGTGAGGTTGATAACCGGACGAAGCCTACCTGCCCTGATGGTGATGCTATATATGAGATGGTCAAGGATTTAGAAGTAATCTTTGGAAAGGGTCCTGGCAGTCTATCTGTTCCGAAAGACGCCAACAAGCGCGTACCCTTGTGGAAAAAGAAATCTATATTTTGGGAGTTACCCTATTGGAAAATCCTAGAGGTTCGCTCTGCAATCGACGTGATGCACGTGACGAAAAATCTTTGCGTGAACCTGCTAAGCTTCTTGGGTGTGTATGGGAAGACGAAAGATACACCGGATGCACGACTGAACCATCAACATATGCACGAGAAGACGAAAGACGACCACCTTAATCCAGAGAAGTATCAAGGTCCTGCCAGCTACGCTCTTACCAGAGAAGAGAAGGAGATCTTTTTTGAAGTCCTGAACAGTATCAAGGTCCCGTCTGGCTTCTCGTCGAATGTGAAGGGAATAATTAACATGGCAGAGAAAACGTTCCAAAACCTGAAGTCTCATGACTGCCATGTGATTATGACACAATTACTACCGGTTGCATAGGGGGCTTCTACCGGAAAATGTTCGACTACCCATTGTGAAGCTATGTTCATTCCTCAATGCAATTTCTCAGAAGGTGATCAATCCATTGACTCTAGGAACTTTACGGAAGGATGTTGTTCAGTGTCTTGTCAGCTTCGAGTTGGTGTTCCCACCATCCTTCTTCAATATTATGACGCACCTCATAGTTCACCTAGTCGAAGAGATTCAAGTTCTCGGTCCTGTATTTCTACACAACATGTTCCCCTTCGAGAGGTTCATGGGAGTCTTAAAGAAATACGTTCATAACCGTGCTAGGCCTGAAGGAAGCATCTCCAAGGGTTATGGAACAGAGGAGGTCATTGAGTTTTGTGTTGACTTTATTCCTGACATTAACCCGGTCGGTGTTCCTCAATCGCGCCATGAGGGGAGATTGCGTGGAAAAGGAACACTAGGAAAGAAACAAATATTTTCTGACTGAGATTCTTTCAATCGAGCACACTGCACAGTTCTACATAATTCGAGCTTGGTGGCTCCATATATCGAGGAACACAAGAATACTTTACGCTCATTAATGGCTGAAGAATGCATTGAAAAGGAACACTTGAAGACTTTCTGCGGGTGGTTGCACACACGTCTCATTAATGACAACACTGTTGAAGAACAACTAAACTTGTTGGCCAGAGGACCATCTTCGACTATATTGCCTTTTCAAGGGTACGAGATAAATGGGAATACATTTTACACGGCCGACCAAGATAAAAAGAGCACCAACCAAAACAGTGGTGTCCGCTTTGATGCATCAAACAACAATGGGACAAAGGACAAATATTATGGATCAGCGGCCGCATACGACGTACCTCCACCAGCCGCCGCCGCGCCCCCTCCCGATGAGGAGGATGACGACGACGATGACTTCAACTGGAGCAACCATGGAGAAGAGGTCGGCGGGCTACAGATGCAGGAGGCCATTGAAGCCTCCTTACAGTCCGTCCACGACGACCGTATACAGCGAGCCAGGACTGCCTGCCAGCTCAAGGCGAAGGAGGATTCTGAGCCGGCTTGGGCTCTGAAAGAATCATCCTCCATGACTCGTGCCCTCCGTCGCAAACATGCACGGGATAATCAGGCGGGCGCGAACGGTGCTGGCTCCTCCCGGCGCCGTTCCCCCTAATCCTACGGCCTTAGAGCCAGAAAAGTCCGTTTATGAAAAGTGTCAGTGATGTGTAATAATGTAACTGTGTGGGGATGTTGTTAAGCATGCTTTAAAAAATAATCTTTGAAAAAGATATGATTTTCATATATATTGGACCATTTAAGTTAAATTTAAAAAAGAAACTAAAAAAACAATTAAAAAACGTGTAAAAGATAAACAGAACTACAAAGAACAATTAAATCAATAGATATAAAAGAAAAAGAAAACAGAAATAGAAACAAGAAAAAAAGGCCTTTCATATATATTGGATCATTTAAGTTAAATTTTAAAAAGAAACTAAAATAACAATTCAAAAACATGTAAAAGAAAAACAAAACTACAAAACCAACTAAATTAATAGATATAAAAGAAAAAGAAAACAGAAATAGAAATAAAAAAAGGAAACAAGAAAAAAAAGAAAAACACCATTCATCCCGGTTGGTAAGACCAACCGGGACCAAAGGCCTTTTGGGCTTCGCGCCCAATTTTTCGCGGCCCAGACAGACCTTTGGTCCCAGTTGGTGTTACCAACCGGATGAAAGGGTCATCCATCCCAGTTCCAGCCACGAACCGGGATGAAAGGTCGATTCCGCGGGATTTGGGTGGTTTTCCACCCTGTTTTTTCACCAAGTCCAAATCGACGCCTCTTCCTCCCCGACGCCGCCGCCCCTCCTCGACGCCGCAAGGCTGCCGCTCCGCGCCCCGGCCGGCCTCTCCGATTCCGGCGCCGACGCCGTGCGCCCGACGTCGCCGCGCGGGTGTCTTCCCCAATTCCGGCGCCGCGACGCCGTGCGCCCGACACCCACGCCGGCGTGCTGCTCCCCGCGCCCCGACACCGCCGTCTCGACCCGCACCACGCCGAGGTCAGTTCGATCCTCTCCCCTCCCTGTTGTTTCTCTTCCCCGCCGCTGGCCGAAACCTAGCTACCGCGGCGCGCGCTGCTGCTGGAGGGGCGGCCACGGGGCGGGTGGAGGCGGGATGGGCTGGGGCGCCGCCGTAGGTCGCCATGCCGCGCAGGTCGCCGTGTCGCGCGCTGCCGCTGGAGGCGCACGGCGCCCGCCGTGACGCCGTCGACGTCGTTGGATAGCTAGGCAGAGGAGGCAGATGCCTTTTTTTTTTTGTTCATGTCAAAAATAATTAAATCTAAATTTGAATTTGATGATTTTTTAGTGATGAGGCAGAGGCAGAATTTGAATTCTGTTCATGTTTATGAATTTTTTGCTATGAATTTGAATTCCATTTTGTTCTAATTAAGTGATGTTTAGATTAAGTTAAAATTTTAGTGATGTTTAAATTAAAATTTTATGCCATTTTGTTCTAATTAAGTTCATGTGGAGATTAAAATTGATATGAATTTTGCTATGAATTTTGGATCCAAATCATTGATCTAAGTTATAGTAAAATTTGTTATGAATTGATTAAGTTGCTATATATGATTAACTCGATATATATGAATTGATTAAGTTGCTATATATGATTAACTTGCTATATATGAATTGATTAAGTTGCTATATATGAATTGATCTAAGTTAGTAAAATCATTGATCCAAATCATTGATCTAAGTTATAGCCGAATTGCTATGAATTTTGCCGAATTTTGCCGAATTATAGTAAAATTTGTTCTAAGTTCATTGTAATCAAAATGAATTATAGTTAAAAATTGTAATCTTGTTCATTTTGTAACTATAACCAAAATGAATTATATAGTTAAAATTGCCATCTTGTTCATCTTGTAAATCAATTGTAGGCTTTCTTGTTTTGCAAATTTTAGATGTAATTGAGCCATGGATTTGAGTGTCATTTAATTTTACATATGGATATTCATATTCTTGTTACAAAATTGATTGCAGGCACATTAATTGAGCCATGGATCCAAATTGTCCGGACGACTTCGGCATAGACGAGGAGCGTGGAGAGCCATTGGATCCACTTTTTCCGGGCCTCGGCGTTAGAGACGAGGATCATGAAGAGCGAATGTGTATGATTATAGCAGGACGTGCAGCCGCGCCTGTCGGTGAAGAAGACGATGTGGCTAATTTAGAGGAATTCAGCTCCCAATTTCTCAATGACTCCGGTGAGGGAGTTGAGGAAGTAGAAATTTGTGTAGAGAAGGAACTGGTAGTAACAAACTCAGGCGAGGTATATATTAATTAAGCCTCGGTTGATCGATGACATAGCTTAATTATTTGATCCTGCGGTTATTAAGGAATCTTTTTTTCTTTTAGCCTTCTGAAAAAATATATGGAAAGATTATTGTGAAGAGAAGGAAAAAGATCCTGAATACACTCCAGTATTCACCGGAGCACAAGTGAAGCTAAACGACCAGTGGCCCTTATTTAAAGAGCAAAGAGAATCGGAGGCCGCTGTGGCCCGATCGGAAAGAAACAAGTTAAATGCTGCGAAGAAGGAATATCACCACACTTTGGGGGCAGGTGGCTACAAGGCTGCCGTGCCTAAGTGGGAAGCATTTGAAGCAAAACTGCTTGATGAGGGGAAGATTCCACAGACAGCGGGCTGGCCCGATAGGTCCAAATTTTGGTTGTTCGCGCATGGCGCTGGGTTGGACCCTGACACAGGGAAGATTGTTGCTCAGGGAAAATGGGAGGCAAAGATTAGGTTTATAACCACAGAACTTGAGAAAGCAATAGAGCAAGTTCGAAATGGAACCTACAAGGTCGACAGAGAGAAAGACGAGCTGTCACTCGCACTCGGGAATCCTGAAAAAGTTGGACGAGTACGAGGTTATGGATACGGAGTTACTTGGGCACAAGGTTTTCCGGCAGACGCTCACACTTATAGAAGCCGTCAGAGAAAGAAAAAGGAGGAGAGCGACCGGTTATCGGCATTGGAACGCAAGGTGCATCAGCTGGAGCAAAGTCAGCAAAGGGAATCTCGTGTGCAGCTAGAAAGTCCAGAAGTCGAAGCCGCCCATCTAATCAGCAAAAAAGCAGCGTGGGTTCCACGCAGATGGAACATTCTGAACTTGAAGCGCCGCCGACTCGATACCCCGTGGATGATATCACGGAGAAGACAGAATGCGAGCTACATATGGCAATGGGCAACTTGTCCTTCAAGGTGGCGGTCGGCTATGCTTTACTGAATGAACCTGGACCAAGGTACCATCTCGGCGGGATTCCAGCTGGCTATGCTATTGTCGGGGTGGATGACATTGTGCCGTTATATGCTAATCTAAATCTTGACATTCCTGGAGGTGACGGCGAGAGGACACTAGGAGATGCCAAGAAGTCCATCATTCTGTGGCCAAAGAAATACATCTTGTTTCCAAATTGCCGCCGCCAAGGCCACCGACTCCTCCAAGTAGCAACCCCCCACCTCAAGATCCACCCTCCCCACGTCATGATCCATCCCCCCCACCTCAAGATCCTCCCTCCCCACGTCATGATCCATCCCCTGCACCACCACCTCAAGATCCATCCCCCCCACCTCAAGATGCATCCTCGCCACCTCGTGACGACTGTCGGGAGCCCAGCCCGAGTCCATCCCCACCACCTCAAGAGAGAGTGCGCTCTGTTTCGCGGAAACTAAAGATCCCGTCGAAATATACAGAGAGGTGCGCTTTAAACTTCCCGCCAGAAACTCGAGAGGAACGTGAGTTGCGAAAGCCTCTTCCAAAGAGATCCTACGACTTGACTCCAGAGGAACTCGAGGAGTCGGTGCGAGCTGATGTGAAAAAACAATTGGCACCGAAACGGCACATGCGAAAGGAGGTAATAGCACCGGGAAAAGTGGCACAATTTCTGAAAAATCTATCGACTGGGCCGGCACGGCCGCCTATTCTGCGAGACGACTATGATCGTACCATTGAAAAGTTAATTAGAGAACGGAATTTGCAGGAGAATGAGGCATGTCGCCAAAAGAGGGAGCAGCAGCAGATGGCAGCTAAAAAGGCCCAGCAGGAGAAGGAGGCTGCATTTCGCCAAAAGAGGGAAGCTAATAAGAAATCCGGGAAACAAGTGGCCCAGCTCGGAGAACAGGCAAACCAGTCGGTCCCCGCGTTCAAAGTGGTGTCCGATAAGGAAATACAGCAAGACACAATTCGCATAGAAAACCCCAAAGAGTATATGTATGCATGGACATATGCCTACGGGAAGCCCTTGGTCAGACCTGAGATGGTCAAATCTCTGCCGACACAATTGCGACGTTTGCATGAGTGGTACGAGGGAGCCGTAAAGGGCACCATGAGTATTTCCACGTTTCATATAAGAAAGACCATTATTTAGAGGATAACGCGATGTATGTGCCGTTTGACGAAATATTTCAGTTATTCAATCAAGACTCCCTCGACAAAGCCATCATCAGCTGCTATTGTTTGTAAGTGATTTATTTTATGCAATTTAATTAAGTCTCTATCTCAGCTCGTTCGTTGCCAATTATCTAACTTTATTCTTTTGTACGCTATTATATATGCAGAATGAAGATCGTCGAATGCAGAGACAACGGAATCTATAGTTTAGGGTTCATGGACCCATATTGGATTCATGAAGTAACCGTAAGGAACCATCCCGAGGACACCGAGCATTACATGCTCCAATATCTAGTGAAACACCATACATGTGAAGATATACTTCTTCCTTACAACTTCAGGTGAGTGTTACCGTACCTTCTACACATTCTACTTTGCTTACTCGATGTTTAGTGTAACTCATGGACATATAAATGTGTGAAGGCCATTGGATTCTGGTAGACATTAGACCTGAACAAGCATGCGTTCAAGTCCTGGACTCGTTAAGGAAAGATATGGACGATTATATCAACTTGCAAGCAATGTTTCAGAGGTAACTTCAGTCATTATCGCTCTATATCGATCTCTTTCGTTCGTTCAAGTCCTTTGATTTTTTCTTTTGCCGGCCAGGGTTTGGGAAAAGTTCATTACCGAGGTTCGTGGGACTTGGAAACCGCACCTGTTTTGGTATGAAACCAAGGTAGTAGTACTATATATATATGTCCGCGCAACTTTTAAATTCTAGTTTCAGCACCATTATCATGCTTGATTGTTATTTTGATTAAATTCTATTTTGTAAAGTGGTGTCTGAGGCAGGCACAAGGGAATAATTTATGTGGATATTATGTTTGCGAGTACATACGATCTTTTGTTCATCAGCGGGATAGAAAGCTCAGAACAACAGAGGTCTGTATACACTCTCGGCAATTACTTCATTACCATATTTGTGTTCATTTCCATTTTCACATTTTCTGATGATTTCACATTTTCTTATTGATCTAGATGGAACGAGAGAAGGACAAGCTCATACCAACGAAGCGCCTTATAGCAATTCAAGAGGAATTGGCAGGATTTTTGAACAAGGAGGTCCTGAAGAAATCCGGAGAATTTTTTCACCCTAGAAATTATTTTCTGCCTCCAATGTAATTGACGTGATCTCGACGTGAGAAACGTGATGTCGGTGTGTGACTTAATTATATATGTATCAAAACGTATGTGTGTGACTTATATGTATGCATCACGCGTGACATCGATCGATGTGTCAACTTTATATATGTGTGTGACTTTGTATGCGCAACGTGATCTTAATTAATAGGAAATAATTAAATGGAAAACAAAAAATCGAAAACCCTAAAAAATAAGCAAATAAAATACAAAAGATGCAAACCCTTTGGTCCCGGTTCGTGTCACGAACCGGGACCAAAGCTCCCCCCCCTGCGCGCCCAGCCGCGCCCACGTGGAGGCCCATCTATCCCGGGTCGTGGACACCCGGGATAAAAGCCACCCCCCTCTAGTCCCGACCATTTAATCCCGGTTGTAAAACCGGGACCAAAGGCCCTCTGGACCCGGGATTGATGCCCAGTTTTCCACTAATGTGGGTCCATTAGGTCTTGTTATTTTTGTTGCGAGTTGTTTTCTAGAGCGAGAGACAAAAGTATAGAATGAATCGAACTGTTGAAATCATTGACGATTCACAGTATATATACAACAGGAACCGACGCTTTGAGGATGCGTCTGTTCGAGGGATAGGAGGAGCGGACGCGACAGTTGCCTAGACAGGCTCCGCACGTAAGGTTATTTACAACAAGGATTATCTCTAATTATATAATAATTAAATCTAACACTCCCCCTAATCCTTGCTTGTCCTTTTGATTGATCATCCTTTGGAACCATCTTCTCCAAACCCTATGGGAAAAATTGAGAAAAAATATACAATATGCCGTGAAAAACTCCTTCCAAAATCCCTGTGGGAAAATAAGGAGAAATCGACATGTATCGTCCATACTTGTACTACTATTGCCTCATTAAAAACCTTACATGAGAAACCTTCAGGAAAACTCACAAAGGAAAAGAGTGTAATACCGAAAATCTAACGATCTTCAACAAGTTATAACCTAGGAGATTTCTCCCCCTGAATTTTGCAAGTCAGAAAGTCTCCTCATACCAATTCTCTACACATATTTATTGAACAAAGAACTTGGTAATGACTTGGTAAACAAATCAGCGAGGTTATCGCATGACTTTATTTGCAAAATACTTATTTCCCCATTCTTCTATAGTTCATGGGGATAAAATAGCTTAGGAGCAATATGCTTTGTAATATTACTCTTAATTTAACTTGTCTGCATTTGTACAATACAAGCAGCATTATCTCATAGATAATGGTGGGAGATTCCAATGAACCGATCCCACTTGAACTCTGGACAAAGTTCATCATCCTTTAAAGCCATACACATTCCCGTGATGCTTCGTACAAAGCAATTATCTCAGAAAGATTAGTGGGCGTAGCACAAGGGTTTCCGCAGAGACCCACATCGAATATGATGTTGCATACCTTTTCGGTATGAGTGGAATTATGTTTCGATACTTAAATGGCAGTACGATCCATACTCACATGGATCACTCAATTCAGATATAGAAGTCACTGAAAGGGCTTAATATTCTGAATCCAATGATAAATCGCAACATGCGTGTGTGAAGCTTCAGAAGTCATTCTACGACTTTGAAAATGTCGGAGAGTTGTGTGGTACAACCGACTAAGTGAGTTACTCCTTGATAAGGATTATTCTAATATAACTAAGCCTGGACAAGAGCTCGCTCGGACCAAGCCGCACTTTGGCTCGCGAATTTTCAGCTCGGCTCGGGGCTGGCTCGTTGGACAGGCGGGCTGCAAAAACAAGCTCGGCTCGGGTTTGCCTCTTGCTCGGTCCAGCTCGGGCCGGCTCGCGAGCCCCAGCCACACTGTCGAGGGAGCTTTTTTACAAGATTTGGAGGTGTGAAACATCAAATTTAGTATGCGTACGTTCAAATTTATCATACAAATGCATAATATATCGATTCAAACATGGACGAATCATTTCACGAAAAAACTCCATAGGGAAAAGGAGATCTTCGGCTCATTCTGCTTCTTTTCTTCTATGGTGTTGCCGGCCGGAAGCTCTGTGAATTGTCAGGACGGCAGCTTTGTGTGAACGGCATGGACTTGGGAGGGCGCGTGCGAGGCAGGCGACCAGTTTGCGGGCTCGCGGGGTACTTTGCCGGCGGCTGTCATCCTGTGCCGCGGCGAAGTGTGACCTAGTACCAATTCCCTCATCCCCAAGTCTCGACCCCCACGTCGTCCCTGGTGGCGGCTCGGGGAACCCTAGGTCCACCGCCGCCGCCACCCCCCGCATGCTCTGCCCTTCCTCTCGTTGTCGCCGGATTATTCCGTCGGGCTAAGCCCGCACTGAAGGACGGCGGCGGTGGGGCTCTTCTCGCGCTCCCACGCTCTTGCGCGTCGTCCTGGTGGAGGGCGGCTCTGCTCCGACCTCGTCGGCCTCCGCGGCCGCTGACGCTGACCTCATGGGCGGGCACACATGTATTCATCTATTCATGGGTATTCAGCTGAATACCATTACTTTTTTGCAAAATAAAATCATATTCTCTCTCCGATCTCTTTTAATGTCGTGGATGCATAGTTAGCACAGTACAAGTGGCATACGACTCACGACAGTTAATTTGCTTCAGAGGTAGTAGTATTCAGCCAACGTTTTTTTGAGGGGTAAAGCAGATTTTATTCAACGTTAACACATAGAGGGATACAAAGGCCCGTAGGTGGGGCCATGAGCCACACTTGGCGACCCGGATTATCTAGAACTACGCTACTAGCAAGACTATGAGCTTCTTTATTGTGAACTCTCCCCTCATGGCTAAAAGCAAGACGATCAAAGCTATTCTTTGCCTCTGTAATCTCACGCACGATGTGGGCATAAATTCCCAAGGTACCTTCTTCCAGTTCTGCATCACAGTGCGGCAGTCGCTCGGCACAAGCACTCTGCAAGCATTGATATCACATGCTAGAGAAATTCCTTCTCTGCAGGCAAGAACCTCGAGGGTTTCTGGGTCGGACTTACTTGAGAAAACCATCGCCGACGCTCCCAAAAAAACTCCGTTGTCCGATCTAGCAACAGCGGCCACTGTCCCTCGGCCGGTGCCCTTACTCACCGCCGCATCCACATTGACTTTCACCCGGCCCTGCGGGGGAGGAATCCACCCCTGCGTGCTATGAACTCCAACTGTCGGAGCTCGCCGTGTGCTGCTCTCACAGCCTTGTTGGAGATCTTGAATGAACCTCTCCACAAACATATGTGTCGAGAGTGGGCTCTGAAACACCTGCTCATGTATTGCCTTTCGCCTGGCATGCCATATTGCCCAGAAGGTCACAAAACCTTTACCTGGTCATCCTTATTGAGGGTTTCAATCATATTGCTCAGCCATAGCCTGGCGTTCCCCTCCGCCAAAGCACTCATATGCTCCGTAATTTCTTCATCAAGCAAAGCCCAGACAAACCTCTACATGGTGCAGTCTAGTAGGGCGTGTCGCCATGAGTCTGCGGCGCCACACATCTGACAGCGATCATCGTCAGCCATTTTCCGTTTCCGCCTAACATTGTTGGTTGGTAAAGATTGTTTCACCAACCTCCACAGGAACACCCTCACTTTCGAGCACTTGGGTGTGCCACAACTTGGTCCATCCATTTTCTGCCGCTTTGACATTGGAGCCACCTGCTCTCCCTTCCAGCCAAGCTTCCCTCTTCTCCCTCGTACTAACCAACATGTTTTATGCAGATCGCATAGAAAATATACTTTTTCTTTCATAGTGCCATGCCCAGAATCCTCCTGTCGACCATGGCTCAAGGGGATTTGCAGAATAAGCTCCACATCCATGGGCAGGAAACATTGCCGCAGTTTTTCCTCCTTCCACTCCGCCGTGGTAGCATCAATGAAATCTGCTACCCTAACAGGTGGTTCATCCGTGAGACATGCAATAGGGTGCATCACCCGTCTCTAGGAATCCAATGCTCATTCCATGGGTCGGTGATCTCACCCGTCCCAATTCTCCGAATAAGCCCTTGCTTCAGAACCTGAGTTCCTTCATGAATAGCCCTCCACACTTGGGACGGTGCCGATCCCAAAGAGGTGTGGAGTAAAGTTGTGTCCGGGAAATACACAGCCTTCAAAACGCTAGCACTTAGAGTATTGGGGTTTTGCAACATACGCCATCCTTGGCTTGCCAGAAGTGCTAAGTTGAAGAGTCCGAAGTCTCTATAACCCAGAACTTCCACATACTTTGGCTTGCACATTTCTTTCCAAGCCACCCAACAAATCTTCCTCTCCCCATTGCGGCTTCCTGACCAGAACTTCCGTAGCATAGAGTTTATATGTAAACACAAACCACGTGGTAGAACGAAACATTCCATGGAAAATATCGGGAGTACTTTGTGCCACGGATTTAATGAGAACATCCTTGCCACCTGAAGACAACACCCGTTCCAACCATCCTTGGATCCTACTCCAAATGCGATCCTTGATGTATTTGAAAGCACTCCCTCTTGATCTTCCAACGTCCGAGGGCATCCCCAAATATTTCTCATTTAGAGTTTCGTTGTGCACATCGAGGGCATTCTTGACTCCCTCCTTTATACTTGCCGGACATCTCTTGCTAAATAAGATAGAAGATTTGTCCCGATTCACCCTTTGGCCTGACGCCAAACAATATTTGTCCAGGAGCTCCTGTAATTTACCCGCACTCTCCACGTCCGCCTTGAAAAGCAACAGACTGTCATCAACAAAAAGGAGGTGACTCACCGCCGCGGCCGATGGTGCCACCTTCAAACCTTGAAGATCTGATGAAACGCTGTGGTGTTGTAAAAGGCACAAGAGGCCCTCTGCTGCTATCAAGAAAATATATGGTAAGATTGGATCACCCTGTCTTACCCCACGAGGTGGTGTAAACTGTCGAAGCTTCCCCACATTAAACAAACCTTGGAAGGACACTGTAGTCACCAACCTCATCCCCATATCAACCCCATAGTCGATGAAACCCCAGCTTGATCATGCTTCGAGGTAGCTCCACTCAAGCCGGTCATAAGCCTTCCTCATGTCTAACTTTAGAGCACATAAGCAATTCTTCTTAGCTCGGTTTCTCTTCATAAAGTGGAGACATTCGTACGCGGTTATGATGTTGTCTGTGATTAGTCTACCTGGAACGAGCATAGACTGTTCTTCCGAGATGATCTCCGGAGGACAAACTTTTAACCTGTTGGCCATCACTTTGGATGCTATCTGGTATATAACAATACACAAACTGATCGGTCTAAACTGTCCCAGCTCCTCCGGGCTCGCCACCTTGGGTATAAGCACAATGAAGGTCTGGTTTATATCCTCCATCGGATCCTCTCCTTTCAACACCCGAAGCACAGCCGCGTGACTTCCGATCCACACATTTCTCAATGGGTTTGGAAAAAATATGCTGGGAATCTTTCCAGGCTCGGTGCCTTCGTCGGAAACATTTGGAACAGAGCACTCTTCACTTCTAGATCAGAGAACGGTTTAAGGAGTGCATTGTCCATCTATTTCGTCACCTTTACTAGAACAACATCGATCACTTCTTGCATTTGGGTCACCCCCTCCGAGCGGTAAAGCGTCTCATAAAACCCACTCATCATGTCTGCCAGCTCCCTGTTATCCCCGGTGACCGTCCCATCAGGCCTCTTCAGTTTTTGCTGATTCGATTCCTCTTCTTCCGTTGGCTCGCACGGAGGTGAAAGAACCGGGTATTCTTATCCCCTCCGCAAGCCATTGTATTCGTGAGCATTGACGCCACATCACCTCCTCCTGTGCATATAGATGGACAAATCATTGACAGACTTTTGTCTCCTCGTAGGACTGGCCTTGCCTCATCGGATCCGCTCCCAGGGCAGCCAGCCGTTCAGTTAGTTCCCTCATCTCGCGCCTAACATTCCTGAACGTGCCCCTTCCCCATTCATCAAGCGATCCTGAAACCCATTGCAGCTTCTGTTGTAACGGTCTCATGGATGACGCCTTCCCTCGCTCTTGCCACATGATACGTATCCATAATTTCTTACGTTCCATGCTTATATTATACCAATAGCTACATGTTTTGTATACACTTCATAGCATTTTTATGCATTTTCTGGAACTAACCTATTAACAAGATGCCACAGTGCCAGTTCCTGTTTTCTGCTGTTTTTGGTTTCAGAAAAGCTATTCTGCAAATATTCTCGGAATTGGACGAAACAAAAAGCCACGTTCCTATTTTCCCGACACGTACACGGAGCCAGAAGGGGAAGCCTGGGGGAGGCACACGGCCTCCTCCCCATACCATGGCGCGGCTACCCCCTTGACCGCGCCACCATGTGGGGTGGGGCCCACGGAGCCCAGCTGACCATCGTCCTTTCGCCTATATGAAGCTCCTGCCCCGAAAACCCTAAAATCATCGACGATTTCTCCAGAAGAGTTCCGTAGCTCCGCCGCCACCAAAAATCCTAATTCGGGGGACAGAAGTCTCTGTTCCGGCACCCTGCCGGGACGGGGAGGTGCCCCCGGAGCCATCTCCATCGACGCCACCGCCATCTTCATCGCTGCTGCTGACTCCCATGATGAGGAGGGAGTAGTTCTCCCTCGGGGCTGAGGGCTCGTACGGTAGCTATGTGGTTTATCTCTCTCCCATGGTGTGATCTTTATGTGATCATGAGCTTTGTAATCTAGTTGAATAAGTAGATGTTACTCTTTATCTATTATGCACTCTAGAGGTTACTTTAATATGAACTCCGGAACTCTCCACGGTGTAAAGGTGACAGTGTGTGCACCGTGTGTGACTCCTTTATGACGTTGTGGCGCTTGTTTACTCCGGCTTGAGGTGTGCTTTTGCAGCCCTACGCAATGAATGGTGTTTATTATCCAACAAGAGAGTGTTTAAGAGTAGTATTTATTTATTCAACTATGTTGTCATTGTTGAGAGTGTCCACTAGTGAAAGTATGATCCCTAGGCCTTGTTTCTAAGCACTGAAACACCGTTTACAACAAGTTCTGCTACATGTTTGCTTGCTGCCATTTTTATTTCAGATTGCAATTACTACTTATAATCATCCATATTACTTGTATTTTACTATCTCTTCGCCGAACTAGTGCACCTATACATCTGACAAGTGTATTGGGTGTGTTGGGGACACAAGAGACTTCTTGTATCTTAATTGCAGGGTTGCTTGAGAGGGATATCTTTGACCTCTACCTCCCTGAGTTCGATAAACCTTGGGTGATTCACTTAAGGGAAACTTGCTGCTGTTCTACAAACTTCTGCTCTTGGAGGCCCAACACTGTCTACAAGAATATTAGCGTGCGTAGAAATCAAGCTATTTTCTGGCGCCGTTGCCGGGGAGGTAAGTGTTGGAAGGTATCTCCTTTAGATTCTGTAATTATTTCTTTTTGTTTCTTGTTTTTATTTTCACTAGTTAGGCATAATGGAAAACAACAAAAAAATTAGAGAGCTCTATGAAATTTATCTTGAGCTAGGACATGATGTGTTTGAAGAGAAAATCAAAAAACCCATGGAAGTTTGTTTGCATGATAGTGGTAATGTTTTTAGTATAAATTTTTTGAACACCATTATTGCTAATGCCATGGAAAGTTCTAAGCTTGGGGAAGCTGGTCTAGATGAATATGATATTTTTAGTCCCCCAAGCTTTGAGGAGAAAATTTACTTTGATGATACTTTATCTCCAGTTTATGATGATTATAATGATAGTGGTATTTTGGTGCCACCTACTATGGATGATAAAGTTTACTATGACTATGCTATGCCTGCAATTTATGATGATTATAATGATGGCTGTGATAGTTTTACTCCCGCAATTACTAATGAAACTGATTATGCTTTGTGGAGAGTAATGATACTTTTATGCATGTGGATCATGATAAGAATGCTTTATGTGGTAGCTATATTGTTAATGTTGTTCATGATGCCACTGAAAATTATTTTGAGAGAGGAAAATATGGTCATAGAAATTTTGCTGTTATTAAATTTCCTCTCTTAATTATGAATGTTTTGAGCTTTATCTTGTGTTGGTTTTATATGCTGGTTGCTTTAAGACCTACTGGTCCTTATGAGAGAGGGAGACACGGTTTCATATATCTCAATAATATTAAGTCTCCTCTCTTTATGTTGAAATTTTTGAAGTTACACTTGTTTTGCCTTCCTATGCTAGTCACTTTGTTCTTCATTGACTTGTTTTCTTACAAGGCTCCTATGCATAGGAAGAGTGTTAGATTTAAACATGTTTTATATATGCTTCTTGATGCTCTCTTTATGTTTCAACTCTTATCTTATGTGAGCATCTTAAAAATCACTATGCCTAGCTAAAAGGCGTTAAAGAAAAGCGCTTGTGGGAGACAACCCATTGTTTTTATTTTCTGCTATTTTTATTTTTTTGAGTCAAGGTGCTGTTTACTCTGTAGCAATCCTTTGTATCTTTATTTTATTGCATTGTTGTGCCAAGTAAGTCTCTAATAGAAAGTTGATACTAAATTCGAATTTCTGCACATGGACAGATTTTTGCTGTCCACGGTTTTGAGCGATATTCACTGCAGAAAATTTGACAAATTCTGAAAAATTCAGGCATGATCCTCATATATACGCAACTTTCATTAGACTAGAGTTTTCCAGCTGAGCAAGTTAAGTGCCTCGAAAAAGTTCGTCTTTACGGACTGTTCTGTTTTGACAGATTCTGCCTTTTATTTTGCATTGCCTCTTTTACTATGTTTGATTGGATTTCTTTGCTCCATTAAACATCAGTGGCTGTAGTTAATGTCCAGAAGCATTGGTAATGATTGTGTCACAGTAGAATATGTGAATTTTTGATTATGCACTAACCCTCTAATGAAACTACTTTGAGTTTGGTGTGGCGGAAGTTTTCAAGGATCAAGCGAGGAGGATGATATGATATGATCAAGAAGAGTGAAAAGCTAAGCTTGGGGATGCCCCCGTGGTTCACCCCAGCAATATTCAAGAAGACTCAAGCGTCTAAGCTTGGGGATGCCCAAGGCATCCCCTTCTTCATCAACAACTTATCAGGTTTCCTCTAGTGAAACTATATTTTAATTCTTCACATCTTATGTACTTTACTTGGAGCGTCTGTGTGCTTTTATTTTTGTTTTGTTATTTTTATTTTCTGAATAAATTGGATCCTAGCATCTTGTGTGGGAGAGAGACACGCTCCGCTTTTTCATGTGAATACTCGTATTCTTCACTTATATTTTTGAGTATTCTTATCTAGCTACTGCTATGCTTTTAGCTCCTGTTTTTCATGCATCTCTTTTAGAGCTGTTAATTCTTGTAGATAATACTCTCTTGTTTCATTTGCAAATTATTTTGGAGAGTTTTTGTTAAATAAATTGATTGGTGTTTGGTTGGAAACAGAAAATGCAACATGTGGTAGATGGTATATCGAAAAGACACATCTTGGATCATTGTCTTCTTTTATTTGACACTTGGCAATTGTTTTGAGCTCTCAAGTATTTCATGTTTAAGCTCTTGCATCATGTAGTTAAAGCCTATTAGTAGAGAACTACCGTAGAGCTTGTTGAAATTTGGTTTGCATGTTTGGTATCTCTAAGGTCTAGATATTTTCTGGTAAATGTTTGAGCAACAAGGAAGACAGTGTAGAGTTTTATAATGCTTGCAATATGTTTTCATGTGAGTCTTGCTGTACCGGTTTATACTTGTGTTTGCTTCAAACAACCTTGCTAGCCTAAACTCTGTACTGAGAGGGAATGCTTCTCGTGCATCCAAAACCTTGAGCCAAAACCCATGCCATTTGTGTCCACCATACCTACCTATTATGTGGTATTTCTGCCATTCCAAGTAAATACTTCATGTGCTACCTTTAAACTATTCAAAACTATTACTCCTTATTTGTGTCAATGTTTTATAGCTCATGAGGAAGTATGTGGTGTTTTATCTTTCAACCTTGTCATTTACTTCTGACAGACTTTCACCAATGGACTAGTGGCATATACATCCGCTTATCCAATAATTTGCAAAAAGAGCTGGCAAATGGGGTGCCCAGTCCCAATTAATTACAACTTTCATTTAATTCTCTTCACATGTTTTGCCTGATTTATCAGTAAGCAATTTAAAATGTTTTGCAAATAGACACTCCTCCATGGTATGTATTGTTGGAAGGCACCCGAGGATTCGGTTAGCCATGGCTTGTGTAAGCAAAGGTTGGGAGGAGTGTCAACCAAATAAAAATACATGTGTAAACAAAAGAGAAGAGGGATGATCTACCTTGGGTAGAGATAACGTCCTTCATGGGAGCCGCTCTTGAAAGTCTGGTTGACAAGGGGTTAGAGTGCCCACTACCATTCGTTGACAACAACAAACACCTCTCAAAACTTATTTTTATGCTCTCTATATTTTCAAAACTTAAAAAGCTCTAGCACATGATTTAATCCCTGCTTCCCTCTGCGAAGGGCCTATCTTTTACTTTATGTTGAGTCAGTTTACCTACTCCTTTCTATCTGAAGCAAACACTTGTGTCAACTTTGTGTGCAACAATTCTTATATGTTTACTTATTGCACTTGTTATATTGCTTTGTGTTGACAACTATCCATGAGATATACAAGTTACAAGTTGAAAGCAATTGCTGAAACTTAAATCTTTCTTTGTGTTGCTTCAATGCCTTTTACTTAGAATCTATTGCTTTATGAGTTAACTCTTATGCAAAACTTTTTGATGCTTGTCTTGAAAGTACTATCATGAAAAGTTTTTGCTTATATGATTCATTGTTTACTCATTATCTATTTGTTAGCAAACTATAGACCATTGCCTTGAGTCACTTCATTCATGACATATGCTTTACAATATTATTTGATCAAGATTATGTGTAGCATGTCACTTCAGAAATTATTTGTTGTTATCGTTTTACCTACTCGAGGACGAGTAGAACTAAGCTTGGGGAT
This sequence comes from Poa pratensis, assembly GCA_947311845.1. Classification (NCBI taxonomy): domain Eukaryota; kingdom Viridiplantae; phylum Streptophyta; class Magnoliopsida; order Poales; family Poaceae; genus Poa; species Poa pratensis. The sequence continues at coordinate 63,684,850 of CAMZMU010000051.1, read as the reverse complement.
GCTTGATACGTCTCCAACGTATCCATAATTTCTTACGTTCCATGCTTATATTATACCAATGCTACATGTTTTGTATACACTTCATAGCATTTTTATGCATTTTCTGGAACTAACCTATTAACAAGATGCCACAGTGTCAGTTCTTGTTTTCTGCTGTTTTTGGTTTCAGAAAAGCTATTCTGCAAATATTCTCGGAATTGGACAAAAGAAAAAGCCACGTTCCTATTTTCCCGACACGTACACGGAGCCAGAAGGGGAAGCCTGGGGGAGGCACACGGCCTCCTCCCCATACCATGGCGCGGCTACCCCCTTGACCGCGCCACCATGTGGGGAGGGGCCCACGGAGCCCAGCTGACCATCGTCCTTTCGCCTATATGAAGCTCCTGCCCCGAAAACCCTAAAATCATCGACGATTTCTCCAGAAGAGTTCCGTAGCTCCGCCGCCACCAAAAACCCTAATTCGGGGGACAGAAGTCTCTGTTCCGGCACCCTGCCGGGACGGGGAAGTGCCCCCGGAGCCATCTCCATCGACGCCACCTCCATCTTCCTCGCTGCTGCTGACCCATGATGAGGAGGGAGTAGTTCTCCCTCGGGGCTGAGGGCTCGTACGGTAGCTATGTGGTTTATCTCTCTCTCCCATGGTGTGATCTTTATGTGATCATGAGCTTTGTAATCTAGTTGAATAAGTAGATGTTACTCTTTATCTATTATGCACTCTAGAGGTTACTTTAATTTGAACTCCGGAACTCTCCACGGTGTAAAGGTGACAGTGTGTGCACCGTGTGTGACTCCTTTATGACGTTGTGGCGCTTGTTTACTCCGGCTTGAGGTGTGCTTTTGCAGCCCTACGCAATGAATGGTGTTTATTATCCAACAAGAGAGTGTTTTAAGAGTAGTATTTATTTATTCAACTATGTTGTCATTGTTGAGAGTGTCCACTAGTGAAAGTATGATCCCTAGGCCTTGTTTCTAAGCACTGAAACACCGTTTACAACAAGTTCTGCTACATGTTTGCTTGCTGCCATTTTTATTTCAGATTGCAATTACTACTTATAATCATCCATATTACTTGTATTTTACTATCTTTTCGCCGAACTAGTGCACCTATACATCTGACAAGTGTATTGGGTGTGTTGGGGACACAAGAGACTTCTTGTATCTTAATTGCAGGGTTGCTTGAGAGGGATATCTTTGACCTCTACCTCCCTGAGTTCGATAAACCTTGGGTGATTCACTTAAGGGAAACTTGCTGCTGTTCTACAAACCTCTGCTCTTGGAGGCCCAACACTGTCTACAAGAATATAAGCGTGCGTAGACATCACCACACCTCGTCCAGATGTGGTTTGAAGCGCTCATGCGACTCCCACATGATCTCCTACCTGAAGATCCGTTCTTTAGTAGTTCTCCTTTGTCGAGCCGTCTCTCGCCAACTTAGCAGGATCGGACAATGGTCCGATGAGGCACCTGTCAGATGGCGCATAGTAGCCAACGGTAACCTGCTGCACCACGACGGCGTCGCCAGCACCCTATCCAGCCTTAGTCGACAAAACAATCCTCCTGTTACTCTTTTTTTCAAAGGTCCAGCTATTTCCCTCATAACCAAAGTCCGAGAGTTCACACACGGCAGCAGTATCTCGAAATCCCGCAATCTGTGCTAAACTGCGTTTCACCACACCTTCATGTTCGTGTTGGTGTAGAACTTCATTAAAATCCCCAATGCACATCCAAGGCAGCGAAGATGACGATTTTATGTACCTGAGCATATCCCAAGTCTTAAACCTCTCCGATGTTCTAGCCTCATCATAAACACAAGTCAGCCTCCAGGGATCCGAATCCCCTCGGTAATTATTGCATCCAAGTGATACTGAGAATACGGGAAAATTTCTATCTTTTTATAATTATTCCAGAACAACGCAAGACCTCCACTCCGCTGAGCTCCTTACATCAAAAATCCTATCAAAACCTAGCCTGCTAGCTAGTCCGTCCACCAGTATTTATGTAGTTGAGTTTCTAGTACACAAAATACAGTAGGTTTTAAAACGCCGCGCTAGATCACGCAGCTCACGCACTATTGCGTCGCTTCCTGCCCTGCGACAGTTATAGCTTAGGGCACTCATTGCTCCCGACGGCACTCCGACACGGAGGCCGCCTCAAAGTTGTCGCCATCTATCTTCCTTTGCTTCTTCGGAACTGGCGGCTTCACAGGTGAAACAGTCGCCACTGCTCCCTTCCTCATGTTCTGCAGTGCATCGTACAAACTCCTCCTAGCCGAAGGGGTGGCACCATCACTTTCCTGCCCATTGGTGAGCATCAACAGGCTGGGGTCTGCAACTTTTTCTGCACTGTTTTTGCCACCCTGAGCTGGCAATCTCCTGGAGGATGCTTGGTGGATCCTTTCCAGTCTTCCTACTCCCCCGTCCACCATGGTCCCTCTCGTCGTGCTTTGGTGTTTGCCCGCACGCTCGTGGTATGCTGGTGCTAATCCTCCACCTAGTATTCAACCAACGTTGTCGAACGAATCTTGCTATCCTATTGGCCCATTAGCGTGGGATCGGCAACGGGAACTTGATTAGTGAACGCACGCGCCAAGTCTTTTTTCCTCTCGCACCGCTTAGCTCCCCTTGAGAGTCGTCTGGAGTTCTCCGCCGCCGCCCCTCTCCTTCCTTCTCCCCGGAGGTACGGCCTGCCGGCGAGGGGATGGAATAGGTGGTAGGCATCTCTTGTACATAATAGTGCTAGGCTTAGCAGTAGGGTTTGCCCTGAGGGCGTTTGGCTCCGTGCCGTTTGAGGATAGGACGGCGGATCTCGGCGGCCAGATCCGCCGCGCCGTGGATTCCGACCACCTAGCTGCAGCTCGCTGGTGGCAGGTGGAGTTGCAAGGGAGGTTGAAGGATTCTCGCATCCCTCCTAATAAGGTGCGCAGGGGAAGTACAGAGATGGGGCTCCCCGACCAGCCCTGCCTCTTCGTTGTGCTTCTGCTTCTCGCGGCGACGTTCCCATGGTGGGATCAGAAAGCGGCGACGATGCAGGGCTCTGGCGGCTTCTTCATTAAGGTCGGGACCCTGATCCTCTTTGCTTGCTACTTTTTCTTCTGTCTGCCTCCTCTGAATCGTGGTGGGATTTCGGAGTTCGATGGCGGGCTGGCTTTTACGGTGAAGCAGCAGAGGATTGGGTGTGGAGGGAGTTGGAGTTGCGGCGTATGGAGTACTGCCTTCAAGGTGCCATGGTGGCTGCGGAAGGAAGACGATGGTGCTGCTACGTTTCCTCTTCGACGACCTGGGAGAAAAGGTGCTACAGATTGAAGAACACTCTCGGAGCTTCAAGCTTCCGACCATGGTGACCATCTGGTGGTCTATGAAGCTGGCTTCATTGCCAAGCGATTTCTCAACCTCCAAGCGAAGGCCCTACCACAAGCTCGCATCGGCGAATTTCTTCCCTCCATCTCCAAGTGGTTCTGTCCCCGGAGCTGGTGCGGATGGCCGGAGCTGGAGCTTGCTGTTCGTCGACGGTGGACGCAATTGCAATCCTAATCAGTTGTCTAGGGTCTTTTCTATAATTAGTTGGGACGGAGCTGTAATTTTCATTTTTGAAGGTCCCTTCTGTAATTTGTACCTGCACCGCAGAAATATAATTGCATCCAGGCCCTTCGGGGCCTCTCCCTGTTAAAAAAAAAATATATTGGCCCATTAGCACCTCCTCTAATATTTTGGCCCCACCGCAGCCAGCAGCCTCTTACAGGCCTACAGCACGCAGGCTTCTCGTGTTCAACCGAGCAGTTCCAGTAGCTAACTCTTTTTTCTGACAAAGGAATTATATTAATATCACAGATATATTAATTACATCTAGCCTCTGCAATAATGCAATGTCCAGAAGACATTACGGATACACACAACGAAAACATATAAAAAAGAATAAAAAAGAAAAATCCTGCTATAGTGATCAATTCATTGTAGATGCAACACATCCGCCACCAGGACAGCTGCCACATTGGCTTCGTAGTCGGCTTCTCCGGTGTGTCCGAGTGTCTTCGTGCTGATCTTCCCAGGCTATGAAGTTGGAGCTGCTATGTTCTCATGCATCTACCTCTTGAGGGGCATATGATTATCTGTAGGAGCGTTTTGGTGGTGAACATCTCTTTCGATGCAGGTCTTGCGCGTCTTCTTTCCGGAGCTCACCATCAGAAACGGAGCTGCCCGCCTCTTCACGAAGAGCCATCTGTTGGGCATAGGTCGACGTCGGCTTCTCGACGCTGCTTCGGTGATGGTCTCCTTGGTGGGTTTCTTGTGAAGTCGGAGTCGATGCACGGTGTGCAGCTCGATGACGATGACACGGGGGGAAACCTCGACGATGACTCTAGCTCCAGTGGTGTGTGTGCAACTTGTGTGGGTAGCCAGGGTGGCTATGTGTGACCTCGCGACGGTCGTGTTCCATGACAGTCGTTGAGGGTGTTGTTTCAATTTAAGGCTGGTTTCTCGCTAATTAACCGGCCAGTTCCCACTTCCTATTAATTAATGAAAATGACAAGTCTCTTGCCTCGGTTCAAAAAAAAGTGTGACCTAGCTGTGCCCAGCTTCTGTATGGATACAGCGACACATATAGGGGGCGTTTAATGGCCCGCGGTAGCCTAGACCAGGCTCGCCAGCTGCAAGTGCACGTCGTTTGGTTGCCCTGTTCAGCTCGTATGCCAGGCTGGCACGATCTTTAAAGCACCCTCGGGCAAGGCCAGGGGGCACGGTCGAATCGACCGTGGTACTGGAGCCAGGCTCTGTGGAGCGCCGCATGGCGAGAAACTGCCAAGCGGCTGCACGCGTGGAGAAGAGAGGAGACGCCCCAATACTCTGTCCAACCACTATCTCTCCTCTCACTCGCTACTGTCACCGCCCAAGCATCTCTCTCACATCCCATCAACTAACCGAGGAGACCCATGGTCGGTGCTCCTCCTCCTCCACCGTCGGCGTCGACCCCGGAGCCCGTCCCTACTGTTCCTCCCCGTGCATCATCGATGGTCGTGCACGCCGTCCACGATTTCGAGTGGGAGACTTGTCGTAGCGCAGCGGCGCCGATTAGCCCCGCTGTGCTACCATCCCTAAATCGGGCGTCTCCGGTTGCAAAGCACACCAGCGCCGCTGCTAGGGCGGCAGCCCCTTCAAGCTCAATGTCTGTTGGGGCGGGGATCTTCCCACGGTGGTTTGTTGAGCCGCGGGGAGGGTTTTCCCTCCGGAGGATGGCGTAGCTGGCGGCAGAGGAGGCCGCATACCACCAACTGCGTGACCAATCGCCAGGATTCAGCCTGACGCCACGATTTGCCCTGCTCAGCATTCCCCTGCTCTACCGTCCCCTACTCCGGTGCTCGAATCTGGTGTTCCAGCATTGGCCGCTCCCACGTCAGCTTCGGTCACGACGGCTTCTGCAGTGGCATGTACTCCGGCATCGGCAAACTGGAGGAAGAGGAAGGGCAAGGAAGTTCGAGACGATGACTTGTTGCAGCGCGGCGACGCCATGGTAAGATTGCAATCCTTGATTAGGGTTTTTACATGCACTGATTACTGCTATTTTGGATCGACTGTATGTTCTTTTAGATGTCCACTCCATCATTCACATGCATGTCCATTGTGTTATATAGTCGCCATGCCGGTGTTTACCGCGACGTGCCGGTGGTCACCGCGCGATGCCGGTGGTCAGGACGCCATGATGGTGTGCATTAATTGTGCAATCCGAAGCATCGTTGTATTTGTAGAACTGAAAATGCACCTGATGTATGCATGTGTACAACTGATCAATGGAAATGATCTATGCTTGTGTGCAATTGACTATCCTATGATCATTCTAAACATGTGCAACTAATCAATGCAGGAGTGGGAGACGCTATGCAACATGACCCCTGACCCTCCTTCACCACTGAAGGACTGCATCTACCACAACACAGCCGCCAGGAAAGCTGTTGTGCAAGGCCTTGAGGACGCTCTAAAGGAGATGGAGCGGAAGAAGTTCAATGGGGAAAAGAATGTAGGTCGTCCTCCATGCGGCCAAAGCGGCACAGGAGGTGGTGCCACAATGCTTCTATGTGGAAGTGAGCGTCCATCGTCATCCCTCCTGATCTGAAGCCGCTGCTGGTGAAGATGATGAGGGGAGAATGCCTATTTCTGCCACTTCACCACCGCCTCCATTTATTCTCATTGTTGGAACTTTCAGTTTTGCCGTCCCTCCAGAAGATGAGGTGAAGCCCACGTTCAGGACTCCGCCAAGCTAGAGACATGCCATGGAAGTTGAGGCGTTCCACGTAGTATGCTCTTTTATTTTCGTGTGTTTAATTTAGTTGGTTTGAACCATGTTTGGGTTCAGCCGGTTGGAGTTTGTGTTAGATTCGGTTTGGGCCTGTCCAACCGAGTTAGGTTCGAGTCACCCATATAATGGGTTCGGCAGCCGCCATATATCCCTAGACAAGAATTTGAGATTATAGTTATCGTGAGGTTCGTCCCAAGATGGGTCGCCGTATCGAGGTATTGCTGGTTTATGATTGCTGATCGTTTCGATCTGTTGTTTGCGCATCGCGTGGGGTTGATTACATCTATCCAACGTCGCTGTTCTTAGTTCGCCGTGAAAGATTGGGCCTAAAAACCCTTTGGATCACGTTGATCCTTATCATCTTGGTATCAGATTCGTCGGGTTTCTCACGGCGTATTCGTTCCGAGAATTATCTGCTGAGTTTGTTGTATAGAGATATTGCTGCCGGAGGCTACTGCGCCAAGACACCGGTTCTGGAGATCTGTCCGAGTCTGAAGGTTTTGGATGCCTTGCCGCCGCTACGTTATCTGTCCGTGTGGTGCTAGGTTTCTTTGCCGCAGATCACTAGCGATCGATCGTGTAGAGTTGTACACGTACTGGAGTAGTCCCTGATCGTATTGGAGTACTACTTGGACACGCTTGCCGAGGAGATTTAATATCAAGTGGCCACGTTGTTTCAGATTGTTACATCGGAGATCAACGTTGCTCGCAACCTGATAAGCTGCAGTGACTCGAGATAGCCTTGCTCGACCATAGACAGCCTCTGCGTTCGAGCGATCGGCTGTTTCCGCGCGTGAGTACCAGAGACCTACAACTGCTGTTCGAACTGTGAGCTGCTGTTTTGCTAAAGATGAACTCGGGTAACGGAGAAAATTCAGAGGCCATTGAGGAACAACCCGTTGAGCTCGTGCCTCCCACTTTTGCTGAAGATTAAGCTCCCAATGTCCGGGCTGGTTTTGATAGCACGTGCGACTATATTCGTCAGAGTCATGCTTCCCTGACGGCGCAAATTGCACGGTTGGCTACCCGGATTGATGCCTTGGGCGATGCTCCTGCCCATGCACCCTTGCAGCCCCCTCCTGTTGCAGAGGCCAGCGACGTGATGCAACGCCGCGCTGATGAAAATCAAGATCGTCGACTAGTGGCACCCAATAATGATGAACTCGCGGATGACGCTAATTATGCACCACCACAACGTGTGTTTGATGCTCGTCCTGCAGGTGCTCGTCAAGTTCAGCCACAAGCACGCGATCGTGTTGGTCATGCTCTTCGTGTTCCCGTTGATGATGGTGGTATCGGACGTATCAAATTATCCATCCCTCCGTTCTCCGGTGACCGCGGACCTGAAGATTATTTGGAGTGGGAGATGCACATGGATCAGATTTTTGCTTCCCACCATTATGCTGAGGAGAAGAGACTCCAACTTGCTGCAGTTGAGTTCACCGGTTATGTGCTAATTTGGTGGAGTCAAATTCTGCGTATGCGTACAAGGCCAACGACGTGGACAGGTATGAAAGAGATCATGCGACGTCGTTTTGTTCCTGAGCACTATAAGGGAGATATGCACAATAAATTGCAGCGGCTCACTCAAGGTAATAAATCAGTGGATGAATATTATAAGGAGATGGAGTTGCTCATGATACGTACAGAAACACATGAGGACCCGGAGGCCACTATGTCTCGGTTCTTTTATGGGCTGAATATTGAGGTGCAAGATCGTGTGGAGATGGTTCTCTATTATGATATTCAGGACCTTGTGCACCAAGCTGAGCGTGCGGAGCAACAACTCAAACGACGCCAAGCTACAGCCCCTGCTCCTACATGGCGTCGTTCCAATAGCGAGGCTGCTCGTTATAGTGCTAAACCGACACCTTCTACACGCTCCACTAATATTTCTCTTGAGGCGTCCAAATCTGGTATGTCTAAGGCTGCGTCTACTCAGTCCACAGCACATATTGAGTGTTTTACTTGTGGAGGCCGAGGACACATGAGGCGTGAGTGCCCTAATGCTAAGAGGGTGATGCTCACACAGGATGGTTATATTTCTGCTAGCGATGTGGAGAAGATTGATGAGGCTTCTAGCGAGAAATCTGATGACAACAAGATTGATGTGTATCCTGAGGACGCTGCTCCTAATTGCAAAAGTTTGATGGTGCAGCGTGTGCCAGAAGACCGCATAGAGGGACAAGGGCAGCGCTGGAATATTTTTCAAACCCAATGCACTGTCAAAGATACCAGTTGGAAGCTGATTGTGGATGGTGGCAGCTACACCAATATTGTCAGCAAGAACTTGGTTGATTCGTTGTCTTTACCTACATGGAAGCATCCGCAGCCACATTGTGTTGAGTGGTTGTATAATTCAGGCAAGCTGAAGGTAGCACATAAGGCGCGCCTGAAATTTTCTGTAGGTGATTATGAGGACACGGTGGTCTGTGATGTGCTGCCTATGGATGCATGTCACGTGCTATTAGGCCGGACATGGCAGTTTGATCGACATTCTACTCATAATGGGCGTACCAATGTTTATTCCTTGTGGCATAAAGGGAAGCGTCATGTGCTGCAGCCGATGTGTGACAAGGATATCAAAGTGAATGTCGTCGCTGTGAAGAAGAAGGTTCCAAGTGTCAAGCTGAAACCGAGGACGGTTTCCTCTCAAGTTGGGGGGGGGGGGGGGGGGGGATGATGAGGGGAGAATGCCTATTTCTGCCACTTCACCACCGCCTCCATTTATTCTCATTGTTGGAACTTTCAGTTTTGCCGTCCCTCCAGAAGATGAGGTGAAGCCCACGTTCAGGACTCCGCCAAGCTAGAGACATGCCATGGAAGTTGAGGCGTTCCACGTAGTATGCTCTTTTATTTTCGTGTGTTTAATTTAGTTGGTTTGAACCATGTTTGGGTTCAGCCGGTTTGAGTTTGTGTTAGGTTCGGTTTGGGCCTGTCCAACCGAGTTAGGTTTGAGTCACCCATATAATGGGTTCGGCAGCCGCCATGTATCCCTAGACAAGAATTTGAGATTATAGTTATCGTGAGGTTCGTCCCAAGATGGGTCGCCGTATCGAGGTATTGCTGGTTTATGATTGCTGATCGTTTCGATCTGTTGTTTGCGCATCGCGTGGGGTTGATTACATCTATCCAACGTCGCTGTTCTTAGTTCGCCGTGAAAGATTGGGCCTAAAAACCCTTTGGATCACGTTGATCCTTATCAGAAGAAGCTCAACCTGAAGAAGCACAAGATCGCGCACAACCAAGCTATGACCAGCCCAAGATCACCGTGCCTATCCGGTTGTCAAGGTGTTGTGAGTACTTTGTGCAAGGTTCAATGGTTCGGCAACAAGCTCGTCATCTTCAAAGGCTGGGAGAGTTTCGCCAAAGACATTAAAATGGATGTGGGCGACCTCCTGGTCTTCAAGTACGAAGATGAGGGCTTCGATTTGAAGGTCTTCAGATATATCAGCTCGACTGAGCAGGTCTACTACTGTTGCATCCATCCAAGACCATGATCTCCAGGATGTTATGTCGATGATGTTTGTAGGGAGGAGGTATGAATCCTAATTTCTTTTGGGCCAGGGGTGTGTACCCCTGACTGTTTTTAACTAGGTTGCATGGGATGCATCTGATACAAACTTATGTTGTTAACTAATCAGGTTGCATGGGATGCAATTAATACGAACTTAAGTAGCTGCATTTTGTTAATTAAGTAATTCGGTTATGTCATTATGTCCGTTTCGTTTGTGTGTTTGTGTGCTTCTGTGTGATAGTGTGTGCTGGGAATATCACCAAGTTTGAAAGTGGTGAGGGCATCTTAATTCTCTATCACACTTGGAAACATTGCTATCAACCAAACAGCGTGTCTTTGCATATGAAGAGTCAGAAAGGGAAAACGAATTGCATCTATGTGTCTCTCGCACTACGAAGCAGTCCACCAAACGAAACGCACAACAAACGCGCCCATAAATGGGCATGTGTGTGCCCAGCATCTGGAATTAGCCAAGCTGAACGATGGAAAGGCCAGTCTCCTCTGCCTCTTCAATTAAAGAAACAATAGAGCAAGCCAAACGAGATGGACCGAGCAAAACACGGTCAGCCACACCAGATCCTTGGTCCTACGGGTAATTAATGTTTTTTCTTGGTTTGTGGACAAGAGCTGGTTCTCTACTTACATAGTACAGTACAGCAAACTTCTCCCTCATAGTTAATTTCTTCTCCACATCAGCTCATGTCGTATGTGGCATTTGCTAAAAAACGGCTTACTCACGCGCGCGTTAGGGAAGGCCTTAGGTTGTTCTAGTTAGCCGGCATTTGCACAAATGTAGTCCACATGCATATAAATTGAAAAACTAATTAAGTATTGATAATATTTGGTCGACCTATGGGTAACTCACGGGCACAACCTTATATCAGTACCCTACCCATGACTAGTTGGGTTACCACGGATTTAAGGGGTGAAGATGGTGACCTATACCCTACTCATTCGGTACCGGTGTCTATGGACGGACGTACCCATATGTCAGATTGACAGACTTAGACACCGATCACACAAACAACAAATTATTCTCTGAATATCAGGGTAAGGTTTGTCAGTATATGCCTTGGCGAATATGTAATGGGTGAACGAAATTCCACACTATCTGGCAAAAAAAAGTAACTTCAAATTCAAATGAGAGCACGATAATTTAGTACACAACTTCTGAACAAGTATTATTCATTCTTACAAATGCATATCAACGGAAGGGGGTTGAATCGAAACAGGTGGTCCCACAAAATGGTGAGTGCCAATTTACTTCGGTATTCAGTGGTCGTCCACTTTCTCTTCTTTTCTTCACGGACTCCTTTCACCATCAAACTTGCATGTATACTTGGGGCTGGGCCTGCGCCTGCTTGACAGGAAAATAAATAATTCAGGGTGTCAAATGATTAGTCTCTTGGGGATTTTTTTTTTTTTGATAAGTCTTGAGAAGTTCTGCCCTGCCTTTAGGTTTGCAAATAAAAGAAAAGGCTTGAGGACCCTAACCCCCAAAAATAGGGGAAATATTCCAACTTTCCAAGACGAATTGAAGAATAAGTGGACTTTCACACGAATGTCATGCTATATTTGAATACCTTCAAAACCCGTGGTAATATAACATAACTAGCCAGAAAACGGATGTACAGCAAGTATCAAGGGTGGTAACTGAGCATCGTTGAAACAGCCTTCTTTCTAGCTAACACGTACTAACATTAATTTTGCAACTATCAAGAAGGAAACTAATTTAGGCCTGTGCCAATGCTAGTTTCTTAGCGCGGTTTCATAGACATTTTGCTGACATGGCATACTATTTAATGAAGAAAGAGAGTGAGCTTGTAGCTTAGCTAACATACAACCCTTTCATGTGGCCATAGGCAAAAAATGGTTCTAGTCCAATCATATGCATGCATGAGCCCAAAATTATTAAATGTAGATACAACACATAAGAAACAATGCAATGGACTTATTATATCTTAAATATTTATTACTCATATGATATCGTGCTAAGAAACAATGCATTGGCACATGCCTTATGCAACGCCAGAAAACTATGAAAATGTCCACCTAAAAGTACTGATGTCCTAATTATACATTAACACTTTCGACAGAACAAAACCAAATGGGAACGGTGCCTTATTTATTATGGTTATAAATAATATCATGTCTTCCCGATTACCTTTGTGGAGCCAAACTTGGCATTGATCTGCTACCAACAGTGCTAGACCCCTCCTCTTTTCTTTTTTTTGAGAAAGTGCTAGACCGCTCCTTTTCAACACTGTAATCACAAATAACAAGAAATCAACACTTACAATATCGACAGATTATCTAAATAAAGAATAGTGTCTACCATGGTAGTTACATTCTGAATGGAAAATATAGTTCCACAGATCTTCATACCAACACAATTTTAAAACGTAATGCATACAATATAATTATGAGATTATGAAAATGAATAAATCGGCTTACAGAAGAAATATAGATATGGATCTAACATATTTGTGCTATAGCTCTTAAATATTTGATAACAACTGAGAACTGACTGTGAAGTAACTTGAGTCGGTGTATATATGAAAACCTATACTCCCTCCGTCCTAAATAGGATGTTCACTAAAATAGTGTCTAGATATATTCAAATTTAGACAAAGAAATGACATCCTTTTTAGTACGAAGGTAGTATTTTTCCTGGCTTCCGCAGCAACTAGGAAGAAATCTAATTTTCACACGAATATAATGAAAAGGCATTTACCTAAAAGTACTAAAGTCTTCATCATATGTGTTCACATTTCTAACAAGAAAAAGCATTCAAAAGCGAATGGTGACATGGTTAAGAATAAAATAATGTGTCATAATATATGCAAACATAGTTTTGTTTGGCTGTATGCGTCAAATTGAAACTATGTCACAACCATAATACGGAAACATTAAAACCAAATGAATCGGCTTTAAAAATGGATCTAAATTGTTCTGCCATTGCTCTTAAATAATTGAAGAATCCTTCAAATTGAGTGTGAAGTAACTCAAGTGGGCGCATGTTTGGAAACTATTTAGAAAAATCTTTGATTTACACTGTTCTTTTTCTAATATAGGTACTAGCCTTCCGCAGCTACTACGAGGAATGTGTTCACGCTCGTTTTTGGCAGACTGCCTAACAGGCAGTGAAATTTTGGATGATGAAGCTCATTGTGTTGAAGCCGGAAGGAGGAGGTCGAAGCCAAGCGTACGTGAAGCAGCACATAATATGGCGAAGCAAGCAGAAGCATGGACTATTGAACTGAAGCGCTAGCCAACTGAAACAATTTAACTGAAGCGCTAGTCAACTGAAACAAAAGTCTGAACTGATGGAAAGGTTTAGGCTGTATATTTAATATGTCCCCTCACGTCTAGGCTGTGGACGTACAGGAAGACCCTCAGACGTTGGTGGATGAAAGGTCGCAACTATTTTATATTTAATACTGCGTAAGCCGGGGTTTAAACTTAAGACCTCCTGAGTCTGAAACCATATTAAACTGAAGCGCTAGCCAACTGAACCAAAAGTCCGAACTGATAGACTGTATATTTAACATGGACAAGTCACCAAGTGCCGGCCCACCGGTCCAGAAAAGGCCTGAAGCGAGAGGCGGTTTAATCCCAGAAGCCGGCTTATCATTAAGTCGGCATCCCGCCATGTCCTAGTCGGCCGGATCTAGTCGGCATATCATGTCTTAGTTTAAGCCGCCTTCCCGGCATCCAAGTCGGCAGAGTCGAGACGCAAGCCGCTATGACAAGGTTAAGCCGGCATATCTTCATATCTCAAAGAGGAAGCTGACGTGCCATCATTGCCCATTCAACTACTCAATATGATCGCATTAATGCCGAGTCGTACCATAATCAGGCTTATTAGCCGGTTAAGGAGACGGCTCGATAATGACGTAGGAGACGATGCTCTGGGAAGAAGGCCATGGAGAAGAAGATAGCAGCCCGGGTAGTCCTAACGACACGGCAAAGGTGATACCCCGGGAAGGTGGTAGCCTCGGGAAGCCAGTAGACCTTGGAATGTGGCGTCTCGGGGTGTATGACATACCAATATCTACACCAGGGAGCCAGGATGATGACCTCATATGAAGAAATGCTAAACACCAAACTTGTGCGTATTGTCGGTACGTACAAACTATGCTTTTGGTATCATCTTCATCCGGTTTTAAATCTGGCCCGAAGAGTTACAACAAAATCTGGACGACTTGACCATTCATTTGCAAGATTTGGACCAACAGATAAAGATGTGCCCGAATAGTCATCAAAACTGTCTCACATGAAAAAATGATCATCGCGAGAGTTTTTCGCCTCGTTGAGGCATACAAATTTTCTCTTTCGGAAATCTCCATCCGAGTTAGTATGCAGCTTCTGTGGCCAGGACAGGGTGCTGCGAACGTGAACATGAGTTCGACTTGCAAGAGAACTAGGATTTAGGACAGGATTTGATGTACTTTTCTTGGAAGAAAAACTAAACGGGTCCTATGCTTCCAGGGGAGGACCAGCCCCCTCATATATATGTGAGAGGTGATGTCCGGTTGAATAACACCGTCCGGCACGGTCCAACAAAGGCCAGAAGCGAGAGTCGGTTTAATCCGACAAGCCGGCTTATTATTAAGTAGGCATCCCGCCATGTCCCAGTCGACATGATCGAGTTGACATATCATGTCCCAGTTTACGCCGGCATCCCGCCACCTAGGAAGAGTCGAGTCAAGATCCTCTATGACAAGATTAAACCGGCATATCGTCGTATCTCAAAGAGAAGCCAACATGTCATCATTTCTCATTGAGCGACACAATATGTTCGCATTAATACCGAGTCGTGTCATAACCAGGCCTATAAGCCGGTTGAGGAGACGGATTGAGAATGACTTAGGAGGCGACGCCCCGGGAAGGTGGCCGTGGAGAAGAAGATAGCAACCCGGGAAGTCCTGGCGACCCGGCGGAGGCGGTACCCCAGGAAGGTGGTAGCCTAGGGAAGGCGACAGACCTAGGAACATGGTGGACCGGTAAGTACGACATACCAAGATCTGCACCAAGGAACCATGAAGATGACCTTGAATAAATTCTTAACATGAAAGTTGTGCGTATCATCGAGTTGTACAAGTATGCTTTTGGTGTCTTCTTCATGCGGGTTTGTATGCGGTCTAAAGAGTTACAACTTAACCTTTCATCTGCCAGATTTGGACCACCAGATAAATACGGGCCCGAAGAGTCGTCAAGAATGTCTTAGATGGAATAGTAATCATCGCGAGAGTTGTTCACCTCGTCGAGACATACAAATTTGGTCCGTGAGACATCTCCATGAGTTAGCATGCGACTTTGGAAGCCACGAAAAGAAGCGGGACATGAGGTTCTGCAAATGTCGACATGACTTCGACTTGGACTAGGACTAGATTTTGGATAGGATTTGATGTAATTTTCTTGTAATGAAAGCCTAGATGAGTGCTATGCACAAAAATACCAGCCGCCTCATATATATGTGAGAGATGATGGTCGACCGAATAACACCAACCGAATGTATCATACTTTTCATCTACCTTTATCTCCTTTACCCTTATACATATGCTTCTCGTGATCAAAAGTGATGGCTTACAGTTTTGTGTATCACACTGTAAGACGGCCTAATGTGGTGTGAGTTGCGAAGCATCTCCCATGACGGCTCGGGTACCCATATCGTAGGTGTGATGGATCAAACACCTTGACGACTATCCATTGCGAATGTGGGCCCCGGTTAGAGCGCAAAAAAAGCTAACTTTCAAACCGCGAAAAAACTGGAAAAAAAGAAACTGTTCACTTGAATGGCTAAGAAGATCAACTTCATATTGTGAAGCACAAAATGATGTGTTCATCGTTACGATCCAGGGTAAACCGTCTGAGATCCAACATTAATTATTATTATATGTTGGTGTTCTATGGTGGAGCTGATTTGTTCTTACAACTAGAAAGATACCCTCGTTGCAGTGGGGAAGTTAAAAAATATACTACCTCTGGTCTGAATAAATGACTCAGAGAACGTGCTAAGCTAGTACAAATACTACACAACCTGGCAACAATCTATTGGGATCGGAGGAGTAGTTTAAAAGAAGGATATTCGATGCATGATATGATTATTTCGATAATGGAGAATTTAATTAGTCACAATAGTCAAAAATCTGAATTTAGTTAGTATGAAATATTCGTATATTCAACAGCTAAAATTTGATGAAGTGCAAAATATATGACTAAAATAATTTATATTGTGAATAGCTAGCGTGTATGGATAGATATCATTAATAAATATGGAATATCATGAATAAATAAATAAATGTCTCAAATAGTGAATGATGTGGTGATGGCATGGATAAATGAATAACTCAAATAGGAGATAATATTGACACCTTGCACGTAGAGATACACTCGTTTAATATATGTTATCTGGGGTTTCGTCTATAATAAGTATAGATTGGCGCTAAGTTGAGCCCAACAACTTTAGATTCTCGAAAATAAATAATATAAATAGTACTGTAACAAGGGATCAATAGGTCAGCTGTGTTAAGTACCTTTTCGGGAATACATGAGGCATGGCACGAGGCACGACATTGGTGACCGCCCCAACAGCGGCGAAGGTGTCCGGGCACTCCATCTTCCTATTCTTGGTGACAATGGTCCCGTCAAAGAACATGGTACGATATAGGTCGATGGCTTTGTTCAGCACCTCTGCCCTGTGACCCTCTGTGCCGTGCCTGGGCCACCTGCGGGGGATCTTCCCGTCGGTGCTGGACCGCACCTCGGCCGTCCTTTTCGGCGCTAACTTTTCGCGGAGGAGAGTCGTCAAGTAATTCGGCAGCGGGTACCCAAACTGTGCTTCGGGGAGGCCAAACAAAGCGTGTTCCCATACGAAGCAGTGGTCGTGGGCGAGCACCAACGCCTGGCCAAGCGACGTCGCACGGCCGCGCACAGCTGCGACGGTTGGCACGGGAAGCTCGAGCAGCCGGCGGATCACCATGCCGAAACGTGCCGCCAGGCCTACCGCCTCAGACTCCGACAGGTTGTCGTAGTTTAGGCCGTCGCAGAATGTGCCGGCCTCGCTCTCGCAGGTGGTCACCAGGCCTTTCACCTTTGCGTTGTTCCGGACCTTCTCCAGGTTCTCCAGTAGGTCCGTGATGGTATCATCGGTCAGGTAGTTGTGGCTGCCGTCGCTCCCCAGTGTGAGGACGAACACGCCCTTGTCCCTGGCTTCTAGGCGGCACAAACTCATTGATGTAGGCATGTAGCAAATTATCCCTTTGTTTTGGGTCTCTGCGGCGAGGAATGGGAATGGGAGGGGGGTCTCATCTAACTCCACGGTGCGGTTATATAATCGATTCTCCTTGCAAAGCAAAACTGGCAGGAATAGTTCCTCCTCCCTTCTACTCCCTCCGTTTAGAAAAGGATATCTTAGATATATCAAATTTAAATGTGTGTACATGTTTTAGTGTACACATACATCCAAATCTAGATATATCCAAAACATTCTTTTCCGAAAGCAGGGAGTAGTATGTTAGCAGCAGTTCATCAAGTCTTCGGGTCAATTAAATTAGCGGGTCTTGAGATCGGCTGGTGCGTACAACACCCGCCGGAATAACTAGTGCCAACTTGATATATCCAGCTACTACCTCACGTGGAAGATATGATTAATAACGAAAGGAATCATTGTTAATTTCTTCCAACCACATATGCATGATTCTCTTAACATGCATCTCCGTCTCTCGGTTGCGACCTTCAATCGACTTCTCTTTCCTCTCAGTTGGCTTTTTCTTTTTCTTTTTGTTGCGAAACACGGTATAGAGACACAAATGTTTACATACACGTGTACACACTCACCACTATGAACGCACATACGTATATCATACATCTATGAGCACATCCGAGTGATCGAGCCGGTGGATTAGGTCTTGATATTGGCAAAGTCACCATAGGCGTCTCATTATCGACGAGAATGTCATCTCCCATTGAAAAATATTTCAATTTAATAAAAAACAACGATGTCAAACTTATGATTTAAACTCCGCTGGGTTAGGAGTATAACCACCATTTTAACCATTGAATCATGGGCTGGTTCTCCACTTAACTCTTTCTTGTTTGTTTGCAAGGTTGGACTACTAACCCGGTTGCTGTTATTGCCAGGCGCAGTTGCTTATGATGGAATATATATACAGTATTAATTATCAGCTGCCGGGTATTTATAAGGCATGCAATAATTGAATCAACATTCAACTACTGTCATGTGCAATAGTTGATGGACACACACATTATTGCTTTGCAAATGCGCAAGTTGACTGTGCGGCACCTTCCTTAGACTAGTCATACTGGGAGTATCATACACTAGTATCATGCATATGATACTAGTTTATGTTACTACCTCCATAGTGGTACTAACATATGTGTGGTATCATATAATCATGTATTTATTAGTCTATAGACTTATCTTGTCTCGAAATCCGTTATGTTACGGTATCTACCTATGATGCCACCATCATCTCTGCTTATTAATTGCATTGACACATCAGCTTTTTGCCAACATGACATGCGTGATACTACCTATGATACTCCCACTATGGCTAGTCTTAGATGCTTTGTCTATACAAAGCTGTGCGCACATTTCAAAGTCTTTGCCTTTTCTTTTTCTTTTTGTTGCGAAATACGGTACAAAGACTATGCGCAAGTTGACTCTGCGACACCTTCCTTCGATGCTTCATCTATACAAAGTTTTTTTTTAAAAAAAAATCTATTCAAAGTTGTGCGCACATTTCAAAGTCTTTGGTCTTTTCTTTTTCTTTTTGTTGCGAAACACGGTACAGACGCGGCCATTTACATACAGGCGTGTACATTCACCACTATAAACGCACACACTAGCCTACCCCTATGAGCACCTCCGAGTGACTGAGTCGGCGGATTCGGTCTTAATATTGACGTAGTCACCACAGGTGTCTCGTTATCGACGGAAACGTCACCTCACATTGTAAAGCCTATGACTTGAACTCTGCTGGGTTAGGAATACAACCTCCATTCTAACCATCCAACCACATATTTGTTCTCCACTTAGCTCTTTCTTGTTTGTTAGCTACGTTGGACTACTAGCTAGTTGCTGTTAGTGGCAGGCAGGGTATATGGTTTCAGCTAAGCTGTTGCTTTCCATGGAAGAGAGATCTTAATTATCAGCTGACGGGTATTTATAAGGCATACAATAATTGAATCAACATTCAACTACTGTCATGTGCAATAGTGGAAGGACACACACATTATTGCTTTGGAAATGCGCAAGTTGCTTAGATATGTCATAGAAAAAGTCTATTGTCAACTCTGCAGCGCCTTCCTCAGATGCTTCATCTATACAATCATGTGCGTACTTTTCAAAGTCTTACTTGCAACAATCTTATTATAAACATTTTTTTTTGAAACTAATCTTATTATTAACATTGATCTGCCTCGCTGTGACACACGATGTTTTCTGTAGTTCTGACGTAGATTTTAAACCGTTATCAAAACTTAGCAAATATTATAAAATTCCGCATCTTTTCTGTCTCAGAATATTTTCAAATTCGTTATTTTAAGTTAATTACGAAAAACTTAAAATGAAGAAAATCACATCAAACGTATTTTATGAATATTTTGTTGGAAATATGCCCTAGAGGCAATATATTGTTATTATCAAATTTCATGTTCATGATATGTTTATACTCCATGCTAGAATTGTATTGACAGGAAACTATGGTATCATAAACAACACCGTGTCTAGTAAGGCTCTACTAGACTGGACCATTGATTAATGATGATTACGGTTTCCTGACCATAGAAAAATGAGTTGCCAATTTATATTAGGATCATGTGTGAGATCCTGGCTCAGGGCTTAATAGGATTGATAGGATACTCATGTCAACAAGTTGCAACTTCTTTTACGGAAGCTCATCTGGAAAGAACTCCGAGGTTAAGCGTGCTTGGCCCGGAGTAATCCAAGGATGGGTGACTGATACGTCTCCAACGTATCCATAATTTCTTACGTTCCATGCTTATATTATACCAATAGCTACATGTTTTATATACACTTCATAGCATTTTTATGCATTTTCCGGGACTAACCTATTAACAAGATGCCACAGTGCCAGTTCCCTGTTTTCTGCTGTTTTTGGTTTCAGAAAAGTTATTCTGCAAACTTTCTCGGAATTGGACGAAACAAATTCCCAGGACCCTATTTTTCCAGACACGTTCCAGAAGTCCGAAGAGGAGACGAAGGAGGGCAGCAGGCCTCCCTCCCCACGTGGCAGCGCGGGGGGGGGCCCACTGCCGCGCCAGCCTATGGGGAGGGAGCCCCACTGCTCCGCTACGCCGCCCCTTCGCCCATATATTCATCTATTCGGGAAAACCCTAGACACCCGAGCCATATTTCCAGAAAAGTTCCAGAGACGCCGCCGTCGTCAACCCTAGCTCGGAGGGTTCAGAAGCTCTTCCCGGCACCCTGCCGGAGAGGGGAATCATCACCGGAGGGCTCTACATCATCATGCCCGCCTCCGGATTGATGCGTGAGTAGTTCATCCTTGGACTACGAGTCCATAGCAGTAGCTAGATGGTTGTCTTCTCCAATTGTGCCATCATGTTTAGATCTTGTGAGCTGCCTATCATGATCAAGATCATCTTATTGTAATGCTACATGTTGTGTTTGCTGGGATCCGATGAGTATTGAATACTATGTTAAGTTGATTATTGATCTATCATATATATGTTGTTTATGATCTTGCATGCTCTCTGTTACTAGTGTAGGCTCTGGCCAAGTTTATGCTTTTAACTCCAAGAGGGAGTATTTATGCTAGATAGTGGGTTCATGCCTCCATTTAACCTAGGATAGTGACAGAAAGTTCTAAGATTGTGGATGTGCTGTTGCCACTAGGGGTAAAACAGCGGTACTTTATCTAAGGATATTAGTATTGTTTACATTACGCGCTTTACTTAATGCAATTGTCTGTTGCTTGCAACTTAATACTGGAAGGGGTGCTGATGCTAACCGGAAAGTGGACTTTTTAGCCACAGATGCAGTTGGATGGCGGTCTGTGTACTTTGTCGTAATGCCCAAATAAATCTCATAGTAATCATCATGACTTGTATATGCATTGTTATGCACCTCTCTACTTTGTCAATTGCCCAGCTGTAATTTGTTTACCCAGCATGTTCGTATCTTATTATGGAGAGACACCACTAGTGAACTGTGGACCCCGGTCCATTCTTTTACATCTGAAATACAATCTACTGCAATCATTGTTCTTTTACATTCTCTGCAAGCAAACATTATTTTCCACACTATACGTCTAATCCTTTGTTTTCAGCAAGCCGGTGAGATTGACACCCTCACTGTCACGTTGGGCAAAGTAACTTGATTGTGTTGTTCAGGTTCCACGTTGGCACCGGAATCCCTGGTGTTGCGCCGCACTACACTCCTTCACCAACACCTTCTGACAGCGTTGATTTCCTCCTGGTTCGACAACCTTGGTTTCTTTCTGAGGGAAAACTTGCTGCTGCACTCATCATACCTTCCTCTTGGGGTTCCCAATGGACGTGTGACTTTACACGCATCAAGCACATTTTCTGGCGCCGTTGCCGGGGAGATCAAAACTGCTCTGAGTCAGAAGACCTCTACATCCCTGTCAAGCATTATTTTCTGGCGATTTAGAGTTGCTTCTGCAAGGGGAGTCTCTCACACCCAATCTCTTTACTTTGTTTTTGTCTTGCTTACTTTATTTTTATTATTGTCTTGTTTGCTTCTTTATATCAAAAACACAAAAAAATTAGATTCCTGCATCTAGTTTACTTTTGTCTAGTTTATTTATGTTTAGTTTTATTGTTTCTTATATACTCGAAAATGCATAAAAATTTAAAAACCAAAAATCTAAAAAAACTTGTGTTATGGATTGCTTGTATGAAAATAGAGCTAGATTTATTTGGCAAGGTGGGTCCACAGAGAAGGAAAGAAAATACTATATGAATTACCGCTTATCACAGAAAGGGGTGCACTTATGGGAATTATTAAATCAACTGGAGATGTTTGCTAAAACTTTATGCTCTATATTTGGCGAATCTTTTTGTTGGGATGAATCCAGATGTCATGTGAAGTTTAAACATTTTCCTTTCCAATGTGCTTGTAATGATAATGAAACCTTAGCTTCTTATGTTAAAGGTTACTATAATGCTTATGAGGCAGAAAGGATAGAAGAATTTATTGCTTTTAAGGGTGCCCTTGAAATTAGTTCTTATCTTGAGCATAAAATTGACGCCCCTTATAAATCTGAAAGTCTTGCTATACTTCAATATTGTTTTGATAACTATAAAGATATGAATTCTTATATTACTGAACATGTCAAGAGGATGTCTCCTCACAAAGAAGAAACTAGTGCCTTGCAGGAAACTGTGGAAGAAGAAATTGCTGAAGCTGAAAGCTCATTGGATGAAAAAGAGGAAGAGGGTGATGAACAAAAGGAGGATCTACCTTCTAATGATAGTAACTCTTTAACTCTTACATTATTTGATTACCCTCCATGCCCACTGATGTCTACGCACGCTTCTATTCTTGTAGACAGTGTTGGGCCTCCAAGAGCAGAGGTTTGTAGAACAGCAGCAAGTTTCCCTTAAGTGAATCACCCAAGGTTTATCGAACTCAGGGAGGTAGAGGTCAAAGATATCCCTCTCAAGCAACCCTGCAATTAAGATACAAGAAGTCTCTTGTGTCCCCAACACACCCAATACACTTGTCAGATGTATAGGTGCACTAGTTCGGCGAAGAGATAGTGAAATACAAGTAATATGGATGATTATAAGTAGTAATTGCAATCTGAAATAAAAATGGCAGCAAGCAAACATGTAGCAGAACTCGTTGTAAACGGTGTTTCAATGCTTAGAAACAAGGCCTAGGGATCATACTTTCACTAGTGGACACTCTCAACAATGACAACATAGTTGAATAAATAAATGATACTCTTAAACACTCTCTTGTTGGATAACAAACACCATTCATTGCGTAGGGCTGCAAAAGCACACCTCAAGCCGGAGTAAACAAGCGCCACAACGTCATAAAGGAGTCACACACGGTGCACACACTGTCACCTTTACACCGTGGAGAGTACCGGAGTTCATATTAAAGTAACCTCTAGAGTGGCATAATAGATAAAGAGTAACATCTACTTATTCAACTAGATTACAAAGCTCATGATCACATAAAGATCACACCATGGGAGAGAGAGATAAACCACATAGCTACCGGTAGAGCCCTCAGCCTCGGGGGAGAACTACTCACTCCTCATCATGAGAGGCAGCAGCAGCGATGAAGATGGCGGTGGCGTCGATGGAGATGGCTCCGGGGGCACTTCCCCGTCCCGGCAGCGTGCCGGAACAGAGACTTCTGTCCCCCGAATTAGGGTTTTTGGTGGCGGCGGAGCTACGGAACTCTTCTGGAGAAAACGTCGATGTTTTTAGGGTTTTCGGGGCAGGAGCTTCATATAGGCGAAAGGACGATGGTCTGTCGGGCCCCGTGGGCCCCTCCTCATAGGGCGGCGCGGCTACAGGTGGGGCCGCGCCATGGTATGGGGAGGAGGCCTCGTGCCTCCCCCTGGCTTGCCCTTCTGGCTCCGTGTGTCCCTCGGAAAAATAGGAGGTTTGGCTTTTGTTTCGTCGAATTCCGAGAATATTGCCCGAATAGCTTTTCTGGAACCAAAAACAGCAGAAAACAGGAACTGGCACTGTGGCATCTTGTTAATAGGTTAGTCCCAGAAAATGTATAATAATGATCTATAATGCATATAAAACATGTGACATTGATATATAAAACAAGCATGAAACATCAGAAATTATGGATACGTTTGAGACGTATCAAGCATCCCCAAGCTTAGTTCTACTCGTCCTCGAGTAGGTAAAACGATAACAACAAATAATTTCTGAAGTGACATGCTACCACATAATCTTGATCAAATAATATTGTAAAGCATATGTCATGAATGAAGTGACTCAAGGCAATGGTCTATGGTTTGCTAACAAATAGATAATGAGTAAACAATGAATCATATAAGCAAAAGCTTTTCATAGATAGTACTTTCAAGACAAGTATCAAAAAGTTTTGCATAGAGTTAACTCATAAAGCAATAGATTCTAAGTAAAAGGCATTGAAGCAACACACAGAAAGATTTAAGTTTCAGCAATTGCTTTCAACTTGTAACTTGTATATCTCATGTATAGTTGTCAACACAAAGCAATATAAAATGCAATAAGTAAACATATAAGAATTGTTGCACACAAAGTTGACACAAGTGTTTGCTTCAGATAGAAAGGAGTAGGTAAACTGACTCAACAATAAAGTAAAAGATAGGCCCTTCGCAGAGGGAAGCAGGGATTAAATCATGTGCTAGAGCTTTTTAAGTTTTGAAAACATATAGAGAGCATAAAAATAAAGTTTTGAGAGGTGTTTGTTGTTGTCAACGAATGGTAGTGGGTACTCTAACCCCTTGTCAACCAGACTTTCAAGAGCGGCTCCCATGAAGGACGTTATCTCTACCAGCAAGGTAGATCATCCCTCTTCTCTTTTGTTTACACATGTATTTTAGTTTATTTATAGGTGACACTCCTCCCAACCTTTGCTTACACAAGACATGGCTAACCGAATCTCGGGTGCCTTCCAACATTCACATACCATGGAGGAGTGTCTATTTGCAAATTAAGTTGCTTACTGATAAATCAGGGCAAAACATGTGAAGAGAATTATTAATGAAAGTTGTAATTAATTGGGGCTGGGCACCCCGTTGCCAGCTCTTTTTGCAAATTATTGGATAAGCGGATGTAAGCCACTAGTCCATTGGTGAAAGTCCGTCAAAAGTAAATGACAAGATTGAAAGATAAAACACCACATACTTCCTCATGAGCTATAAAACATTGACACAAATAAGAAGTAATAGTTTTGAATAGTTTAAAGGTAGCACATGAAGTATTTACTTGGAATGGCAGGAAATACCACATAATAGGTAGGTATGGTGGACACAAATGGCATGGGTTTTGGCTCAAGGTTTGGATGCACGAGAAGCATTCCCTCTCAGTACAGAGTTTAGGCTAGCAAGGTTGTTGGAAGCAAACACAAGTATAAACCGGTACAGCAAGACTCAAATGAAAACATATTGTAAGCATTATAAAACTCTGTCTTCCTTGTTGCTTCAAACAATTTACTCGAAAATATCTAGACTTTTAGAGATCCCAAACATGCAAACCAAATTTTTCAGCAAGCTCTACGGTAGTTCTCTACTAATAGACTTTAACTATGATGCAAGAGCTTAAACATGAAATACTTGAGAGCTCAAAACAATTGCCATGTGTCAAATAAAACAAGACAATGATCTATATGTGTCTTTTCGATATACCATTTACCACATGTTGCATTTTCTGTTTCCAACCAAACACCAATCAATTTATTTCAACATAGACTCTACAAATGATATATAATGCAGCAAGAGAGCATTTATAAACAAGTACTAACAGCTCGAAGAGATGCATGAAAAACAGGAGCTAAAGTACTGCAGCAGCTAGTTAAGAATACTCAACAAATATAAGTGAAGAACATGAGTATTCATATGAAAAAGCGGAGCGTGTCTCTCTCCAACACAAGGATTGCTAGGGTCCATTTATTCAGAAAATAAAAACAACAAAACAAAAATAAAAGCACACAGACGCTCCAAGTAAAGTACATAAGATGTGGAAGAATTAAAATATAGTTTCACTAGAGAAACCTGGTAAGTTGCTGATGAAGAAGGGGATGCCCAAGGCATCCCCAAGCTTAGACGCTTGAGTCTTCTTTGAATATTGCTGGGGTGAACCACGGGGGCATCCCCAAGCTTAGGCTTTTCACTCTTCTTGATCACATCATATCATCCTCCTCGCTTGATCCTTGAAAACTTCCGCCACACCAAAACTCAAAGTAGATCTCATTAGAGGGTTAGTGCATAATCAAAAATTCACATATTCTACTGTGACACAATCATTACCAATGCTTCTGGACATTAACTACAGCCACTGATGTTTAATGGAGCAAAGAAATCCAATCAAACATAGTAAAAGAGGCAATGCAAAATAAAATGCAGAATCTGTCAAAACAGAACAGTCCGTAAAACGAACTTTTTCGAGGCACTTAACTTGCTCAGCTGGGAAAACTCTAGTCTAATAAAAGTTGCGTATATATGAGGAACATGCCTGAATTTTTTTTCAGAATTTTTCGAATTTTCTGCTGTGAGTATCGCTCAAAACCGTGGACAGCAAAAATCTGTCACTGTGCAGAAATTCGAATCTAGTAGCAACTGTTATTAGAGACCTTACTTGGCACAACAATGCAAGAAAATAAAGATACAAAGGTATTGCTACAGTAGTGGAAAACACCTTGACTCAAGAAAATAAAAATTGCAGAAATAAAATAATGGGTTGTCTCCCATAAGCGCTTTTCTTTAACGCCTTTCAGCTAGGCGCAGTGATTTTTATGATGCTCACATAAAGATAAGAGTTGAAACATAAAAGAGAGCATCAAGAAGCATATATAAGACATGTTTATATCTAACACTCTTCCTATGCATAGGAATCTTGTAAGAAAACAAGTCAATGAAGAACAAAGTGACTAGCATAGGAAGACAAAACAAGTGCAGCTTCAAAACTTTCAACATAAAGAGAGGAGACTTAATATTATTGAGATATATGAAACCGTGTCTCCCTCTCTATAATGACCATTAGGTCTTAAAGCAACCAGCATAAAAGGCAACACACGAGAAAGCTCAAAACTTTCATCATAAAGAGAGGAAATTTAATAACATGAAAATTTCTATAACCAGATTTTCCTCTCTCAAAATAATTTTCAGTGGCATCATGAACAACATTAACAATATAGCTATCACATAAAGTATTCTTATCATGATCCACATGCATAAAAGTATCATTACTCTCCACATAAGCATAATCAATTTCATTAGTAAAAGTGGGAGTAAAACTATTACAGCCATCATTGTAATCATCATAAATTGCAGGCATAGTATAGTCATAATAAACTTTATCATCCATAGTAGGTGGCACCAAAATACCACTATCATTATAATCATCATAAACTGGAGATAAAGTATCATCGAAACAAATTTTCTCCTCAAAGCTTGGGGGACTAAAAATATCATATTCATCTAGTCCAGCTTCCCCAAGCTTAGAACTTTCCATGGCATTAGCAATAATGGTGTTCAAAGAATTTATACTAAAAACATTACCACTATCATGCAAACAAACTTCCATGGGTTTTTTAATTTTCTCATCAAACACATCATGTCCTAACTCGAGATAAATTTCATATAGTACTCTAGTTTTTTTGTTTTTTTCCATTAAGCCTAACTAGTGAAAATAAAAACAAGAAACAAAAAGAAATAATTGCAGAATCTAAAGGAGATACCTTCCAACACTTACCTCCCCGGCAACGGCGCCAGAAAATAGCTTCGTTGCCGGAGACTGGAGTGTGAGTGCCTTTTACCTTACCTCCCCGGCAACGGCGCCAGAAAATAGCTTGATGTCTACGCACGCTTCTATTCTTGTAGACAGTGTTGGGCCTCCAAGAGCAGAGGTTTGTAGAACAGCAGCAAGTTTCCCTTAAGTGAATCACCCAAGGTTTATCGAACTCAGGGAGGTAGAGGTCAAAGATATCCCTCTCAAGCAACCCTGCAATTAAGATACAAGAAGTCTCTTGTGTCCCCAACACACCCAATACACTTGTCAGATGTATAGGTGCACTAGTTCGGCGAAGAGATAGTGAAATACAAGTAATATGGATGATTATAAGTAGTAATTGCAATCTGAAATAAAAATGGCAGCAAGCAAACATGTAGCAGAACTCGTTGTAAACGGTGTTTCAATGCTTAGAAACAAGGCCTAGGGATCATACTTTCACTAGTGGACACTCTGAACAATGACAACATAGTTGAATAAATAAATGATACTCTTAAACACTCTCTTGTTGGATAACAAACACCATTCATTGCGTAGGGCTGCAAAAGCACACCTCAAGCCGGAGTAAACAAGCGCCACAACGTCATAAAGGAGTCACACACGGTGCACACACTGTCACCTTTACACCGTGGAGAGTACCGGAGTTCATATTAAAGTAACCTCTAGAGTGGCATAATAGATAAAGAGTAACATCTACTTATTCAACGAGATTACAAAGCTCATGATCACATAAAGATCACACCATGGGAGAGAGAGATAAACCACATAGCTACCGGTAGAGCCCTCAGCCTCGGGGGAGAACTACTCACTCCTCATCATGAGAGGCAGCAGCAGCGATGAAGATGGCGGTGGCGTCGATGGAGATGGCTCCGGGGGCACTTCCCCGTCCCGGCAGCGTGCCGGAACAGAGACTTCTGTCCCCCGAATTATGGTTTTTGGTGGCGGCGGAGCTACGGAACTCTTCTGGAGAAAACGTCGATGTTTTTAGGGTTTTCGGGGCAGGAGCTTCATATAGGCGAAAGGACGATGGTCTGTCGGGCCCCGTGGGCCCCTCCTCATAGGGCGGCGCGGCTACAGGTGGGGCCGCGCCATGGTATGGGGAGGAGGCCTCGTGCCTCCCCCTGGCTTGCCCTTCTGGCTCCGTGTGTCCCTCGGAAAAATAGGAGGTTTGGCTTTTGTTTCGTCGAATTCCGAGAATATTGCCCGAATAGCTTTTCTGGAACCAAAAACAGCAGAAAACAGGAACTGGCACTGTGGCATCTTGTTAATAGGTTAGTCCCAGAAAATGTATAATAATGATCTATAATGCATATAAAACATGTGACATTGATATATAAAACAAGCATGAAACATCAGAAATTATGGATACGTTTGAGACGTATCACCCACCTAAGGAGGAAGAGTGCTATATTCTTGAATATCATGATTCTATTGAAATATCTCCTTTTGATAAAATTGACGTAAACAGTACCTTGACTCAAATGAAAAAGGAAATTGCAGAAAGTAAAAATGTGCTCCCTAATGCTATATATGATAATTTTCTTGATGATGGTCCTATATTGTCTGATGATATTAATTCTACTACTATTGTTAAAAGTGGGTATAATAACCCCACTATTTTTGAGTTTAATAAAAATTCCGTGTTTGTAGATCATGAAAAGCATGCTTTGTGTGATAGTTATATTGTTGAGTTTGTTCATGATGCTACTGAAAACTATTATGAGAGAGAGGAAAATATGGTTGTAAAAGTTTTCAAGTTACTAAAACACCTCTCTTTATGTTGAAAGTTTTGAAGTTGTACTTGTTTCATCTTTCTATGCTAGTTGCTTTATGCTTCGATAATTTATTTTGTTACAAGACTCCTTTGCATAGAAAGTGGGGTAGACTCAAATGTGTTTGATATTTGCCTCTTGATGCTCTCTTTTCAACTCTTATTCTTATGAGAGCATCATTAAAATCTTCAAGCCTAGCTAAAAGGCATTAAAGAAAGCGCTTTAGGGAGGCAACCCTTTATCTTTTATTTTCAGTATTAAGTCAAGGTACTGTTTACTACTGTAGCAATACCTTTGTATCTTTATTTTCTTGCATTGTTGTGCCAAGTAAGGTCTCTAATAACAGTTGCTACTAGATTCGAATTTCTGCACAGTGACAGATTTTTGCTGTCCACGGTTTTGAGCGATACTCACAGCAGAAAATTCGAAAACTTCTGAAACAATTCAGGCATGTTCCTCATATATATACGCAACTTTTATTAGACTAGAGTTTTCCCAGCTGAGCAAGTTAAGTGCCTCGAAAAAGTTCGTCTTTACGGACTGTTCTGTTTTGACAGATTCTGCCTTTTATTTTGCATTGCCTCTTTTACTATGTTTGATTAGATTTCTTTGCTCCATTAAACATCAGTGGCTGTAGTTAATGTCCAGAAGCATTGGTAATGATTGTGTCACAGTAGAATATGTGAATTTTTGATTATGCACTAACCCTCTAATGAGAACTACTTTGAGTTTTGGTGTGGCGGAAGTTTTCAAGGATCAAGCGAGGAGGATGATATGATGTGATCAAGAAGAGTGAAAAGCCTAAGCTTGGGGATGCCCCCGTGGTTCACCCCAGTAATATTCAAGAAGACTCAAGCGTCTAAGCTTGGGGATGCCCAAGGCATCCCCTTCTTCATCAGCAACTTATCAGGTTTCCTCGAGTGAAACTATATTTTAATTCTTCCACATCTTATGTACTTTACTTGGAGCGTCTGTGTGCTTTTATTCTTGTTTTGTATTTTTATTTTCTGAATAAATGGACCCTAGCAATCCTTGTGTTGGAGAGAGACACGCTCCGCTTTTTCATATGAATACTCATGTTCTTCACTTATATTTGTTGAGTATTCTTAACTAGCTGCTGCAGTACTTTAGCTCCTGTTTTTCATGCATCTCTTCGAGCTGTTAGTACTTGTTTATAAATGCTCTCTTGCTGCATTATAATATCATTTGGAGAGTTCTATGTTGAAATAAATTGATTGGTGTTTGGTTGGAACGGAAAATGCAACATGTGGTAAATGGTATATCAAAAAGACACATATATGGATCATTGTCTTGTTTTATTTGACACTTGGCAATTGTTTTGAGCTCTCAAGTATTTCATGTTTAAGCTCTTGCATCATGTAGTTAAAGTCTATTAGTAGAGAACTACCGTAGAGCTTGTTGAAAAATTGGTTTGCATGTTTGGTATCTCTAAAGTCTAGATATTTTCTAGTAAATTGTTTGAAGCAACAAGGAAGACAGTGTAGAGTTTTATAATGCTTACAATATGTTTTCATGTGATTCTTGCTGTACCGGTTTATACTTGTGTTTGCTTCCAACAACCTTGCTAGCCTAAACTCTGTACTGAGAGGGAATGCTTCTCGTGCATCCAAACCTTGAGCCAAAACCCATGCCATTTGTGTCCACCATACCTACCTACTATGTGGTATTTCCTGCCATTCCAAGTAAATACTTCATGTGCTACCTTTAAATTATTCAAAAGCTATTACTCCTTATTTGTGTCAATGTTTTATAGCTCATGAGGAAGTATGTGGTGTTTTATTTCGATCTTGTCATTTACTTTTGACGGACTTTCACCAATGGACTAGTGGCTTACATCCGCTTATCCAATAATTTTGCAAAAAGAGCTGGCAACGGGGTGCCCAGCCCCAATTAATTACAACTTTCATTAATAATTCTCTTCACATGTTTTGCCCTGATTTATCAGTAAGCAACTTAATATGCAAATAGACACTCCTCCATGGTATGTGAATGTTGGAAGGCACCCGAGGATTCGGTTAGCCATGGCTTGTGTAAGCAAAGGTTGGGAGGAGTGTCATCCAAAAGAACTAAAATACATGTGTAAACAAAAGAGAAGAGGGATGATCTACCTTGCTGGTAGAGATAACGTCCTTCATGGGAGCCGCTCTTGAAAGTCGGTTGACAAGGTAGTTAGAGTGCCCACTACCATTCGTTGACAACAACAAACACCTCTCAAAACTTTATTTTTATACTCTCTATATGTTTTCAAAACTTAAAAACCTCTAGCACATGATTTAATCCCTGCTTCCCTCTGCGAAGGGCCTATCTTTTACTTTATTGTTGAGTCAGTTTACCTACTCTTTCTATCCCTAAGCAAACACTTGTGTCAACTTTGTGTGCAACAATTCTTATATGTTTACTTATTGCATTTATTATATTGCTTTGTGTTGACAACTATCCATGAGATATACAAGTTACAAGTTGAAAGCATTGCTGAAACTTAAATCTTTCTTTGTGTTGCTTCATTGCCTTTTACTTAGAATCTATTGCTTTGTGAGTTAACTCTTATGCAAAACTTTTTGATGCTTGTCTTGAAAGTACTATCTATGAAAAGCTTTTGCTTATATGATTCATTGTTTACTCATTATCTACTTGTTAGCAAACTATAGACCATTGCCTTGAGTCACTTCATTCATGACATATGCTTTACAATATTATTTGATCAAGATTATGTGTTGGCATGTCACTTCAGAAATTATTTGTTGTTATCGTTTTACCTACTCGAGGACAAGTAGAACTAAGCTTGGGGATGCTTGATACGTCTCCAACGTATCCATAATTTCTTACGTTCCATGCTTATATTATACCAATAGCTACATGTTTTATATACACTTCATAGCATTTTTATGCATTTTCGGGACTAACCTATTAACAAGATGCCACAGTGTCAGTTCCCTGTTTTCTGCTGTTTTTGGTTTCAGAAAAGTTATTCTGCAAACTTTCTCGGAATTGGACGAAACAAATTCCCAGGACCCTATTTTTCCAGACACGTTCCAGAAGTCCGAAGAGGAGACGAAGGAGGGCAGCAGGCCTCCCTCCCCACGTGGCGGCGCGGGGGGCCCACTGCCACGCCAGCCTATGGGGAGGGAGCCCCACTGCTCCGCTGACGCCGCCCCTTCGCCCATATATTCATCTATGCGGAAAAACCCTAGACACCCGAGCCATATTTCCAGAAAAGTTCCAGAGACGCCGCCGTCGTCAACCCTAGCTCGGGAGGGTTCAGAAGCTCTTCCCGGCACCCTGCCGGAGAGGGGAATCATCACCGGAGGGCTCTACATC
Source organism: Poa pratensis (assembly GCA_947311845.1). Lineage (NCBI taxonomy): Eukaryota > Viridiplantae > Streptophyta > Magnoliopsida > Poales > Poaceae > Poa > Poa pratensis. The sequence goes on along the minus strand of CAMZMU010000051.1, from coordinate 63,652,435 downwards.
ATCATGCCCGCCTCCGGATTGATGCGTGAGTAGTTCATCCTTGGACTACGGGTCCATAGCAGTAGCTAGATGGTTGTCTTCTCCAATTGTGCCATCATGTTTAGATCTTGTGAGCTGCCTATCATGATCAAGATCATCTTATTGTAATGCTACATGTTGTGTTTGCTGGGATCCGATGAGTATTGAATACTATGTTAAGTTGATTATTGATCTATCATATATATGTTGTTTATGATCTTGCATGCTCTCCGTTACTAGTGTAGTCTCTGGCCAAGTTTATGCTTTTAACTCCAAGAGGGAGTATTTATGCTAGATAGTGGGTTCATGCCTCCATTTAACCTGGGATAGTGACAGAAAGTTCTAAGGTTGTGGATGTGCTGTTGCCACTAGGGGTAAAACAGCGGTACTTTATCTAAGGATATTAGTATTGTTTACATTACGCGCTTTACTTAATGCAATTGTCTGTTGCTTGCAACTTAATACTGGAAGGGGTGCGGATGCTAACCGGAAAGTGGACTATTTAGGCACATATGCAGTTGGATGGCGGTCTGTGTACTTTGTCGTAATGCCCAAATAAATCTCATAGTAATCATCATGACTTGTATATGCTTTGTCAATTACCCAGCTGTAATTTGTTTACTCAGCATGTTCGTATCTTATTATGGAGAGACACCACTAGTGAACTGTGGACCCCGGTCCCTTCTTTTACATCTGAAATACAATCTACTGCAATCATTGTTCTTTTACATTCTCTGCAAGCAAACATTATTTTCCACACTATACTTCTAATCCTTTGTTTTCAGCAAGCCGGTGAGATTGACACCCTCACTGTCACGTTGGGCAAAGTAACTTGATTGTGTTGTGCAGGTTCTACGTTGGCACCGGAATCCCTGGTGTCGCGCCGCACTACACTCCTTCACCAACACCTTCTGGCAGCGTTGATTTCCTCCTGGTTCGACAACCTTGGTTTCTTTCTGAGGGAAAACTTGCTGCTGCACTCATCATACCTTCCTCTTGGGTTTCCCAACGGACGTGTGACTTTACACGCATCAGTGACCGACCGGGAACTCGTTCCTGGGTGCGCACGAGTGAGGACAAAGTGCGCAGAGCCAAACTAGAGATCCTAGAGAGCTGCCAGGGGTGACAGGCCCGACCCGGGGGTGGGCCGGGGTGTTACATTTGGTATCAGAGCCGACCCTCGCGGCAACACGGGCGTGTGCGGGTCAGGGGCGCGGACATGTGGAGCATGTGCCGGCACTGGGCGCACAGACGTGTACCAAGAGGGGAAGTTCCTGGAATGGGGGCTGACCGACGAGGGCGTCGGTCTTCTAAGGGGGGAAGGATGTGAGATCCTGGCTCAGGGCTTAATAGGATTGATAGGATACTCATGTCAACAAGTTGCAACTTCTTTTACGGAAGCTCATCTGGAAAGAACTCCGAGGTTAAGCGTTCTTGGCCCGGAGTAATCCAAGGATGGGTGACCGACCGGGAACTCGTTTCCGGGTGCGCACGAGTGAGGACAAAGTGCGCAAAAAAGACCAGTGTTGATCTGTGAGGCCAGTCTAGAGATCCTAGAGAGCTGCCAGGGGTGACAGGCCTGACCCGGGGGTGGGCCGGGGTGTTACATCATGTCATTAGCAGAATGACGTGATGGACATACCCAATTGTCGGATGGTGGTGGGTTTAGACCTTAACCTCACGGGCCTACACCACTTTTCAGCCGACAAAGTCCAAGACTCCCCGCCGGTACCTCTATTCCAGAAGCTTCTCCACCAACCTAGACCTGTCGTACTACACCAGGGCTCTACGAAGATCTACTCAATTACGGACTACATTCAAAGAAAGGCTACAAGATGAAGACTTAACGTGCAAGGCAAGAGAAAACCTAGACGCACGGAGGATCGGGCACCACCTCAACCTATATATATACACCGAAGGAATCGACCAAGATAGGGACATCCATTACACGACGAACCTTGGCCCCAGACCTCTCTGTAAACGCTAGAATGAAGATGCACATCTACATTCTTCGGCGGAGACCTCATATAACTCGCCGAGATCGCCTTTGTACTAGCTCTATAGCCACATCATGAATAAAGTCTGAGAGATCTTCATCTACTTTGTCTACGACTCAGACTTGTTTACCTGCACCGCCTGCCGAACAAGTAAACTTGCTTCTGATCTCCGGAAGTAAGATTGTCTGGGGATCGTGAATCACTATCCTTTGACAGTTGGCGTGCCAGGTAGGGGTGTCCACGCCATACGGATCGAGTCCTGCAAGCATGTCATCATACCTTTGTTACATGTTTTTGCCATTTTATTATATCATTTTTAGGCATTTTATCGGGCTAACATATTGAAAAGATGCCCAGTGCCAGTTCCTGTTTTCTGCTGTTCTGGATTTCAGAAAATTCACTTAACGAAATATCCTTGGAATTGGATGAAAATTTACGGGAATTATTTTTATCAAGAATTACACGAGGAGTCCACAGGGCGACCTAGGGGGCCACCCCAGGCCAGGGGCGGCCTGGAGCCGTCGGTCTGGGTCCACCCGCGGGTGGGACCCGCCCCTGCCATGTGGGCCACAACTCGGGCCCCTCTGACGCCTATAAATTCCCTCTTGGCCTAAAATCAGAGGGGCGACCCTTGTTTTCCATGATACGTTCCCGAGGCCGTCGTCAACAAGAACCCTAATTTGGGAGGGTTCAGAAGGCTCTTCCCGGCACCCTGCCGGAGGGGAGATTGATCCCGGAGGCGTCTTCATAGCCATGCCTGCCTCCGGCATGATGCATGAGTAGTCCACCTTGGACTACGGGTCCACGGCAGTAGCTAGATGGTACTCTCTCTCACACGTGCCTCTTTGTATATGATCTTGTGAGCTGCCTAACATGATCAAGATCGATCTATTATAATGCTACATGTGTGTTTGCTGGGATGCGATGAATTATGAAGTGATGTTCAGATTGTTCATGATTTAGATTGTCTTATTATGTTTTTGCATGCTCTCCGATGTGTGTGATTGCTTTGGTCAAGTAATTGCTTATGTCTCCAAGAGGGGGTATTTATGCTAGACAGTGGTTTCATGCCTCCTCCGTACCTGCGCTCGAGTGACAGAAATGTGCAAGGTCGGATATGTTGTTGCTACTAAGTGGAAAACAGCGGTGTTTATGTCTTCGTGATCATGAATATTGCTTACACCATGTATTGTGCTTAATGCGATTATTTGTTGCTTGTAACTTAATACCGATGGGTGACATGCTGGATAGCGATCCCTAGGTGGATTGTTAGTCATAGATGCAGTTGGATAACGGTCTATTTATGTTGACATAATGCCTACATGAATATGAAATTGAACTCTCCGTCTTGCTAGATTAAGTTTGTGTCACAATTCTATCAATTGACTAGCTGTAATTTGTTTACCCGTCATGTATGCATAATTATTTACGAGAGAAAAACCACTAGTGAACCCATGGCCCCCGGTCCTATTTCCTCCTTTGAATACAAACTTGTTTACTTGCTTTCCGCCATCAAGAGTTTTGCTGGCGCCATTGCTGGTCCATTCTCATTTAATTGCTTTTTCCACGATAAGATTTAATCTGTTTGTTTTCAGCAGACCAGGGAGATTGACAACATTCCTGCCGTTGGGACAAAGTGAATTGTTGCCATCTCCGTCCACGCCAAGCCCGGCTCCAAGGTCGCCACCATCACCGGTCCATGCTCCGCGCTCCTTGCCACAGATCCCCCCTTGCTCGAGACGCTAACCCTCCGTGAGTGATTCGCAGAGATCGGGGAGGAGGCCGTCGGGGTGCATATCGACGCGCCGGCCAGGGACGGGGAGGCCAACGCCACCCTCGTTGACTTCATCAGCTCGGTAATGTAGCGCTTATTTCCCTCACGTTTACACAGTACTACTGCTTGATCTCGATTGGTAGCTCCACTGTGTTGTTGTGAACCAGACGTAGATTGAGCAAGCATGGAAATTGGGATTAATTAATTAATTGGGACATTTGATTAGCTCTGCAAACTCATGCTCTGAGATCATCTCCATCAAAATCTAACCTATAAGCGTACTAGCGTACTGTAAGGTAAATGCTGGACTGATGATGCACGTAACATACAGTAGTAGAAAAGGGGGCAATGATACGCCCCCTTTAGTACCGGTTGATAAAAAACCGGTACTAAAGGGGGCATTAGCACCGGTTTGGTTTGTATGCCAGCCAGGGTCCCGCGGCGAGGACATTAGCAACCGGTACTAAAGGGTAGCCTTTAGCAACCGGTACTAAAGGTCTCGGCCACTATAAACTTCTTCCACCCCGAGCCACTCCATTTTTGAGCTCGAACTTAACTCCATTTTTTCTCTCTCTTTGCTCTCACAAGCACAAAATCACCCCATTTTCTCCAAGAACTTCCAAGATTGGTGGCACCTACATATATAAGGGTTAGAAACTTCATCTTCTCTTCCGGCATTTCAAGTTTAGCTAATTTTCTTGCAAGTTTAGCTAGTTTGATTTTGGTGGTGCTTGCAAGGTGTTTGATGAAATGCCTAAGTTAGGGATTTCATCTGTTTTATATGCATTCTGAGCTCAAATTAAAGTATAATTTGTGGTTTTATATAGTGTCATCCCGTCCCCTTCCTCACGGCCGTCGATCGCCCGCGCCGCTCCGTCACCGTCACCACCTCGGTGAGCCTCTTGTTTCTATATTTGTTATTTAAAACAAATGTTAGTTATATGATTTAGATGCATAATTATTACTTGTGTAATTTTCTTATGTTCTTTTTTATATGTATAGTGTCATGGTTTTGATATCCGTCCCCGTCGGCCCTCGTCCGGTCTATGATTCGGATGTGGTATATTTTTATAACTATTTGTTTCGTTTCGTGTTTATGACAATCATCCCGACCAACTTGACATAGATATATTTTTATCTAGGAGGTAGTTGAACCGGATGTTCCAACCGACCATTTTGTCGAGATGATAAACTTTTTAGAAAAAGAAAACAGTGATTTGAAAGCAAAATTGAAAAGAAGTGAAGATCTTTGTCTCCAATGCCTAGAAGAGAAGATGGTATTGGACTTGAAGATTGCCGATATCGTTGATGCTCACGGGGTCGAGCTTACCGACGTCGTCGCTGCTCACGAGATCAAGATGGATGCAATGAGCCTGAAGCTTAAAAAGATTAGAAAATATGTCATTAGTCAAGAGGCTTGGTATCATTATGCTGTTGGTTCAATAGTTACCTTGGTTGCGATTCTGATCGCTTTGTTGTTGGATTTAAATTCTTTAGCTAGTTGTATGTTAGTTTCGATTAATGAATGTTTATGAGAACTATGTATTAATTTGTTTAAATGTGGTGAACTTGTATTAATGAATTTGGTCACATATCTCTATTCATGATAGCTATGGTGTAATGGTTTTTGATATATTTATATAATTAATGCAGATGAGCCGAGAATGGATATACGGTGACCGACGCTATCCCGACTTCCTTGATGGCATGCATAAATTTCTCGATGTGGTTAAGTTAAACAAGCTGAAGAATGGTTTTATGATTTGTCCATGTGATGAATGTCGGAATAAGAGGAATTACCCGAGCGTAAGAACCATACACTCCCACCTGTTGCGAGAAGGCTTCATGCCCAATTATTTTTGTTGGACCAAGCACGGAGAAACAGGGGTTATAATGGAAGACAATGAAGAAGAGTATAATGACAACTATCCTGTGTTCTCTGAACACGGTGATACTACAATGGGGGAAGACAAAGCTGAGCATGAGGTCATTGTTGATCAGTCCGATGATGATGATCTTCGTCAGGTCATTCGTGATGAACAGATGAACGACGTAACTGCAAACGAGTGGTCGCCTTGGAGCGCATGTTAGAGGATCACAAAAAATCGTTGTACCCAAATTGTGAAGATGGCCAGAAAAAGCTAGGTACCACCCTGGAATTGCTGCAGTGGAAGGCAAAGAATGGAATATCTGACAAGGCATTTCAAGAGTTGCTACAAATATTTAAGAAGAATCTTCCGAGGAATAATGAAATGCCCCACAGTACGTACGAAGCAAAGAAGATTGTCTGCCCTCTAGGATTAGAGGTGCAGAAGATACATGCGTGCATCAATGACTGCATCCTCTACCGCGGTGAGAAGTACGAGAATCTGAATACATGCCCGATATGCGGTGCATTGCGGTATAAGACCGCGAGAGATGACCCAGGTGATGTTGAGGGCGAGCCGAGCCCCAGGAAGAGGGTTCCCGCGAATGTGGTGTGGTATGCTCCTATAATACCACGGTTGAAACGTTCGTTCCGAAACAAAGAGCATGCCAAGTTGTTGCGATGGCACAAAGAAGACCGTAAGGAAGACGAGTTGCTGAGACAGCCCGCTGATGGGTCTCAGTGGAGAAACATCGACAGTGCGTTTGGGGATTTTGCAGCTGACGCAAGGAACTTAAGGTTTGGTCTAAGTACAGATGGCTTGAATCCGTTTGAGGAACTTAAGGTTTGGTCTAAGTACAGATGACTTGAATCCGTTTGGGGAGCAGAGCAGCAGTCATAGCACCTGGCCCGTGACTCTATGTATCTATAACCTTCCCCCTTGGTTGTGCATGAAGAAAAAGTATATTATGATGCCAGTGCTTATCCAAGGACCGAAGCAACCCGGCAACGACATTGATGTGTATCTGAGGCCATTAGTTGACGAACTTTTACAGCTGTGGTCTGACGAAGGTGTACGTGTGTGGGATGAGTACAAGCAGGAGGAATTTCCCCTACGAGCGTTGCTGTTTGTAACCATCAACGATTGGCCTGCTCTTAGTAACATTTCAGGACAGTCGAACAAGGGATACAATGCATGCACACACTGTTTAGATAAGACTAACAGTGCATATATAGGTAACAAGATTGTGTACATGGGGCATCGTCGGTTTCTTCCAAACATGCATCACGTAAGAAACGGAGGCAAGCACTTCAAAGGTGAGGCAGATATCCGGACGAAGCCTACACGCGTGATGGTGATGTTATATATGGCATGGTCAAGGATTTAGAAGTAATCTTTAAAAAGGGTCCTGGCAGTCTATCTGTTCCGAAAGACGGTAACAAGCACGTACCCTTGTGGAAAAAGAAATCTATATTTTGGGATTACCCTATTGGCAAATCCTAGAGGTTCGCTCCGCAATCGACGTGATGCACGTGACGAAAAATCTTTGCGTGAACCTGCTAAACTTCTTAGGCGTGTATGGGAAGACGAAAGATACAGCGGATGCACGGCAGGACCAGCAAAGTACGCACCACGGAAGAGACAGCCTGAATTCAGAGAAGTATGAAGGTACTTCCAGCTACGCTCTTACCAAAGAAGAGAAGGAGATCTTTTTTCAAGTCCTGAGCAGTATCAACGTCCCGTCTGGCTACTCGTCGAATATAAAGGGAATAATAAACATGGCAGAGAAAAAGTTCCAAAATCTAAAGTCTCATGACTGCCACGTGATTATGACACAATTACTTCCGGTTGCATTGAGGGGGCTTCTACCGGAAAACGTTAGAGTACCCATTGTGAAGCTATGTGCATTCCTGAATGCAATTTCTCAGAAGGTAATCGATCCAGCAACTCTACCAAGTTTATAGACGAGTGTGGTCCAATGTCTTGTCAGCTTTGAGTTTGTGTTTCCACCGGCCTTCTTCAATATTATGACGCACCTCATAGTTCACCTAGTCGAAGAGATTTCCATTCTCGGTCCTGTATTTCTACACAACATGTTCCCCTTTGGAGGTTCATGTGAGTCTTAAAGAAATACGTTCATAACCGTGCTAGGCCAGAAGGAAGCATGTCCAAGGGCTATAGAACAGAGGAGGTCAGTGAGTTCTGTGTTGACTTTCTTCATGATCTTAAGCCCATCGGTGTTACTCAATCGCGCCATGAGGAGAGACTGCGTGGAAAAGGCACGCTAGGAAAGAAAGCAGCAAGAAGTATGGACGGACATTCTTTCACTCAAGCACACTACACAGTTCTACAAAATTCCAGATTGGTGGCTCCGTATATCGTGAAACACATTTACGCTCAGAATACCCTGAGAAGACTGGCTTCTAGATTAAAGGAAAACACGTGGATACTTTCGGCAGTTGGTTGCGTACACATCTCATTAATGACAACACTGTTGGACAAGAGCTATACTTGTTGGCCAAGTCACCATCTTCGACTATATTGACTTTCCAAGGGTACGAGATAAATGAGAATACATTTTACACGGAAACCCAAAACAAAAAGAGCAGTAACCAAAACAGTGGTGTCCGCTTTGATGCAACAAACGATGATGGAACAAAGGACACATATTATGGTTGCATACAGCAGATATGGGAACTTGACTATGGACCGTCTTTTAAGATCCCTTTGTTTCAGTGCAAATGGGTTAACCTGTCATGCGGGGTAGAGATAGACAAGCGGTACGGAATGACTACAGTGGATCTCAATAATCTTGGGTACAAAATCGAGCCATTCGTCCTAGCCAATGATGTGGCTCAGGTTTTCTATGTGAAGGACATGTCTTCCAGACCGAAAAAAAGAAAAGATAAGCAAGCCGGTACATCATACGATGAGCCAAAGCGCCACATAGTTCTTTCAGGAAAAAGAAACATCGTGGGAGTGGAGGACAAGACAAACATGTCAGAAGATTACAATAAGTTTCCTGAAATTCCGCCCTTCAAAGTGAAAATTGACCCAAGCATCGTGTTAAATGATGAAGATTGTCCATGGCTACGACGCAATCAAAAGAAAGGGACACACACGAAGAAAAAGTGCACACTGGATAGGGATGTTGTTGCTGATGTGTAATAATGTATTAAACCTTTTATGTAACTATGTGTAATCATCGCGTGGTCGTGAGACGGCAAATCGGCCTTCGATCCACGGAGCGGCAAGACGTCTCTGATGATTTGCAACCGTCGGAACAAGTGTTGGGAATGTTGCTAATCATCAGAGATCCTTGCCGCTGCTTGGATCCGACCGAGGGGAGGGTTCCCGGAACTGAAGGATTGCTAGATAGAACAGAACACACGGTTTCCCCGTCATATACAGCCCAACGGTGGCTCGTGAGTGCCTGCATATCAAATGCACCATTGGGCTGTATGACGGGAATCCGAATGATTCGTATTCGGTCGACGAACTTAACGATTCTGTAGATAGAACAAAACACACGGTTTCCCCTGCATACAGCCCAACGGTGGCTCGTGAGTGGCCACATATCGAATGCACCGTTGGACGTATGCAGGGAATCCAAATGCTTTGTATATCAAATAAACTACACTACGTGTCGAACATGTTCGATAGGGGGGGTATATATAGGGTCATGTGGCTGATCCAGCACTGCAGATTTCGCCCTCAAAAGAAAACACCCCTGATCCAACGGCTCACAAGCGCTAGAAAGAAACACACCCCTGATCCAACGGCTCACAAGCGCTTTAAAGAAACACACGATCCTTGTGATTCTTTACTCCCGGTTGGTGTTACCAACCGGGACTAAAGGCGGGCTTCGTGGTCACGACTCGTGTCCGCCCCCCATCCCTGCCCTTGCCACGTGTCCTCCCCAGCACAGCCCTGGTCACGTACGTGTCCTACCCTAGCGTTGTCCTGGTCACGTGACCTCCCCCAGCGCTGCCCTGGAGGTCTATATGTATTGTCGTCGACGGGGTAACCCTACTCCACTATTCCTAGCAACCGACCCATCGTCTACACGAAATGGATCCACCACACCCGCCGTAGCGCCTTCTGGACGAGGTCGAGCATGCTCGGCAGAGCACGCTTGGGCGCTACCGCGGGAGCCTATCCCGTCGTATGTCCACGAGCCCGGCGTGGAGAGGAATGCCCAACTACCGGCCTCCTGCTCCGGTGTCGGAGGAGGTGCAGAGGCATACGAGCGCGCATCGTCCGATGTCCCCGACCCCGACGAGGATGCGTACGCCGCAGGGGTGGCGTGGGGATCAGCGGCCGCATACGGAGTACCTCCACCAGTCGCCGCCGCCCCTCCCGACGAGGAGGACGACGACGATGATGACTTCGACTGGAGCGGCCATGGAGAAGAGGGCGGCGGGCCACAACTGTAGGAGGCCATTGATGCCTCCTGACAGTCTGTCCACGACGACCGTGTACAGCGAGCCAAGACTGCCTGCCAGCTCAAGGCGAAGGAGGCTTCTGAGCTGGCTTGGGCGCTGAAAGACTCATCCTTCATGGCTCGTGCCCTCCGCCGCAAATATGCGCGCGAGAACCAGGCGGGCGCGAACGGTGCTGGCTCCTCCCGGCGCCGTTCCCCCTAATCCTACGGCCTCCGAGCCAGGAAAGTCCGTTTGTGTAACTGTTTGTGTGGATGTTGTTAAGGATGTTTCTAAAATAAAAAGATAATTCACTAGTAGGAAATTTTACACGAAAAAAAAACCGATTAAGTATATTCGTTATTGTTAATGCCTTCTGGACGATGTTTTAAAAATAAAGAGAAAATTATTAGTATTTTAGATAATTAAATCAATAGATATAAAATCCCATTAGTACCGGTTGTTAACAACCGGTGTATTGTCGTCGACGGGTAAACCACGAGGATGTTGTTAACGATGTTTCTAAAATAAATAGATAATTATTATAAATTTTAAGACAATTAAATTACATAGATATAAAATAAAAAGAAACTAGAGGAAAAAACAAAACAGAAATAAATAGATAATATATAGATATAAGAACATAAAAAAATAGATAGATAATTAGTACAATTTTGCAACAATTAAATTAAATATTATGTTAAAGAAAAAGAAACTAGAGAAGAAAACAAAATAGAAATAAAAAACAGAAAACATAAGAAAGAAAAAAGAAACCAGAGAAAAAATTAAAAAGCCCATTAGTACCGGTTGTTAACTACAACCGGTACTAAAGGGGTGGCTTCGCGCGTGAAATTTCGCCGCGGCCCAAAGCACACCTTTAGCACCGGTTGTGCTCTACAACCGGTACTAAAGGGTTATTTGAACGGTTAAGTGGCAGGGGAATCCCCAAAATTTCTCTAAGTCCCCAATTTCGACGCCGCCCTCCGCCCTCTGCCGTCGTCGTGCTGCCCGGCCGCCCGCCGCCGTCACGCTCCTCCGCCGCGCGTCCCCGACGCCGCCTTCCGCCGTGCGCGCCGGCCCCCGATGTGCGAGCCGCCCTCCGCCGTGCGCGCCGTGCCCCTGCCCTATTCGCCGCTCCTGCTCGCCGGCGCCCTCCGCCGTGCGCCGGCCTCCACGCTCGCCCCAGCTCCGTCACCCCTCCACCACCGCGTCCCGCGCTGCTCCGGCACCGACCTCCACCACACCGCGTCATCGGCCTCCACCACACCCGCGCGCCATCGTCGCCAACGTCCTCCGGTAAGTTTTTTTTTCTTTTTTTTTACTGTTTTTTCATTACTGTTTTTTCATTACTGTTTTTTCATTACTATTTTTTCATTTTGTTAGTAATAGAATTTTTTGCATTTTGTTTAGGTTATATTACTGTTTAGTTTATTATTACAAAATATTGTAGCAATATGAAAACTTAGCAAACTTACAATATGTAGTAATTTGAAAATGTAGCAAACTTGTACTAATTTTTGCAAGGTAAATATTTTTGTAATTTGGAAAGTTTTTTGCACAATATTTAGAGTAGCAAACTTTGAAACTTTGAAAGTTAGAAAAAATTAGAAAATGTGTTTACGTTTATTAGAAATATTAGTAGCAAATATTAGAAAAAATTAGAAAATTAGCAAACATTGAAACTTTGAAAGTTAGCAATTTTTATTTTTAGCAAATGTGTTTTGGTTTATTAGAAATATTAGTAGCAAATATTAGTAGCAATATTAGAAATATTTTAGCAAATGTGTTTAGGTTTATTCTTGTAATTTTTCATTTTGTTAAGAAATTTGCATTTACATTGTAAAGTTTGAAATATTGCAAAGTTAGAAATATTGCTAAGTTCTAAAATAACATTACCTAAGTTTTAGCATTTTAGTAGCTAAGTTTGAAAATTTAGCTAAGTTTGAAAATTTTGCAGTGACATTGAGCTATGGAGGACGACGCCCCGATCATCGACGATGTCCCCCCCTTCATCCGAGATATGGAGGAAGAAGACCGATACCAACAAATAATATTAAACAACGCTGCCGGACCCAATTCCGACGGAGAAGATTCTGATGGAGAAGATTCCGACGAAGAAGACGCCGAAGATTTCAGCGCGAAATGTTTGAACGACTCCGGTGAGGTATTTGAGTTACAAAACTTCAGAGACGATGACGACGACGAAGAAAACTCCGGATCACTAGCTAAAAATGACTCCGGCAAGGTATATATTAAGTCTTGTTGATCACTAGCTAGATGCATTAATTGATTTATATGCGCACTTATTAACGAAACATTTTTCTTTCAGCCATCTGGGATCATCTAAGTCAATCCCTACACGAGGCCCGGCCCAAGGGCTAAAGCTGCCGGATGGTGCAAAGTTGTCGATCGACGAAGTTACTGTAAAAGGCGCACCGGAGAAACCCGACGGAATCTACAAGAAATATGTAGCTCAGTGCGGAGTTCTTTTTAGGGACATGGTGCCGATCACCATTGCAGAATGGAATCAGCCGAAGAAAGCCAACATTGGCGCAAAATATCTCGAGCAACCAATTAAAGATGCCCTTTGGGACTCGATATTGGGTTCTTTCAGTTTACCGGCAGATCTCCCAGAGAGGAGGAAGGATAAAGTCAAGGAGTGGACTCTTAGCAAGATGTCCCAGCAATTCAACAACTGGAAGAAAGGGTTGTGGAGAAAATATGAGAAAAAATCTCTAGATTTCACTGGACATCTAGAGAAGCTGAAAGATGACCGGCCTGAATTTGTGGCATATAAGAAATCGGCCGTCGTTGTGGCCCGATCGGCCCAAAATAAGTTGAATGCTAAGAAGAAGAAATATTTCCATACTTTGGGGTCAGGTGGGTACAAGAGTGCCTTGCCTAAGTGGGAATCCTATGAAAACGAGCTGCGTCTAAAAGGGATCACTCCACAGACAGATGACTGGCCCGAGAGGTCCAAGTTCTGGCTGTTCGCGCATGGGGCAGTGTTGCACGCAGACACAGGGAAGATTGTTTCAAGGGGAAAATGGAAGAAAAGAGTTACAAGAGTCGTAAAAAAACTAGAGAAGGCAATAAAACTAGTCCGACAGGGAAAATTTCCCGATAGAGAGGACGATGAGTTTACACTCGCCCTCGGTAATAAAGAACACTGGGGACGATGTCGAGGCAGAGGAGGCGGTTATGGTTTTCTTGAAGGGTTTCCGGCGGACGCTGCAACTTATAGAAAACATAACAGAAGTAAGAAGAGGGAGGCGGAGAGAGTTACTGCATTAGAGCGCACGGTGCAGGCTGTGCAGGAGCAACTGGCCTCAATTACCCGCAGCGGGAATCTCAGCTGCGAGTAGAAGATCCTGCAGTCGATGTCTGCCCATCGAAGCGGAAAAGCAGCGTGGGTTTCACGCAGCTACAAGATCCTGCAGTTGATGAACCATCGGCGGCTCACTACCCCGTGGATGATATCACGGAGAAGACAAATTGTGAGTTACATGCGCCAATGAAGAATATTAGTTATCCGGTGGCGAAGGGCTATGCTTTACCACATCAACTTGGAGCAACCTTCCATTTTGGTGAGTTCCGGCTGGATTTGCTCGTGTCAGGGTCACGAAAGTTATGTCGGGATGCAACTCAATTAATCTTGACATTCCTGGAGCTGAAGGCGAGAAGACATTGGGAGATGTCGAGCTTGGTATCGTTCTATGGAAGAAGAAAAACATCATGTTTCCAGACTCGGCGCCAAGGCCACCCACTCCTCCGAGTAGAAATTCACCACCTCAAAGTCCACCCGCCTTCCCCGACGATGGGGTGCCCACCGCGAGTCCATCGCCCGCGCCGTCCCGTTAGCCGACTAATGCGCCCACTAGTAATTTGACAAAGCGGAAGCTGTTCACGTCGACTGGTACTGGCCGTCTGTCCCCTGTCAAGAAACGTGCAAACATACCCAAGAAAGTCAAGGCTCCTGAGAAGTTAGCTTGTGATGAGATGACTCAGGAGGAATTACAAGTGAGCACACGTGAAGAGGCGGGAGCCTTTTTTGAACAGAAAAAAAGGAAAGACTGGAGGCAGCACTGGACCCTGTAAAGGAACTTCTGAAGACTATACCAACTGAGGTAAAAGATCGCACCGTTGACAATATATATGACCCTGCACCGCCGCCCATTTCAGACTATGATCGAGGTATTGACAAGGTACTTTCCTCACAGAGGGAGGAAGAAAAAATGTGCGGGAAAAGAGTTGCCCAGCTCGGAGAACAAGAAGCACAATCGATCGCTCCGCTCATTGTGCCTTCTGAAGCTCGGGAAATCGAGGATGGAGAAGTTGTCATTGGCGACACAGGTTGCCCCAACATGCAGGTTACCCCAAAGTTTGAATTTGATTGGGCTGCCTCTGGTCGAAAATCCAAGTGCTCTAACAACACAGTTAGGGAAATTGCATAACTGGTACATGACCGCCGCAAAAGAAGGGAGATTCTATTTCATGGCGGGAGTTAAGGAACGTCACTTCCTCCGAGAATATGCTATGCAGGTTGAGTTCAAAGAACTTTTTCAGATGTATAATCAACGTGCTCTCGACAAATCTATCCTCAGCTGCTATTGTCTGTAAGTAATTTATTTGTGTAATTTAATTATTTAGTTAAGCTCGTTCGTTGCTTGTAATTATCCTCACAACATTCTTTCGTACGCTATTATGCAGAATGAAGATTCGTGAATGCAGATTGGGAGGAATCTGGGACATTGGGTTCATTGACCCGGATAAAACTCATGTCAAGACCATAATTGACCATCCCGTGGACACAGAGGAAATTTTGCTAACGTTTTTTAAGCGACAAAGTACCAAAAAGGAAATACTTTTTCCTTACAACTTCGGGTGAGTGTTACTGTCTTGTACACATTCTATTTTGCTTTCCCGATATTAAGTGTAATTGATGAGTTCTGAATACCTGCGTATATAAACGTGCGCAGGTTTCACTTCATTCTGCTAATCATTAGAATCGAGGAAGGAGAAGTTGAAGTCTGGACTCTCTAAGGAAAGATCAAGATGAATACAAAAGTGTGCCTATAATGCTGAAGAGGTAATTTCAATCACAGTATATCGGCCTCTTTCGTTCATTTCCTGATATCGAAAGTAAGTAATAACTCCTCAATTCATTTTCTTTTCCGGGCAGGGTTTGGAAAAGGTTATCGCGGAAAAACGGGTGTATGGAAAGATAAGCTGGAGTTCAAGTCTAACAAGGTAAGTACTACTACGTACCTAGGTCCATGTATCTTTCTAATACCGTTATCATTCTCTTGATTATTATTTGATTAAATTATATTCTTGTATAGTGGTGTCTGCTACAACCACAGGGGACGGAATTATGTGGATACTACGTTTGCGAGTACATCCACACAAAGGTCAATGCGAGAGTCAATAGTCGAAAAAATCAAGAGGTTCGTAAACATCATTCACAAATTTATTTTTGCTACCATCAATTGTGTTTAGTTTCGATCAGAACTGATTTGATCTCCTTCTTTTAAAGATGGCAAGGAAGCGGAACCAGCTCCTGCCAACGAACCGCGTAAAAGCAATTGCGGAGGAATTGGCGGGATTTTTCCTTACGCATGTCCTACCTAAGTCCGGTGAATTCCACTATATCGAAAAATAGACTCCCTCAATGCATGTACTAGAGCTAGCAATGCTCTCCATTGTAATTATGAGTACTTTATATGTAACGAGTACTTTATATGTGTAATGAGTACTTTATATGTATAGTGAGTACTTTATACGTGATCTCCTTCGAAACCCGGAAAAAATGAGCGAAAAGGAAAAAAACAGAAACCTTTAACCACCAAAAAATAAGCGAAAAGAAAAAAAACCGAAACCCTAAACCCTCCTGAAAAAATAAGCGGGAGGGCAAAATTAGCAGGAACCTTTAGTACCGGTTGGTATAGTACCGGTTGGTATTACCAACCGGTACTAAAGGTCCTCAACTGCGCGCGCATCTGTTTGCCCACGTGGAGACCCTTTAGTACCGGTTGTATTTTGTACCGGTACTAAAGGGGTACCCCTTTAGTCCCGACCCTTTAGTACCGGTTGTGCAACCGGTACTAAAGCCCCTTTACAACCGGTATTACAAGTCTGTTCTCTACTAATGATAAGTATTGAACAGAGCGTCGAGGGCATGGATCCGTGAAGCTTGTTTGGCTTGGAGACGGTGTGATATTTTTGAATTCGAGACCTCTTTTTACTGACTTCTGAAGCATTGTAATTGACTAGGTCACTTCTTAAGCCTCGGTGTTACTGCACCTGCCGTGCCAAACTTTTCTTCTTTGGTGGTTCTACTTCAACATCCTAGTTTACTTCCCAGCTCCTGGAGTTTTTCTCATAGGTGAAAGATATTCTTTAATTCCAGACATCTTTTTTCTTTCTTTCTTTCTGAAGCATTGCAATTGTGTAGGACACTTTTTAAGCCTCGGTGTTACTGTACCTGCCAACTTTGCTTCTTTGGTGGTTCTGCTTCAACACTCTAGTTTAGTTCCCGGCGCCTGGAGTGTTTTTCTCCTAGGAGAAAGATAGCATCGAAGCTTAGTAGTTTGATACATGTGTCTTTAATTATGATTCCGTCAAGGACAAATTGAGGAATTGAACCGTGGTTGATGTAGCAAACACAGAGAACCCCGGTTCTTTCTTTTACCAGAATGTACAAAACTAAGTGGCTGTTTGCATCTAGCTGCTTAAGCATGTTTTTTTATCGAACCCGCAGGTAAGCTGCCTAAGCATGCATTTTCTAGAACCCGCAACCTAAGCTTTGTGAGCAGGCTGAACTGTTCATAATCCCATTTGCACTATCGTTTATCTTGTTTTAGCTACTGTCGACCGTATTCTGTCAAATTACAACTCTGAGTTAAAGTCCTGGACAAAGATGACAGCCATAGTGCTTTATTGGTCACTGACTGAGAATAGGCACATTTTCCAGTGGTCAGTTCATCAATCAAGAGAGAACCAAAAGCTATCAGACCTACATTCACTGGTTTAACATGATAATGTTATGCAGAGTAAACATCACATGCTGTTGAAATATGTAATAGGGATACGTATTACGTCTATGGTATAGTATACCACCTCGTATACGTGTAGTATGTACGCCACGGTAGGGGCTCTTCCTACCCCCTATAACACGCACCCGGATCCCTCCAACGAGGGCCATTGGTTCCGCTTCACGTACTCTGACATGGTATCAGAGCGACGATCGCTCGTGACCTAAGCCGCCGCCGCCGCCTCTGGTGAATCAGCCGCCGCCGTCACCTTCAAGCCCTCCTCCACGATCTTCGATCGGAAGCCTAGAAGCCCTCACGATCTCTCTTTGATCGGAAGCCACAAATCGAAACAACCACGATCCCCTGATCGGAAACCCATGATCCCCTGATCGGAAACTCCCTGCCGGCTCTCATGGCTTCCAGTACTGCGTTGCCCAGCCTGCTCGGTGCCCTAGGGTCGCCTCCTTCCCAAAAATTGACGAGGTCAAATTTTCTCTTCTGGAAAACTCTCGTCTATCCTGGCATGCGTGGTGCTCAAGTGCTTGATCTTCTTCATGGCATTGAGACCGCACCTGTCAAGTTTCTTCATCGAAGAAAAGAAAGACTCAAGTCCTGAATCCCGCCTACAGTGCTTGGCTGGTTTGGGATCAGACGGTGTTGAGCTGGATTGTGAATTCGCTCTCCCGGAAGTCCTAGCCCACGTGGTCAACATCGACTCATCTGCTGCTGTCTGGTCTGTCCTCACGAAGATGTTCACTGCCCCCTCCCGGGCCAGGATCAATCAGCTGCGAGGGGAACTCAACAGCACCAAGAAGGATGATCTCACGGCTGCAGACTACTTCGCCAAGATGAAAGGTTTCTCTTCTGAACTCGCTGCTATTGGTAAGCCAGTCGAGGAAGATGAGATGACAGGGTATATTGTCAATGGTTTAGATGGTTCCTATGATTCTGTAGCAGCTGCTGTTAATGGGAATAATTTAGCTACCCTTGATGATCTTTATGCTCAAATATGTGCTCATGATACTCGCCGAGATATGCTTGCTAACACATGACAGAACAACAATTTCATGTCCTCGGCCAATGCTGTTGCCCGTGGACGTGATACTGGGTGCTCTGGTGGTGACCGTGACCGCTCTTGGGGTGGTGACCGTGGTCGCTACGAAGCTGATCGTGACCGTGGTCGGTCTCCAGATGACCGTGACCGTGGTAGATATCAAGATGATCGTGACCGTGTTGATCGCCGCCAAGATCGGAATGACCGTGGTCACTCTGTTGATCGTGATGAGCGTGACCGCCGTGATCGCTATGAGTCAGAACGTCGCCGGGATGACAGGGGTCGACGGGATGATGACAGAGGATGCCGGGATAATGACCGTCGTCGCAATGATAATCGCCGTGATGGAGGTAAGGGACGCCGTCGTGGGCATGGCCTGGCTCCGACTCCCAAATCTGTAAGATACATGGTCACCCAGCTTCTGATTGTTGGTGGCGTTACAAAGATGATTCTTCTGATGATGATCGTGGCAATGACAAGAAGGGTGCAAACATAGCATCCTATGGAGTTGATACAAACTGGTACCCGGATAGTGGTGCAACTGATCATATCACAGGAGCACTACAAAATCTGACAACACATGATAAGTACAAGGGACGTGATCGCGTGCACACGGCCGATGGCAATGGTATGTCTATAAGTCATATTGGTTATTCTATGTTGCATACTCCCCATAGTAATCTTCATCTAAACAATGTCCTTCATGTTCCTAGTGCCTCTAAAAATCTTGTTTCCGTTCATAAGTTTACACTTGATAATGATGTGTTTATTGAATTTCATCCACACTTCTTTTTGATCAAGGACCAGGCCACGCGAAGAGTTCTGTTTAAGGGGCCGTGTCATGGTGGCCTCTACCCGCTAGTTCCTTATTCTACCGGGTTTTCCAAGCAAGATTTCGTCACAATAAAGCCGTCGTCATCGACATGGCATCGCCGCTTAGGACATCCTTCCTCGTTCGTGGTGCAGCAAGTTCTTAGAAAAAATCAAATTTCCTTTACTCCCGAAATAAACCGTATGTTTGTGATTTCTGCCAGTTAGCCAAAAGTCATCAACTACCATATCCTGTTTCATCTAGTGTGTCTACTGTTCCCTTGGAACAAATATTCTCTGATGTATGGGGTCCTGCACCTGCTTCTGTAGGAAAACACTTATATTATGTAAGCTTCATTGATGATTTCAGTACATTTACATGGATTTATTTGCTCAAGAAACGTTCTGATGTTTATCAAGTCTTTCATAATTTCCAAGCCGTGGTTGAGCGTAAGTTTGATAGGAAAATTATAACTATGCAAACTGATTGGGGAGGCGAGTATGAAAAACTCAGTAACTTTTTTCAGAAAAATGGAATCACTCATCATGTCTCTTGCCCCCATGCACATCAACAGAATGGTTCAGCTGAGCGTAAACACCGTCATATTGTAGAGGTTAGCCTTGCCTTGCTTGCTCATGCCTCCATGCCATTAAATTTTTGGGATGAAGCTTTTCTCACCGCCACTTTCCTAATCAATTTACTTCCTAGCAAAGTAATTGGTTTTGAAACTCCTGTAGAACGTCTTCTTCACACAAAGCCCAACCATGATTCTCTTCGTATATTTGGCTGTGCTTGTTGGCCAAACCTCCGCCCATACAATAAACGTAAGTTGGCTTATCGCTCCACACGTGTGTGTTCTTGGGCTACAGTCCTCGACACAAAGGTGTTAAGTGTCTAGATGTCTCCACTGGACGTGTCTATATCTCTCGTGATGTGGTGTTTGATGAGAATGTGTTTCCCTTTGCTGAGTTACATCCTAATGCTGGTAGACTCCTTCGCAATGAAATTCTTTTGCTGCCCACAAATTCATCTTCTATTACTAATGGGGATATTCAACAGGATGATCATACGCCTTTGCCTATCATACCCGTTGTTGCTAACCATGAACAGGAACATGTTGACAACGATGATTCAGATGATTCAAATGATAGTACTGCCTCAGCCGAGCCTGCCAGTTCAAATTCCAGTGCAGACGGTGAAGAAATGGACTCAAACCATGAAGAACAAAATTCTGCACATAATGCCAACTCCGGTGACAGATCCGACGAAGATCCGACCTCGGATCACCCGTCATCAGCTCCCGAGGCGGATATTCCGTTTCCTGACTCGACGTCTGCAGCCTCCCCTGCTGCGACGGAAGACTCCCCACCAGCTTCACCTCCACACCAATCACCCGAGGCCACGTCGCGGCGGTCCCGCGTACCATCTCCTGCGCTGTCGGAGACAGCCCAGGCGGGGTCTGCGCTCCATTCGCCATGTGCCACGCTGCCTATGCGCAGTGGCCCGCATGCTGCTCACATTGGCGCGGATGACGACGCCCACTCTTCTCCCACCACGTCACCGGCAGTCAACAAACCACAACGAATCTTCAGATTCGGTTGGATCTTTTGTGCCTGGGCCTGCTGCTGGTGTTTCTGCACCTGGAGTTCGCACTCGGCTACAGAAGGGCATTACACAACCTCGACAATTCAAAGATGGTACAGTAAGGTATGGAAAGCAAATACGAATTTATAATGATGACAGTGTTCGTTTTAGTATGCTTGCTTCTACAGACGAACCAGAATCTCTGACTGATGCTCTTGAGGATCCAAAATGGCGCAAAGCAGTGGGGGAAGAGTATGATGCATTGCTCCAAAATAAAACATGGCATTTGGTTCCATCTAGTCCAAATAAAAATCTGTTTGACTGCAAATAGGTGTATCGTGTCAAGAAACATGCAGATGGTACGATTGACGGGTATAAAGCTCGTCTTGTTGCTAAAGGCTTTAAACAGAGGTATGGCATTGATTATGAAGACACTTTTAGTCCTGTTATTAAAGTGGCTACTATTAGAACTGTGCTGTCCATAGCAGTCTCTAGAGGGTGGAAATTACGACAGCTTGACGTGAAAAATGCTTTTCTACATGGTATTTTGGACCAAGAAGTTTACATGAAACAACCACCAGGGTTTGAAGATCCCGATGCACCTCTTCACATTTATAGACTTGATAAGGCTCTTTATGGGTTGAAGCAAGCTCCTCGAGCATGGTATTCTAGACTCAGTTCAAAATTATCTGCTCTTGGTTTCATTCCTTCAAAAGCCGACACTTCCTTGTTCCTTTACCACAAACTTGATGTCACTATATTTATGCTAATTTATGTTGATGACATAATTGTCACAAGTTCTTCAGATCATGCCATTTCTGCCTTGCTTAAAGATCTCAATGAACACTTTGCCATCAAAGATCTTGGAGAGCTACATTTCTTGTTGGGTATTGAGGTAAAGAAAGTACAAGATTCAATAATATTGACACAAGAAAAGTATGCTTCAGAGTTGCTTGAAAAGGCAAATATGCACAACAGCAAACCAGAGAGTACACCACTGTCCTCAACCGATCCTCTATCTCTCACGGCAAGGGATCCTCTCGGTCCAGAAGATAGTACAAGGTATCGTAGTATTGTCGGTGCCCTACAATATCTTACTCTTACACGACCAGACTTATCCTATTCTGTTAACAAAGTTTGTTAGTATCTACATGCTCCTACAATTGCTCATTGGGCTTCAGACAAAAGAATTTTGAGATATGTCCAGGGTACAACCAAGCTTGGTATTACATTTCAGCCATCTTCTTCCACATTTTTTAGTGCCTTTTCAGATGCAGATTGGGCTGGTTGTCTTGATGACAGACGCTCCACTGGAGGGTTTGCAATATTTGTAGGACCAAACTTGGTTTCTTGGAGTGCCAGGAAGCAAGCTACAGTCTCACGGTCAAGTACAGAATCTGAGTACAAAGCATTAGCTAATGCCACATCAGAAATAATATGGGTTGAAGCACTTCTCAACGAACTTGGAGTCAAGTTAAAAGAGAGGCCCTGTTTATGGTGTGATAATATTGGTGCAACGTACGTGTCAGCAAATCCAGTTTTTCATGCACGTACCAAACACATTGAGATTGATTTCCACATTGTTAGAGAACGAGTGGCAAGTAAGCAATTAGATATCAAGTTCATTTCCAGTAAGGATCAGGTTGCAGATGGTTTTACTAAGGCTCTTCCTGTAAAGAATCTTCATGAGTTTAGACGTAATCTAAATCTTTCTCAAGTTTAGATTAAGGAAGGGTGTTGAAATATGTGATAGGGATACGTATTACGTGTATGGTATAGTATACCACCTCGTATACGTGTAGTATGTACGCCCCGGTAGGGGCTCTTCCTACCCCCTATAACACGCACCCCGATGCCTCCAACGAGGGCCAACGGTTCCGCTTCACGTACTCTGACACATGCGTCATTTTTCTTTCTCAAATCTGAAATTATGGAAACTTTCTGACAGCATTAGTAGGCGGTCTTGGACTCAAGGTGAAACTACAGTTCAATGAGTTTAATACGGACAAGCATTTTCCAGATGTAAAAAGGGGCTAAAGAACTGATAATTGCATTCAGTGGCTGAACATTTGGTGCATCATTTTTCGTACTCCCATGTGAGGAATGCAGGTACTGGGAGTGAAGAAAAGAGAAGTATCCCTCGTTTCGGGTTCTAAATCCTGGGAGAAGGTGGTGCTGGTGCAGGATGCGACGCTCGGAGGCGTTTTCGAGGCCTTGAAGACGGCGTGCAATTCTTCATGATGTATGTTCACCGTGTATAACTTAGTTGAGTAGAGTATTATAAGGAATCCGGGCCTGATAGGTCGCCGCTGGTAATCGAAGAGGAAGGGCCAGAACAAGGCGTGATGCTTGCATCAAGGAACGTTACAAGATGTATCAGCTCTGTCTTTGCCTGCATAAACCATCACTGTGCGTGTTGAGTCCTGTAAATGAAGACATGAACGGTCTTTCCCCTTGAGATGGCGATGATGTTTTCTGCTGAAAGAGTAACGCAGATGGTTTGGCTAAACCTTGTGCGATGTTTCACATTTGCTGCATCACAAGTGCAGGCAACAGTGAGTACTATCTAGTCATGCAATGGGGCGGATGGCCCCGTGTGCGGAGGGGGAGGGGGGATATAAGATGTGTTTGCTTTTGGAACGATGTAGAATGTAATGAAACCGTTCCGCGCCTATAACCGATTCCACTCATTCCACCAAAGGGTATACACCCCGCAGATGCGGAATTGCCCCGTTCCATCGAATCAAGTGGAACCGCTGGCTAATCATCCGCACTGATTCGAAAGAAATAGGCAACTGACTATTCTCAACTGAACAAAGACATCGATCCTATGATCCTATCCTCTCCCTCTGGTTTCTCTCGTCTCTCCCTCCCCACTCCTTGTCTCTCCGAACTGGTGGCGCCGACGGGAACCAGGGCCGACGGCGGCAGGCGGGCTCGCAGCAGCGGTGAATCGGAAGGTAGCGGTCCGGCTAGTAAGCAGGCAGCAGCAGCTCCGCCGCAGGTAGGAAGCAGCAGCTTGTAGCCGAGAGCGAGTTAGTAGCAGCGACGCCGGGCACGACCAGCAGGCTGTGGCGCTAAGAGGCGAGCTGCAGAAAAATTGGGCACCACGCCGGCCGCCGGGCGCTCGGCCGGAGGCGCAACAGAAGCTCCACCTGCACGTTCGTGCAGAGATTCATCGCCAGATGCGTGCTGTTCATGCTAGCTATTTTTTCTTTTTCAACTGAGCTAGTAGTGAGGATTGCTGCTGTCTAGCGGTGAGGATTGTTCTTTTCTAATTGAGATTCATCGTTGATAATTGTTGTTATCTAGCGGTGAGGATCATTTTATTTGGAAGGTAATCTCACCAACTTTGTATAAGAGAGTGAGCTAAACCCAATTTTGATCATTTCAATTCCGAAACCAAACACTCAGATGTAACCATTCCATTCCGTCTTTTTGGCTCAACCAAACATGGAGATGGAACCGTTCCATTTTAGTGGAGTGGAACCATGATATTACATTCCACTTCATCCAAAACCAAACACATCATTATGGAGTGGGAGGAGGAACCGGTTGTGAGATCGTTAGTTCTGCCCACGACTAATTATGTAGGTGCGAATTAGGTCTTTGGGTAATGTACACAACATGTTGATCACCCTGAGAACGAGCTGTGGCTCGATGGTTGGGGTTGGCAGTGGCCACACAGCCCATCCCAGGTTCGAGTCCCATGGTGGCCGAATTTCCTGGGATGTCTCACCGAGGCTTTGCCTCTTTAATAAATCTCCTCACACGCATGTGCGCTCCATATGACTAACGATCCTTCGGAACACTGGGTAAACTTGCGTATTGTGCCTATAGTTATAGGATCTAGACTTGTACACTAGGGGTGTGCGTGAGTGTGGTGTGAGTGTGGTGTTGAGTTGGTGTATGAGTTCAGATACTACAGCTGAAACACAGAACGAGGAGTCTCAAAAAAAAAACATGTTGATCACCCATACATGCATGTCCAATGTTTAAGTAATGCTTAAAACTTTTAAGTAATAAAATCTCTTTATCTAAAAAAAATGCATGTCCAATTTTTAAAACACAACTGTTGACGATCGAACTCATTTTTTTTCATTTTAAGAGTATGACGTTGGTGTGTGTGGGTGGGTGTGGTGGGGTGTGTGTGTGGGGGAGCTAGTCCTGTTCGTGCGCTCGGGACACTACTAGAAAAAGGCCCTATGGTCCCGGTTCGGCTGGGCCATCAGTCCCGGTTGCCCAACCGGGACTGGCAAATCGGGACTAATGCTAGTCCCGGTTGGGCCATGAACCGGGACCAATGGGTTCCCACGTGGCAAGTTTTGGCTGGGCGTGGGCGGAGAATCATTGGTCCCGGTTCCTCTTACGAACCGGGAACAATGAGTGTTCTTTTTTTTGTATTTAGGGTTTAGGGTCTCCCTCTCGCCGGTGCCCCCTCTCGCCTGTGCCCCCTCTCCCTCTCGCCGGTGCCTCCGTCGTCTCCCCCTTCTTCGCATCGCCGACGTGCTCTCCATCATTTCCGTACGCATATTATACGCTCTACTATATACACAGTACACGTTGATGCATGTATAATTAATATTCGATCTCTTGCGAGAATACAATATTTAATTACATGGAGATAGATCACATATGTAGTTCATCGTCCGAAGCATAATGTTCTCCCTTTTCATCGATGACCTCCCTAAGCAGAAATCCCGCCAATTCCTCTTGAATTGCTCGTACGCGCCGTTCTGGGTCGAGCTTCTCCCGCATTTCGCTGAAAGTAGTTGTTCTCCGCTCAGTGGTCAACTCGCGAATGAACTCGCAAACGTAGAATCCACATAAATTACTCCCCGGTGGCTGCTGCGGACTTTTCACCGTTTATAAGTTAGCTCATCTTTGAATGGACCTTTACCTTCTGTTTGAAAATTGTCCAACACCTGCTTTGGCAAAGAAAATGAACAAAGGAGTTATTAATTACTTGATATCAGGAAACGAACGAAAGAGGCCGATATAATGCGATAATGATTGAAATTACTTGTTGAGCATTTCTTTCATGTCGGACCACGTCGCTTGGTCCCAACTTAATGAGTCGTGGACTTCAACTATGGACTTGTCAGGTTGAATGCTTAGCAGAATCCAGTGGAACCTGCGGACGTTTACATAAAGCAGACATGCATAGCTCATCAATTACACTTAACATCGAGAAAGCCAAATAAAAATATGTACAAGACAGAAACACTCACCTGAAGTTGTAAGGAAATAGTATTTCCGTACAGAAATGTTGCTTGATTAAAAAGGTGGTCAGGTCATGGTCCACGTCTTTGGGGTGATTGACTAACATACGTTGAATTAACGATATATGGGTCAACGAACCCAACCTCAAAAACTCTAGATCTTTTGCATTCCATCATCTTCATTCTGCATAATAGCGTACAAAAGGATATATAGTCAGGATAATATAATACAGGCAATGAACGAGCTGAGCTAGAGACTTAATTACGAAAATAAATCACTTACAGACAATAGCAAGAGGATAGATTTGTCGAGGGCGCGCTTTTGGAATAACTGAAACAGTTCAGTCAGTTGAACTGTATAATGTAACGTTTGAAGAAATGCTCCACTCTAACGTCCACCGGAAACCACTCTTTCGCGTTCTTTGATGTGTGCACCAGGTACCAGTTGTGCAGATTTCGCATATGTGTTGATAGACGCTCGCTCCTCATTACTGACCATAGGCTCCCCTTGGACATATTTCCGTGCTATCTCTAACATTGGCTGATATTCATAGCCTAAAAGTTGACCAAGTCATACCCAAGGCGGTAGCACTTTCCTTGGCCTGCGATACAGTGATACCAAGTTCTTTAGCAGCAGCTATGGCTCTGGGGTCCAATAATTCCAGGTCCTTATCCATAGCGGCTCTGAAGTCCTTGTCGACATCGGAACACACTATGAGCGGGGGGACCGATTGATTTTTCTGCTGTCCGAGCTGGGCAATTTGTTTCCCGCTTTTTGCACTTCTTCCCTTGTTCTGCTCAGACTGGGCACGTGCTAGCTTACTAAGTTCACGACCATAGTCAGATGGCAGATTCATCGATATCTGGGATGGCTGCTCAAGGAAGGACTTAGCCCACTTTTTGGTTTTTGCATATACCTTCTTTTGCTCGGGCTTTTTTGGTGCAAAAAAAGCCTTATTGTAGGCAGCCACTACCGCGGCGTTTTCCGCTTCAGTCCTGTCATAAGGTCTCTTGGGAGGAACCGACGGGATGTCGACTATCTTTGAGTGCGACCTCTCTTCTGAGTGGGGAGCGGGGGAGCGGCGTTGGTCCGTTTCTTCTGGTGAGACGGCTGCGCTGGAGACTGGTGACGCGGCGGCGGAGACGGCTGCGCTGGAGACTGTGAGGCGGTGAAGAGGACGTGCGCTGGAGAATGCTGAGGCGGTGAAGAGGACTGTTGCGCTGGAGACTGGTGAGGAGTCGATGGCCTTGGCTGCCAGTTCGGAAGCACGATGAATTCCTTTGGCCATAGAATGGCGCTTTCTTGGCTTCTCCAAGTTCAAGCACCTCCCCATCTTCACCTGCAGGGTGTTGCAGCTTCAGCTCCTCAAAATCTTTCATCACTTCATCCACCCCGACAACAGCGTAGCCATTTGGAACCGGAGAGAAATGGTAAGTTGGATTAGGTCCAATTGGTACGGCATAGCCGACCGCCACCTTCACGGATAAGTTATAAACTTTCACATGCAGCTCACAAGGTGTGCTCTCCGTGATATCATCCACTGGGTAGCGACGAAGAGGAGCCACTGCATCATCATTACCATCCTGGAGCTCCGTGGAAGCCACGCTGCTTTTCCGATTCGATGGGCCGCCGGTACCATCGCATGCAGCTTCTACCATGTGCCGCTGAGATTGGCCGCTAGTACCTTGCTGGCTAAGTGCGGCAATTTGTTCCTTCTGCAGCTTTAATTCTTCTTCTATATTACGCAGCCGGTCTGCAGCAGCGCGTGCTTCCATTGCCTCCCTTTCCTTTCTCCTCTGATGGCTTCTATCAGGAAATTTCTTCCTGTGCTCGGGAATCGCAATTGTCTTGGGCTTGGAGCCTATACGCCTCGTGTTCGTCCGTCGTGTTCCTTATTCCCAAGGGCGCGTGTGAGCTCGTCATCCTCTCTATCGGGAATGAACCGTCCCTCTTCAACATCCTTTGCATTTCTAATTTCTTGATGGGTAGTAGGGGATTATCTTTGTGTCGTCTGTTATATATGCACTTCCCTTCTGCGTCCAACGTGCCCCCATGCCCGTAAAACCAATTTCTTGCCCGTTCGATCCATGCGAGTGGCTCTGGAGTGATCCCTTTAGCCAGCAGGTCCGCCTCAAGTTTCTCCCACTTAGGCATGTAAAGCGTAGCCACCAGGCCCCATAGTATGGTGGTACATCTTTAGCAGCATTTGCCTTATTTTTTGCAGACTTTTCCAGAGCTTCCTCCGATTTCTTGTACGCCACAAATTCTTCCCAGTAGTCCTTTATCTTCTCATACCCTTTATCGAAGTCTGGAGTCTTATTTTTCTTGACAAACAGTTGTTCAATCTTTTCTTCCAGTTCTTGAATAGCTCGGCCATCTTCTTAAGAGCCCAGTCCTTGACTTTTTGCTCCATGTTTTCCGGGCAATCTTTTCTGCCTCATCTGGATCCTCCTCATCTGAATCCACCTCTGGCGCCGGCAGGGTGAAATTAACCATGAGCTTTCTCCAAAGTCTTTCTTTGCCCTATCGCTGACATATAGCTTCTCCTCTCCTTTGGCCGATGCCATTCTCGAACGGTGATCGGGATGAAGTCCCTAACAAGAACTCCGCATTGCTTTACCATTTTTTTGCAACACCAGGGGGAGCAGTCGGTGTGCCGTCTTCAGCGACTCTTTCGATCCTGTACCTTTCTTGGTCGCCCAACTTTTTGGCTGGGCCTCGTTTTGTCCTTACAGAAGATTTGCTCGATCCGGAGGGCTAAAAGAAGAAAGAGCGTTAATATATGTATATAGACAGCAGAGGCTTAATTAATACAATCTTCGGCTTCATTAATATATGTATATGCACCTCGCCGGAGTTTGCAACATTTAATGTTCCACCGGAGCCTTCGGCTTCTCCCTCGTCGGCTTCTCCCTCGCCGACTTCTCCCTCACCCAGCCGTCGGGTTCTACCTCACCGGAGCCGTCTCTTCGGTTGAGAGACTCATCTCCCTCACCGGAGTTGTTCAAAAACTGTGAGGTGACATCGACAACATCTTCCGGCCCGCGGATTATATCCTGAGGATGTTTTCCTGATTTCGTCTCGTTCCATAGTTTCTGCAAATTAAGAACAATGCACAATACTTTAGTTGGGTAACTTGTTCCATATGTCAAGATACATCTCCAATTGATACTCTTAATTTGCGTTAAGTTCTGTTAATCATAAAATTTGGGCCATTTTGAGTTACTAAACTCCCTACATAAATGTTTTAGTCCAGCAGCTTATTAATCAAGTTTTGGCTACCGCACAAGTTTTGTTAATCATAAAATTAAATCCTTTGAGGGATAGCAAGTACTGAATATTTCTGATCTAACACAATTGGATTCAACTCATTTAGATTAACCATCTGACAGCTAAAAATGTTGTAGTACAGAAGGGTCTACAAACGTTAATTGAATGCCAAATTATTTTTGTTGCTCAATTAATTCCACAAAAATTAGGGATGCTAATTTATCACAATACAAAGCTAACAAAATTGGATTCACATTATTTGATCTAACAGAGCATCAGAAACAAAGAATTTGATGATTTAAACCCTCTGTAGTAATTTAAATACCATTTTTTTATTTTTAGTCTAAATAATACGGGACCTGTGTGGTTGGACAAACATTTTTATTAGCTTTCCAAAGAATTTTGATTCATCAATTTTGGACTTATAGATCTCGAGTTACTTAATTTCTAACATACACACAGAATGAAATCTAAATAATACGGGTCCATCGACGACGAGCAAGAATCGGCGGCGCCGCCTAGGCCGGAGACAGTGGCGGACGGTGTAGGGCTCACCTCGGGTTACAGGGGTGGTGTAGACGGCGGAAATGGGCACGGCGGCCGGGGAAGGTTGTGGGAGAAGCGGTGCTTGCCGAGGATGGCCGAGCGTCGACGGCGAGCAGCGGGGTGTGCACGGGTGGCGCTGTGTGCATGGGCTCCTATCCTTCTTCTCAGCACGGCGGCCGGCGTGCGGGCGCGGCGGCGCGGGCGTCGAGGGCACCGGCGTCGAGGGAGTGTCGAGGGCGAGGTCGGGCAGCCTGACGGCGTAGTGTCACTCCGTCGCGCGCCCGTGTCCTTCGTCGATTTTTGGACATGAATGAGAAGAAGAAGGGGCCAGGGCAGTTATAGCAGGGGTCATTGGTCCCGGTTGCTGCCAAGAACCGGGACCAATGCCTCTTTGGTCCCGGTTCTAGCCAGCAACCGGGACCAATGATGGGGCAGTTAATGCCAGACCGCGGCGCGCGTCCATGGACTCATTGGTCCCGGTTCTTGGTAGAAACCGGGACCAAAGAGTCCTTTTTCAAAATTATTTCGAACTTTTCAGTTCTGAAATGTTGTTCCCGCCTTTTTTTTCTTATTTAGGTGTTTGAATATGAATTTCAAATGGGTTTGAATCTGAAAAGACTTTCAACATAAAAAGTGTTTAAATTTGAATAAATAATCCAAAACCATTTTCTATTTTTTCAAATTACGTATCTAAATATTGTTTTTTGTTTTTCGTTTGTCAAAAATGACATTTTTTGTGAAGCAAGTACAACAAATATGGTGCAAAATGGCACCCATCCAATTATCACACAAAGTAGACCATATTTTATGGATAATCCACAAATATTGGTAATTTTCTCGATTTCTAGCTAATTTTTTTTTCTAGTTTATTTTTCTTTCTTTTGTTTTCTGTTTTTTATATCTATTTAGTTTCTATTTTGTTTTTTTCTCTAGTTTCTTTTTCTTTAATATATATTTAATTTAATTGTCTACAAAATTGTACTCATTATATATCTATTTGTATTGTGTTTTTATATCTATTATCTAATATTTGTCAACGACGTCAATACGTAGGGGGCGACACGTGACCGCGAAGCCCGCCTTTAGTCCCGGTTGTTAACACCAACCGAAAGTATAGAAGCACACGGATCGTTTAATACATTATTACACGGAAGTAAAGGGGCTTATTTCTTCCCGCGCAATGATATTGTTTGAAAATCATATCTTTATTTTAAAAACATCCTTAATTAACAACATCCCATACAGTTACATAAAAGGTTTAATACATTATTACACATCACTAACAGTTACATTTCTACATAAATGGACTTGTTGGCTCGGACGCCGTAGGATTAGGGGGAACGGCGGGAGGAGCCAGCCCCGTTCCTGCCCGCCTGGTTCTCGCGCGCACTTTTGCGGCGGAGGGCACGAGCCATGGAGGATGAGTCATTCAGCGCCCAAGCCAGCTCGGAAGCCTCCTTCGCCTTGAGCTGGCATGCAGTCCTGGCTCGCTGGACACGGTAGTCGCGGACGGATTGCAAGGAGGCTTCAATGGCCTCATGCATCTGCGGTCCGCCGCCCTCTTCCCTATGATCGTCCCAGTCGAAGTCGTCGTCGTCGGCCTCCTCCTCGTCGGCGGCGGCTGGTGGAGGTGCGGCGTCACCTGGTGGAGATGCGGCCGCGGATCCCCACGCCACCCCTGCGGCGTACGTATCCTCATCGGGGTCGGGGACGTCGGACCACACGTGCTCGTACGCCCTCCGCACCTCCTCCGGCACCGGAGCAGGAGGCCGGTAGCTGGGCATTCCTCTCCACGCCGGACTCGTGGGCATACGGCGGGATAGGCTCCCGCGATAGCGCCCATGCGCGCTCTGTCGAGCATGCTCGACCTCGTCCAGAAGGTGCTGCGGCGGGCGTGGCGGATCCATCTCGTGTATACGATGCGTTAATGCCTTAGGGTTTACCCCGTCGGCGACAAATACTACTTATAGATCTCCAGGGCAGCGCTGGGGAGGACACGTGACCAGGGTAGCGCTGGGGTAGGACACGTACGTGACCAGGGCAGCGCTGGGGTAGGACACGTGGCCAGGGCAGCGCTGGGGGAGGACACGTAGCCCGCCTTTAGTCCCGGTTGGTAACACCAACCGGGACTAAAGAAGCACACGGATCGTGTGTTTGTTTCAAGCGCTTGTGAGCCGTTGGATCAGGGGTGTGTTTCTTTGAAGAACTTGTGAGCCGTTGGATCAGGGGGTGTGTTTCTTTTGGATCAGCCACATGACCCTATGTAAACCCTCCCCCCCCCCCCTCCTCTCGAGCATGTTCAACACTCATTTGATATACAAAGCATTCGGATTCCCGCCATACGTCCAACAGTGCATTTGATATGCGGGCACTCACGAGCCACTGTTGGGCTGTATGACGGGGAAACCGTGTGTTTTGTTCTATCTAGAAATCCTTCAGGTCCGGGAAGCCTCCCCTCGGTCGGATCCAAGCAGCGGCAAAGATCTCTGATGATTAGCAACATCCCCAACACTTGTTCGGACGGTTGCAGATCATCACAGATGTCTTGCCGCTGTCTGGATCGAACGCCGATTTGACCCTATATATAGCGACCCTCCCCGATATGTTCGGCACCAGTGTCTACTCCTTGTAGTTCATTTTGGTATACAAAGCATTCAGATTCCCGTGATACAGCCCAACGGTGCATTTGTAGAACTGTGTAGTGTGCTTGAGTTAAAGATTACTACACATTACTAAAGGTTTAATACATTACTACATATCAAATAAAGGTTTAATACATTACATTGATTTACATAAAAGCCACATGAACCCTTCTTCGCGTATGTCCCTGGCCTATGATCGCTTCGGCCGTAACCATGGAGCATCTTCATTATTTAACGGGATGCTTGGGCCAGTTTTCACTGTGAAGGGCGGAATTTCATCAAACTTATCATAATCTGCTGACATGTCTGTCTTGTTCCCGACTCCCACGATGTTTCTTTTACCTGAAAGAACTATGTGACGCTTTGGCTCATCGTCTGATGTATTCGTTTGTTTATTATTTCTTTTTTCGGTCTGGAGCACATGTCCTTCACATAGAAAACCTGAGCCACATCATTGGGTAGGACGAATAGTTCGTTCCTGTAACAACCAAGATTCTTGAGATCCACTGTTGTCATTCCGTACAGGTGGTCTACCTTTATCCCTTCTCCATTCATGTTGACCCAACTGAACCGAAACAAAGGGACCTTAAAAGTAGGTCCATAGTCAAGTTCCCATATCTCCTCTATGCGACCATAGTATGTGACCTTTTGCCCATCGTCGTTTGTTGCATCAAAGCGGACACCACCGTTCTGGTTGGTGCTCTTTTTATCTTGGGCGATCGTGTAAAATGTATTCCCATTTATCTCGTACCCTTGGAAATTCAATACAGTCGAAGATGGTGACGCGGTCAACAAGTAGAGCTGATCTCCGACAGTGGTGTCATTCATGAGCTGTAATCCAACCAACTGCCGAAAGTCTCCATGTGTTTTTCTTTAATTCAGGAGTCAGCCTTCCCCGGGTTCTTGGAGCGTACATAATTCTTGTGTTTCTCGATATACGGAGCCAGGAAGGTGGAACTTTGTAGAACTGTGTAGTGTGCTTGAGTTAAAGAATGTCCGTCCCTACATATCAGTGCTTTCTTTCCTAGCGTGCCTTTACCACTCAGTCTCCCCTCATGCCGCGATTCAGGAACAGCAATCGGCTTAAGGTCAGGAATAAAGTCAACACAGAACTCAATGACCTCATCTGTTCCATAGCCCTTTGAGATGCTTCCTTCTGGCCTAGCATGGTTATGAACATATTTCTTCAAGACTCCCATGAACCTCTCGAAGGGAACATATTGTGTAGAACTACAGGACCGAGAATGGCAATCTCGTCGACTAGGTGAACCAGGAGATGCGTCATAATATTGAAGAATGATCGGGGGAACACCAACTCGAAGCTGACAAGACATTGGACCACAGCCTTATGTAAACTTGGTAGAGTTACTGGATCGATGACCTTCTGAGATATTGCATTGAGGAATGCATATAGCTTCACAATGGGTACTCGAACATTTTTCGGTAGAAGCCCCCTCAATGCAACCGGAAGAAACTGCGTCATAATCACGTGGCAATCATGAGACTTCAGGTTCTGGAATTTCTTCTCTGCCATATTTATTATTCCCTTTATATTTGATGAGAAGCCAGCCGTGACCTTAATACTGCTCAGGCATTCAAAAAAGATTTCCTTGTCTGCTTTGGTAAGAGCGTAGCTGCTTAAGTATTGACGCCCTTTATCCGTCTGCTTGTTGTACGGGTCTTTCATACGTTGCTGGTCCTCCCGTGCTTCTGGTGTATCTTTTGTCTTCCCATACACGCCCAGGAAGCCTAGCAGGTTCACGCAAAGATTCTTTGTCACGTGCATCACGTCGATTGAAGACCGGACCTCTAGGACTTTCCAATAGGGTAGCTCCCAGAATATAGAGCACTTCTTCCATATGGGTACATGGTTGTCAGCGTCATTCGGAACAGATAGACTGACAGGACCCTTTCCAAAGATTACTTTTAAATCCTTGACCATGTCATATATAACATCACCATTAGGGAGGTTAGGCTTCTTCCGGTGATTTGTCTCACCGTTGAAATGCTTGCCTTTCTTTCTTACGGCATGACTGTTCGGAAGAAATCGACGATGCCCCAGGTACACATTCTTGTTTCCCAAATGTATACTTTCAGTCTTATCTAAACAGTGCGTGCATGCATTGTATCCCTTGTTTGACTGTCCTGAAATGTTACTAAGAGCAGGCCAATCATTGATGGTTACGAACAACAACGCTTGTAGGTCAAATTCCTGTTGTTTGTGCTCATCCCACACACGTACACCTGGTACGGACCACAACTGCAAAAGTTCATCAACTAATGGCTTTAGGTACACATCAACGTTGTTGCCGGGTTGCTTCGGGCCTTGGATGAGCACTGGCATCATAATGAACTTCCGCTTCATGCACAACCAAGGAGGAAGGTTGTAGATACATAGAGTCACGGGCCAAGTGCTATGACTGGAGCTCTGCTCCCCAAAAGGATTAAAACCATCTGTACTTAGACCAAATCTTAAGTTCCTTGCGTCATCTGAAAATGTCGGGAACTCTCTGTCAATTTTTCTCCACTGGGACCGATCGGCGGGGTGTCTCAACTTCCCGTCTTTCTTACAATCTTCTTTGTGCCATCGCAACAGCCTGGCATGCTCTTTATTTTCTGAACAGACGTTTCAACCGTGGTATTATAGGAGCATACCACATAATCTTAGCAGGAACCATCTTCCTGGGGGGCTCGCCCTCAACATCACCAGGATCATCTTGTCTGATCTTGTACCGCAGTGCATTGCATACCGGGCATTTATCCATATTCTCGTACTTTTCACCACGGTACAGGATGCAGTCATTAATGCATGCATATATCTTCTGCACATCTAATCCTAGAGGGCAGATAGCCTTCTTTGCTTCGTATGTAGTCTCCGGCAATTCTGTTGGGGAGAAGGCAACCTGGTATATTCAAGACAATGAAAGCAGACCCGCCAGGCAGGAGGCCGGGCTTGGCCTGTTTCTTCTTATCATGGGCCGAATAAAGATATGGGCCGGCATATTTGGCGGTAACCCGGGTTAAGGAAAGTCTAGAAGACCTAAAGGCAGCACGTGGTATGAAGTACAAGACTTGGAAGATACGAAAGACAAGGCAAGTTAGCATAGGTCTCAGAGTACGGGTAGAACCCGGTTTACCTTGTAAAGAGACTAGGAGACCCGGCAAGCTATATAAGCGGGCTCCTAGGTCGTAGTTAGGTTAAGCTTTACGAGACATAGATCGAGAGGTAGAAGTTTTACAAGTCCCACGAGAGAATCATTGTAACCCTAATCGAGGCTCGGCTCTGTTGTAGTAGCCGGGTTAAGATATCGAGATCAATAAGAGAATAGCTGGAAGTAGGTTGTTATCTCCTATGGAGAGGCCGAACCAGGGTAAATCCTTTGTCCCCTCTGTGCTAAACAATCTCCCTGACACTAGTTTCGCCTGGCCCTCAACTCAAAGTTACCCCATGGTAACATATGCCGTGACAATCCCACGACAAATTCGTTATCCTTTGGAAGCTTCGGCCTCATTATTTTCAGTAACTTCTCAAATCCCGTGTCAGATAAACCAGTCTCTGACTTCCATTTCAGCAGTTCCAGTGTGGTACCGAGCTTCGTGCTGCCATCTTCGCAATTTGGGTACAGCAACTTTTTGTGATCCTCTAGCATGGCCTCCAACTTTAGCTTCTCCTTTTCTGTATCGCATTCTTACTTTGCATCAGAAATCACCCGACTAAGACCATCAGCGGGCTCATCTGATGCCCGTTGTTCACCTCCTTCTTCTTCATTGTCTTCCATTACAGTATCACCGTATTCTTCAGGGAACATAGGATAGTTGTCATCATCCTCCTCTTCTTCATTGTCTTCCATCCTAACCCCTCTTTCTCCGTGCTTGGTCCAACAATTATAGCTGGGCATGAAACCTCTCCGAAGCACGTGGTCTTGAATGGTTCTCGAGTTAGAGTACCCCCTGACGTTCCGACACTTGTCACATGGACAAGGCATAAAATTGTCCACTTTGTTGCCTCAGCCACATCGAGAAATTAATGCAGGCCTGCAATAAACTCGGAACTGCGTCGATCGCTGCACATCCATCGGATCCGTGCATCCATCTGAATCATATAATTAAGTTTATCAAATACCATTACAATAACATCTTGAATAGTGAAATGACCACCGTACATCGACACATGTAATATTTCTGTGTCAATTACAGATGAAAAGGATAAAGTTGCTAACCTCGGTCGAGGATATCATTTTGTGTGAACTTAAGTGTGGGTCGGGCATTTCATCGAACACATCTTGTGCGTGGCAAAGGAAAAAAAAACTAGCACCCACTTCCCACCAATGGAAGAAAAAAAACAGAGGAGAGAAGGGGGGGTGTGGGGTTATTTATAGGAGGGGAGGGGTATTGGTCCCGGTTCTTGGGACGAACCGGGACCAAAGCTCCACGGCACGCCACGTGTCCGGCTCTGAAGTTTTGGTCCCAGTTCGTGTCTAGAACCGGGACAAATGCCTCCAACCGAACCGGGACCAATGGTTCACGGGCCCCTGGCAGCTCGAACCGGGACCAGTGCCTGGCACTGGTCCCGGTTTTTCTCTGAACCAGGACCAATGGCTGGGGCGGCCCTGGACCAAAGATGTTTTTCTACTAGTGGGATTTTGGAAACTGACGCAACCCACGGGTGATTTCCGACGAAGGTGCTGCAGATTAGGGACAACGCCATTAATTAGCTCCTCCAAAAAGATGGCTGCTCACTACGCCGATTAACTTGTGCTGAATGATATTGTACGGAACGAGAGGCCTTCAACGCCAAACAAGCTGAGACATGCCGCCTGCGGATCTCGAAGTTCCTCACCTGATTTAGGCGCCTGAGTTTGTAGTTTCTTGGCCTCGGAGTGTGGCTCTTGTTATGTCCTGTATCTGGGAAACGAGTAGTAGTCTAGCTTCTGTTGTTCTGTTTGTTTCATCCTCGTACACATGTGCTGTGTGGCCTGGGCGCGTCAAAGACTCTGTTACTCTTTTGGTTTCAACGAAATCAGGGGAAACCCTTTTATCTAAAAAAAAGAATGATATTGTAGCATTTAATTTCTTTTTGCCAAAAAAGAGAGTAGTTGTAGCATATTGTGTGCAAGGTTTCGAGAATCTATAAGTAGAAAGAATGTGAATTTGTGTAACTCATGACCAGACGAGGTGTGGTGCTACTTTTTTCCCGCGCTTTCGTGCGTACATGCTGTCATGCAGACCACCATTGGCACACCGTATA
This sequence comes from Poa pratensis, assembly GCA_947311845.1. Taxonomy (NCBI): domain Eukaryota; kingdom Viridiplantae; phylum Streptophyta; class Magnoliopsida; order Poales; family Poaceae; genus Poa; species Poa pratensis. The sequence goes on along the minus strand of CAMZMU010000051.1, from coordinate 63,614,945 downwards.
GTTTAGTCACTGCCTCACTGGTATTACAAATCTCAGAGATACGACAAACTTCTAATATAACATGACCTGCTACATCGTATTTTTTGCACATCGAGTCATTGTTTCTTTACGCCAGACCTTACCTAGCTAGCGACACTGCTTTTACGAATTTATATCCCAACAGTTTTTTAGGTCATCGGCAACATTGCCGAGATTCAGATTAACAAATGTCGAAAGGTAGCAGTTATTACATCACATGTTGGGCGAAACCAGCTTACAAATTAGGAGCAAAGGCCGAAAACCAAAAATGGAGACCAGGCTACATGATGTCCGTTTTTTCAAAAATTAGAAATCGACATTTTAAGTTTCGAAAATTCGAGAAAAATTTCCGGATATAGTTATGTTGAGATCCACAACCGTGCAAATTTGTAACTCCAAATTCGTTCTATTTTGGGATGTATAAAAAAAATGGATAGATCTTGGTGGTGAATAACACACACTTTCAAAAAAATTGAAACTTTCCCTAATTTGTCTTTTTATAGACCAAAATACAATGAATTTTAAGGTAAAAGTTTGGACACTTGTAGACCTCGACACTACCTACATCCGTGATTTTTGCGGGATTTTGGAAACTCAAACATGTCACTTTTTTCAAGAAAAAAAAGGGCTCTATATTGTCCGGGTTTCATAATTCATAGGTTCGTTACACCGAAGGAGCATAGCGTAGAACTTCTCCCTTTAATTGCACTATTTTTTTGTAAAACTTTACTTGTTATCCTTTTTATTGTCAGGACCATTGGGGAAGCACAATCATAAAGCATCGATTTCTTTTTGTGGACATACAGTTAATTTTGAAGACTGTTTGGCGGAGGAGGTGGGAAAATACTAATTTCTTTCCATCTAATCCCTCCCTACAAAAAAAGCAACATGCATCTCAAGCTCGGTTCAGACATCTTTGTATATCTTGCAGTTAAGAACTGCATTCCTCACAGTCACAATATTTATGTACGGAATTGCATCCTCACACTGGGTGTCCCCTCGCCGATGAAGGCGCTCACTTGGAAGCAAGGCAGTTGTGGAAGAAGAAGAACCATATTGCGATGGCCGCCACCGCCCCGGCCACCATGACGGCAGCAGGGACCATATATTTGACATTAAAACTGTTTGGGAAACGATATAGAGAGCCTACTTTGCAAGTGACAGAATCAAGTCGAGATTTAAGCCATAAGTTCAATCTCGTGTTAGGGCCGATGATCGGCAGAAAGGGCGTTGTCTTCAAAACATATGCTAAAACATTGGAGATTCCTTACGTCGTTTGGTTGAGTACAGCGACGATACTACCAAGTTCGGATCGAGAGGGAGGGGGGCAACGGCCCTCCCCCTCTCACTGAAATGTACGTGGGTCTGCCCCCGCTCCCTCCTGATATAGTCGACAAAATGCATGCCAGGATTATATATAGTTAGACGTGACCACCGCCAATGTACATGTGTAGATTATAGTTTGTTTTAATTAGACTGAGACGTGTTCTGTGTAGGAGCAGGAGTAGGTAGTTGTGCAACGTACAACTTTGATCCGATCGAATAGGGCCAGTGTACACGGAGCATCCGATTCTATCTAGGTATTGATTGTGCATGGTACACCTTCCTTTTCCGTCTGTCCATGTTATCGCATCACTACCCAACAATCAACCAATTCCTGCTGAATTATGCAGGTAAAACAAATGTGAGATAGATCGATCGGTAAGGGCGGCCACATCTTAGCTACATGGAGCTCGTTTTTTCAAAAAATCAAAATCGACATTTTTAAGTTTTCCAAAAATCGGGAAAATATTCTCGCGATTTTTGGAAACTTAAAAATGTGGATTTCGAATTTTTGAAAAAACGAGCTCCGTTTAGCTCGGCCTCCAAAAATCCACCCTCTACAGTACAACAGATCAGAGCGATTCAAAACAAAATCTTTCATCAAAATGTATACATTTCAGAAGTAAAGTTACATGCATGTAAGATTCTCGACACGAAGAATAAACATATGTACTTCATGATTTCACAATGTAGTGAAATTTTAATGTCACCGGAACCTTGTTAATATTAGGAGACCCCTGCATGCATGAGAAACCCAGGAGGATGCAGCAGCCTAGGCAACAATTGGAAAATATGCAGCGGCCTTCCTCTTGGTACGAAGCCACTCAAACTAAAGAAAGATTTACACACCTAATGCAAAGGATCAAAACAATTATTAGAAAAAATAGGGGATAGAAAAATAAGAATCTAAAATGGCTCCGGGTCTGAAAATGGGAGTAGCAAGTTATTACCAAATTCATAGATAAAACGCCTTCAATTTCAGGCAAGAGAAAAGAGCAACAGAGCATCGCAGAAGCATGTATAACTTGAATCTTAAGAAACTGTAGGTGCGTTGTCTGCACATTTTCTATCCGATCCAAAGATCCAGCAACCAACTGACAAAACTGACAATAATTCCCAAAACACGCTACTACATCGTGCATCTTCCTGACGGGTATAAAATAAATCAATCTGCAAACACGAACCTCAGAAAGTAGTATATAACTAGGGATATTAGCGCTGCAATGCCGCGCCCGTTTGATGAATTTCAAATATTTTTTTATGAAAATTGTTGAAATATGAATATTATTTGAATTCGAAAAAGTTTGCGCTTGAAAGAATGCTGAGATTTTGAAAATTGTCCGTATTGGAACGTATTGAAATTTGTATTCTTTTAATGTTAACAAAATGATCAGATTTGGAAGGTATTTAAAATTCTGAAATATGTAAATGTGGAATTTGAGTTGAAATGATCAAATAGGTTTTTAAAATTGTAAAATTTGGAATTTATTCAAATTTTAATTCTTTTAGTGTTTACGAAATGATCAGGGGTGGAAGTCATATAAAAATTTGGAATATTCAAATTTCTAATTTGAGTTGGAATGGTCAAATATGATTGTTGTTTAGATTTTGAAAATTGTTCAAGTTGGGGTGTTTTTCAAATTCGAATCATTTTTCGTTTGTAAAATGAGAAGATTCCGAAGATATTTAAGATTTTGAAATATGTAAATTTGAATTTTGATTGTATGGCACAAATAATCAGCATTTATTTTTCGTGAGGGTATTTATAGAAATACTTTCATGTTGTAGAGATTGTTCTAAGGAGGAAGTGCATTACGATTTTCTTCAAATATTCACCAATTTGAAATATTGCAACATATTTGTTTTTTGACATAAATAATTAGTATTTATTTTGTCGGAGCATTTTGTTGTATTTTTTCATTTTTTTTTCCGGATGGGAATTTTTAGAGATATATCCATTTGTTGGAAATTTAATAAAATTAAATGCGTGAAATTAGAGGAAGTCAATTTGGATTTTGTCTAGATATTAACCGCACTCGTTGTAGTTCGATTTGTTGAAATTCATTTACTGATATTATTAATTCATTTACTGATGTTATTTTTGTAGATTTTATTTGAGTTCAGAAGAGATTTGTGAAATCAATATTTTATAAATTGACGTAAAGGTGTCAAATGAGCCTTTATGTATAATTTAAATTTTCTAGATTTGCAATAATTTGGAAAAGGTTTGAAAGTATTTGGAATGATTATTGTGGTTTTTACAACAAAAAAAAAGTTGGCCTGAATTGATTTGTAGTTGTATTTGAAAAGTTACAGAAGTTTTGAATAATAAGTTTTGAATAATAGGAAAACAAAATAGAAAGAGAAAAAAAAGGGGTCGAGCCAGCCGCACAGAAAATGGCCCAGCCCAGCTAGAATCCCAGCTCCCCCAGCGCAGGCCCACTGTGACGTCACAAGTGGCCGGACTCTGCCGCGGCGGCGTGGACCACGCCGGCGTCGCGCCACCGCGATTCAGGACGCGCGGGTGAGCGCGCGGGATGCGCCTGGACGCGAGCTGCCCGAAGGTGGCGGCGGCGCCGCCGCTTTTAGGTCACCGGAGCGTCTCCGGCGGCGTGGAACGCGGCGGCGGACGCCTAGCGCGGCGCGGACGATTCCTGCGCGCTCGCGACGTTCCGGCACGCGGCTGTGGGCGAGGAGGGAGAGGACGGGTGGTGGAGCTCTCCGTGCCCGTCGATATGAACGGGGAGGGCCGGAGCGGCGGAGGCGTGCGTCGGCGGCGCCGGCGACTTCCCCCGTCGCGCGCGAGAGAAAAGGAGAAGAGCGTTGTGTGCATACCGTTTTTCAGAGAGGCCCCTGCATTTTGCGGGATTTGCAAATAGGTCCACCGCGGTGGAAAACTTAGGACTACGGGGCGTTGGTTGGATTTGCGAGGGGTTTTCTTGCAAAAGCGGAACGGTGACCGGCTGGAACCGGGTCGACCGGCTGGTGACCGAGACACGTGGCGGACGCTGATTGGTAGAAACTCTACTGCTACGGTGTAGCGCGGTTTGTAGGCTTTGTGGGTCGATCTGGGACGTCCGTCACGGAGATCGGACGGCTAGAAAAATCTGCGTGACGTGGATGCTCGTTTAGAGGCTGAATCTGACCTACTTTTATATGTAGTACTATGAATGCCACCCAATCATCTTCATTTTACTTCAGATTTTGTTCCTTTACTTGTTCCAATACACTGCAATCCTGCCGAAAGAAATAAAATGACCACTTACCATCCAATTTTTGTTTGCAACATGGTTATCCAGAAGTACAAAACATCATACTCATGCAAATTTCCTCAAACTATAGTAACACTGGGCTCACATGTAAATTATCCAGGTTTCATTTTAAGTATGAAAGCCGAGGGAGGTTTGCATTGCAGTATTACTGCATTTTGTGATTCGCAAGCCAAAATATTTTTGCAAACATCAAACAACACTGAAATTATATCATGTATACGCATGAAAAGTACACACGGACTCTCCTACCTTAACATCTTGTCAAATTGGCCTACTAATAATATTTTCTCCTTGCTCATAATGATCGGGTCATGCCACTCGACGCTTATGTGGTTACCTGATTTCATTCAGCAGCATCGTCATCCAGAGAGTACGGCACTACCATCAGGTCCAACCTCAAATGCTTGCACACAGCTATCCAATCCCTGCCTCAAATAATTAAATCATCAGACATACTCCAGAATTCTTGACAGATGATGTTGCATACCGTAGGACAAACAAAGTGAAAGCACGATGCTAATCCCGAATTTCGCCAATGAAAAGCGGTAATTTGCTCCATCTCAGATAAATAAACTCCTGATTGCGCATACAGTTCTCTTGATATTCAATGATGGATCAATCCCTTGCTCCGAAACCGAGTGCAGGAACCGTGCCAGGGGTCCAGACTGCGGTCGCCCTCGTCCTTGTCCTTTGCTCTCCACCTCGTATCCATCTTCCTCACTGCCGTCAGGGCAAGAAACGGATCCAGATAGGTTTCCGACCATTGGACGGACGCCCGGGACGACGACGGTGTCGGGTTGCCCGGCAGCACGAAGGAGACGAATCGGAGGCAACTGGCGAAGGGAGGCAAGGACAGGTGACGTGGCGCGGGAGAGAAGGGGGTGCTCGGCGGCGTCTCCAAAGAGACCGAGGGACAATGCTTGGATGCTGTGGCTCCATCGCTTCCCTCTGTTCTGCTCTGTTCTGTTCGAGGGGATGGTGACGATCCGAAAAAGGGACAGTACTGCGGGTTAGTTTGCTTGAGATTGGAGGGCTAAACTGCAAACCTGTCACGACGTACGTACGTATGGTCGTCTACCAATATTATATACTGGAGATATGTATCTAGTGTGCATGTGAAAGCTGTCCATGTCCGAATAAAGGCGCACTTACTTAGGCATTAATTGAATTCGTTAACAATCTATTGAGAGTTAATTGCACAAAAATGTCACTTTTGATGTCAAATTTATCGTGGTTACAAGTTTTCGTCTTCAGACACACCACAAGTTTTATTTTAAGAAAAAGTTAAACGGGAATTGAAACTAAATCTGACATGGTGACCACCCAGAACGATGACATGGCACGAGGAGAACTTCTTCCGTTTACATACGGTGGGGCCGGCCCAGTCGGTCGGTGGCACCAGATCAACTGAACACGGCCGACACAGTGAAGAAAGCCATGTAGCATCCAACACGTTTGTGCTCACCTGCATGACGGCCTTCCCCCTCCCATTTACATAAGTTTTAATTGTGAATACTCATGTGTTTTTGTTAACTAGGCATGCAACCTCTCTCTAATACAGTTTGTTCTAGGTAACAACTGGAGTAACAAGGATGCCAAAGCCGATTGGGGCACCTCAGCATTTGTTAACCCAAACATATTTACCTGACTGGCCGACAGGAGAGCCAAATAAACTACGCTGTGAGCTGAAACATTTGCGTCGATGGTTTCGCAACTGTGACCATTGGCTTGACGTGAGTAGATGCAACATCACCGTAGCCCCTTGGTTCGTGCCTCGAGATTAGAGAAAGACTAGTTTCAAGCCCGGAACTTTGTTTGATTGGCACCCCCGAAAGATAAACCTCTATTGATTGGATTTCGATTTGAGGATCAATCCATACTAATACGTCTTGTTTGTCGCTAAATCTTCTTGCTTAAGACCAAGTTTACACCAGTTGCTAATTGATTTGCCTGGTGTGATGATCCGGGGAACAAGAGCTAACCGTGATGCTGCTGCTGCTGATGATGATGAATACTCTTGGCCCAGGAGCAGAGAGGCTAGCTTTACGTCAAATTGCATACATGATTGCATCAATCGTTTTCTATCCGACATGACAGGTGATAACGCCCGAAAGGAATATGTATTGCAAGACTTTATGGATGGTGTAATAGGATGCAAAAATTGTGGAATATGTGGTGCATCGATTGCCTGAAACGAAATTTCAATCGATGCACCACATATTCTTTCCTTCTTCGACAGTTTTGGCATTCGATGCATGCATGCGAATCACCGCCACTGTGGTTCGATTTTTCCTTTGCTACTGTGCGATATCGTACATGACCCATACGTTCTCACCGCCCACCGGCCGCGTGTACAGTACTTCCTCCGTCCTAATTTGTAAGGCATAATTTGTAAATCTATTTGCCCAATGTGCTATCTGATTGGGCTAAAAACTTGCATGTATTGGTGGGAGATGTAACTAGCCAATTATAGAGAGAAAATTAAATGCAATTGTGCCTCAAAGGTGGGAGATTTTGGGACAAATTGTTTTTTAAATTGTGCCTAATACACCAGGACGGAGGGAGTACCGCCGGAGTAACTAAAAGCTCTTTTTGATGCGCGCGCGTGTACGAGGTGCTGTGACGCTTACATTACACGCATATGATTCGCACGACTTTTTTTCTTTTTTGCGAAACACAGTACAACGTAGACGCTCACATACACGTGTACACACTCACCCCAATGAACGCACACATGCACACCCTACCCCTATGAGCACCTCCGAAAGACTGAGCCGGCGGTCAGGTCTTGAGATTGACGAAGTCACCACAGACGCCTTGCTGTCGATGGGAACGTCGCTCGAAGAATATTCCGCCTAAATGAGAAATACCAATGTCAAACCTATAATTTGAAGTCTGGTGGACTGTGGATACAACCACCCTCCTAACCATCTTGTCACGGGCAAGTTCTCGATTCGCACGAATTCAAAGCCACCTGATTTTGTTGTAGGTGATGTCAACCATTATGTGCCACGCTAACCACTAATTAAACCCATGCCTCACTATATGTGAAGGATAGATCCTTTGTTTTGGTTGAAATGAATGAATTACCATGCATCTGCCGGCTAATCTCTTTTCTGAACTGATAGCCTTTTTTTTTATTGTTGTGGATCTACAATCACTACATCTCACAAGAAACATGCACCTGGTTTATAAAAGGGTGTATATTCACAGGAAAGTAAAGCCCTTATATCAAACCTATATGTTCTCCATCGCAAGTACCATTAGAATAAATATATATTTGGTTTAATTGTGTCTAAAATAACAGAAAGTTCGTTATTGTGTTGTTGGTCTTTCTTAATATAAGGAGGTCCTTACAAATTCGATTATATACAAATTGGTACATATGAAACCTCTCTTTCGTGTTTCCATCGACCACAATGAGGGCTCTAATGTCATCAGCCTTCTTCAGCTCTACGTGCTTCCCTTTGGATTTCTTCTACTCACGCGTCCGCAAAACAGATTGAACTCCGACGAAAATGGCAAGATTCTACCTTCGAGCATTGCACAATCACTAGTGTTACATAGAATTCTACAAAGGGGAAACAAAATCTTTTGTCTCCAAAAGCAACACCAAAGAGTTTAAACCATTAAGTTATTTGTGTCTGGAGGGAGGGGGGCAACGGCCCTCCGCCTCTCACTGAAATGTACGTGGGCTTGCGGTCTGCCCTTGATGTTTACTGGGGGAGCGGCTTGCGGAGGCTCCTGGCACCTCATGTGTCACACGATTCAACAACGACAATGTCAAATTTGTCTTCACGACGGTTCCGGACGATAATGCCACTGTTCAGGCGACCACGAGTAGTGCCAAAGGCGGCAAGCTTGGCGTGGCGCCGCCACTATAGTCACATACGGAGGTGGCGGCAAGGGCGAGTCGCTCCCATTAAGACTACAAAGAACGTGTCAAAAATCCGATGTAGACTACAAGGGTGGGGTCGTCCAAACCAGAGTTAGAATACAAGGGTGGGTCGAAAATCGCTCTCATTAGCTCGTCTATATTGATACATTTTCCAAATTTCCGTCGGGCAGGTGTAATCTGGACAACATGCCGACCAGCGGCGAGCTTAGATGAGGGCAAAACCGGGCTGTGGCCCGCCCAGCCTTGAATATTTCTGCCGATGTTCTATTAAATATAGCATAGTAACAGTAAAAGTCATTTTGTAGCCCGTTATTTCATATTTTATTAAATCACCATTTTTAAGTTTCAAAAAATACCTGGGAAAATCCTAGATGTTGATAATAATATTTTCAACGCTTCTGCCAAATTGCAACTTGAAATAGTACGTATTCCATCCTACACAACAATGACAAATGCTGAATATTTTGAATCTTTTTTAATATGTCCTGTTCACCTCCCCCATCTAAAATTTGTCATTTTTACACAGCGTAAAATACAAAATGTTTCACATTTAGCTTTTGCACACTGGCAGAAGTCATTATTATCTACATCTAAATTTTTTTTTGCACTCGCAGTAACAGCCCATTTAACTTCCATTCGGGCTGATGGCCCGCCCAGCTTTAGACCTGGCAGGCAGTTGGAGACTCGGATTATGCCTGCCAGGTCTTCGTTGTTACCCTTCTGAATTTTTTTTATTGAAACGAGGCAAAAGCTTTGCCTTTATATTGATAGAAGGAGCAAACATGACACGACCGAGGCCAAAGTAAAACAGTAACAACAAGGGGCATACTAATACAAGAAAAGCATCCCCGCGGGGATAGCGATCAGCCAATCCCATCCACTCTCTGAGCAAGATAGATCGTCATATCTTCAAGAGGCTGTCAAAAGAGCCAGTTGCTTGGCCCTAGCGAGGATCCAGTTTTTACTTTCGTCCTTTATCTTCTGCAACAGGGTGGATGGCATGATCGATTTGTTATTGAAAACACGTTCATTTCTCTCCTTCCAAAACTCCCAAGCGATCAAGGTGATGGCGGTATTGAGGCCCCTGGGGAAGGAAGTGGCGTACGGGAGGCCGCCTGCCAATATTGAAGCACCGTTCCACGTCTAGAGCCCAAGCACGATGGGAGAGACGGACAAGACAGCCATCACGCCATACCCTCTTAGAAAACCGACACTCGTCTCCAGCTGACAATTGCAAAGCTTGCAGACGGGCTGGTGAGGCCAGCCCCTTATGGCAAAGCGATCAGAAGTCCACAGGCGGTTTTGCACCGCCAGCCAAGCGAAGAACCGGCATTTTGGAGGGGCCCATGGCTTCCGCACGATGGGCGAGAAGGAGCACGGGATGGAACCCGCAAACTGAGCTTTGTAGGCGGTCCCAGCAGTGTAAACCCGACTCTCCGTGAGGGTCCAGGTGATTGTGTCGGGCATGTTGTCAGAAAGAGCCACGGCCTCAAGGAGCTCCGCAAGCGCGATGTATTGAGCAAAGTGGTCTACCGTGAAGGCGGCAACGTCAATGTCTGCCACCCACCTATTATCCGCCAACGCATCCCGCACACATCTGTTCTTTCGCTTGGATGCTTTGAAGATGAGGGGGGCCACGGACCTAGGTGTGGCGCCATTTATCCAAGGGGAAGTCCAGAAAACCGCACGGGTGCCATCACCCACAGTGACCTTGGTTGCAGCGTTGAAGAGATTGCGGTCTTGTTGATCATTCGGAGTGTCAAGCCCAACCCAAGGTTTATCAGGCACAATCCAGTCAAACCATAGCCAGCGTAGCCTCAACGCTCTGGCGAATTTTTCCAAGTGGGGGGCAAAAGCTTTGCCCCAATCTATTAATTAAGAAGGAGTTTTACAATAAAATAAATAGAGATTATAAAAGGCCACTACTCTCCCGGCAAGAAATCACTCAAACATTTCTGAAATATGCTTAAGCGAGGATCAGCACCTGTGTTCGTCGTAACACCCGTGGACTGTCGAACGAATCAGACGAAATTACGACGGTGTTCGCAGCCTGTACGCGATTTGGTTGGTACTAGTACGTTTAGGAACCAAGCATTGGACGATGGACATGAACTCAAACGCATCGTTCAGACTCTGACTTGTCCATGAACCTCACTCTAGTATTATACTGTACATCACGAATACCATACTTACGGTACTGTAGTCATCGGACTTGCAAGACATATGGTTTCAAGAACTTGCAAGACATATGGTTTCATTAAGCAATTTTTTCTGGGGAACATAACATGAGCTGGGTGGATCTAAAATAACTGGGGTTTTCGTTTCTACACCAGAGAAGTAATCCTACTCATTTGTAGGCAACTTTGTAACTCATCTTGGCAAATTTTTAACCCATCTAGGCAATTCTGTAACTCAACTTGTCAAATAAGAAGATTTATCAATTTTACAAAAAAATTGCGGCAATCTAAAAACCATGACTAGTATATAATTTGTGTATAAATGTAGGCAACTTTATCTGCATCAGATGTTTTTTCTATACTAATATTGCTATCAAATTAGAATCAAATTATTTTGGTTTTTGTAGCCAATTTTTGTAGCTGATGTTCTTAAGGCAATTTCGCAACACATCTAGCCAAGATAGGAAGTTCTTTTTGCTGTTATTCTATGGCAAGGCAAGACTTTGTTGTTTTGCAGACATTTTCTTTTATTTTTCTGGAATTTTTAGTCCTAGTACTAGTAGTATTTTGTTAGATTTTTTTGGGCAACTTTTTAAATTACAGCCGTGGAAAATAGGCAATTATATGTTAAGGAAGGCATATTAGTCATACGGAGGCAAACTTTTCCCTTTTAATTTGTTTTTGCTTGAGGCATTTGTATTGTCCGCTTAGCCAACTTTTCCTAAACGCATGCAAAATAGGCAAATTATCAGAAGTTTAAACAGAAATTTACATGGTGAGCTACTTCTTAGTTGTCCAATCTTAAACAGAGTGGAAACTTTATTTTTAACTAGGACCTGTTATATATCTTCTTTTACCCATAACAGATGCAAAACCTACATGATCTAGAGGCAACTGGAGCAACTAACAAGGCCAAATGATAGAGCGAGAAACATATGCAGGGGCAATTTACACACTTGTTTATTCTGTGTATGTGCAGGAATGAGATCTTCTTGAAACTGAAGCAAGTTTTCTCAACTGTAAATGCCGGGGATTTCTCCCTCTCTCCCTGATGAAAACAATCAGGCAAGTTTCATGTAATTTAAGAATAGGCAATTTTTCAATCTCTCCATGTGTTGTTAGAATAGGCAAGTTTTCTCCATGTAATGTGCCATGTAGGCAACCGTTTTGTGATGCAACTATTTTCATTGAACAAGCAACTAACCGGGTTTATCCCCTTGCTCAAATACATAGGCAACTTTGTTATTTTCGTAGTTCCAGGCAAATAACTAGTGCTTTGAGACAACTAAGTAGTGTTTCCAGGCAACTTTAAAACTCCGCCTGTGCATTTGTTTTTCACACAACTAAGCAGGGTTTTCAGGCAACTAAGTAGTGCTTTGAGGCAACTAAGTAGTGTTCATGCAACTATATAAGTAGTGCTTTGAGGCAACTAAATAGCCGTTCATGCCTTTCAGGCAACTAAGTACAAATATGAACTTTCCTGAAAGCACATGAATTTGCCTAAAAATACTGATTTTGTTGCTTCATATCGTGTATAAGTTGCCCACAACATATAGAAACCCTCAAATTTGTTTAAAATACTGATTTTATTGCGTATGTGGTGGATCCATTGCCTACAACATACGAACTTGCCTAAAATCACCGATGATTTGCCTAAAATGCAGATTTTGTTGTCTAATATCGTGGATAAGTTATCTTGCTTGGAAACACGTATGGGCGCGTGTCCTTGTGCTGTTGGATTCATGCATCTAACTCATGCAACTAAGGGAGTAACTATTTATTTTCAGAAAACTTGAACTGAATTCAAGCAACTTCTAACTTATTCTTCCAAATTTTCTTTTGCAGCCAACTGAAGCAAGCAACAAAACCCCAGCAACTAAGTGATCGCCCACAGGGGGCTGCCAGGGGGAGGGAGAAAGGAAGGATGGCTGTGGTTTTTTTTGGTGGTCACGGGGTGTAGAAATAGGGCAATGACTAAAAAAGGCAACAACGGTCAGTCATGAGGCATAGAGAGGGGGTCCAATGGCCCACGTGATTTGGCAGCTACCTAGCTCGGATCAGGACGAGGAAGCGTGCGTTCAAAAACAGAAAAGCAACGCTCGCTCCAGCACGCACATGGGGGACATGGTGTCATTTCCCTTTTCGTCACATGCGGTAGGGAGTTTCCTTTTCTGGACGGCCGTTCAGGTGAGCGAACCAACGGCCGGCCGTTGGCTAGACGCGTCCTATTATATAGTAGAGATTCTCGGCCACCTTCTATTTGATCCTCCGCGCCACTTTCTGCTTGTGCTTTAGTAGCTTCTTCCTCACAGTCCTTGAAAGCGGTAGAGGATTCCCGTCCACCGAAACTGCATCTGGCTTGCTCCTTTTGTCATTGGCCATTTGAACACGCATGGGACACCGGTTGAACCGACGGGTGAGCTATTCAGTCTGGTTGGCCGCCACTGCCCAAGGCCAAGGTCGGGGAAGGGCGACATCACTCCAAGTCCACCAAATTGGTCATTGTCTTCTGCATATATTAACACTCTTCTCATAAATCCTTTGAAGGTGTCACCGAACCTGACAACTTCGTTCTCTGTATATCGCTAAGAAGAACAAGATGAAGCACCAAAAGAGGTTACTCATTACAATTAGAGCAAGAATAAATAATAACAAAATTGTTTCTACAATAAAATGGCTTTCAATGTATTTCAAACATAATGGTAGAATACTTAAGGAATGAAAGGGAGACGTGGACCAGAAATACGGACTTATGCACTAATCTTGATTTAGTTTTTAGGCTAAACCTTGATTTAATTTTGGAATACGTAAATCTATTTGTTGACTATCACTGAGTTGCAGGAATCATTATGTCATTCACTTGTTTGAATAAAAATATCTACTTCACACCTGCTTCATAAGTTGTAGAAACAAACAAGAACAACCTGAGCAACAAATTGTAGGAAAGTTACAGAGCAGACAATCAATATCAAATTCCTTCCTCTTTCTGATACAGAGCACACAACAGTTTTAACGAAACATGCAAGATTAGGACATCAAGAACTTTCTTTATGCAACAGAAAAACCCAAATCGTATTTTAATGATTTTTTTTACTTCAAATCTGCTTGTATTTTTGGAAATTACTGTGTAGTCACCTGACCACACAGTTGTAGTGTGGCTCCGCCACTGGCGGGCATAGAGCGAAGCGACGAGTTGCAATAACGTCACGCTCGTTCCCATCAAACGGCGGTGGGCGGAAAAGCCATTGGAGCAGAAGGTCGACCCAAAGTATTCCATCTCGGCATGTACTGGCACACCGTGGTATACGCAGAGTACGGGGCGCGCCTCTGCAGCTTCTTCCTCCCCGCCGGCATGCGGTAGCAACCGCAGGAGTGGTTCGCTTCGGATGACGAGCGTGCCCGCTCTGACGACGACGACCCGTAGATACTGATCTCCCGTTATTTTTTCAACCGGCGTCGGCAGCAAGTGTACGTGAAACTTCCACAACAGCGTCACGGTCACCGGAGAAGGGAGCGCAGGATGAAGCCCGGGAGGCTTCCCTCCGCCCCGGCATGCAACGAGGGTAGATAAAACCCGACCAGGTCCGGCTGCGAAATCAGAAGCCTCAGTCGAGGCTATGGAATTTCCTAAAGGCCGCAACCGGCGGAAATAGCAGGTGACACTTCCTCACCGCGGCAGATTATTAAGGCATGCAAGTTTCTTGATGCTGCCGGCTGGCTCTAGGATGGGCATCTTCCTCACCGGCGGCGTGTAGTGATTGGTAAGGAGCCGGAATATGCCTCCTCTCATGCCGGCAGTTTCAATTTAATTTGGTAAATTTCATTTAGGTTTTGATTAATAAGTTTGTTAAATTTCGTTTAAGTGTTCGCTCAAGTTTCATTCAAATATGTTGTAATATGCAATGAATATGAATGAAATTTGGAACCCATTAAAATCTCTTTGCATTCGTCTGTTATGTGTTGGCCAAAACTGCATGTTATGCGGTCGACGAGTGCGTGGCCGTAGTGGTACGCCGGCGGGCTGGCGATGACGCGTCGACGAGTGCGTTGCCGGAGGGGTACGCCGGTGGGCTGGCAATGATGCGGTCGACAAGTTCGTGGCCGTAGTGGTATATATGCCGGCGGGCTGGCTAAATATTCTTTAGCGTGGTTTTTTCCAAAAAGCTGGTGGCTAAATAATCTTTAGCGTGGTTTTTCCAATAAAAAGCTGGGGTGAAGGGCGGTCCCCCCCCCCCCCCCCCCCCCCCCCCCTCCCCTGTGTATGTAGCTCTACCTATGCGAGGCGGTGTCTTAGTCTGATCTTGTTTATATTACGGTAGTGAGCCCGTCCTCCAAAACACCACTACTCCAAATCATCAGCTAACCGTTGGCACACTGTCACTAGCTATTTGTACTAAGAGTACGTGGAGTGGATTACTTTCACTTTTCCAAGCAAGGACAAGGCAACAGATTATTGCAAGGGTCTCGATCATCCTCTAGGAAGCTTCAGTTTGTCGTCATTTGTTGCCAAAACCTGAGGCAGCGGCTAGTCATGAATAACATGAAAATAACATGGACTAATTAAACTGCCGGTGGATCAAGCTTTGTCCACCGTAGACGTGACGCTCGGAGGCGTTTTCGAAGCAGGTACTGGGAGTGAAGAAAAGAGAAGTATCCATCGGTTCCGGTTCCAAATCCAGGAGAAGGTGGTGCTAGTGCAGGATGGACCGCTCGGAGGTGTTTTTGAGGCCTTGAAGAAGGCGTGCAATTCTTCATGATGTATGTTCACCGTGTATAACTTAGTCGAGTAGAGTATTGTAAGAAATCCGGGCCTGATAGGTGGCCGCTGGTGACTTAAGAGGAAGGGCCAGAACAAGCTGTGGTGCTTGTATCAAGGATCGTTACAGGAAGTACCAGCTCTGTCTTCGCCTGCATAAACCATCGCTGCGAGTTGAGTCCTGTAAATGAAGACATGGACGGTTTTTTCCCCTGAGATGGCGATGCTCTTTTCTGCCGAAAGAGTAACGCAGATGGTTTGGCTAAACCTTTGTGTGATGTTTGACATTTGCTGCATCACAAGTGCAGGCAACAGTGAGTACTATCTAGACATGCAATCTAGACCGCAATGGGGCGGATTGCCCCGTGTGCGGAGCGGGATGAGGGGGGAAAGGGGGGGATTTATGGAGTGGGAGGACGAACCGGTTGTGAGATCATCAGTGTACATCATCTGTACAAAATCAGTCAATTCTGCCTACGGTGACAGCTAATTATGTAGGGCGATTGAATTAGGTCTTTGGGTAATGTACACAACATGTTGATCACCCATACATGCATGTCCAATTTTTATGGTGATTTCCGACGAAGGTGCTGCAGATTAGGGACAACGCCATTAATTAGCTCCTCCAAAAAGATGGCTGCTCATTACGCCGATTAACTTGTGCTGAATGATATTGTGCGGAACGAGCGGCCTTCAAGGCCAAACAAGCTGAGACATGCCGCCTGCTGATCTCGAAGTTCCTCACCTGATTTAGGCGCCTGAGTTTGTAGTTTCTTGGCCTCGGAGCGTGGCTCTTGTTATGTCCTGTATCTGGGAAACGCGTAGTAGTCGGGTCCGTAGTAGTCTATAGCTTCTGTTGTTCTTTTTGTTTCATCCTGGTACACATGTGCTGTGTGGCCTGGGCGTGTCAAAGACTCTGTTACTCTTTTGGTTTCAACGAAATCAGGGGAAACCCTTTTATCTAAAAAAAAGAATGATATTGTAGCATTTATTTTCTTTTTGCCAAAAAAAAGTAGTTGTAGAATCTATAAGTAGAAAGAATGTGAATTTGTGTTACTCATGACCAGACGAGGTGTGGTGCTACTTTTTCCCGCGCTTTCGTGCGTACATGCTGTCATGCATACCACCGTTGGCACACCGTATAGTTTAGTCACTGCCTCACTGGTATTACAAATCTCAGAGATACGACAAACTTCTAATATAACATGACCTGCTACATCGTATTTTTTGCACATCGAGTCATTGTTTCTTTACGCCAGACCTTACCTAGCTAGCGACACTGCTTTTACGAATTTATATCCCAACAGTTTTTTAGGTCATCGGCAACATTGCCGAGATTCAGATTAACAAATGTCGAAAGGTAGCAGTTATTACATCACATGTTGGGTGAAACCAGCTTACAAATTAGGAGCAAAGGCCGAAAACCTAAAATGGAGACCAGGCTACATGATGTCCGCTTTTTCAAAAATTCGAATCGACATTTTAAGTTTCGAAAATTCGAGAAAAAATTCTGGATATAGATTGTTGAGATCCACAACCGTGCAAATTTGCAACTCCAAATTCGTTTTATTTTGGGTTACAAAAAAAGAGAAATGGATAGATCTGGGTGGTGAATAACACACACTTTGAAAAAAAATTGAAACTTTCCCTGATTTGTCTTTTTTATAGACCAAAATACAAAGAATTTTAAGGTAAAAGTTTGGACACTTGTATACCTCGACACTACCTACATCCGTTATTTTTTGCGCGATTTTGAAAACTAAAAAATGTCACTTTTTTTTAAAAAAAAAGAGCTCTATATTGTCTGGGTTTCATAATTCATAGGTTCATTACACTGAAGGAGCATAGCGTAGAACTTCTCCCTTTAATTGCACTATTTTTTTTGTAAAACTTTACTTGTTATTCTTTTTTATTGTCAGAACCATTGGGGAAGCACAATCATAAAGCAACGATTTCAAAACCTGAACGATTTCCATCTAATCCCTCTCTACAAAAAAATCTTCACTAGTCGATCCAATGTTGCGACAGGGGGCGGTGAACCCCCACCCACCCCACCCCCACACACACACACACACACACACACACACAAAGATCCATCTATTTCTTTGCATGCACTAATGGATCTGCTCACTCACTACGCCTATCTCATTTGTTAAAATGTTCCAACTTTAAAATGGTCAGAAACAAAAATGGTTGAGAGTTTTCAAAATTCGAAAATCAAATATTATTAAATACGAATATCTTTTATGTTTTCTTTTCATTTTTTAGTTCTTTAAATATTTTTGTATTTTTTTTTTTTACCATTAATATGAACAGAGATTCCATAAACGAAAATATGAGTCAATTGTTAGAAACAATAGCACTGCAGCACAGACTAGTTGTTAAATGCATTAATTTGGACTCATAGGAACATAAACTCTGGCAGCATGATTCATAGGGAAACAAAAGCAACGATCTCAACACAAAATGAGTTACAGAACTGGAACTTTATTCTCAGAGGTGAGACTCCAGTCTAGCTATAGAAGCAAGGAAAGCCTACACTTCCATATCACAACGTGCACTGGGTAGTACAGTGGCATCCTCACATTCACAATATCTATCATCAGATTTATTCTAGTACGTACGGAACTGTACAAGAACTGCATCTGGGTACTAAAAATATTGAGCGCATCGAGAGCCGGTGGCCGGTGCCCCCCGCCGATGAAGGCGCTCACTTGGAAGCCCGGCGCTTGCGGAAGAACATGAACCATATTGCGATGGCCGCCACCGCCCCCGCCACCACGACGGCAGCCGCCACAACGATGGCAGCAGGAACCATATATTTGACATTAAAACTGTTTGAGAAATGATATCGAGAGCCTACTTTACAAGTGACAGAATCAAGTCGAGATTTAGGCCATAAGTTCAATCTCGTGTTAGGGCCGATGATCAGCAGAAAGGGCGTTGTCTTCAAAACATATGCTAAAACATTGGAGCTTCCTTACATCGTTTGGTTGAGTACAGCGACGATACTACCAAGTTCAGGTCGAGAGGGAGGGGGGCAACGGCCCTCCCCCTCTCACTGAAATCTAGAAGAAGAACGATGGATCGACTAGCTAGGCAAAGCACTTAATACTCTGATCCGTGTTTGTTTTAATTAGACTGAGACGTGTTCTGTGTAGGAGCAGGTATAGGTAGTTGTGCAACGTAGTACAACTTTGATCCGATCGAACAGGGCCAATGTACACAGAGCAGTATTTTTTACCAAATATGGCCGTTTGTGCAAACTAATGACGTATGTGGCCGCTCGACAGAACTATTTTCATGTCTGGCCGCTGAGCTCGGCGCCAACGACGACGGCGCCGACATTGTGTAGCGACGAGGATGACGCCGAAGCTGGGTCGGCGCCAATGGCAATGGCGCCGACCTCTTCGGCCGGTCTGGCGCCAATGGTAATGGCAAATTATGAACATTTCTGAAACCGAACAATTTTGAAATCATATAAAAAAGTGGAAAAAACGAAAAAACAGAAAAGAAAACGAAAAACGAAAAGAAAAAAGAAAAAAGAGAACAAAAAAACGAAAACATGATTAATGGGCCGGCCTTCTGCTGGGTTCCTTCAGGCGGCGCGAGTATAAAGTGCCACCAACGTGCGGCATATAGGATTTGCCGGGCGAATCAAACTGCTGGGGTGGATTGGGCTTTGAGGCGTTAGCAGACTTTGGCGGGTCCTCAATCCTCATACAGGTTTTTTTATGTTCCAGTATTCAAAAAAAAAAAAAAAACACGTTGACGCCTGTTAGAGCTGCATCTGTCTCCTGTTGCGTCGCCTTCCACAGCTTTGGCGTCCCTTCTGCGTTGCACCGTCTACTTTGAAGCATTTATATAGCATGCTTCAGGTGGCACTGCGACCATGCCGTTGCTCTTCTGCACAACACCTAAGCAACAACAAAACATGATTTCGTCAAACAAAAGTTATCGACCAAGTAAGTAACAACTGCATGTCTCTATATGCTTACTCCGGAAAATAACAGTTCCTACACAAATCGTTTAGCTTGTACTGCACAATATACATGCCCAGCCTGTTTTAATTACAGGGTATAATTGAATGTTAATTCTGAGTCAAATATACTTGCAATGGTTTGCCTCCACTGCTTCAGTTTGCACTTTATGTGCAAATGAATAAGCAATAAAATGGATGACATTTTGTTCGGCATAATGTAGGCGAACCATTCAAGAATGACATGTACAAAGGGAAAGGACTATACATAGCCAAGGAAAACGTATAGAGCTAGCAAATGTGGACAATCCTAGACTATGCGTGAGTGAATAAGATTAAATAATCAAAGTATCAACAAACCCTGAATACTGTGGTTCAAAGAGCACTTACTAAAGTCAGCTAATTAATAATTTTAGTTATGCATGTCACTTATCCATTGACGGAAGAAAAAACTAAAAAGGAGTACAAATGCGTAATACAAGTCCAAAATTTTACGTAAGCTGATGTGCATGGTTTTCTACTGGAGTATGCACGCTTAATTCTACAACTTTTGATCAAAACATTCATTTCTAAGATCTGGAATAGCAAGTACTTAAATTTTGGTGAAATAAAAGCATTACCAAATCGCCCGAACTGACAAGTTCAAAGCACATGTATTACTCACATCTGGAAAGCGAGTAGAAGAAAACCGTGAAATTGATTACCTTTTTTATCCTTCTGGATGACCAGACGGGCTCTGCACCTAGGCAGGCCCCATCCATGGAGCTCATCTCTCCCACCCACTTCTTTCCCATTTCGTCCTAGTGTCAGGTGCCTAAATAATGCCCACTAGTCATGAAGAGGCTACTGGCACTAGTCGTGAATGAATGCTCAGCAGACTAGATATAGTGGGGATATCATACTAGCTATTATGATTTATGTCATGTTGACAAAAACATGATGTGACACAACAATTAATTATGAAAGAGATGGTAGTGGTATCTAACTATATTACGCTATCATAACAAGTAAAGCTAAATATTTTAATAGCAAGTAAATCTTGTACACATATTTATATTTGGATTCTATAAAGCAATAAATAACATTTGCTATGATACTATTATACTATGCATTATATGGGTAGTATTATACAATAGTATCATATGCCTGATACCCATGTATGATACTCCCTGCTATGGCTAGTCTTACTCTTATTGGGTTGGATAGAGTGAAATGCATCTACGGTCCTCAAAGTTGTTGGCCATGTCCAAAACAGTCCTCAAACTAAGGATTTGCCTCGATACAGTCCTGAAAATTGCTCTGCATGTCCAGGTACGGTCCTAAATACGAATGGCTAGCGTATAGCACTGACGTGGCAATCGAGCAGGCTCAGTGCAGTCCTCAAAGTTACCAACGATGTCCAAGACAGTCCTAAATCTCAGGATTTTCATTTTTATGAAACCATGTAATTTATTTATTTTACATACAAATCACGTTTGATCACCAAGGCGGAAAAAGAGTTTGCATGCAACACGACACACGGAAACCGGGTCACGTATTTAACTAATTTCCACGAGATTAAGAGAATCAGACAAAACAGATCAAGGCGGAAAAAAGTTTGCATGCAACTCGTACAGCTGACGGAATATCAAGACTAAACTGAAACCAAAGCAATATTAGCCTTCCATAAAATCAATATTCAAATAAAATATTTTTTCCTCCATCAATGATAAAATTCGATGATGTAATCCAAATTGTGGAATCTAACACTTACTAAGTGTACCGTGGATAAGTGCTTTCACTAACTTGAACACTTCGACAAAGCGATGGAAAAAATATATCAATGTCCTAACTATGGTGTAAAAATATAATATTTATGAAATTAAAATACAACTTTTAAAGGTCGAAACCTGAAGGCCACCCTTCGAAAGCCAACCAATTGGGCCCTAAGCGTGAAGTATATTCCTGCAATATGACGTAAGAAAAAGGATGTCAACTACTAATTTTTTATCGATATGACATAATACAACATTGGCAAATAAACCTTATGAATAGGCATGCATACATGCACAAATGAATAACCATTTTACCTTTACAAATTTAAAAATTGTATATGGAGTATATTAAGGTTCTCCTGATTTCTACAAAAAAAAAGTTTCTCCTGATTTGTCTTTAGAATTACAATTTCCCCAAATTAATAATTCACAAGTTTTAAAATATACCTAGCCCAGGCAAGCGCACGGGTTGAAGACTAGTGGGGATAATGCAAATAGATTTATTAATACAAAACATATATGGCAAATTTGTTACAATATTTTTTTTAAATGGATATCATGAGTTTGAGGACTGTTTTGGACATCGTCGGTAACTTCGAGGACCGCACTGAGCTAATTCGATTGCCACATCAGCGCTATACGCTAGCCATTCGTATTTAGAACCGTAGATGGACATGCAGAACAACTTTCAGAACTGTATTGAGGCAAATCCTGAGTTTGGGGACTGTTTTGGACATGGCCAACAACTTCGAGGACTGTAGATGCATTTCACTCGGCTGGATACTTCTGGGCAAATAACAAATTAACTACTCCCTCTGTCCCACTTCTTAGGGCACAATGCAAAAATCATGCATTCCCAATATTCTCCACTTTTTAGGTGCATTATTATTTTATTCTTTCTTAATTAGTGGTTCTTGTCTTTATCCACCAATACACACGCGCAAGATTGTAATCCAAATCAGCTAGCACCTTTAGCCCGGAGATTTGCCAATTGAGCCCTGAGAGCTGAGGGCGTAGCGCAACAGAGCTAGGTTGGGGCCTCTTAGGGCTAGTTTGGTTGCAAGGTGGAAATATCCCAGGCTACTTAACCCACGCGGGGGAATTTCCATGTGCACAGGGGATCCCCTCCCACCTGGGGGAGATATCCCACCATTTACACGTTCGTTTGGTCAACTAGGAGAAGGAGAGGAAAGCACGCTGTGAAGTACCAGTATTTTTTTGACAAATCAAAGTATTTGGAAACAAGTGTACACAAATAATTAACAAATTGCCAATTAAATTAGTAGTACCATTTTTCTCAAGAATAAAAAATAATTTGAATTTCTCAAGAGAAGTATAAGAAACAGTGCCCCAATGGAAGAATTGGAGGCACACCCGACTCACGGGCAGGAGGCCGAGCCTGCTCGTCCTGTGGCGGCATGTGCGGTATGCACATTTAGCGACTCAAACAACCAAAAAAAGAAGTATAAGAAACATATATATATATATATATATACAAATAATTAGAAAAACAAGAATTTCTACTGAGATGAACACATGCAGACTGTAATAAGTTACAAATGTCAAGTCACACAAACAGAGCAACAACAAGCACTAATTTATTTTTAACATTTGAACTACTAATTACAATAAGAAGTCCAGCAAAAATAAATATTACGTTGCACTACATAAATGCCACAGACTGCTTCATGCCGCACTGTTGCTACTGAGACAACATCTTGATGGATCTGCTACCTCTAAAGTACAGTGATCCTTAGTCCCATAACATCCTCTCTGCTTTCTCCTCTTCTTCTTGGCGCCACTGGTCCATCCACATGACTCATATATTATTACTCTCATTCAACCACGCGATTGTCAACTTGAATTATACGGTTAACATGAAACTGCTGCTACTTCCACGATGACAATCCACCGCATTGCAAAGACAAGCACGATGATAATCACAGAAATAAATCAACTGTACCAAAGCAACTGATCAGCTAAACAGTATATGATGGTAAGAGATTCCCGATCGAGTAAGCAGAATTTCACAAGTTTCTCCAACCATCAGTTGAGCACTCTTCTCAGAATAATAGTATGCATAACGATCGAGATGACATGCCGAGTAAGATATCTAAGTATTTAACTAATTTGTGTTTAGGAATAACAGCTGCGGCATGACTTTTTCAGTTAAATGGCAGCATGACCCAGCACCACAGTCTCCATGAGCATCACGCCACCAACGGTATGTCCGGCAAACCGCTCGACCGCAAACCAGGTGCTCCAACCAAAAGATCATCTTTCAAAAGCAATGCTCCCATCGAAGTAGCGACGTCGAGGACACCGACGCCATCACCAGTCCGACCAGCGGATCTCGGTTTTCACCGAAAAACAAGAACTTGACAGTGAGGAGGTGCCCGATCTCCTCGGTGACAGCCTTCAACAAGGCAAACACTATATTAACAGAATAATTTCACAATGGTTCATGCAATCAGAAGAACATAAAGATGGAAGACTATACCTCAATGTTCTGCAGATCTGCATGGCAGTATTATTACAAGGATCAAGTTCAGAGGCTGCAAGAGCAGAAAATTAAATTGTAATGTCTATATTCAGGGGGACAATACATCACCACGGTGCACAGTCACTGCTCGTTTCTTGATCTACAGCAAGCTTGTCAATCGGAAGCAACGAGCTTGATCTGGAGCAACCAGCTCGTCAATGATGGAAAGGGAGGGAATAAAAGGGAAAATCAAAACGATAGAGGTGAAGGGATAAAATTGGTCTCCGGACCACCGTCGGCGCCGTCGCCGGAAGGGAGAATAGATTGAAAGCGGAGCAAAGCTCGGGGGAAGAAGAGGAGTAGATCTTCGAGCTGGAGAGGTGGGAACTTGGGGTGAAGCGCTCGGGAGGGGCTTGCTCCGGTCGATGGAGGACACCCGTCGCCATCACCGCCGCCTCTCTCCCACGAGAGAGAGAGAGAGAGCGAGGTGAGGATTTCCTCCCCGACCTGTGGAGTCGTGGAATTCTCGCCCAGGGAAAACACGGGGAAAGGGCCGGAATCCCTCCCCCGCCGACAACCAAATGGCCCGGGTGGGCTGCCCCGGGTCAATTTGGCCCGCGTTTTCTCCGCCCAGGGAAAAGGCGCGGATCCGCTCGGGATTCCTTGCTGCCAAATGAGCCCTTAGGGCTAGTTTGGTTGGGGGGGGGGGGGGGGGGGGGGGGATATCCCAGGGAAGCAAACCCCCTAGGGGATTTTTACGTGCGCACGCTCTCCCCAGGTTCGCTAGGGGAGATTTTCCCCTCCCCTGGGTCCCTTTGGCAGCAAGGGGGGATCTGAGACACATTCTCTTGTTGCGTAATAAAAATCATATTTTTACTATTTGGAAGCAAAGTCTGATCAGTATAAAAACCGAAATAACTCCACATAATATCACATTGCAGAAAATAACATAAAAAATATTCTGATTCACATGGTGAATAGAAACTCAAGAAAACTTCAAAACAGCAAGATAATGATATCTTTGGTTATTGTGCCTTGGAGTTTAGTACCTTTGGTTATTGTGCCAAATATTTCGCCAAGAAAACACCAAGATAACACCAAGATAATGATATCAGCTTCTCCTTAGTCTCCAGTTGCATCCAATATCAGCTGCACACCAAATGATGCAAGGACATGAGAAAATGGTCCATAAACTAGAAATAAATTAACTATGCAGCCAAATGATCAGCACCTTTGTGTACAAGTTGAAGAGAAGGAACAGGGAGTAGGTTAAAGGACTGATGCAGACAAATTCACTTCCAGTAAAACTAGCCTAGTCCATAGACCATATAATGTTGAACAAATGGAATGGTCCTAAACCAGCAATTAATCTCATACGATCCTGAACCACAGAGAAGACTGCTTCCCTAGTCCATAGACCATATAATGTTGAACAAATGGAACGGTCCTAAATACAGTAAGCATTTACTAAAAAACAGAGAGCTGATGACCAACTCCATCCAGTTCACGAACAATTGAAACAAATGCACACAGCAAGTTCCTGGATTGTCTTGCAGAAAAGCATATAGAAATCCAACTAACTTTCAGACAAGCAAATCTCATCGATTTACTAAAGTAGGAGAGTAAACCCACGGTGTGTTTCTGTAAATCCATGGTTGCAACAGATGTGAGTGATCATACTAAATAAATCTTGCTGCCAGAACTAGTCATTCTACTGCTCTTCCACCATCAACTTCTTTTAACATTTTCTAAGTATTCACTCATGTCACAGCTGCAAGATTGAGTATCACACAAATCAGTACCACTAGGAAAGTGGAAGAGAGGAAATTGCTCCAGCGCTTCATCTATATGACATAGTGGACTTCAGATCCTTCGCCCAACCAAATCAAATGCCAGAATTGTGAGATAAAATTAACGGAGGAAGATGGTGGGTAGATCTGAATATAGAGATGGGAAGTTAGGTCGTACCTAGCCAGCTATGGGGATGGATGAGGTTAGGGTTGAATGTGTGGGACGAAGGAGATTGCCAGGCGAGGTCCCTCGCCGGAAGACGACCGTGACTGCAGGGTGGCGGCGGGCTAAGCTGCTTGTGACAGAAAGAAAACGAGGCGGCCGGCGTCGATTGCGGCGAAGGAGATCAAAGCATGGAGACGGAGGAGGAGGTCGGGCCGTCACCGGAGGGAGCTGGAGGAGGTCGTGCCGTCGCTGGAGGGAGGTGGACGAGGACGAGCAAGCGAGAGCGAGCGCCGCCGCTTAGCGAGCGACAACGAGCGAGCCAGCGGATTTCCTCCCCGACCTCCCGACTAGGGGCCGGAAACCCCACCCGGGAAAGGCCGCGGGAGGGCCCAATTTCCCTCCCCGCGTGGAGCGCCAAATGGGTCCGTGGGGCTACCCGGGCCAGATTCGCCCTGGGGCGTTTTGCCCGGGGAAAAGGCCGGGATCCCGGGCTTTTCCCCTGCTACCAAACTAGCCCTTAAGGGTTGGGGGCTAGGCCTGCTAGCAGTGAGTCCTTTTCTCGTTTTCATGTCCACCGCCGCGTAATCAACACTACCACAGCTCCCCTCTCATGACCCTCTTCCACACATTTTATTTTGACTACCGTGCACCTCCTCATCGTGGCATTAGAGATCTGGGAATAAGAGGGATGGGGCCATTGGTGGAGATCATGTCGGGTTTTGGGTGGGGGGAGGGGGGGTGTAGGGGGGACGTTGCCCCCTCCCCTGCGGCAGACGTTACCCATGGCCCGACGGAGGGAGTTTTTGGTATATGCTGCATTAGCAGTTCCGTCTGCTGGGGTTTACGGTTCCAGCTGTAATAAATTAAGGGGTGCATGTCCACGTCTGACGAAAGGGACAAAGTAAAAAAGATAGTGACTGAGTGGAGTACGAGGAAGAGAGGAAGAACATTCCGTGTAGGTGAGCATGGTGGTTAGGCGAGTCTAATGTATGCTTGTACATAACTTATGTAGATTTGATACAAACGTGGTGGACTCAATGAGACTCAAGTGGAACCTATTTCTCAAGTTCAGTATAGTGCGAGGAGGATCGCCTTACTAGCCTAATTACTCTTCCTCCTATAGCATGCCATGACTTGTCTGCATCTCTCGTTTGCTAATTTAAGCCTACTTAATTAATCAAGCACCGATTCAACAAAACCTTATATCTCACTCGAACATAGCTCCGCTTATGCCGCGCAGGTCCATCGATGCTCTCCCGTGTACTACGTCGTAGTACCACAAAGACGACATATATTGTGTTATGTCTCATGCCAATCCAGCGGGCGTGCAGTCGGTGGAGTTTGGTTGAGGACGGCGTCCAGCGGGCTGACAGTCGGTGTAAATAGGCTGGAATCTAGTTTTTCGTGGCACAAGTTAAGAATAGTCACAATGAGAGTAACATGAGGAGTAACCAGTACCACCTAGGCAAAAAATCTGATGTGGCAGGTAATTAATGAGGAGAGAGATGGTTGTGCTAACTAGCTATGTTACCGTAACATTACCGTAACACCACACATTTCAATGCAAAATGAGTGTATAACCTATTAAATACGACACTAGACACATTTTACTCCTCACTATGGAGGTAGTAACTTAGAGATACATGTTACTAGTCTATGTTACTCCCCATTGTGAGCAGCCTAATGGTACTTGTATCATTTTTGGCTTGATGGTCACGTAGGCCAGTTTTGGCGTTTCCACAAGTGCGGACACCGCCCGCGTAGACCAGAAACAAGACGAGGCGCATGACCAAGCCCGCCAGCGAAAAATCATGCTCTAGCGTCTCCCCGCGAAAGCCGGAACGCTGGGTACCGACATGGCCTGCAAATGCGGAGAAGTGGACAATCTATCACATGAGATTCTTACATGTTGAGAGAAATCAAATACTCTCTCCGTTCACAAAAGATGTCTCAACCAATATTAAATTTGGATGTATCTATACACTAAAGAATGTCTAGATACATGCAAATTTGAGGTTGGTGAAGACATCCTTTTATTAACGGAGGGAGTACCTAATTTGATCCAGAAAAAGAGAGAGGTAACCTAAGATCAATTTGTTTTAGCTCATTTTGACTGTATTCACTCTCAAGTCATAACTCGAGTTAAGTTAATCGACAAAGATAACAACTGTAGACCTCTAGTGCCTTAATTGGTCACTGATTGAAAATAGGAAGGGTTTTCAAGGGAGTGAATCTTTGGGACCGGGCGGCGAGCGCTGCCCAAATCTGAGCCGACTGGACATGCTTTGAGATCAGGTGGTAAAGTAGTGATTTTCGGGACCACTTGAAGTACGAAACCAATACATCGTGAATACATAGTGAAATTCGGAGTACATCTAATATGGGACCACATGCGTCGCTATCCACCAAAGGACTCTTTTCAGGCTGAGCACCGTGCACCGGTAAGGTTTAATGAGCCGTCCCGGTAAGGCTCACTCAATTTGTACAGATCACATCGCCCACTCGCCGGCCACGGACGAAAACACCGAGATGTCGATGCCGGCCCAGATGAACACGGCGGAGCTCGTCGTGGGGCAACTTCCATGGTTAGTCAACGACTTCTAGAATTTGCCCTCCTGTTTCCTGCCTTCACCGCCAAGCCGTCCGCCCGCCGGCAACGATTTATTGGCAAGCGTCTGGAGCGAGCAAGCATCTATCGTTTCATGGTTCCTGCGCGAGGAGGAGAAGCCGGATCAGTCTTCACCTCAGTCTCCAATTCTGAGGATACCATGAGAATATGCTTGACGATACCTCAGTCTCCAATTCTGAGCAAGCATCTATCGTTTCATGGTTCCTGCGTTTCATGGTTCATCTCAGTCCGAGGAGAGATTTATAGGGAGTTTTTGGGATCTTGTTCGACGAGAATAGGTGCAGAGTTCTCCTTCCCGGGGCTCTGAGCTCTGGGCATTGTTTCTCCAATTTGTGGTCTATCAATGCTAAGATTCTTTGTATTTCAAAGAACTAAACTTGTCAAGCATATATTGTAGTTTCAGTACATGTCAAGCATACATTTCAAACAACTGAACTTGTCAAGAACATGATGCAGGAGCTGGTTTGATGTTGTGCTGTTAGTTCCCTTAGAATTCGATTGTTCAGTTTATCAATATTGCGATGTCAGTTTCATGACCTAGATTGGACTGTGTGCCGTTCTCAGTCCCGCAGCTATATGGTATGCAGGGGCAGCCGAAACAATCGAATACACATCCGTGGAAGCATGTGCCCGGCTCTCATCAGGTTGTTGAACTGTTGAACACAGCATACTGTGAGAGCATGCAGGTAGCCGAGTATTGGATGCAGACATTTAGGGGTGACCGTGCGTAATAACCATGGGGGTTAAGCGAGCCCTCAGACAGTCTAAATGCAGAATCGGTGTGTAATCAAATATGACCGTGCATAATAACCACGTGGGTACGTGTTGGGGCATGGTTTATTTCATTGTTACCGTTGCAAACTGACCGTGTGGTATTTACAGCCACTGTTGGCTGACCTGCTCTCACAGCCCACTGTCCGGACGTGACTAATGTTGTGGCAGGGAATACACCAAGAATACCCAAAAGTTAATGTGATTCAGGAATACTTCAATACAACTACGGTATGCATCCGGTCCTGATCTCCAAATGCGGGACGGCAATGATGTAGGGAGCGACCGGGACCAGGTTCTCCTTCGCATTTCTCCAGTTTTCAATGATTACTTCATAAATCAAGAGGGAAACAAGCTACCACGCTTAGGTCTTTTAGCGTTACAATCTAATTTAGATGGAATTAATCTCTTAACCACAAGACCATCGTTTAATTAGGGCCATGAAGGGGGAGCATTGCCCCCCCACTCCACCAACACCACCAACACAATAACTAAGTTTAGACACACACACACACTCTCTCTCTCTCTCGACATTGAGGAATGTATAAGAATTTCTTTACACGGCATCCTCACAATCACAATATCAGATTTATAAGCACACCAAGATGACCGTTGCCATGAGTGTAACATTACCTGACGCAATCCACATTCCAATTAGCGGCTGATTTGAAGCAGCAAAAGAAACTTGCGCGGAACGAAAGAATAATTGATGTGCGCCAACCAAGGAGGACGCTTTGGTCGCGTTCTTGCTAGGTTTGCTGCTGGATCGGAATCAATCGATCATCTCCACCTTCCTTCATCTCTCAGCCTGCTTCACAAGTAAAGCTTTCAAACTTCCAGTTGACAGGGCGAAATGAAGAACGCATAAAATGGCTAGACGCACAAAAATCGACCGTACCGACCGTTCGCAGGCCAAAGCGTACCGAGCTACCATCAAAAAGTCGAGCTACAACATCTACTAGTGCAATTTAACCAAACTAACATTTAGAGGAGTAACTTTTCATTTGGATAATTGGTTTATCATTAAGTAGCTTTGCATATTTAATCTTATTACGCTATCAAATCATAAACGGGCAATCTAAATGACACGAAATGTTCTAAAAATACACAATGTATCATATACGACTTAGTAGATTTTTTGGTCAAAGCTAGAGAAGGAATCTGCAAAATTCCACAAGCGGGAGACAATACCTAATGCTCCGTTCGGATGTTCATATTGAGAGGCTAGATATTATATTGGGCTCAATGTCCAGTACCCAGGATATTGATATTGACATTAAATGTCAATATTTTCTGTTTGGATGTGTTATATATTCGGACCTAGACAAGATATTGAGTTTGAATGTCAAATGTTGTTTGGATGTTATAAAAGCAGTTTTTCGAGACATTGATAATTGGATGCCCCTTTTTTTTCCACTACGGACCCCTCGCTCGATATCGAGAGCGAATACATTGGTTGAATATCGAGCGCATCCAAACGGCTCGATTTTGGATATTCGGGTCCGAATATCTAATATCTAGCTTCAATACAAACATCCGAACGGAGCATAATGGTATTTTTTCAAATCAGTATAGCACTCCATCGTCATTGGGAATTCCCTGTTGAAATGAAAGTCTGGTCCATTAGCTATGCAGGAAATAGGGGAGTGCGGCTGCTAGTCTGCTACGGCTCACTGACTTCTATGCGCGGATTAACTTGTTGTGCTGAATGATAGTCGAAACAAAGTAGCATTTCTTTTATTCTTTTTTATTGCGAAAAATGTAGCAATTCACCCGTGTAAGTTTTGAGAACTTACAAAATAAAAGAATGTCAATTTGTTTCCTGCTAGTACTTTGTTTCCACCGCGGATAGTTGGATTGTGTTGAGAGCGGCAATAATGGGGGGATTTATGGAGCGATCAGGATGGGTTGTGTGCAGTGTTCAGTGTTGTTGGTTCGCATCACATCTAATCAATCAAGTTTCTACTAGAATAGAACTATAGA
Source organism: Poa pratensis (assembly GCA_947311845.1). Classification (NCBI taxonomy): domain Eukaryota; kingdom Viridiplantae; phylum Streptophyta; class Magnoliopsida; order Poales; family Poaceae; genus Poa; species Poa pratensis. Next base: position 63,583,947 of record CAMZMU010000051.1, on the reverse strand, counting down.
ATCAGTCCGTCCGGTTAAGCATTGGGGAGCTGAATAGGTCAAACCCCGCAGCGGAGTGCAGATCCAGCCATGGTACATCTTGACGACCTTCCTCGATCCTCTCCAGTCGTATCATCGTCCATCCTCCACCTTGGAGGGCTACCCCCCCCCCCCACCCCCCCATTCCCTGCGGTATGAATAACTTTTGACCTAAACGGAGACTATAACCAAACACTTTGAACTCTAATGACTAGTATGTTTTGATACAGAGACCGAGGAAGAGTTCCTCCAATGCTTTCACCACTAGATGCAAAGATCCGCTAGATGCCCCACGGCCACGATGCCATCCGCAACCGCGACCGACAACCGTCGTAGAGGTGGAAGCGGTGAGGTGTTGTAGAGGAGTCGTCGTTGTTGGTGTCATGTGAGCGGCCGTTGGAGTCATGGACATCTGAGGTGACGCGGGCTAGGCGCTCCCTGAATGTGGGGTCAGAGGTGGATGGGGGTGGGTCGGCACTAACACGGGCCAGGTGCTTCGTGTATACTGGGCCTGAGGGGGACGAGGGCGGGTCGACGATGACGCATGCGTGTGCTCGCAAGGAGGCATGACGACCTTCCCCCTCCGATTTACATAAGTTTAAATTATTAATACTCATGTGTTTTATGAAATGCATGATCTTGATACAAAGTTTAGGGCAAAGCCAGCAACTTCCGGTGGGTAACGACCTTCCCCCACCCATGTGCATAAGCACAAAAACAAGGCCATACTCCATCTGTTGTATAAATATGACACCTAAAGCTTCATCAAGACATAACTTCTACGTAGATGTATCCAGTGAATATCTATTTCATATGATACAAAATAAAACTTTATCGGTACGTAATTTTGAAATTTAATGTAGTGATACAAATTTCATGTCATATGAACCAAATAGTAACAATGTAGTTCTTGATAAAAACTTCCTTGACTTAATGAAACTCAAGGCACCTTACATTATATGAAACATACATACTATTTGACAAAGCAGGGCTACCAAAAAGCGAGATCGGAAAATGCATTAAAAAAAACAAGAAATTTAGTTACACCCGAGATTGATAGTATGGTAATTTATAAAACTCCGCAATCGTTATTTGTTATAATTATAAGCACTAGGACTCTCAAGATTTTTTGTAGGTATTTATGGATACTGCTGGAAAAGATATACACAAACGGAAAATGTGAGAATGTTCTTTTAATTGGATTTATAATGAAACATATGGTAATATAAGATTAAAAAACAAGTCGTTGATCAGAGATAGTGTCTGTTTAGGCTAGCACTTATGATAGTACTATAACAGAATGAAAAATATTTTACTTATGATTTATGAGTGTGTTCAGATTAGATCCATCAATTATACCAGAAAATATTATTCAAGATAGTCTATCGAAATATACATAAGAAATAATATAACTGTTATGGCAATATGAGTTTGATAAAATAGAAAAGTTTAGTACAAATAGGTTAGAATAGTCTAGCTCACAATATTCTAAGAGAATATTGATCTAAAAATATTCTAACAAAATTAATTTAGGGGCCCAAACATCTATAAGAGTAGGACACAAAGAAGATGGAGGCTTGTTCCGGCATCGAACATAGAGAGAGAGAGAGAGGGTTTCAATGCAAATGTGTCGTGCGGCGGGTGTTCATGTCGGGCATAAAGTTTGAGACCCCAACCCGGTACCAAAACAACCCAAACTCCTATTGGCCAAACTCGAAACCTGATCACCTTCTCTCACATCTATTTTGGAAACCTGAAATAATTTCTTGTAATTCAGCCTTGTAGACATGGCACCCGGAAATTCAAATAACCCGAGAAAAGTAGAAAGCTCGAGCCCAACGACCAGTTTAAATAGGCTAGCCCAATACTCTAGCTCTCCTTTCACCAAAACCATAGTCTCTTCGTCAGCCATGAGTGTTCCTTTCTCTCCTAACACAGAGACACTCTACCCAGGCTCTAGCCTCCACGCACACTTCTACATTCCAATTTCGTACCACGGCAGTGCAAAGTTTCATGCGACAACTAACTTTTTAATTGACTGAACGATTAGATATAATGATCAAGCCATTTGTTTGCATTGTAGTTGCGTGCTAATCCACGTGTTATGTGCTCTTAAAAGTAACTGGACAAGTTAATTTCCTCGTAAGAGCGAAATCTCTGGTTAATAAACTTGGAGCTAAACAGCAAGCATGGATACTCTGTCATTACGTTACGTGGGCTTCTATCTCCATCACAAAGTAACTCAGGGCATGCATACTCTCTTCTAGTCTACAGCCATGCATTGATCCATTGTGTCTAAAACTATCTCCGTCACTAATTCACTAGCTTTTTTTTATTTTAGAAATGGGATGTCCCGGCCTCTGCATCGAGTGATGCACACAGCCATTTATTACGAATATTTAAGTATCATCCTTATTACAACTCAAATGCGACTTAAAGCGGAGACATAAATCAACCAGCGGAAAAACAACATGATATCAACTACCGAAGTCGACTAATATGCTGCCACATATGTCGGGAGAAAAACTCCTGTGCCACCAACAGGAGCCGCGCGCATCCAGTAACCATAAGCTTCTGCTGGTCCGAAGGAAGCAGTGTAGCCCATAGCTGGATCCAGTATGTAGCCATATTGATAACCTGTAAGACATGAAAATTTGTTTTCCTGTTAAACACAATATCGTTCCTACAATTCCAGATAGACCAACATATAGCAGAACGCCGATACGAATTCTAGCTTTGGTCTTTTCATCTACCCCATTCAACCAATTCCCAAACATATTAGAAACATTGGAAGGAGGAGGTATATTGTAGGTACAAAAAACAACCCGCCATATTAGCCTAGCAAAAGGACATGTGATGAACTAATTCACTAGCTATGCGACACGCTTGTGTATATCTTAGTTGAGTAGAATTATCAGCTAAGCCAAAGCTCTTTCTCCACTATAAATCGTCGTCGTGCGGCTGAATCCTGTAAACCTTTTGAATGGCCATTTTCCTTTTTCTTCTTTTGAGATCATTACGCGGATATTATGTATGCTGAAGAAAGAGCTACAAAGATAAACCTTTATGTTTTTGCTTGAGGGGTGATAAACCTTTGTGTGCTGTTTCGCATATGCTGTTCTGCTGCATGGTTGTATTAGTTGTGCAGCGCTAATGAACAAACCTATGGGCCTTGTATGTGTTGGGCCAAAATTGCAGGATGCAGGTACATTTTTTTAAAACTAGCTAGGCATGCAATCTCTCTCAAATCCTCTCTAATACAGTTTGTTAACAAGGATGCCAAAGCCAAGTGGGCACCTCAGCATTTGTTGACCCAACCATATTTACCTGGCTGGCCGATTGGAGCCAAATAGACTACGCTGGGAGCTGGAACATTTGCGTTGACGGTTTCGCAACTGTGAGACCATTGGCTTGACGTGAGTAGATGCAACATCATCGAAGCTCATTGGTTCGTGCCTCGAGATTCGGGCAAGACTAATTTCAAGCCCGGCAACTTTGTTTGATTGGGCACCCCCGAAAGAAAAACCACTATCGGTTGGATTTGGATACGACGATCAATCCATACTAATACGTCTTGTTTGTCGGTAATCTTCTTGCTTAAGCCCAAGCGCACACCTTTTATTAATTGATTGGCCTGGTGTGATCCGGGATCAAGAGACTAGCCGTGATGCTGCTGCTGCTGATGGTGATGGATACTCATGCTCCAGGAGCAGAGAGGCTAGCTTTACGTCAATTTGCATACATGATTGCGTCAATCGTTTCTATCTGATATGACAGGTGATAACACCCGAGAGGAATATGTAGTGCAAGACTTTACGGATGGTGTAATAGGATGCAAAAATTGTCGAATATGTGGTGCAGCGATTGCCTGAAACGAAATTTCAATGTACATGCACATGTCACGTTCTCACCACCGGACTAACAAAAAGCTCTTTTTTACTTGAGCCGATCGACAGGGCGCCGGGTCAGCCCTCCAATCAAGCGACGTACATTATCGTTTGACATCCGTCCAAGAAATAATGGGTACTAGTACTATAAACTAGATGAACCGTTGTGCCGCTGGCCGAATGTGGCGAAGTCCAGACAGCATTTGATCCATAAGTTCTACTCGATTGTTTTTACTGCATTGAATTATGGTAAACTTTAAACCTGCTAATTGTTTGCGGATTCAAAGTCTTCTGACTCTTTTATAGGTAAAGTCTGCCATTTTGTGCCCGCTAAGTCGACTATTTCATGCCCACTATATGTAAGGATGGATCCTTTCGCTTCACTTGAAGGCTGCTAATGTTTGTGAATTCAAAGCCCCACCTGATTTTGTTGTAGGTGAAGTCAAACCATTATGTGCCTGCTAAGTGTTGAAATTTGTGGGCTTTTGTCCATGGCCCAACTAAAATACGAAAATCTCATGGCCCATTTAAATGGCTGGTTTGGAACTAAAATTTAGTCTCACATTGCTGGTTGGGAGAAAGTTGCACCACCTTATATAGTGGAGTGTTGTGCTGCTTAGTGTGCTTGTGAAAATAGAAGGCTCTCTCCTACACACTCCTCATCCGACGCCGCCGCTCACTCGTCATGCCGCGGGTTGCGGGAATGAGCCGAGCCAATGCCTATATTTTTGCAGTCCGCCGTTAATTGTTTTACTGTTTCCGATTCTTTTGGATCGTGGAGATGTTACCGACTCGATCGTGGGCTGCGCCCACGTCCTACCTAACCCGCACTATATATGATGAGGAAAACCCTAGCTGCCACACACGCAACACATGGTCGCTCGCCGTCCTAGTTTCAGAACCTTGCGCCGCCGTCTTCCAAGTCTTCTCCATCCCGTCTTCCGGTGTGCACCGGTTGAAGGGACAGTAGGCCTCAGAAACCCCGCTTCTTGTGATCCTGTACGGGAGAGGGGCAATCAGGTTTTTTAGGAGCGCACTCGCGCGACTACTGGCTTCGAGTTCTTCCGCAACGATGACTTCTTCCTCGACATCGCCAACCTCTTCATCGACGACATGGGCGACAACGGGAACGCCAACAGCGCAGCTGTCGCACAGTATGAATTCTCCATCTTCCTGTTTGATATGTTGCTAGAGTTTCTGCTTGTAATAGTTGCTCTAGATTCGATTTCTTTATCTACTGTTATAGTAGATCACATGATTAGTTTAATTCATATTATTCTAGTCATGTTTTGTTTACTGTTTTCGTGGATTAAATCATATGCAAAATTGCTTATATTTCCAACACTAAGTCGACTAACCCATGCCCCACTATATGTGAACCATAGATACTTTGTTTTTGTTGAAATGAAAGAATTACCATGCATTTTGATGGCTAATCTCATTTCTGATCTGATGGCTTTTTTATTTTTTTATTGTTGTAGATCTACAATCACTACATCACACAAGAAACATGCGCCATATTCTTTGCGGTAAATAAACATCCATGTGTCCTAAACAAACCGAAACTATAGGATCCTATAAGTTACTTAGTGGGCACAGTCGTTAGACCTATCATATGAAAGTAGACATCATGTTTCGATGATTAAAAACCGCAATATACCTAAAATAGGTTTAAAAGGGTACATATTCACAAGAAAGTAAGCCCTTATATCAAACCTTTATGTTCTCCATTGCAAGTACCATTAGAATAAAAATATATTTGGTTTAATTGTGTCTAAAATAATAGAAAGTTTGTTATTGTGTTGTTGGTCTTTCTTAACATAAGGAGGTCCTTACAAATTTGATTACATACAATTGGTACATATGAAACCTCTCTTTCGTGTTTCCATCGACCACAATGAGGTCTCCAGTGTCATCGGCCTTCTTCGGCTATGTGCTTCCCTTTTGGATTTTTTTTCTACTCACACCTCCTCAAAAGTTTGAAAATCCAACGAATATGGCAAGATTCTTCCTTCGTTCCGCACACAAGCATGAGCATTGCACAATCAGTAGTGTTACACAGAAAATATACAAAAGGAAAACAAAATCTTCTGTCTCCAAAAGCAACACTAAAGAGTTTCAACCATTAAGTTATTTGTGTCTCGAGGGAGGGGGGCAATGGCCCTCCGCCTCTCACTGAAATGTAGGTGGGACTGCGGTCTGCCCTTGATGTTTATTGAGGGAGCGGCTTGCGGAGGCTCCTGGCACCTCACGTGTCACACGTTTCAACGACGACAATGTCAAGTTTGTCTTCACGACGGTTCCGGACGATACTGCCTCCGACCAGGCGACCACCAGTAGTGGCAGAGGCGGCAAGCTATAGTAGATGAAATCGTTGGCGTGGTGCTGCCACTATAGTCACGGACGGAGGCGGCAGCAAGGGCGAGTCGCTCGCATTAGCTCCAATAAAGACTACAAAGATCATGTCAAAAATCCAATTTAGACTACAAGGGTCGGGTGGTCCAAACCAAAGTTAGAATACAAGGGTCAGGTCGTCCAAACCAGAGTTAGAATACAAGGGTCGGGTCGAAAATCGCTCCCATTAGCTCGTCCATATTGATACATCTTCCAAATTTCCGTCGGGCAGGTATAATCTAGACAACATGCCGACCAGCGGCGAGCTTAGATGAGGGAAAAACCGGGCTGTGGCCGACCCAGCCTTGAAGATTTTAGCCGATGTTTTATTAAAATATAGCACAGTAATATTGAAAAGTCACTTTGTAGCTCAGGCCCGGTTTTTGATTTTCCTTGAATCACCATTTAAAGTTTCAAAAAATTAAAGCGAAAACCCTAGATGTTGACAATAATATGTTCAACGCTTCTGCCAAATTGCAACTCGAAATCCTAGATTTTGAAGAGACTTGATAAAAAAAATCGAGTTTGGGAGTGGAGTATGAGCTATTACCTCTGATTCAAAATGTAGTATGGTTTGGCTGGCTCCTGCCAAAATGTATTACACTTTTGAACAGAGATAGTAGTAGTAGGTAACATGATCAACAATAAAAACAGCGAGAGCGCGATGAAACAACATAACAACAACAACAACAATGTGGACGCTTCATCGAGCTTATAGCATCATGTCGTCCATGGAGGGTAGACGACTATACAAGTTGTAGAGCATGTTGTTCCTGCTCCGCAGCCTTGGGGGCCTGAGGAAGTATAGCCCCGTCACCGTGGCCACCACCCGAAACGGCGTCAAGTACAGTATGACGGCCATCACCAGCGAGAGCGCGATGAAGACGGGCGTCACCCTGGGGTCGTGCCACCTCACAAGCGACTGAGCGCGCTCCCCCTTCATGGCCAGGTCACCGACCACCGTCTGCACTTTACCAGCGATATGTCTCAGTCGATCATACCTCATCCGTACAACGTCCTCCGACCTCGACGTTGGGAATGTGTCGAACTCTTCGTCGAGCTCGTCAGGGAATGCTTGATCCGCATACCACAACAACGAACCTAGCATAGAGTCTGTGTTTGGCGGCGGCAACGTGCCCAAATCCTCTGCCTGGGATAGCACGGGGTCAATGCACGGCGGCGTCTGTGGCCGCTGCCGATAGTTCCACGCCCCGATCATGATCATGCATAGGAACACCATGGGCAGGACAAGCTCCGGGTAGCACACAACGTACAGGAACATAATGTGCACTAGCATCGTCGCCCATGGGTTCTTCCATTGGCAGACGCCGTCCAAGGCGACGGCAACGACGCCAGAGGAGAGTGAGGTGAGCCGGAGGAAGTTGGCCTTGCTCCGGCGGAGGCTGAACATGTGCGAGTCCATGTCGAGCATGTACTCCACCACCTCCGTCCGCAGCGGCGGCTCCGCCCTGCTTAAACGGGTGGCCACCGTCAGCATCGCGTGGAACCGGACGTAGTCTAGCTGCAGCTCAGAGATCGGGTTGGTGTAGCGCATCTCTGGGAACAGAGGACGGCCGTACTGCGTCAGCATGTTGGCCCACGCCGTACAGGTGAACCGGACGGCGAGGTGGAGCTCACCGGTCTTTTTCAACCCCGTTGGAGTCAGCGCCATCAGCGGGTAGTAGTGCGTGTTTACCCGGTCAGATTTCAAAGACGCGAGACGGACACGCACCTTGCCGATCCTCTGGTCCTTGGCATCGCCATGGCCGTGGTCTTGGTGGAGAGTGGTGTTGTCGAATACGGCGACCGTGATGACGGTGTTGAGGTCGAACACCTCCCAGGTGTACTGCTCGTGCCACTGCGGCGCCGCCGTGGCCATCAGCGTCCACGTGCGCACCCACTTGGCGCCGTACTTGGCCACGCAGTACGGATACTTGTTGGTACCCAGGCCCGTCGCGCCGAGGATGCCGACCTCGAGGATGCCGATGGCGCTCTTCCGCAGCTCTTTGGCCGCTGGCTGCAGGTCGCTCATGTAGTGCATCGACTCATCCAGCACGTGGTACGCCGTCTCCAGGCTCACCTTCATGTTGATCTTGCCGGCGAACTTGAAGCTGGTCACCGCGTCCTTCCCGCGTGACAGGCTGAACCACTTGGACGGCACGGATCTTTCCAGGTCGTTGCGCGGCACCAGCGACGAATTGACGGGGATGATCACGCGGGCAATGGGATCGTCCTTCTCTTCCACGGTCACCACCAGCGGGTCCTCGAACGGCTCGGTGGCCACGAACATGAACTCCTCGTTCCACGCCGGGTTCGGCGTTCCGCCTTGGGGAGTCGTCCACTGGATCTGGTTCCCCATCTGGATCTTGGCGATGGTGGCCACGAGAGGCTGGTCCTTCTCGGCGTTGATCAGGTCCTGCGCCGTTAGGACGGAGACCTTAAGGTAGATGAGCTTGGGCGAGTAGTACACCTTGGCGCGCGAGTTGATGAGCCCTTCCTGCGACAGCGAGGGTGTGTCCGAGAGCCACGCCTCCAGGAACGCTGCGTCAGCCTGCGTTCCCAGCCAGACGGCGAGCATGATCTCGCCGTTGTGACCGTTCTGGATCTTCTTGCCCTGGGCGTCGGCGAGGCGGTACCACTGTGGGGCCAGCGGGGAGTCAGGCGGGACGCAGAACGGGACGTCGGACATATCCAAGACGACGCGGCCGACGAGGTCGACGCGGAGACCGTCCTTGTCCCTGACGATGACCTCCAGCTGGCTGGACTGGAAGTGGGCGGCGGAGAAGGCGAAGGTCTGCCGCCACACCGGGTTGGCGTTCTTCTTCAGGTGTTTCGTCACAAATTTGAAGTTGCCCAGCTTTACCTCCACATACGGGTCGAGCGAGCCTGTGATGTCCATGGTCGGCAGGTCCCGCGCCTTCACCACCGTCACGTACAGGTAAGACATCGGCTCCACCATCTGGTAGGTGGACGTCATCTTCCCCGCCGATGAGCGTGGGCCCAGCTTCTGGATCGCAGGCATCACCACCGTCTGCCCTGGCGGCGGGTGCGGCGCCGCCATGGCGTGCAGCGAGGCGCGCTGAGGTGAGGTGGAGACGCTTCGCATAACGATTGTCTGACCAGCCCGCGGATATCTGTCTCTCGCAGCGAACACACTAGGATCATTGTTGTTTCCCTCCTCATTGGATTCGGTGGCCGCCATTCCTGAACAAGAGGCAGCCTCCGCCGTCTGCCCGTCGGCGGGGGTGGCAAAATGCGTTAGTCGTCTTAAATAGTCTTCAGCGCGAGTACAGTGGTAAAAAAGAATGTTTTCTTGCTTATAAAACTTCACTGCTGTAAATATAAGTTCATGCGACTGATTTTTTTTTTTTCGTTCAGCACGAGCTCGTGCTTCGTCGCTGTGCACCACTATCCCAAATCTTTCTCCTCCATCCCGGCCATGAAAGCTTTCTGCCATGATTATCTTTTAGGTGGAGATTTGTGTTAGACCTGGGAGGAGTGAAGGAAATGGGTCTGGACTAGCCAGAATGAGCACCAACAAGGCTCTGGCGAGCCGCATTCGTTGCCGGCGAGCTCGGTGACCCTCACAATGGTAGGAATTTACGATTTTCTGATGCTGCAAACGTTATTTCGAGATGTTGCAAACTCGGGTGTTCTTTTTTTATATTGATATCAATTGCCAAAACTTTTAAAATCACTAGTGATATGAAACAGAGCTAGTGTGGAAAAAATGTTTCTAGCGAGAAAAAGGGATGTACCAGTACAACTATTGTCACGAGACGAGACTCCTGGCCCTGTTTCATGAGCACCAGAGCCCATGCTCTAGACGCTCAAAATTGTTCCAGTAAAAGGATCCGGGTGGTATATGTAGCAACACAGAATTAACGAAAGAAATAGATAAACATTTAAATTTTAGACATACCGGGATACTTTCCACTATCAGAAGTTTGTCAGTTATATTTTGTGCACTTGGTCTCTTCTTTGGATTGTTGTCTGTGCATTCTAAAGCTATCTCATTGCATACTCGTATTTGTTCATATAGTGTGTCCCGTTGTGATATCTCCAACCTATCACTCCAACTTTCCAGTACCTACAAAATGGTAGCGGTGAGTAGCTATGAAATGGAATGGGTAATATTTAAATAAAGGAAACTCAATATGTATAGTAACGAACGTTTAGTGTTCAATCATTTAATATCAATGAAAGTTCTCTAAGCCTTTGTTTGTTACTAGAGTTTTTGCGGGGATTAGTGGCGATTATCCCCAAAGGGATTGGGTGAAACCCCAACCCTTCACCCAATCCCTTCAATCCCCATTTATCCTCGATCCTTTAGGTAGGGGTAGGGTTTTTGGTATTGAGAAAAATGCACTAGAGTTTGGGGATTTGTGGGGAAATGTGGGATAAACGCTGCCAAATACACTAGAAACAAACAGTGTATTTTGATATGTGAGGATTTGGGGGTTTAACCGGGATAATCCCCACCAATCTCTTAAAATACTCTGAAACAAACAAAGCCTAAAGAGTAAATTGTGTCCCAAAAGATTCAAGTCAGATATATCACCACAAAATTTCATTTTCACGTTCAAACATAACAAGTAGAAATAAGAAGGTAAACTCCTTGCAAAAAAACTATGTATTATATTTATTTGCAAGCCTCTCTACTTTATGTATTTTCATATACTCCCTCCTCCCCAAAAACGAATCCATTTAAGTTTTGTCTTAACTCAAGCTTATTGATTTTTTACTAAGTATATTTTTCTATAAATACTCTGAATACCAAAGTTGTGAATATATATGTATTTAAGGGTTCAACCATCAGGATTCATTTTATATGGTAGATGTCTATATTATTTCTATAAACTTTGTCAAACTTATAAATGTTTGACCTAAGACCACACTTATATGCGATTTTGTATAAGGAGGGTGTACCATTTTTAGCACCGCCAAATTTCTTCATGTGATTCCATTTTTTTACCTTCAAAGACCATTCAAGTTTCTTGTATTCCACAGGAGGACTAATATCATGTTTTCCCTTAGCAACTGGTAATTTACCTTCCTATTAAAGTTAATAATTTTGCAGCCAAGCTGGGATTTCCACTACTAGGTGTGCCTCCAAAACTGATATTATGCAACATCTCAAACTGTAATGTCAATGTGCTACGCACAATTATTTTAAACTTGTTCCTGTTAGACAAAAAATTGTAACTGGACTTTAATCCCTATAACAAAGTCCTGTAATGTCCTTACTTTCTCGGTAGCTTGATGCCCCTTCTGCCCTGTTAGTATTTCTATGACAATAACACCAAGACTATACAAGTCAGCACTACAAGAGATTTCGCCCCCATCAAGTAATTCTTGTGCCATATATCCGCTGTACGAAAAATAATAAAGGAATGATCTTTTAAGAGAGTGCCAAATTTAAACTACAAAACATATAAGACTGATATTTCAAATGGAGATAGAAAGCTTACACTGTTCCTAGTATAACTTTGGTAATATCTCGGCTTTGATTCTCATCGAAGCATCTCGACAGTCCAAAGTCAGTAATTTTTGGTATCATGTTATTGTCGAGCAGTATATTGGCGGGTTTCAGATCCAAGTGAACAATATGGTTCTCATGAAGGTATTGTAGACCCTCACAAATCCCTCTGATTATTTTATAGCAGATTCCCCACTCACGATGCTCATCTATAAAAAGGGAGTAGAGAAACTGGGTTTATAATTTCGGATACTTGATGTCTTGAATTATGTATAATAGAATATTATGTGACACAATAGAAATTTGCAGTATATGAAGTGAAAGACAAATAAAGGGAAATGTCAGAGGCCATCTGGTCATACCAATGATGTACTTATCAAGACTCCCGTTAGGTATGTACTCAAAGCAAAGCAATCTTTGATGGACATCTGCCATGACAAGTTTTCCTTTGTACTTTTCCATACTTCCTTGTCTATCAGCGCAATATCCAAGAAATCTTACTACATGTTTATGCTTTATCTGCATGAGGCATTCAATTTCTCGGTGAAATTTTGTTTCATCCATACAAGCGTCGGACAACCTCTTCACGGCGACCGCTCTATCACCAAGCATTCCCTGTCACTCATAGGTGTTAACGTCGTGTTGAGTATTCAAATCAATTATGATAGAAGATTAAACACTCAGGTGATGCATGTATATACCTTGTAAACCACTGCAAAACCACCATGTCCAATCTCCTCAGAAAAACCACCCGTGATGTTCTCCAAAAGTGATAATGGCAGGGCCTTGGGCTCCATGGTTTCGTCGTCTAACAGCTGCTCTAACATCTGCTCTTGGTCAGTTCGGGAAGTACTAGCTTTGCGTTCCATTTGCTCAGGTCAGGTCTGTACTGAACCTGGAAATAAGAGCAAACTCATTCTGTGTATGTATATGAGCCTACTATATAGACCCAAATCCCCAATTACTCAGGTTGATAATGAAGTAATATAGATCAATATACTACCAACGAAATCAAGATCACTGACCTATTATGCAGATAGAAAGCAAAAATTAAGATCACTGTACCACTCCCCGAGAACTGCAGATCCCCGTAAGCAGCAGGTCCACAAATTGGAACTAGCGAGAGAGGATCATTAACAAGATCAAACCAACCTGCAAGCTACTCCTGTGTATAGAGAGGAGTACAACTTAGACAAGATCTTTTCAGTGAAACGAAATTACTACCTGTGCAAGCCTTGCTGCTAACTGAAGGCGATTGATGGAGCTTCAGATTAACAATCGAAGAACAATGAGGGGATGTGGTATCAAGTCAACGGCACTTGGAGAGAAAAAGGCCGGGATGCAATGTACTTCACGCTTTGCAATAATTGAGCACAAGGAGGGACTTATTATGGCTTACTCTGAACATTTTACGATTTTTTTTTCTATGAAGAACTTTCAAGAGTTTGGGAACGCGCTTAAGAGAAGACCTGGACAAACATACCTTCTGAGCTCCAGCCAGTGGTGCTGTTGTAAATCAAAGTTTCGCTTTCTTTCTTGCCGCAAGCAGTGTGCTGTCGACGAAATATGGGGCAGCTTTTCTTTACTTTGTTGTACTCCCTCCGATCCATATTAGTGGACATAGCTTTGTCTAAATTCATATGTATCTAGTTAAATATTTAGACTAGATACATGTGTATCTAGACAAAGTTGTGCCCACTAATATGGATCGGAGGTAGTATTACAATTGGATGATGGCGACCAAGACTTTTGCACCCCTATTAGCCGAAATATTTATAGTTTCTGCGTTTGGAGGGTAGGACTAGAAAAGGAGTGACATGGGCACAGCGCGCGTAGCTGTTAGGGAGTGTGTTTTATTCGGAAAATACACGCTGCGAGGTACACCAGGTCGTGAAGTATACACACGCTAGCTTAGAAGTACTCGTGCACTTGTTTGTGTACGCTTATAGTTTGAGAAGTACACGTACTACACTAGCTAGCTTGTAAAGTGCACGTACACTAGATTGCTGAGTACACTTGACTAAAAGTGTTCTGAAATATATATCGCCTCGGAGCTTGTTTTGAAGATGTTAGCCGCAAAGACGAAAACGGTTCATAATTCGACAATTGGAATGGAAAATATTTGGCTAGGATTTTAATTGTGAGAAACAAAAGAAAAAAAAAAATCTCACTCCGCTAACCCCCATATGTGAAATTCGGGAATTCCCTAAATCTTTCTCACTCGCTACCCCTAATTGTCGGGATCGGGCCCATATTTGTGCAGACTGTGTGGCCCGCACAGGGTCCATACATTTGGGGGCGCAAAAAAAATCTGCCGTCGCGTCCCATGCATGCATGTGAATCACCATCACCGTGTGATTCGACTCTTCCATTGGATAATGTGCAAAAATCGAAAAAACCACATTAGACTGCTCACAATGGGGAGTAATTTAGACTAGTAACATGCATATGTTACTACTCTAAGTTAATACCACCATAGTGAAGAGTAACATGTGTGTAGTGTCATATTTAATAGGTTATACACTCATCTTGCTTTAAAATGTGTGATGTTACGGTAACATAGCTAGTTACCACAACCATCTCTCTCCTCATTAATTACCCGTCACATCCGATTTTCTACCTACGTGGCACTGATGTTACTCCTCATGTTACTCGCATTGTGACTAGTCTTATCCAATGGCCACAATCTTCCGGCTCCGCAGGCCGGAGTACATGATACGTTCTCACCACCGACATACGTGTGCGTGCACTGTACCGCCAGCCCGACGGACAAACTAGAAACTCTTTTGATGCGCGCGTGCTGCTTCTGCTGCTGCTGCGTGGTGTATTCAAGGGTGATGGGAACGCGAAAAGAATCAAGATATTTTTTGAGTTTCTAGTGCTCCTTTTTCCGTTATTCTACCCAAGTGACGTGCAAAACATTTGGAAAGAGCACAGTTGTTATAAAACCGAACTTTTATTTTCCGCGACTCAATGAGGTCAGCTACTTCCTTGAATTTATTCTTCACGAACCTTGCGCTTTTCACCTGTTTGAGGTGTTGTAAACACAATGGAAGGAACAAATAAGATAAATTTACATAATTTTTGTAGTCTTTATGGAGCATCAACTAATTCAGTTGCAGTCGTGCTTACCATTTTTTGAAGTTGCTGGAAGTGCAAGGCCACGATTACCATGAAGTGCTTCACTTTCCATATTATCAATACCTGCTAATTCATCTACACCATTTGCGATGTTTGAGAAAATATACCAAATTAAGGAAAAAATTGCATCCCAGCACTTCTATCATTTCTTATGTCACCATCATAGCTGGCGTGAGTTTCATTGCTCATGGCTGCAATAATTAAGTGTAACTTAAAACTAATATTCAAGAGAAAAATATCAGGGTACATCACAAGTTAGAATCCTGACTTTTGGAGCTATATATCCGCATGCCATAGCTTACTAAACCAGCCTTGTGTTTCATCTTGTAACTAGTAATCTTGCACGCGCAATGCGCGTCTAAGTTTTATGCCCTCCTAAAACTGGTTTGTGGTAATGTCTAATTTATGACTGTATTTTTATCCAAAGTTAAAACATCACATATCATCGCCATGATATTTCTTCTGTAAAATCGCTGCATTAGTTTTCACACTCTTCTACCCTCCAATAATATCCAAATTGATTGCCGCTATTATGGCAAATTACTGACAGTTTCCAAAATAATAACACGGGTATGCAAAACTGGAGGTTTTAATTACTCTCAAAATCAGCGCCCCTAATTAATTTTCGGAATTACTCCCTTATTAACTCTGTTGTTGATTTGGCAAGAAAATAAGTGCTCGTTGGATCTAGCGTCAGACTTTCCAAAAAATAAAGGCTGACAATGTGTTTTAGCGATGACTGGATCCGTTGGATCTAGCGTTAGACGGTCAAGATCGTTTGGATCCCCACACTCTGTGCCTTTTTATATTAGTGGTGATGCTTCATTCCCATCTTCAAAGTGAGGTAACTAATTTATATCACCCTGTACGAAGTATTAAGTACTCATTTGTAGGGTGAACAGTACAGCTTGAATAATACTAGTAATTAGTTTCGAGTAATACGAACGGTTGGGAGTTGTACAACAGATCCTAAGGGCATCCGTAATCGAAAGACAACATTTCCCTCTGGTGAAGAATGCAGATCCACCAGGGGCGCCCGTGCTCCAAAAAAAAAATAGTTTGGCTTGAAATTCGATCTGAGCCTGAGGTGTACGCCTTTATTCTGTAGACAATTAAAGAGACAGGGATTACAGGGCGTGGGAGGACGGAGCAAGGTGGCCCTGGTTCGGGTGCTGGTGCTGCTGTTGACCACGGTTCGGGTGCGCGGACATTTAAGGGCATGTGCAGTAGTTTAGACAGACTCTGTCTATAATGTTTGTCCACGTAGTCTACAGACGGTACGTGTAGACACCTCGTACAATAGAATCTATTTTTAGCTGTCTCTTGTACGTAAAAATTAAACTGCCTTTGCTTTTTTCTAGGAGATCAGATTAGATTTATTTCAACCACGAACCTATGATAACAGACACCCCAATCCATACAACGGGAAAAGGGGAGACGTTAGCGACCGACTTTCACGCTATTAGATCGTCTGTAGAATTACCGACGACCTAGTTCTCTCTCCTCTTTCTTTTTTATCCAACTCAGCACAGATCTTAGGTGGCGCACCTTACAGACGGCTGACTAGATGCCTCTGTACATGCCCTAACGTCTACTAATTACGTTGACCATGGTTCGATAACGTTGACCAAGGATGCGCCTGCTACTGTGGTGTAAAGAAAAGTCTAGTGCTGGATTCTATTGGTTCAAGCTAGGTGACTGAGCCTTCTCCACACTCATCATCATCATCATCAAGGCCACACGGTCTGTACTAATTACGCCATGTTTCTCGCTTATCTTTTTGCCTAAGTCCAAGAACACGTACACCTGTTGTTAATTTGTTGGTCTGGTGTGCTCCGGGGATCAAGTTTGCAAGGAACGGTCGATCGACCACATGGACCGGTGAAAGCATGTGCATGGACTGGTTTATATGTTTGATTTCTTGATGATTCTACCACGCAAGAGACTAACCGCGATGCTGCTGCTGATGGTGAATATTCTGGCTCAGGACTAGAGAAGCTAGGTTCAAGTCAAAAAATATTTAACAAAAAGCTTTACGTCAATTGCATGAGTGAGTGCGTCAATCTTTTCCATGTGACCAATGATATCACCCGGAAAAATTATGGGGCGTGTTTGGTTTTCTACATTAGTTTTGGATAAGCAATTTTCTCCAACTGGTTTTGTCGCGTCTATGCCGTCCTCAACTAACTGGTGGTCGGCGCGAACTCCCGTGGTGGCGGGCCTGGAGTTGGTCAGGTTAGTTGAGGACGGCATCGAGCGGGCTGGCAGTCAGAGCTTGGGAGTGATTCGGTCCCCGAATGCGGCAGGCCGGATTGCTGGTGGAAGGAGGTGGACTGGAGCAACGAGGGCGGAGTGCTCGTGCTCGTGGCAGAGTCCGCAATGTGGCGGATGGCGGCGGCGTGCGGCAGTAGGAGTTCTCAATGTGGCTGATGGCGGAGGTTCGGCGATGCTAGCTCCCTCTCTATATAAATTTAGCTTCCCCTTTCACCATTTTATAATTAGCAGTTTAACTCTATAGTTCATTTCATTTCCATTGTTTTGTTTTGCTTGGATGCCACACGATGTATAATTATTTTGTTTACATGAATCAAGTTTGTGATTGATCGTCGTGTTCCTCCAAGTGGCCTTCTTTATGCGTGATTTTCTCAGCGTACTTGATTTAACCATCTAATCTTTTCTTGTTTAAATATATACTTTGTACCTCCATAATCCATATGGAATTACCAAAATATTCTACGTAAAGCTTGCTAAGCAGGCTGAGCTAATTATCACATTTCATAATCCCATTTCTTGATTTAGCTCATGCCGGCCTTATTCACTCTCAAATTATAACTCGAGGTAAGTTCGTTGACATAAATCACAATTATAAACCTCCAGTGCCTTGTTGGTCACCGATTGAAATTAGGCACATTTTTCCAGTGATTACTTTATAAATCAAGAGGGAAGCAAAAGCTGTCACGCTTACATTCGCTGGTCTTTTAACATGGAAATCTAATATAGATGTCATTAATCTCTTAACCACATGACCATCGGTTAATTAGCGAACTGGAGGGGGAGCATTGCCCCCCATCCCACCACCACCACAAACACAATAACTATATTAGGTTCCCTAATTTCATGTGTAACGATGTGGACCTCCCTAAGTTCTTAACAACCACAACAACCCAAGTTCTTAACAGACACAAGCCACAGAACTACCAAACCCGCTGCGGCTACAGACCCCGCCGCCACAACGGTGGCCGCCACGACGGCAGCCGACACCACCACCGACCACCAGTTGGTGGTCAGCGCGAAGAAGTCCAATGGTGGTGGTGGGGAGGCGCTGAAGAAGTCGTCGTTGGTGGCGGGGATTATGGAGTCGAGCAATTGTGGGGTCGGTGTCGATTCATTGAAGATGGAATAAGAACTTGTGCTAGCGGTGTGGAGTCGAGGTGGTAGTCGTGGCAGCTTAGCTGGTGTTGGAATTGTGTGGGGTGGCGATTGTCGGAGCTTGGCCGATGATGGAATCATACTGGTGACGGTCAGGGGAGCTTGGTGGTGGGTGATGGAATCATGCGGGGTGGTGGTCGGGGGAGCTTGGTGGTGGGTGATGGAATCATGCGGGGTGGTGGTCGGGGGAGCTTGGCTGGTTGTCGTGCTTGGTTATAGTCGATATCCCTTATTAGGGAAATAATGACACTCTTTTTGTGGCAAACACACAAGGGCCAATACTTTTGCTGAAATTTCTCTCCCCAAATGACTATATGTTTGAATTTGAAACTTTGTAGAGTGGACAAGAAGAGTTTGGAACAAAGAGTGGTGGTGATATTGAAATCCCCGCAATTAAATGGGAAAAAGATAGAGATCCACTTTGGTCATGCTTGAAAACCAAACTTTGCCAATTCATGAGTAAGCTCATTGGCCGCCTACGCACGGCCGGTAGGAAAACACAACTCAGGATGTGAACACAACTCAGGATGAATAGACTTTATCTGGTGGGCCAATCTTGAAAATTTGTACTCACTCTGTTTTAAAATAGATGATTTTAATTTATCCAAATGTGGATGTATCTATACATGCACGACCAGAGACATAATTAGTATAGCACATATCTAGTCATTTAGGCTTATCTGCATTTTCTGTTTGTGACAAGGATCTGGGCTGCACGAAAATGACACGTTCTCTGTTCCAGTGCACACGTGTTGGTTCCTCTTAAGTGGTCGCACATTCTATTTTTTTCTCTCCAACAAATCGGTTTGCGTTATGCGTCACAGCGACAGCGTGAGTTGATCACGTATTTTCACGTTTCTCTTATTGCCTTCACCACCTCATCGACAGGCAAACCCCGGTGGTTCTCTTTCGCAAAAGCTGCATAAAAATGTCCGTTTGCTTGACAAGAATCTGTGGCGTGGAGAGCATCACCTGCCACAGATCTCGTCTTTCGCACGTGTGCAGAGGATCTCTTTCTTTGGACTCACAGAATCAAGCTCACAAATCGACGACCATTCTTAATTCGTCTGTCATGTTCGCCCACGGCCCACTTAGCTTCAAATTTATAGTTAGCCTCTTCCTGTAAGTCCGGCCTTCGGCTATGTAATTTTGTTCTGTTGTCTTCGCTTTCCCCTGGTTTCATTAAGGGTACACGCACAGGCAAGTCTTGCACCCACACCGTAGATTTCTCAAATAATAAATCACGCCATTCCTCATTTTTCGAGAAAGGGTACTTTAGTGTTCAAATGTTTAAACAATTGCACCTGCCTCTGCATAACGAGGATGCGCACAGTCATAAGAAGTACGACTCCGCAACAAATTAGAAGACGAAGTATCATGAAGAAATTATAGATAGCATGAAACTATTGAGGAGCAATCCATATATCAGGAGGCCACCCATGCTGGGTAAAATTATCTATCACCGCGCCTTCCAACCGTGTAGACGTCTCCATAAATAGGTTTCGATAATTCACAAGTTTTAGCGGTGACCATGAACGGAGCAAACTTGTACCCCGGTAGATGATTTGCATAAAAGTAACATTTTTATCGTTAAATTTGTCATTTATATATAGCCCAAGCTATCAAAAAACTGACAAGCTTTCTTTTTATTGGGTAAATAGAGTTGTTTTTACAAGATAGGTTTCTGTCAAGGTGTCGACTCTGGGTCTCATCCTAATAAGAATTATATACTTATTATCGATACCATGTAACCAATTGCCAAATATTTTGGCAACGCTAGTTGGTGGATACAAGTTCGAAATTATCTAGATGAGTGATCACAGAATGAGCAAATCGGCAATGGAATAGTAAGTGTTTGATTGTCTTACAATAATGACAAAACACGACTTTGTACTTCCATGCCCATTGCGTTTTAAAATGTTGTCTTTGGTAAAGATTACTCCTTTTCGAATATACCATGCATAAAAAGTTGTTTTTAGCGGTATCTTCATCTTTGAATTTTTTATAGAGCGGGAGGAGGAGAGACACGGATGCCATGGTGGACGAATGGGTTTTGTTGGGAGCGACAAGGATGGGGGATTTATGGAGCGATGAGGATGGGTTCTATGCAGTATTTGGTGTTGTTGGGTCGCATCAGATCCATCCCTGCAGCAGAGTGCACATCCAGCTGTGGTACATCTTGACGACCTTCCTCGACGCCTCCTCGACCATCTCCATGTTGCCGCTGTGCATCCTCCGTCCCATCTGGCCAACCTCCGTCGTTTTTTCGTGAAACGACTTTGTAAAGGAATAGGATGTCAAGATCTATGCGTGAACAATTTTTGCAATTTTTTTGACATTAGAAAATATGTAGGTGACGTACTTTCCTTACCCTACATTTGCCATGCGCGTAAATATATCGAGTTGAGATCCAAATCTGTATGAGGGCTATTCAAATAAAGGTTAACTTCTGTCAGAGCGGAGCCACATCGCCAGAAGCTTGGGGGCGAGCAGAGGGGGGGGGGGGGGGGGGGCACCCCGCGAGCCGCTCCATGAATGTGGGGTCAGAGGTGGACATGTGTGGGCCGGCGTTGACACGGGCGAGGCGCTCCATGAATGTTGGGCCTGAGGTGGACGAGGGCGGATCAGCGGTGACGCGAGCGAGGCGCTCCGTAAGTCCGTGGTCGGAGGTGTACGTCTGTGGGTTGACGGTGACGCGGGCGAGGCGCTCCTTGACTGCGGGGCCAGCGGTGGACGTGATATTTTTTAGAAACATAAACCCGGTGGTGATATCGTCTGCAAAGGCACCGGCGTGGGGGAGTAGGACTATGGTGAGGAGGAGCGGGAGGAGAGAGGAGGAAGCCAAGGCGGGCGAATAGTTTGTGTTGGCGGCAGCAATGATGGGCGGGGATTTATGGAGCGCATGTTGTGTGCACTGTCGGGTGCTATTGGGCAGGATTGAATTTATGTATTACCAGAGATATGTAGTTGTCCATGTCTGAATGAAGGCGCACTTACTTAGGCGTTAATTAAGTTCGTTAACAATATTGAGAGTTAATTGCACAAGAATGCCACTTTTGATGTCAAATTTATCGTGGATTGCAACTTTTCAGTTTTGGACAGAAAACCACCACAAGTTTTATTTTAGAAAAACGCTAAACGCGAATTGAGACCAAATATCATACGGTGACCCACCCAGAACGTTGACATGGCACGAGGAGAATTTCTTCCTTTAACATTCGGTGGATTGGTTTGTATGTTTGATATATTGATTCTACTACGCAGGAGGCTAACCGTGATGCTGCTGCTGCTGCTGATGATGAATATTCGGGCTCTGCACTAGAGAGGCTAGCTTCACGACATTTTTTTTTAATATTTTACGTCAATTTGTATGCATGATTGCGTCAATCGTTTCCATCTGACCAATGATATTACACGGAACTCCGAAAGGAATGTGTAGTGCAAGGCTTGATGGATGTCGAAAATGTAGATTCTAATAGTTGGCGTGGTCAACGCACGTTGCTGCAGTTGACCGGCGGGTAACATACAAGCGTGTCAGGTGTGAGCATAAATCGTCAAATGTTGACCGACATGGCAGATGCGGCACAGATCGCCTACCGCATGTACTTCGGCACGCGCAGTGGCAGAGCTAGAACATCTGGAACCAGGGTGCACACATGGTGCCACAACACATTTAAAACATTTATTGGGGGTGCATATGTGGTTCCCTTTTGGATTTCTTCTACTCACGCGTGCGCAAAAATTCATAAAATCCAACAAAACTGGCAAGATTCTACTTTCACTCCGCACACAAGCATGAGCATTGCACAATCAATAGTGTTACATAGAAAATCTACAATAGGAAAACAAAATCTTCTGTCTCCAAAAGCAACACCAAAGAGTTTAAGCCATTACGTTATTTGTGTCTGGAGGGAGGGGGCAACGGCCCTCCGCCTCTCACTGAAATGTACGTGGGCTTGCGGTCTGCCCTTGATGTTTACTAGGGAGCGGCTTGTGGAGGCTGTTGGCACCTCACGTCTCACACGCTTCGACAACGACAATGTCAAATTTGTCTTCACGACGGTTCCAGACGATACAGCCACAAAGGCAGCGATGAGGGTGAGTCCACCGACAACCAGGAGGAGGCGACAAGCTGTTGTAGATGAAATCATTCCGTGAATGCGGTGGGGCCAGAGAGCTCGTGGAGGAAGAGTAGGGAGGGCGGCGGGATGGGTAGGCGGTGACGAGGGTGAGTCACTCCGTGAATGCAGCGGGGCAGGGCCAGAGGGCTCGTGAAGAGAGGGCGATGACGATGGGTGATATCGTCCGCAATGGGGCTCGTCCACATTTAGACTACAATTAAAGATCGTGTCGAAAATCAGATTTGGACTCAAGGGTCGCATCGTCCAAACCAGAGTTAGAATACAAGGGTCGGGTTGAAAATCGCTCCCAGCAGCTCATCTAAATTGATACAGTACATCCCAAACTTTCCTCGGGCCGGTGAAATCTGGACAACATGCCGACCAGCGGCGAGCATAGATGAGGGAAAAACCGGGCTGTGGCCCACCCAGCCTTGAAGATTTTAGCCGATGTTTTATTAAAATATAGAACAGTAATATTGAAAAGTCACTTTGTAGCCCAGGCCCGGTATTTGATATTTCCTTGAATCAGCATTTTAAGGTTTCAAAAATTCCTGGTAAAACCCTAGATGCTGACAATAATATGTTCAACGCTTCTGCCAAATTGCAACTTGAAATAGTACGTATTCCATCCTACACCAAAATGACAAATGCTGACAATTTTGAGACATTTTGAATATGTCATGGTTCACCTCCCCAGATCTGAAATTGTCATTTTTATACAGCATAAAATACAAAATATTTAGCATACTGGCAGAAGTCATCATTATCTATGTTTAGAATTATTTTTCATAAAATTTTCAAACTTAAAACCGTAGATTTTGAGTATTCCGGGCTACATCTAGTCCGGTCTACAAAAGACCGCACTCGCGGTAACAGCCCATTTAACTTTCCTTCGGCCTGCTGTCCCGTCCAGCTTTGTTTGGCAAGGTCCGCGCTCATTTCCACCGTTTGTATTTGTGATTCTTGCACTCTTTTCCTACAGTCTGCAAGACTCCAGTTGTCATGGATCTTCTCTCTAGTGAGCAGAACCAGTACTGATCGGATCTCTAAACCAAACATGCAACATGCATTCGCGAGGATCGATCGGTCACACAATCGTCGACTGTTTGCAGCGTGCAACAGTCTGTAGCTATATGCCTGTACGTACGCGATTTGGTTGGTACTTCAACGAGAATTCGACATGAACCGA
This sequence comes from Poa pratensis, assembly GCA_947311845.1. Classification (NCBI taxonomy): domain Eukaryota; kingdom Viridiplantae; phylum Streptophyta; class Magnoliopsida; order Poales; family Poaceae; genus Poa; species Poa pratensis. The sequence continues at coordinate 63,560,289 of CAMZMU010000051.1, read as the reverse complement.
GCACATGAACTCAGAAGCATCAAAAATACATCAGGAACTTGTCTATCAACCTCACTTTTGTATTGTACATCAGGAATACCCTACTTATGGTACTGGAGTGCGATTTAGATCCCCGTCTACGGTCATTGGTTGCTGATAATGAGTCGTTTTTGTGGACGTGCCTAGATGACAACATGTTGACCGATCCAATTAAGTGCTGTTTTTTTTTTACGGTCATTAGAATAAAAACACATTTGGTTTAATTGTGCCACAAATAACAGAAAGTTTGTTATCGTGTTGTTGGTCTTTCTTAATACAAGGACGTCATTACAAATTCGATTATATACAATTGATATGTATGAATCCTCTCTTTCGCGTTTCCATCGACCGCATGAGGGCTCCAATGTTATCAACCTTCTTCAACTATATTGCTTCCCTTTTAAATTTCTTCTACTTACCTGTCTCCAAAAATTCATGGAATTCGACGAAAACGGCAAGATTCTACCTTTACTCCACACACAAGCCTGAGCATTGCACAATAAGAAGTGTTACAAAGAAAATCTACAAAAGGAAAACAAAATCTTCCGTCTCCAAAAGCAAAACTAAAGAGCTTAAACCATTTATTTTATTTGGGTCCGTAGGGAGGGGGCAATGACCCTCCCCCTCTCACTGAAATGCACATGGGTCTGCGCCTGATGTTTACTGGGGGAGCGTCTTGCGGAGGCTGCTAGCAGCTCACGTGTCACAGGGTTCGCCGACGACTCTATTAAATTTGTCTTCACATAAATTTAGGCAGCCACGACGACCGACGCCATCTCCGCTGGTAGAAAAGGTTTGCTGCTGTAGGTGAAGTCGTTGGCGTGGCGCCGCCACTAGAGTCGCGATGGAGGCAATGGGGCTCGTCTAAATTAAGACTAACAGAGGTCGTGTCAAATCAAGGGCCGGGTCGAAAATCGCTTTCCAGTAGCTCATCTAGACTAAAACACCTTCCAAATTTAATTTGTCAAAAAAAAACACAACTTCCAAATTTCCCTCGGGCCAGTGAAATCTGGATAACATCTCGGCCACGGGCGGAGCTTAGATGACGGAAAACCCGGGCTTCGGCCCGCCCAGCCTTGAAAATTTAAGCCTATGTTTTTTTTGTAAAATACAGCCCAGTAACAACTCATTTAACTCTGCTTCGGCCGGCTGGCCCGTCCAGCTTTGTTTGGCAAGGTCCGCCGCTGAATTCTCGACAGATAGTTTTGCCTCACTCGTCTCCCATGTGGAACATGCATTGAGTTGTGATGGCAACCGACAACCGCAAAAGAAAATAGAAGGCTGTCGTCGGGTCGTGTCCTGGTCGAGTCCAATGCATGCTCCCTCTGTTTGTAAATATAAGATGGCTTCACATATTGTTCATATCCATACTAAAATGAATCAACATACAAAATAAAACATGTACAGATACATTTATATACACTAGTAATTGGGCACGTGCAATGCACGTTTAAGTAAATAAAAAGCAATAAAAATTTCCAACATAATGCCAAATTGTGCTTGGGAGCACTTGCTCTTGTTTCACAAAACCATTGCTTTATCCCCAAAAATTCCGTAATATTCTCCATATTCAGATTTTGAATCTTGTGGGCTATAGGAAAAAACATGTTTTTTTAGAAACAATAAATATGCCCGTCTAGGTCCACATTCGTGTTTTCCTTATTGAGGCTAAAATATCATTTATTCATTTTTTTTTGTTTTTGCACGAAAACTTGATGGTATATATCAATCATTTATTCTTTTTTATTTTTTTTATTTTCTAAACTTGTATGTGGGATTTAGCACAGAAAGATACTACAGCTAGGAAAAAAGACATCACAAGTCTAAGCAGGTTTCAATCAAGAAATAATTTGCACAGAAAGTTGGTAGATTTCCGAAATCCTTACAACCAATGCAATGATACGTTTAAGCGACTAAAATAAGCAGAACATAACTCTTCTGAGATGACGCAAGCTTCTATATATCATTGACATGAACTCACGAAGAACCGCCACATGGGGTTAATTACATCAGAAGAGTACAAAACTCACATCTCTCGAGGAGACAATATCTCGCTAGGTGAATGGCTGGAGACAATTGCACCAGGCTTATTGCATATACGGTTATAACTTGGCAAATCAGGATTCGAAACAGTCAGTTCTCCTGCACATGCAATTTTCTGAAGATCTATTTAACGAATGATCTTAAATGATTTGTGCACTTTTTTTTAGGCATAAGCAGGTAGAGTAACTGGATTCAACTACATGGAGAAATGTTCAATAGCAAACACACCTTGCCAGTCAATACCGGCATAAATCAAAGTTTCTTTCATAACTCAAACACACCTTGAACGACTGACGGCAAGTTTTTTTCATCCAGTCAATCACCTAATAAGGCGTAGTACACAAAAACATTAAGCCTTGGATTATGAAGACAGCCAAGGTGATCATCTACCTGGGTATAAATCGAAATGAACAAACCGACTATTTACAAAAATAAAATCGGAAAAAGCTGGAAAGATACTACAGTAGGAAACCTCACTATGAAGACATCACAAGTCTAATCTGAAACTGAGCTTGCACCGTTTACAGATTCCAATAGCTCATAGCCCCTTTTCCATTTAAAATGAAACCAAAGCACCAATTCACAATATTACAAGGTTCATATCAGGAGCCCCACGGAACCACTCTTCACAAGGCAGGCGCACACATTAAACAGGCTGCTAAACGAACCATTTAAATAAAATAATACATCAGTGCACTGTAGTCCATCTATTCGTAAAGAAAAGATGTTTTGGACATGACCATGGCCTCGTAAATATAATCTTGTAAGTCAATTTCTGTATGTACTGAAATATTCTTTCATGAACAATCTGATCTATTTAAATTCTCATTTTATGGTCAAATCAATCTGGATACTCATTTGCATGATATGAACCAAATTTAAACTTCACGCTATGTAATATGCCATCTACTTAGAAACGGATGTAGTAGTTCATAACCAGGATATGTGCAATACCTGATAACATTAAGCTCCTGCATTGCTGCCTGCGTCGACATGCGCACGGCATGGACATTGGTGCACCAATATGGCGGCCAAGAAGGTCCATCTCTAAAAATGCTCTCTCTTAAGAATCACATACATCACCAAAAATATGTGGCATGTCAACCGGATTGCATTTAGTTCCAGCTGCTAGGGCTGAACCTATAAATGGCACCGAATAAAAAGTTAATAAGTTAATAAAATGGTTTAAATTAGTGGACTAAATTTATATTCTATAATTAAATGGAAGGCTAGTAGACTAATTTAGAATATCCAATCATTATGAATTGCATATTCACAACAGTATAAGAGGTTCCAAATATTAAACATATCAGGCAATCTCCTTAAATGTTAGATCAATAAGTTCACTGCAAAACAAATACTCATATGAAGAGACATGCAGCTAGCTACACGGTTAGAAATACTAACCATGATTTTGATTTATTCCCAAATGGCACAGCTGCAGATTTATTTTTCTTATGATGACATCAACACCATAAGAAATCCCAAGTCACATCTGGTTCCTATGCATAAGAGTTTAACATAAAAAGTGACCAAACGACACATTCAAGCCTGCGCACAACTCTAACGTATCCACAAGAAATGACTTCCAATAGCATTTACTTCTGCGATTTCCCACTCACAACGTTTTGTATGATCCGTAGATAATTTTGGCACAGGAGAAAAACATCCAGCAGGTCATGGAGCTTATCCAAAGCCTCCAGGTGCATCTATCTGGGGTTGCAAGCAGCACCAACTTCATACAGATTTGCACAACTTTCAGATGAAGAAAAATTAACATGATTAATCAAGGATCAAGCCACTCACCTTGCAGCTAGAATCCATCAGCACCATCTCTCTAGGTTCCTGCACATGAAAAATTAATCACTGCCCCGCCCCAAGTCAGAACTTCTGCAAACCTTATACATGAAGCCCTTACTTAAAATTCAGAGTATACACATAATATCCAATTTATTGACCTAACTATTTGCCTTCGTTGACAGAGCATGAACATAATCCATACCACTACATTCTAATTACTAAACAGCTACCCTATTCGGGGTATGTATGCATATATCCTCATATTTTCTAGCTTGGCAACACATTCACAGCTTATTGAGCTAAAAAAACACCGCCCCTCATACTCGATTACACCCGCTATATCATAAAACATTATTGGAGGATGGCACACTCCTTATTGCTATTTGTAAATGAACATTTCCATGGATCTATGTGCGATTGGTGTTGAGATGGGATATGTACACTGCCTAATTAAAATGTGACATGAACCTACATATATTTGCCGGCGTGCAGGGCGCGACCGTCCCAGTGCAGGATATGGCGACGGGAAGGCTGCGGCTGGTAGAGACCCTTGTCGTTGAGGCAAGCAGGCCGGTTCCTCCTCGATCTCCAGCGACCTCGCCTGCCGCGTACAGGCCACGGGGTAGGGCGGTGGTGCGGTAACGGCGATGGCGCGTGGGTGGATGTGCGGCAGCTGAGGCCGTCGGAGTGGGGAAAAAACAGTTTCCACGTGCATTCCCTCCTCTACCTCTCCAGCCAGGCGCCTTCCACCTCCTCCGATTGATTCAACCCACTGTTTGTTTCTTGCTCGGATTGGAGGGTGTGCGGCGGAGCGGGGAATGGAAGAAAAAGAAGCTGGCGGGCGGTCTCGTTGAGGAGGCGTCGCGAGGCAGGACGGCGGCGGTCTCCTGGAGGAGGCGTCGCGAGGCTGAACCGCTCTGCCCCGGCGGGTGGGTGCTCTATTTCGTCGGGAGGGGAATAGTGGGGGAGAACGGTTTATTTTTTCGGGGCGTTGTGCATTTTTTCTTCTTCTAAAATCCTGTGCACATCATACATCATTGAACAGATCCTGGACGTTGATTTGGGTGTGATGGACGGTTCAGATCCTCCGGATCTGACAGACTCTGTCTTTTAATATTAGTGGAGATGTTAATGTCTACAAATGCTAAAACATCTTATATTTAAATATGAAAATAGTAATTGCTAATCATCGTCGCGCTAATTTCAACCGCGTGTATTGTGATTCTTGCTTTTCCTACAGTGTCCAAGTCTCCACTTGCCACGGATATTCTCTCTAGTGAGCAGAAATAGTACTAATCGGATCTCTAAAACCAAACATGCAACAATCAGACGAATTTACGACGGTGTTTGCAGCGTGCAACAATCTGTGCCTATATGGCTATATGCATGTACGTGATTTGGTTGGTGCTACGTTTAGTAACTGAGCATTGGACATGAACCGAGCACTGTGGACGATCGACGTGAACTCAAATGCATCGTTCATACTTGAACTTGTCCATGAATCTCAATCTAGTATTATACATCAGGAATACCATACTTACGGTACTGTAGTACGATTCAGAGGCCCATATATGGTCATTGGTTGATGACAGCGAGTTGTATTTTTCGACGTGGCAAGACATTGACCGGTCCAAGTGCTTTTTTTTGTGTTGGGTATTCAACCCAATTCTTTCGGCAATTTCCTTTTCTGATGTTTTCACATTTGCTGTTCTGTGATGCATGGTTGTATTTTTTGAAAAACAAAACAGCATGGTTGTATGTATGTACTGTACCAGAGGTGCAGGCAACAAGCCACCTATCTAGGCGGGCCTGTTACACGATGGGCCAAGATTGCAATATGATTTTCTACTCTATTCATATGCCTTGGGTGCTAAATCCCATAGGTCTCGTTTTTTTTTTCTCCTCTATTCTACGGAGTACCAGGTAACGAAAGACAACTTGGGCACTTCATCAGTTCTTGTCTACATATAACCCAACAACGTTACCTGGCTGCTAGTCGACTGAGGCCTCGATTGGAATGTCGTTTTTTCAGCCAAAACGATCGTCAGGATATATGGAGCTGTGCTGGTCCCGCTAGAAATACTGTGCCAGGCGGGTGGAAATTTACTGATCCGGAAACTGTCACGCCAATCCAATCGGGGCCGAAGCATAAAACAACCGAGTAGTCCGTTGGGACCTGCAACATTTGCGTCGTCGAGTTTGCAACTTCGTCGATTGGCTCGATGTAAGTACCGGCAACTGGGGCGTATCATAAGTCGATCTAGTTGCTGGATTCTATTGGTTCACGCAAACTGTTCCCTATATGTTTGTGTAGTGTAGTTGAGTGTACACTGTACAACAGGGGAGAGAGGGGGTGCCTAATCATCATCAACCCACTTGCTTCGCGCCAATTCGTGCCTCGAGATTGCAGCAAGATTAGTGTCAAGCCTGGCAACCAACTTTTGGTTGATTGATTGGATGTGATGGTCAAGACATTTGTCTTGATATGGAGTACATTAAGTTTGTTTCACGCTAATCTACGTGATCTGATCTGTATACCAGTCGTTAATCAGCCTAGATGATTTGAGATCTAAGTTTACTACTAACAGTGGAGCACATGGACCAGTCAAACAGCATGTAGCATTGACTCCTTTGATTCCTTGGGTGATTCGGATCGATTCTTTCCGCGTACTAGGCAAGAGACTGACCGTGATTAAGTATGATGATGCTGCAAGAATATTCTGGTTCTCGGGCACAGACGCTAGCTTTAATCGTCAATCTACACGATCGCTTCAATCGTTTTGAACCGGTGATGGTGCAGGAAGAAATATACTGTGTTGCGTACAAGATCTGATGGTGCAGGAATATACTGTCACGATATTTATGCCAAGTTAATTTGTCATTTTTTGCATAAGGAGTATTAGGATGACTACAACGGGGCGACCCAAACGGACGCACGTTTTGTCCGCGTTTGGTCCGTTTGGGTCGGCAAACGGACGCGCGCCCGGCCCACGTCCGCCCCTTTCTGGCCACTGCGCCCAACGGGGCCGACGCATTGAGTCCGCTCGGCCTTTTTTTCAAACTTTTTTCTTAATAATAAGGATTCTTACATATTGGAAATTGAAAATACATAATAAACCTTAAAACTACACTAATTGAGCCACACGCGGATTTGGAGAAGCCGGACCGTCGGCCAGATTGTCACCCTCCCCGGCATTAAACCTTAAAACTACACTAAAAACTGAAGAAAAAAATTAACAACCGACCACCGGCCGGCAAGGGGGAAGATCAAAGAGGGCTCCGGCCTTGAGGAACGTCCAGCCGCAAGCCTGTTTGGCCACGGACTTGCTGGCTCTTCCTTCGTCATGGCCGTGGCCAGCGGCGGACTAGCTAGCTCCTCCTCCTCGATCGTTTTGTAGCTACGAAACACGTAGCGGCGCCGGCTTCATTGTAAAATTGGCCGCGCATAGGCGGCCTAGCCGGCGGGGATATGGCATCAGTTGGAGCCGCCTGCTCCGTCGCCGCCTCGGCCGCTTTGGCCTCGCGGTGCCGTTTGTGGCGCGTCGCACGCGCCGCGGTCTCGATGGCACGGCGAGCTTGCTCTGTCTCGGCCTCCCGTGCAGCGTCGACAACGGCGCGCGACGGAAATGAACGCGGCCGCCCTTTGCGCGTTCAGCTGCATGTGGGATGCTCGCGCCGCCTCTTCCTCCGAGCTGTGGACATAGCCGCCCACGCCGATTGGAGGCTCGGGCGTCGCGCCCGCCGCGACACCGGCGGCATACTCTTCTTCGTCGTTGTTGATGGACTCGTAGTACGCGGCCTCCACCACCCTTCTCTCGTCGTCCGACTGCGGAATCATGCCGTCCATGCCGGGCTGGTCACCATCCGGCGGGAGGAGCTGCCGCGATAGCGCCCCCGCGCGCTCATACACGCTCGCTCGACCTGGTCCACCAGATGCTGCGGCGGCGGCGGCGGATCCATTCCGGCGCGTGGATCTGTGCTTGGAGGTGGTGGCCGCCGTGTCTGGGGGAGGAGAGCTAGGGTTTGTGACATAGGGTTTGGCCGGCCGGCGCCATTTATAGAGCTCTACTGCCCACAGTTAATGGGGGTAGGTGGCCGCTCTAGCCGTTGTAGTCGATGACACACGGGGCCGGGGCGGACACGGGGAGGACGTAGGAGCGCTCCGCCAACGTCCGGGGCCGATGCAAATCTGGCCCAAATTTGGGCCATGAATGTGTCGTGGCGGACAGGACAAACGCGCGGTCCGTTTGCGTCGCCCTGTTGGACCGTGTTTTTGGCTCCATAGGACAAGAACGGACGCGCGCGGACTTGATGCGTCGCCCCGTTGGAGTCATCCTTACACTTTTTGTAGCGTTGTTAAAGTTGCGCCCCCCCCCCCCCCCCCCCCCCCCCCCCAACTTTACCGCTATTTGGACAGTGCTTAAACAAGAGAGAAGGATTGTCCCGGCTGTCCGGCATCATCATGTCGAAATGAAAACCCGCGTAATACTTGTCAATTGGAGATGCAGGAACCACCAAAATTAAGAGTTCGTACGCATGCGCATGCGCATGCAACTAAGCCATGCATGGGTCCTTAAAATCAGAGGGAAAATGTAGTTCAAGAAAAAAAAACGAGCTCTTTCCATGCTCATGGATATGGGAGATCGACAATGCATCGCACGCGTAGGTACATATCCCGCCGGCACGACGACTCCATTTTCTCTCAAAAAGGCCTCTACTGGCAAGTGCGATAACACATAGCTCTCCTGGAATTAACAAGGCTTCGACAAACCCCCATTAATATAAGGTTTATATGACACACAATAGTAGTTATCGGGTGCTTTGAAAACAAATCTGGTGATACCAATATCATGTCATAAAACAACATAATACAACAAAGTAATTCTTGATCAAAGTATCTTTTTGATGAAACTTAACACATCCTACATTATGAAACATATGGACTGGTTGAGGAATTAAAAGGCCACCAAAAAGCGGAAACCGGAAAACCTGACTATAGTGGACAATTCATATAATCTAGAGTTCTGTGTCTAGTTAAACCTTTGCTCTATAGCCAGTCTTGTACTTTAGAAAACTCTAACAACCTTTATTTATCTTATTTATACACCCTAAAACTTTCTGGATTATTAGATACTTAAGGATGCTATGCAAAAAAGACGACGCTGAAAAAGTGAATCTAGACGCTTAAACGGGTCCAAATACCCTTTCAATGATAACTAAATCCGGTTGGAGAAAAAAACGGACCCTCCACAAAGCACGCCAGATTCTTCTAGTTACACGACTCAGTGGGTTAAACAACAACAAGCGGAAACCTAGTGTTCCACCTTTAAGCCAGCTGCTGATTCCTCCTCTCCCAGCTATGATCTCGTCAACCACAATCTCGCTGCTATGCTCCTCCCCAGCACCAACCATCAGCGAGCAGGGCCGTCTCCAGAAATATGGGGCCCCGGTGCGGAATGTAAAACAAAGACCTAAATTTAAATGTAAATCCTAACCCTGACGGTCTGAGAGCACTTAGCAAACCAAATTCATTGAACATGCAAAAAAAGAACTGTTTTTTGAGACGTCGTGGAAATCAAACTAAAATAGATCGTGTTTTTCTTGAGCCACGCGTTGCTGCACAAAAAACGAGTGGAAGGTATAAGGTTGTGCTAGATCAATGAATAGACATTATCTAAAAAAGGAACAAACATGCAAAAAAAAAGCAGATACCGTTAAATGGGCCTGTCACTTAAGCCCGTAGGCAGACTCTAGGCCCATTTAGATCATCTTCTTCCCACGTACAATAGAAAGCTTGGATCGTGCGTCCATGGAGCTTCCGCTCAAAGAAAAAGGACGAGGCACGACGCTGCTCTTCTAGGCTGCTAGATCCTGGAGGCAAGTTAAGGCGTGGGGCAGAGGAACCTCACCGCCACCAGAGATCTGGGGCAGCCGCCGCTATGGTTTGTCCTGCGATTTGGGGGCCCAGAAATTTTTGGGGCCCTGTGCCGTCGCACAGCTCGCACACCCTCGTCGACGGCCCTGACAGGGAGTCACAAACTGCCATTTCAAGGTCGACAACTAATTGATCATCAGCAGACTCGATGCCCATGCATCTTGAACCTTGTTCTTCCTCTATTTCCAATATAGCAGGCAACTCTATGCCGTCCTCCAAGAATTTCATTGCATCTGTCATGAAAGGACGGTGTTCCCCATCTGGGTGAGAGCACCTGATGCCCAGGACAATCACACGCTTCATCTGCGACTTGTCGAAGATGCCACCTAATCTACGGTCAGCATACTCCATCACCTCCGGTTCCTCTCTATACAGCTCACATACTTGCTCTCTAGACTTGCCTGTGCATGCGATATCTAGTAGAATAATTCCAAAGCTGTGGATGTCGGACTTACGTGGGTCCATGTGCCCCTCTGTCCCAATAGCAGTTGTCACAAGTGTTGTATGTTTTTTACTGGCTGTCCTAGATAGCCCGAAGCCACCGAGCTTGACGTTGAAATCAAAATCCAGCAATACACTGCTCGGCTTGATATCTCCGTGCAAGATAATTCTATTGCATTCGTGGTGAAGATGACGAAGCGCAGACCCTATGCCCTTAATTATTTGATATCTGTGAAATAAGTTAAGGAGTAAAGTGAAATGCCGAGACATACATATCAAGCTATCAAAATTCCAATTAATAACTGTATATGTAGTACGCACTACACAATACCTCTTTTGCCATGGTAGAATTTTCTTCCTATCGTGTAAGTGGTCCTCTAGGCTGGCATTAGGAACAAATTCGAAGACAAGAAAGAATTTAACCCTTTGTTGCCAAATAAAATCAATAAGGTTCCATGTGTTTCGGCTGCAGCACCAGCCTTTCAGCTCGATTAGATTTGTGTGTATGTGACCCATTCGACCAATTCTCCGGAGTTCAGCGATAAAGTCATGAACTTCTCCTTCAGTGGTCTTCTTTATTTCCTTCACAGCCACTTCTTGATATCCATTCAAGTCTTTGTAGCTCCCCTTATATACCATGCCAAAGGAACCCAATCCAAGATGGTTGGAGAATGTGTCTGTCATGACGGACAAATCGTTGTACTCGAATCTCATAAGGCCAGATATATCAGAAGCAAAATATGGCTTCTTTAAATATACGTCGCGAGGTAACCATAATCGAATCGTATTCTCTGTCTGATTCATCTTATCAATGATATCATTTATACTCAGCCTTTTGCGCCGATCGGCCTGCACACACTTTAAGGCTATTTCAATGCACGTCTTTACTTGTACACAATATGCCTCTGGCCCTGGCTCACGGATTGGTGGTTCTTCTAACCTAGCCCTCCAATTTTTGAGTACCTACTAGTAACAAAGAACATAAGGAAGGGTAGTAATACTGGAAAACTAAAGTATTACTACGTATGACTATGATGTACAACTAATAAAACAAGGCCTTGTTTTCTTACTAGTTTAATGAATTCTTGGGAAGACAAGTCAGCACATCGGGAGTGGCCCTTGGGTCCAGCCATGACCTTGATGATAACAACACCCAGGCTGAAAATGTCGAACTTGTTTGAGATTACCCTCTGCTCTATGTATTCTGGTGGTAAGTAACCGCTGCATGACACATCATACATATGTATATATATATATATATAGTATGTGTCTAATGCCAAAAAAAATGATACTCAAATGACATGAAGAGTTAAAAATTTAGCTTACAGTGTTCCTAAAGAACTTGTTGTGATTATTGTCTGCTCTTCTCCGAAGAGCCTTGACAAGCCAAAATCTGCAATTCTTGGAAACATATTCTCATCAAGCAATACATTGGATGGTTTTATATCCAGATGATACATAGGAGGTTTTAGTTCCTGATGCAGGTATTTCAAACCATTGCAAATCCCCTTAATTATTCGATAGCGTGTGTGCCAATCATGTCCATTAGATTCATCTGTTGCGAAAAAGAGTATTCTTTTGATCCATAAGAATAAATACGTAACATATTAAAATTTTAATCAGTACATGTTTGAAAAAAAAAGTAGAGCACCATGATATCATACCAAAAAGATTTTCGTGAAGGCTCCGTTGTACGCAAACTCAAAGCAGAGCGCCCTGTGTATCTTGTCAGCCATAATCATACTTCCATTGTACTCTACCCACTCTTGCCGAATTTCATGGCAGTGACCTACTAACCGCACAATATTATCATGTTGAAGAGTCGTAAGATTGTTAAACTCCCTGTTAAATTGGTCATCGTCAAGTCCCGGCATGTCATAGAGCAACTTCACGGCAATCGTTTCCCCATCTTTGTGCACTCCCTGTTTAAACATGTCATGAAGCTGAGCAACGTGGTAATAAAAATATTGTACTCTTAAGTCATGAACCGTACCTTGTAAACACTTCCATATGTCCCGCTGCCAATCTTGCGCTCCTCGGAAAAATCATCCGTGATCTCCTTTAATAGATCGTAGGACATGAGACTTGGATGGTCCATCTTCCTGGTAGAAATAAGAACATGAAGTTTATGAACGAGAGGAATTAGGTACGTGTGTAGCAACAGAGCAACCGAGATAGGAAGGCCAATTTCATGAGCGACTTAACGGTGTTCTCCTCTAGCAACCGAGCTTGCGGGAGCAAATCAGACTAGCTAGGGACGCGGCCTCCAGCCTGTCGCTGTCGGCGAGGCCGGCCCGCAGCCCTTGCGATTGCCGCGCGGCCTGCCGCGCGAGACAAATTGCACATTGTTCTTAACTCCCGATAATTCGAGTGGTAGTTAACCTCAGACTCAGCACATTTAGAAGTCATTACAGGACAAAACCGAAAAGCAGATGGCCTTAAGCTACGTACAGGTTATGAATACATAGGGTCAGAGGAGTAGTCACAGTTATATTGACCCAAGATAAATAAATGTAATAGGGTCTCCAGCCAACATGCTGGCCGATAAAAAGGTAAAATGAGATCTAGCGAATAACACATAGCTAGGTGACTGATTTTATCATTCTGTGCATGGCCTTTTGCCTCCTGACCGATCTTGATAGTGAGATATCTATAAAAAAAGGGACGAAAATTTTTAAGTATCGGTGAGTTCTAAAGAATAGTCAATGCAGCTTTTTTATAAAAGTTTTAAACATTACACTCAGCCTCGGCATAAATAAGATGTACACAGTCGATACGAGTTTAGTAGTACGAAACAATGCATACTCAATTTCGCGTGCTGGGGGGGAGCAAACCCCCCCTCCACCTGGCGAGCTACTCCATGAATGCGGGGTCAGAGGTGTACTTGTGCCGGTCGGCGTTGACACGGGCGAGGCGCTCCGTGAGTTGGGCTTGAGCTGGACGAGCGCGGGTCGGCGGTGACGCGAGGCGCTCCGTGAGTGTGTGGCCGGAGGGGTACGTCGGCGGGTTCACGGTGACGTGGGGGAGGCGCTCCTTGAATGCGGGGCCGGCGGTGGACGTGATATTTTTATAAACATAAACCCGGTGGTAATCTCGTCTGCAAAGGTGCCGGCTTGGGGGAGTAGGACTATCACGAGGAGGAGCGGGAGGAGAGAGGCGGAAGCCAAGGCGGGCAAATAGGTTGTGTTGGCGGGGATTTATGGAGCGCATGCTGTGTGCACTGTCGAGTGCTATTGGGCAAAAGTGAATTTATGTTTTACGGGAGGTAAGGAGTTTTTTTTTGGACCGTGATACCGTAGGGGAAGCCCCTACGGTGTAAGAGATAAGGAGTTGTCCATGTCTGAATGAAGGCGCACTAACTTAGGTGTTAATTGAGTTTGTTAACAATATCGAGAGTTAATTGCACAAAAATGCCAGTTTTGATGTCAAATTTATCGTTTCTTGCAATTTTTCGTTCTTCGAGCAAAAAACCACCACAAGTTTATTTTAAAAAAAAGCTAAACGCGAATTGAAATCAAATATGATATGGTGACCCCACCTAGAACGATGACATGGCACGAGGAGAATTTCTTCTTTAACATACGGCCGGTGGATTGGTTTGTATGTTTAATTTATTGATTCTACTACGCAAGAGACTAACCGTGATACTACTGCTACTGATGATGAATATTTTGGCTCTGCGCTGTAGAGGCTAGCTTCACGACAATTTTTTTTAAATGTTTTACGTCAATTTGTATGCATGATTGCGTAAATTACCCCGCTTAGACCATGCTTGGGTACAAATTGATGCCCAGTAATTTTACGGAGCTGGACTAGTGTATGCCCATCCAATTTTTAAATTACTAGGATTGTCCCGTTTTCTTTCCAGCTATTGGACCAGTAATTTAGTCCAGCTCCGTAAAATTATTGGGCATCCAAGCAGGGCCTTATGGTAGCGTAGTACGATTTAGAGGCCCGTATATGGTCATTGGTTGATGACTGCGAGTTGTATTTTTCGACGTGGCAAGACATTGACCGGTCCATGTGCTGTTTTTTTTTTGTGTTGGGGTATTCATCCCAATTCTTTTGCCAATTTTCTTTTATGATGTTTCATATTTGCTGTTTTGTGATGCATGGTTGTATTTAAAAAAAAAATCATCATGGTTGTATGGTTATGCTGTACCAGAGGTGCACACCTGTCTAGGCCTGTTACAGGATGGGCCAAGATTGCAATATGATTTTTTTCTCTAATTCATAAAAAGGAAGCCGGTATCTTTTATATGCTTGATTAAGGTAATCAGGTATGAAAGGCAAGTTGGGCACTTCATCAGTTCTTGTCTGCATAACCCAACAACCTTACCTGGCTGCTAGTCGACTGAAGCATAAAACAACTGAGTGGTCCGTTGGGACCTGGAACATTTGCGTCGTCGAGTTTGCAACTTCGTCGATTGGCTCGATGCAAGTACAGGCAACTGGGGTGTATCATAAGTCGATCTAGTTGCTGGATTCTATTGGTTCACGCAACTTTTCCCTATATGTTTGTGTAGTGTACACTGTACAACTGAGGAGCGAGGGGTGCCTAATCATCATCAGCCCGCTTGCTTCGCGCCAATTCATGCCTCGAGATTGAAGAAGATTAGTGTCAAGCCTGGCAACCAACTTTTGGTTGATTGATTGGATATGATCGTCAAGCCATTTGTCTTGTACTTGCATGCATTAAGTTTATTTCACGCTAACCTGCGTGGTTGTCTTAAGACAAAACACATACACAGTTGTTAATCAGTGTGGATGATCTGGGGATCAAAGTTTGCCACTGAAAGTCCAGCACATGATGGACCAGTCAAACATGCAGCAATGACTACATAACTTTGATTCCTTGATTGGTTCCGGTTTTGATTCTCTCCATATACTCAACTTGTGAGCAAGAGACCAACTGTGATTAAGTATGATGATGATGCATTATGCATGGAAGGATATTCAGTGGCGAACCTACGGGGTATGCCGGGTGGGACACGGCATATCCTGCAGCCCAGCCCACGTGTACTTACTAGTACGGAGTATTACGCAGCAGGCCGTCCTGGCGAAACAACCAGCTATGCGATCGATCGAATCGAAAAAAAACTGGCACGCCGCAGTCCGCACGGGATCATGCCGAGGAGTTAGCGACGCGCGGAACTCACCTCCGTGGATCCGTTGGTCATCGATCTACAGGTATGTCTCCGTTGATCGATCGATCATATACATACAGCTAGGTAGCTAGCTGAATCATGAATCGGTCATTTATTTCTCATCTCTGCTAATTTGTGTGTCGCGCGCCCAGCACGTAGCTGCTTTCGGGAATCGGTGTCCGGCGGCCGGTCAGACTTCACGCCACACGCCGTCACGCTTGAACGCCAGTTTATCCTTCGTCGTCTAGCCGCCAGCCACAAACCTAGTACGTATTTCACCGATCATCAGGAATTCACGGCAATTTACAAGTTTTGATTAATCACATGAGTCTCTTGGATGATTGTCTAGTCATATACATTGAGTGGGATATTTTCTTTGACGTGGATGAAAATGATATAATCATGGCTTTCATGTCCTTAAGTAAGCGTAGGCCAGACAAGTCAAACAAGTCTTCTATGCATATTTTGGACTATTAGTATGGTTTTGAACTATTTGTATGGTAATTTATGCAACTTTCGTACTTAATCTTACAGTTACATATTATGTACTGCTTTTATATCCATAATTTACAATGACGTAACACAAGAAGTCATCATTCCTTTATTATTAGGTATAGATTACAATGCAAATTTAGAATTATTTACTCACTCTGTTTGGAAAAGGATGTCTTACATATATCTAAATTCAGATGTATGTGTACACTAAAATATATCTACATACATCCGAATCTAGACAAATCCAAGACATCCTTTTACAGACGGAGGGAGTATTAACTTGGTACATACACTTTATTTAAATGGCCAACAATTTTTTGTGCGGCATACCCAGTGGCAAAATCCTAGGTCCGCCGCGCTGAGGATATTCCGGTTCGAGTCTAGCTTTACGTCAATCTACACGATCGCGGCAGTTGTTTGGTCCCAACTGCAATATTTATTTTGAGAGTGTATATATATAGTGCGCCATTGCAGGTAATCTCTTGGGCGGCCCGTAGGACTTGGAGCCATCGTCCACGTTGCCATTTTAAACCATTTCTGTAGTTAGTCGATGACAGAGAGGAAAAAGGAAACTTGGGGTCTCGCTGGCTAGCTTCTTGCTAACGATGGGCATGGTGGCCCACCAGTCAGGCTGGGTCAACGCTGACATGGCCGGGTCTTCCGATGCTCATGGACATTGGAGACACTCCATCGTAGTACATATCTCGCCGGCACGACCATTCCATTTCTCTCAAAAAGGGGTCTACTGGCGAGTGATAACACATAGCTCTTGAATGGAATTAACAAGGCTTTGACCTACCCCCCATTAACAAATGGTTTATATGATACTACACAGTAGCATCTATCGGTGCTTTTGAAAACCAATCCAGTGACACCAGTATCATGTATCTTCTTAATGAAACTTAACACATCCTATATTATGAAACATGTGGACTGGTTGAGAGATTAAAAGGACACCAGAAAGAAGATACCGGAAAACACGGCTACTTGACAATTCATATAATCTAGATAGTTACGGATATTCAAACCGGGTGGTGGGTTTAGATGCACCCATTAGCTAATTTATTTTGGTTTTTTTCAGAATGTCAAAAAAATTCAGAAAAAAATCCGGATGTACGTTACAGCGTGATGTGTTAGCACAAAAATTGGCATGGTGAAAAAACTTTTTTAGCAACCTGTACAAAAAAGACAAAATTCCGACACGTATATGTACATTTCGGTATGTCCGAATTTGTCTTTTTTGCACAGGTTGCAAAAAAAGTTTTTTCTTCGCGTAACTTTTTGTGCTGACTTGAATTGTGTTGGACTACATGCAAAAAAATTATTTTGAATTTTTTGACATTTGGAAAAATGTTTTTTGGGTAGTGGGTGCATCTGCACCCACTACCCAAATCGCCGCGTCCAGTTATAGTTACACCTTATCTCCATAGTCAATCTTGTAACTTAGATAAATCAAACAACCGTTATTTATTTTTGTTAATACACCTATATTTTAGATATTTAAGGATACTATGCAGAAAAATACAAACAAACGTGTAATGTTATAATGTTTGTTTTATTTAATGTACAGTGAAATCCTCGTAACAACAGATTTTAATCCTAAGTAATTAATAAATTTTGTGAACAATATAGTCTTAGTCTAGCACTATGATAAACATGTTCCAAAAATTTAATGCGCTTATTTACGTCGGTGATACAGCCGGCTATACCCGGCAAGAGGATTCAATATGGTACACTGAATAACATACTTGCATAACAAACAAGATATCTCTAAAGACAAGATGAACTATCACTAAGTAAAAGAGTTCAGTACAAATAGATCATAATGTTTAACCTCTCGATGTGCCCGATCGCGTAGTTTTTTGTCTCGTGGAATTAAGATAATTATTTGTGATCAATCATGCATATAAAAAACACACAAAAAATTAAACTTCTTATCGGAAAGAGAACAAATTCAGCAACTCAACTAATAGAAGTAGGGTTAGCTACAATGTGCAGTGGATTTATCGAAAATACTTAATTTCCGAATCACTACTATTTATCCAGTGCACTAGTTTTCTTTCATTCATCCTCTTGTCAACTTCAGAAGTTTACAATGTTTCCAAACAGTGGGCTGATGTGTGCAAAACATGGAAGCCTTTGATATGTGAGTTGTTACGATGACAGAGTTTGATCTGGACCTTATGTTTCATTCCAACTCTAGGAATTGTTTGGTATTTCCCACTACATCTTTGTCCATCTTGTGTTTTATTTTATTATTATTGAATAGATATTTGTAACGTGCTAGCCTTTTCGACACACATCTACTCATACTACCTTCGAATCTCAAAATATTTTTTAGTAAAAGTCCATGTAGTGCAACTTTGACCAATTCAATTGATAAATAAAAATACTTACAAGATTTAATAAACATATATAAAAATATATTCTATGGTGTGTATATCTTGATTCAATAGGTATTATAGTTAAAGATTAATATTTTCTATAGGATTAGTTAAATTTATAATTCGTTAACTTTGACTAAATTTATACGCCTTATTTGAGCAACGGAGGGAGTAATTATTTTTGTAACCAATTTTTTTCTAAAGGAGAATTATTATTTGGGATAACGTCAGATAAATAGGTTATAATTAACCTCCTTGTAAATACCTATTTGCATGATGGGCCCTATTTATTGCAGACCAGAGGTGTAGCTGTCACGCCTAGAAAATAATAATAAGTCAATTAATCTATTCCTTCAAATGCATGTTTTCATATACATCCAATTTATTTTCGAATAATTGCTGCACCCAATAAAAGATTGCGATCAATGTCCTTCTAAATGGTTGCTATTTGGATATGTATCCAATTAATTTTTGCTATCATAGTGATATCTATTTAAGTGCCCTCGTTTCACTTCTTTTGGATCAAGCTCACACCACCAGATCACCAAATTCCACATAAACCACCTCGCCATCTCAAACTCCAAATCCTTCATGACGAAATGCACCTTCCTCCTCTTCACAGTTGTGGCGATGATCTACGCCATCGCTACACCTGTGGCTGGCTGTGGTGAATCCTTTGGGAAACAGTGGAACACAACGGTAGAAGATGGATGGGTACCTATCGATGACATCAACGACAAGACGATCCAGGAGGTCGGCGGATGGGCAGTTTCAGAGTTCCTCAAGTATGTGAATTGCAGGCTTACGTTCAACAAGGTGGTGAGCGGCAAGGAGAATGTCTTGTCTACCTTGAGGTATGAGCTTGTCATTGACGCGTCGGATATCAGTGGGGAACTTGGCAAGTACAAGGCGGACGTGTACGATGAGGGGTGGACCCACACACGGAAGCTCATCTCTTTCAGGAAGGCCAACTAGAGCGAACCGGTAGTACCTCCGCTAGTAGTAATTGTGTCTTGAAATCTTGTTAGCTCTTTTATATCCAACAATCAATTTATAAATCATCCGCATACATACATTAATATATAAAATCGTCACAAGAACGCTAGTAGGCTATGGCGTTCCTTATACTATGCTGTAGCGTTCTTAATTAACGTTGATGTATAACTATCCATAGTTCAGCTCACTCGTTGTTCAGAACCATGAAGAACAAGTATCCAATCTTTTCGGAACCATGAAGAGCAAGTATATATGATGTTCCTTTTCTTTATGTTGTTGTGGTGCCATGTTTTGATGTTGTTCCTTGCCTATTTGTTGCTGGTGGCTAGACTGCTTTCTGGGCTCGACCTGGACCGTGTCTCGCCGTCATGTAATTAACTAGCTCGAACGACACATGCGTGATGCATTGGGGAAAGGGAGCCCGGCCTCTTTCTCTCTCTGCTTGATTAAGGTAATCAAGTAACCAAAGACAAGTCGGGCACTTCATTAGTCCTTGTCTGCATAACGCCATAACCCAACCCAACGTTCAAGGGAGCGCACGATGGATGACTTAGCTAATTAAATTAGGTCACCTAGGATCACCAGCTCGACATAAAACTAGATGCGTTAAAATGTAAAGATTCGCTCATTTTAATCAGTATGTAGTCTATATTGAAACATTAGAACATGTTATAATTTGAAACTAAGGAACCATCTGATCTATTGTAGTACATACTCTCTCCGTACTTGAATAAGTGTACATTTAGCTTTTGTATCAAGTCAATTTTTTACAAATTTGACTAACTTTATAGAAAAGAGTATCAACATATATAGATGACATTCTAATTGGTATATTTTGAAATTTCATTTCAAGATGAATCTAGCGACACCAATTTAGTGTCATAAATGTTGGTACGTTACCTAAAAAAGTTAATCAAAATTTAATAAGATTGACTAGTCACAAAAGGTAGAATTACAATTATTCACGGACGGAGGAAGACTGAGGTAATGCGACACTAACATGCACGCAAAGAGCCTAACTTCCTGCCCTGTCTGGCTGGCTTGGCTAAGCTAGTGATATATCGAGTTGCTTGCTCATCATCATGTCGAAACGAAAGCCCGCGTTGTACTACTAATCTAGTTTTTTTAAGGGAAATAGTACTCTACTTTCTAAATACTTGGATAAAAGCAGACAACCACCATCCAACTTAAGAGTTCGTACGCGCACACAATCAATCGATGCATGGGCCCTTAAACCAGAGTTGAAGAATTAAAAGAAGCCGCGCGCCGATGCGGTTGTGCTGCGTGGTGTAGATGAGGTGAGGTGATAGACAAATTTGCTAGGCTTGCTCCAGCTTTGTTAGTTTAGCTTTAGACAAATCGGTGGAGATATGTTGATACACAAATCAGTTGAGATATGTTGAGTTGTGAAGTCTTTCACTTGTTTGTTTGTATTTAGCTTGATGCATACTGGCGTAAAGCTTTCTGCGCCCGTGAACCAAAATATTTTTCCGTCATCATCCTCATAATTATTCAGGTTAGTCTCTTGCCCACATGTTCTGTCATTTCCGTTTCTAAATCTATGCACTTAACTGAAGACGACTATCAGAGAAGTTCAGAAAACATGAGTAACAATGAGAGAGATATTTGTGCTGCGCGAAACCTTGCAGCGTATTCTGTTTCATTCCCTTTCTAGTAACCTTGCAGCTAACTTATATACTCCAACCAGCTTTTCATGATTAGATCTAGTTGTGCCATCCCACGACCATGTTAGATAACACCCTGCTTACTGGGATAGAGCAAAACAAGCGAGGAGGACATGGACAGAGCGCCTCTCTAGCGACTACCTGCATCGAGGGATCACACGCGACCACATGCATGCGGTTATTTACAAATTCAAATAGTATACTAAATTGATGTATTTATATGTGAACCTTTTTACTTTATCATAGATCATGTTGTGTTTATAAGATATTTAGTATATGCCCTCTCCTTCTTCACTCTATCTTGAATAGTATACAAATTAAGCTCAGATCATCTAAAGCTCAGATCATCAACCCACTTGGTTCGTGCTATTTTGTGCCTGTCAACTTTTGGTTGGTTGATTGGATATGATGGTGAGGTGAAGCCATTTGTCCTGTACGTGTACCCCCTGTGAGCATTTGTCTGTACCTGTACAAATTAAGTTTGTTTCACGCTTATCTACGTGATCCGTGCCCTTAAAACAAAACACATAGCAGTTGCTAATCAGGCTGGATGATCCGGAATCAAAGTTTGGCACTACCAAGCGAGTATAAGCACATGCATGAACCACAGTCAAACATGCAGCATTGACCGGTACATTATATGCTTGATTCCTTGATTGATTCGGGCAGATTCTCCATGTACTTACCTGTGGGCAAGAGACCGTGTAACATCTAAAACATCTACATTTAGGAACGGAGTGAGTACTCCTTAGTACGCTTCGTGTAGTGTCTCGTAAGCCGGACTGAAGCACGTGCATGCCTTTGGTAATTATTATTACCACCACTAATTGGGCTGGATTTGAGTATATATTAAACCGAGAGCGAGGCTAAGCGTACGTGATGATGAGGATGGAAGAATATTCATCCTTTGATGCACACGAGCGGAGAAGCTTTACGTCAATCTGCATGCATGATTGCGTCAATCGTTTCCAATCTGGCTACTGACTGAGGGGCACTTCTTTTCAGTGGAGACTTTTTTTTTGCTCAAGTTTCAAAAAATTCTGAAAAAAAATCAGCGTATAGACAATAATATATCCCACTAACATGAAAAATTTCAACTTAAGAAACGTTGTATTCTGAGATACACAGAAATGACAAATGTGTAGATCTGAGAATGTATATTTTCAAATCTCTAAGTTTTAGTAGATTTGTTATTTTTTTTGTAGCCCATAATATAAGGTACCTCAGCGTAAAAATTTACACGTTTGAAGCATACACCATGGGCTACATCTAGAATTTTTTTAGAATTTTTTAAAACTTATAAATATGGTTTTCGAATTTTTTTAACTTAAGGGTGCACTGGTGCCCGGGATCACAATACACTTTCCGACTTCTTTTGAGCTTCTCAGCTAGCTTATGGGTACCAAATCTCATAAGCTAAAAAGAAGTCTCCAGTTTTTTGCCACCGAGAAACTGCCCAGAAGCCAATCTACGTGCAGTGGGAAGAAACTGGGTCGGAGGAGTTTCCCGAGCTTCTCCGCTCAGTTGCGAAGCCTTACAAATATTTGCCCCTGGTTTTGCTCTTATTTACAAGAGGTGTGCCACCGCAGGGAAAATAACGATTGGGTAAGTAAAAAAGAAAAAGAAAAACTATATCCGACCGAGGTCCTCGCTCGCATCCTGACTCGCGACGGAAGCCGAGCTTTGCCGCGGCCGCGTTGTGCCGCTGAATTGCGCCGCCCCGAGATGAATCGATCACGCACAAAGCTGCGCCTCGATCTCCTCTGCCTCCTCCCCAACTCACGTTTGCTGGTACACTCCATAACGCCGGAATCGGGGTTCCTTCTCCATCTCCGGCCGGAGCTCCGCCACCACGATTTGTCGCCGTCGTGCCTCCTCCGGCCTCCCCAACCCCTCCTTCGTCCTTAGAGTGAGTTTCTGGTACTTCTGAACCTCTCTCATCTCCTTCCCATGCTCGGTGTGGTCGAGTCCTTGAGCTCCACCGCCGGCCACCGTGCAATGGTTGCTGTGGTCGTCTCCGGCGACCATTTGATCTCTTTCCGCCACCAATAGACTCGGGGTGAAGCCCTGCTCCGGATCTGCGTGTCCTGGGTCTTCAACGCACGCGTTATCGTCGATCCCCTGGTCAACGACGCGCCGGCGGTGCCATTGCTGTAGGAGAGCCACTGGCAAGTGGGACCAGGTTGTCAGCATTTTAATATTTTCAGAAATTATTAAGATGGCAAAATCTAGAAGCCCAAAAGAAGTGTACTACCGACAACAGTTTTTCCCCACCAAAATCTATAAGCTTGCTTATGCATAAGCAGTTGTATTTGCGGAAAACGTCGTAGTATCTCCGTTTGTCGAAAAAAATAGTGGTACTACTATTTGTTTCACTTGTCTAAGATTAAATTTAACGGAGTTGGAGCAAGCCTAACTAAGTTTGTTTGGTAATTAATTAACATGTATACTACTGTAGTACGGGACGCCAGGGAAGAGACGGAGCCGTCGTGGCATTTTGTACCGTTTGATTAATCAACTACTCCCTCCGTTCTTTGGAAGTCATCTTTTTGGAACGGAGGGAGTATGTAACTCGATCTGATGTGTTATCTTGGAGGATGGCCCACTGGTCAACGTTGACCATGACCAACATGGCCTGCTGACGTGGCGTGCAGGTGCAGCAAGGTCTCTGCTCCAATAGCAGCGGGTATGGGCCACCGCTACCGGATCCCTCTGCGTCGCTCTGGGGAAAAGACAGCACAAACCAACAATGCCCCAAACAGAAGGCTGCCGTCGGGTCGTGTCCGTCGCGTCGCTCGGGTGCATGCGAATCACCGCCGCGCGCGTGTGTCTTTCTACAGTGCTCCACTTGTTCCCGATATTCTCTATTGCTCCGTAGGGCAAATTTGACGGATTTGACTTTTTTGAAATCATTTCATAAAATGGACCCAAAATCAAATTATTTCACGATCTGACCATTTTTCACGGCGCCCGCCCTTAGGGCGCCGTGCTTAACTATACAACGCCCTGGTCAAAGGCGTTATGCATCTTGCCACGTCGGATTAGGCGGGACCCAACTTTGATAGCACGGCGCCGTAGTCCAGGGTGCCGTGCCTACAACCACGGCGCCTTTAGCCGGGGCGCCGTGCTCCTTTTTTTTCTTGTTGGGTAAAGCGAAAACAGCTCAAAAGAGGCCAAGCTATAGAATGAGTACATGTATCTTGCTGTAACCCTGTGGTTTGTGGTGCCCCTTCCTCATGGCGAGGTCGTGAGTTCGAGTCCTTGTCTTGGAACAATTTTTCCTCCCGCAATTTTTGTTGTTTTTTGTTTATTCACTCAACCAACATATAAAATATGTTATATAAAACATAAAAAATAATTTTTTTTGTTACTTTCTCTTCTTCACATAAGTATGCAACGTTGCAAATTCTGCAATATGTTATACAAAACATAAAATTATTATTTTTGGTGTTTTTTGTTTTTCAATAAGTAAACAAGGTTGCAAATCTTTGTATAACATTTTTTTCGTTGTTTTTCAAATAAGTAGGCAATGTTGCAAATTCTTGTATGTATATATACTTTGCGTTTATTTGTTACATACACACATTTCACGTCGCTGCGTGCGCTTATATACAAGGATTTTTTTTACCCTACGAACATATACAGGAAGTTATACAAAAAATATTTTTTTTCTTTTATTTTTCACATAGGTAGGCTACGTTGCAAATTCCTGTATATAAGCACACGTACGATATATTCCTTGTCTTGCAACAATTTTTCCTCCCGCAATTTTTGTTGTTTTTTGCTTATTCACTCAACCAACATATAAAATATGTTATATAAAACATTAAAAAAAAATTGTTACTTTCTCTTCTTCACATAAGTTTGCAACGTTGCAAATTCTGCAATATGTTATACAAAACATAAAATTATTATTTTTGTTGCTTTTTGTTTTTCAATAAGTAAACAAGGTTGCAAATCTTTGTATAATTTTTTTTTCGTTGTTTTTTTGTTTTTCAAATAAGTAGGCAACGTTGCAAATTCTTGTATGCATATATACTTTGCTTTTATTTGTTACATACACACATTTCACGTCGCTGCGTGCGCTTATATACAACGATTTTTTTACCCTACGAACATATACAGGAAGTTATACAAAAAATATGTTTTTCTTTTATTTTTCACATAGGTAGGCTACGTTGCAAATTCCTGTATATAAGAACACGTACGATATATTCCTTGTCTTGCAACAATTTTTCCTCCCGCAATTTTTGTTGTTTTTTGTTTATTCACTCAACCAACATATAAAATATGTTATATAAAACGCAAAGTATCCTTCTCGGAGCATCCCATTTTTGTTACCTTATCCCTTGTGGATATGTTTGATGCTATGATGAGTATGTGTTGGAAGTTCATCTATATCATTTAAGATAAAATTGAGCTTTGTGCTATGTTTTTAAGCAAAAATCTTATTGGTGTATTTATGACTTCCTCTTGGATATCATGACCTTTACCTTTGTACCTATATTGTGTGTACATGTTTATTTGTGGACTTCTATCTTCGTGATTGGTATCTACTTAGAAACCTATACACATAAGAATAGTTACATTTTTTTGGTATTCCAATTCTTTAGTGACCACCTCTTATTGTTTTTGTTTCTTTGGTGGTTTCTAGTTAAAGGCACAAGCTTTTGTTGTTTATGTGTTATGCTTTCGCATTTTAATAAGCTTGTGGAGCTATTTGCTATATCTCCATTGGTGTGTGAGTATGTGAAAGACATGATATGCACTATGTGCAACACTTTTTGAAAGACTATGTTGATGATTTTGTTCATCCTTGTATTAGTCTCCTAAAATGTCTTTATATCTCACACCCATCCTTTTATTTGCCGCTCCTTGCTCATGTTGTAAAACGTTTTTAGTTGTTGCAAGTTGTGTTGCCTCTTTTCACATTTATATTCTCTTGCATGGGATTGTGTTCGAATTTTTCTAGGAGGGAGTGAGGATTCCATGTTGTGCACACTATATTGAAATAGAAATCCTATTTGTGCACGTACCTTGGGGAGTTCCCTCTTGATATTTAGAACATTTTTCGGATCCTTTTGATTGCTTGCTTCTTTCGTTGAAGTATCTTTCTATTTGATTTTCATTTGCAATCTTTGGATCCTCAATATAGTTTGATCTCCTTTCCAACTATTCGTTATTGGATATGTGCATTTGATTTCACTCACATTATGAGAAATGCATACTTTTTGGGGAGCTCTTATTATATTGGCCTTCTTACTTTTCACCCATTTCGGCAATCGATGCCAATGGGGGAGAAGTTTAGAGGGTTTAAGGAAATGTTGGTTTTATGCTTTAGTTTCGTTCTTAAGCATTTGCCTTTCTTACTCTTGCATCCTTGCTCTTTGTGCTGCATGGTTGCTTAATTCATTATATAAACCCTCGTAAAAAAGGATTGTCATCAATTACCAAAATGGGGGAGATTGAAAGTAAATGTGTTGCCCCATGCGTGGTTTTGGTAATTAATGACAATCCTTATGGACTAATGTTTGCATTGAGATATACTTATAGATCTTGTCCATAGGAAATGTTTGGAGTTCATGTGTTGGACTCTAGAAGATGACATGATGACCAATGGTCTATTCAAGGGTTTATATGAAGAATGGTCATGTGTAGAGTTGAGCTTATTGCAAGTATGGCTTGAAAAGAAGATTGAGTGAACAATCATGTTTAACCCCAAGCCATCATACATATCAAGAGAAGAAGATGAAGTGCAAGCTCAATATGATCCATCTCGGAAGATATCATTTGATGGAAGCTTTCAAAGGAGACATGAAGACGGAGCTTTGCGAGGCTCTCCCATAATGGAGTATGGGGAGCATTTGGAGAAGTCTTCATCAAGCATGTGCTAGCAAGCACAATCAAGAAAGGTGTTCCAACTTGAGAGAGTCAAGATCGTCATCATCGAGCTCAAGTGGAATGCGCAAGGCAAAGGTATGATCTTGATAGGTTTTCTATTTTACCGGTCTCATGTTGTTAGTGGGAGACCGGGTTTTAGGATAGACGGCGTACTATCAAGAGTGGCTCTCAAGTGAGTAACTTGATCGCATCTTTGTGGAGAGCTCAAACCTTTGCATACTTGGCATTTCATCTTTCTTGGTTCTTACTTGGCTTTTCTCCTTGTTGGGTTTTGGTGCTTGTTGTGATCTTCACGACAAACCCAAGTTCACCGAAAACGAATTTCGTTTGGAAAACTTGTTGCGTTTTCGGTTTTGGAGGTTTCCCGGTTATTCCTTTTTAGAGAGGTTTTACCTTTCTCCATTTGGTTTTATCTTCCATTGTTGGACTATGATGTTTCTCTGCATGATCTTGTAAAGCTCTTCGTTGCGATTCCAACGAGCCCGAGAACATCGAAAACGGAGTCCGGATGATCAAGATATCTTCGTTTTCGTGTTGAGTGTTTCTGCAGTTTTCTGAGGGGCGGAAGTTCCGGTTTTGGCCGGAAATTCCGGCCATCCGGAAGTTCCGGCCAAATCTCCGGCCGAGTACAGAGAGCATTTTTAGTCGCTTTTCTGGGGGTCCGGAAGTTCCCGGACGGAAGTTCCGGCCCAACCGGAACTTCCGGCCTAAGTGAAAACTGTGTCAATCTGTGGGCAACGGCTAGAATTTCTGGAGGGGTATAAATACCCCTCGACCTTCCTCCAGCTGAGGAGCTCGCCCAGATTTCTCTCTCCTCCATTGTTGCAAGCTCATTTCTTTGATATCTCCCAATCCCTCCACCCAAACTCTTTGATCTTTGGAGGATTGAAGGAGAAGACCTAGATCTACATTTCCACCAATCAATATCTCCTCTAAGTGAGGGGAACCTAGTGGATCTAGTTCTTGGAGTTCTTGTGTGGTTCTCCTCTTTGTCCTTCCTCTCTTATTCCCCCATAAGCATTTGTTGCTTTGTTGGAATTTGAGAGTGAAGGATTTGAGCACTTGTGCTCTTGCCTTTTGCATTTGGTGCATCGGTGTGCTCTCCACGAGGATTCGTGGAAGTTGAAAGCGTGTGAACTTGTTACTCTTGGGTCCTTGGACCCTAGACGCCTTTGTGGTGGTTGGACCCTTGTGTGGTCACTTGAAGCCGTTCGGGAGCCCCCAATCCATTGTGGGTTGTGCCTCGAATTGTTGTTGAGAGCCGTTCGGGAGCCCCCAACCCATTGTGGGTTGTGCCCCGGATTGTTGTTGAAAGGCTCCGGATTCCGCCTCGAAGGAATACCGATAGTGGAAGGTGAACCAAACCTTTGTGGTGCGGTTCATCGGAGAAGAGGGTGAAACCTTTGTGGTTGTTGAACCGTTGTGTCGGTTCACACCTCTCCAACGAGACGTACTCCCTTTCAAGGAGGAACTCGGGAATACATCCTCGTCTCCGCGTGCTTCGGTTATTTCTATACCCGAGCTTTTTACTTATGCACTTTACATTGTGATACCCTTCGTGCTTGAAGTATTTTATATTGCTATCACCTTGTTGCTTGTCTTGCTTAGCATAAGTTGTTGGTGCACATAGGTGAGCCTAGTTTATTTAGGTTGTTGACTTGTTAATTTAAACACCTAGTTTTATTCCGCAATTACAAAGTCTAAACCGGAAAAGTTTTAATGGCCTATTCCCCCCCCCCCCCCCCTTTAGGCGACATCATTGTCCTTTCACCGTAGCACTACAAATCTCCAAGAAAGTTGCCAAATTTTGGCTACCCAAACCTACTTGTGTAGGGTAGCCGAAATTTGTTTGGCTTTTACATTGTATAGTAAAAAAATAGTCTTCTTTGTTTCTTGCACCGACATGTAGGGCAAGTCTGTCATTGAGATAATAAAGCGAGAAATTGGGCGAGCTCAAGCACGACGGCCGCGACATCAATCAGCGGTGGAAAATTGCGCGCGACAGCGGCTACTTGGCCACGCTAGCGGCAATGGCTTGGCCCCGCTAGAGAAGCTCATGCGCAACAGCGGTGGCGACGACAAACGAACAATTCATCTCCAATGACACTCGCGTGAATCTGGTATCCACGACGACAAACGGGATTAAGGCCGACAAATTCAGTCACGAGCGAACTCCCCCACATATGGGCGTGACAGACTGCACCTCATTATGAGAGCATCTCCGAGGTAGGCCGCGAAAGGGCCATTTCACACTCCAACGGGCTTCCCCATTGGGCGTTTTGTCGGCCCATTTTGTTCCGACGCCCAGAAATTACGCCCCCGACATTCAGGGACGACTCAGGGTATCCGAACATGTCAAGGCCACCCGATAGTGCCAGGAGCATGAAGTCAAGCGTTAATTCGTCAGGGCATTCCCTTGGAATGGTGGAACACGGCAATGCGCCGCCGACTCGGGGACCAAACCTCCGCCGCCGTACCAGCCATACGTGTTGAGGACGACGTCGAAGATGATCTAATGTTTGACATTTGCTTTACGGATGCATGGACGTATGGTACGTGTCGGCAACAAGGGGGTGCACAAGAAACCGGGAATGTTTTCTTTGTATTATATCATATTTTCATCATTTGTGCACCCTCTGCTTTGTTCTAGCTTCGCCGCTACCTATGAGAACCTGCTATACATTGGGCTAAAATTGCAAGATGATTTGTTTTCTCTGTTGCCTAAAGAAGAAGGGAGTCTTCTTCTTTTAAAACAGTTTTTCGTCCCGCTTTATAGATAAGCCAAACGACTGAAACAATCCAAACTGATGAGGGAATTCTCTTACAAAGCAGCATATATAGAGAAGGAAAAACAAGAAGGGCCAAGCAGTCATGTTCTCTCCGTGCTTGGTTAAGGTAATCAGGTAACGAAAGACAAGTTGGACACTCCATTATTTCTTGTCTGGATCATAACCCAATGTTACATTATATTACCTGGCTGCTCGATTGAAGCCAAAAAAAAAAAATCTGAGTAGTCCGTTGGGCCTGCAACATTTGCGTCGACGGGTTTGCAAGTTTGTCGATTGCCTCGATGTAACAAGTGGGGCGCGTATTATAAACCTTGCTGGATTGTATTGGTTCACGCCAATTTTTCCCTGGGGAACACAGCCTACTCATCCACACTCGTCATCGCCCACTTGTTCCGTGCTATTTTTTGTGTGCCTGTCGACTTCTGGTTGGTTGATTGGATATGATTGTAGAGATTAAGTTTGCTTCATGCTAATGTGATCTGTGCCCTTAAAACAAAGCACATACCCGTTGTTAATCAGTGTGGACATGGAGCAGTCAAAGGTGCAGCATTGGGTGCGGGTACACACATGTTTGAATCCTCGATTGACTCGGGTTGATTCTCCATACGCTCGTACTGAGTCTACCTGCGAGCAAGAGACTAATTAACCGTGATTAAGTATGATATATGATGATGGAAGAATATTCTGGTTCTCGGACACAGATCGAGGCGAGCTTTACGTCACTCAACGGTGAGTACGATTGTGTCAATTGTTTTGATCTCATCATCTAACCAGCTGTCTGTCACCAAGTTTATGTGAAGTATTGATTTTTACGAAACACAGTACTGACGCAAATTAAACGCTTACATGTATGCATGCGATTGCGAAGTTAATTTGTATGTTTTGTATAAAGTTAGCCCGCGACGGGACAGCATTAGCCCCGCACCTTATCTCTTGCTACAGTACAGACAGGCGGAGGAGGGGCGAACTCGCAGGTTCCAGCTTCTCGCCGGCGATTCCGTCGCTCCCCTCCGCCTCCGGTCGCCGGTTCACCGCGAGGTGGGGGGAGCTCTGGTTATCGCTCGGGCGTGTAGATAGGTAGTAGTTAGGGTTTAGGTGTGAGTTCCTCTCGGCGTCATCGAGACGGCGGCGGTGGCGCTGGCGAGTAGGGTGTGGTCCTTCCCCTCCGGTCCCCGTTCCGGCCTTCGGGCTGGGGAGGTCGTGAAGGTCTTTCGTCGGCCACGCTCGTCTGGCTGCGCTTCTCCGGCCGGCCGTGGAGGCGAGGGGAGAAGCGGGTGGTCGGGCGTGTTCCGCTTTTGTTGTTGGTGCAGCTGGTGGTCTTCGTCTTCAGCGTCTCTGCTCTGGCCGGCCTCGGTGGCGGGGGGAGCGGTGTCTGCAGAAGGCAGGGTGGCGTCGATGGTTGGCCTGGGCGGCGCTGCGGTGGCGGGAAGAAGGGTGGAGCTCGGGAGCTGGTGTTCTGGCCGTGTCCGTTCATCGAGGCCAAATTCCGTCGCACGGCGGCGGATGGATGTTGCGGTCGTCTACAGCGTGTGGTGGCACCTCCTCCCTGGCGGCAAGTGGTACGGCATCGCCGGCGGCGGCTAGGTTCTTCGGGAGCGCGGCGGAGGGTCTGATCGTGTTTCTTCCAGGATGCTCGGGGTGCTTCGTGCAATTTGCAGGGTCCTCTTTGTAATTTCTTTTCTTTGTTGGACTTTTTTGTAAGTTGTACTGAGCATGCTGTTTATATGGATCGGAACGGGTTTGTTACACATGTTGTAGCATCGTTACGCAACGCCAAAATCAAAGTAGACACAGATGTACGTACTATGTATACTAGTTAGTGCTCCGCTGGGTCGCTAGTGCCTCCCTTTACTATTTATTTTAAGCACATAGTGCTACTACATTATTGCACGTAATCTCGTACTTGGCGGCCCGGGGACATGGAGCCGTCGGTTGCCATTTTGAATCATTTTTGTACTAGTTGTCGATGAGTGAAAAGTGCAGGCTTCTAGCTAGCGACAAGGCGGCCCACCAGTCAGTCAGGGTAATGTTACGTGGTGAAACATTGACTGACATGGCCGGAGCAAACAAATCAGGCGTGGCTCCACGCATGCATCCGAATCACCACCACCCGTGCTCACTCGACCGTGTGATTCGATTCTTTACTTTGTTTTAAAGGGATGTGTGGACAATTTGGTCGGATTAAGGAGACGCATGATCGATGAGGTACTAGCAAATTAAGAAAATCAAGGCCGAACAGATTAAAAGCACCTTTGATTTTGATGCGCGCGCGTGCACTTGTTAATTGAATGCAAGGAGACAGCAACCATCCAAAATAAGTGTTCGTACCCTACGACGTGCATGGGCCCTTAAATCAGAGCGAAAATAGTTATGGAAAAAAAAAGCAGCCGTTGGTGCCATGGCACAGTAGTAGCATCAGCAGGCGCCTGGCTGACGCATGATCGATGTCGACTACTCCATCCACTTTCTTCCCATGCCCACGGACACGGTCGTGCTGCCTTCCTTCCTCTCTATTTTCTTTATGCAAAAAACTTACCTCCCTATTTTCTCCACTTCTCTGAAAACGACCCTGCCAGCGTTGCGATAATAGCTCTTGAATGAAATTAAGTGATGAATGGATTCCATATGCAAGCTCAACTGCATCACGACGTCATCTTTGAGTCGCCGGTGACGATGTACATCGCCCTCTCCAGTGTCGGATCTTAAGGGACGATGTTTGGCAGGTTTAGTTTTGGGCGTAAGTTAAGTTAACGAGTAAGAGTAGGATGAGGAAACCACAATAAATTTCGCTTTTACTTATTCCCCTCACACTTGAGAAAAAGGTTCCACCATTTCTCTGAGTTATTATTATTTTCTTCGGTCAATCATGTAGGTACTTAGTCGCATAAATTGTGTGTACCGTATCGAAACAACATACAACTAAGGGTATGGATAAGGCGGTCTTCTCCCCGGCACTTGTCCAGCTGTTTGGGGTGCGCTGTGAGCACTTATTCGATTTTGACCGTCTGACACACCAAAGAGGACAATTGGGGCGTGTCGGACCCAAATTTGGCAGGTGTCGGTGGAGATGCTCTGAACATTCCTCCCAAAAAATCGAGATGAACATCACAAGCACACACATGCAAAATGGAGACAGAAGGAAATGTAGGCATGATTGGGAAATCAATCACCCCTCGTTCCAAAGTTTTGCCCTCTCCGGACTCTGGCTCGATTTTTACTTTTCTCCTGAATAATTTCCCTTTGAAAAAGTCCCAAACCAAATCATCCATCCCTCCGGGACCAAAGTTACCTCCTTTCCGTTCACTCCCCTGTCCCCGGTAACTGCACCCCCCTCCTTGGCTGCCATTGGCGAGCGAGCGAGGTGGCGTCAAAGGGCAGCGAAGCCGCGCGCGCTCCAGTCCATTTGTTTAAGCCCTCCCCCTTCGCTCCCCGCACGACCCCCACCACTCCTCCACCACCTCTCTCTCCCAACCCGTCGCCGCCATTGCCTCCCAACAGTGCGCGCGCCGCCCTCCGCCGGCCGGAATCCCCATGAGAGCCCCGCGAGTACCAGCTCCATGACGACCCCGCCCCGCTGCGAATGGCAGATCCCGGCCTCGACATCGACAAGGTGAGTCCCACTACTTCTCCCCCTCTCCTCCCCCCTCCCGTCCCTCCTCTCTCTCTGTATCTCCTCCCCGCCGCCATCTCTCCACTACCTTCTTCAATCGTAGCTCCTAGTACATGCCTGCAAAATGGGAATGCGGGAGTAGGAGTCGCGTTATTACCGCCAAGATTAGGGACTAGAGAGTCTAGTGAAGCAGGTGCTGTTGCCTAATTGCTCGGATTCTGCGGTGGAATGCCAGCCAGCCACAGAGGACATCAATGGTGATTGCAGGGGCAGTGCACTGCCGGAGTTTGGGCCGATGTTGCCCCTGCTAATTGTGATTCCCATGCTTTTGCTACATCTGGAGTTCTGGACTTGCAGATCCCGGAGAGCTATAGCTCCTGCAATCTCTTCTCTCAGGCGTTAGAGCAGGAACCCGCGATTTCAAGTCTAGGATCTTTTCTGGCCTCTGCCGCCATTGCATTTTCAGACCCTCTTCTGTCAACACATTTATAGAAAATATGTGCCCGGTTCAGTCCGGGTTAAAACCTGAAAATAGAGGGAGTTGAATATCAAGGTTTTTGTTTTGTATACCTGCTTACTTGGTTCAGGGATTATGATGTATTGCATCACCTGTGTGATACACCCTGCTGGCATTACTTAGAACTAGTAGTATGTCAGTGTTGCTGTCGTGGTGGGATCACGGCAGATGCCATGGGTATGGCTTAGTTGGGGCCGAACGGTCGTTGGGGGAATCCGGGGAGGGTTTATGCACTCAAGATGTGCACAAGCAAGAACATGCAAGAAACCTCAAGAACATGAACAAGAACCAAGAAAGCCAAGAACACAAAAGACACCACGATGTACCCAGGTTCGGGGCCTTCGTGAGGAAGTAAAACCCCTACTCCTGCCTTCCTCTCTCAATATATCAGTGTTGTCCACAAGTACAAGGTGCTCCTCGAGCTGTATGATGCCTCCAAGTGAGAGCTCTAGATGGAAGATGAAATGAAGGGGGAAATGAGCTAGGGTTTTGCCGTCCTCTCCTCCTCTGGTGGTGGTGCCACTTAATAGCTAGGCCGAGTACGGTTCTACCCCTGCCTTTAACTGACAATGGCATGGCCAAGAGGTAGAAGACAAGCCTCTGCCTCCTGCCAGCTCAACGGCCGAACTGTCAGGCCAGCCAGGCCTAGCTTTCCTCTTCCGGTCATACTTCAGTAGCCTGCCGAGGTCTAGCCTGTAGACCTTTCCCGAAATAGCCGAGTCAGCTCCTAGGCCCCCGAGCTTCCGGGAAACCCGTGGACGGACCTCGCCGTCCTCTGACGTTTGGGGCTACGGGCTCTGCGGCGCCCGTGACTCCTCTGACATGCCTCGATACTTGCTGCTAACCTCGGCTGGCCGGTCACTTATACGTCGGGCCACGCTTCATCTTGGCTCGGGATACTCCGGATCCTATACCTCGGTAGATAACACCTTGTTCTTGTGGTAACTAGCTGACTGCCCAAGGTTCATACCTCGGAGGCCATACCTCGGATGATTCCTCCGACGTACACCTTACGTCGGATGACGCCTCCTGCGTCTTTGCTTAATTGCTACCTCGGACGGCTTACAGCCTTAACCTTACATGTCTTTACCTCATCTTTAGCCTACCCGGGGGTAACCCCCCGACAGTAGTCCCCGAAGCTGATGTGGTCTTGCAGCCTCGGATGAAAGGCCGCATCAGGTTCAACCCGAAACCACATGCGCTACAATGTTTTGCAGGTTACCGAACCAATACTCCGAGAAATCCATCGGTCTGTTCCTCGGGCCATACTGCTTTTCCGAAGTATCCGCCGAGATCTCGGACGTCAACCCCTCGATTTCTGCATCTTTACTGACTTCGGTCAGAGAACACTGTTCACGTGTCCCATCCGTCACTTCCTGGTCCACGATAGTCAAAGCACTCGAGTGCTTTCCACCACGCGGCCCACGTCAGCGGAGGTTTCCCGCTGCGCCGCTTCGCGCTCCAGTAACGCGCCGCACGACGGTTTGCCTCCTGCAACCGATCCTGTGGCCTGCTCGTCCACCGCTATCTTCGTGCCACGTGGGCATTTGTGCACAAACGATCCCACTCGCCGCTCCGATAACCGCGCGGTAGTGCGCAGTTACCGCCCGCGGTTATAAATACGGGCCCAGGGCAGTGCTTCCCTCTTCTTCCTCATTCACTCGCCGTCTCGCCTCCATCGACAGCGCCGCCGCTTCCCGTTGAGAAGAAAAGCGTTCCCGCCGCCGCCGACGAGCAGCTCCTTCGTCGCCGCTGCGACCGCGTCACCGGCGCCGCCCTCAGCACCTCGTTTTCACGGTATGTACTCCCTTTCTTGATACCCTAGGCATTGCTCTAGGTTTCTTCCTCTTCGCGCTTTGGTTCTTCATATGTTCTTGAATAAAATCTATTTACCCTCCGGTAGATCTTACTCGCATACTTTTTGGGTAGAAATGGTTTCATACCTCGGATAGATGTTCGCCTAGCATATATGCCTCTATGCACATAAGATAGCCCCAACTCCTCCTGAGTTAGCCAAATATGTTAGATTCCAGATTCCCTTTTTCCTTTGCTAAACTTCTGCATTCTCTGCAGATTGATTCTGCCGAGATGTCTCCTCCTGAGACTTCGGAACAAACCGAGGTTCCAGACCTCGAACTGGAGGTCGGAGAACGAGCCGGCTGGGAAGGTTCGGATGTAACTCCGGACGAAATCCAGTGGCTCAGGGCGACTCGGCGGATTCCCGCCGGGGTAGAGTGTCGCCTGCCAGAGGGCGAACTCGAGCCTCAAGTCAGCAAGGGGAACGGGTGGTCTTCGTCGCGCACTTCCAGCGCGGCTTCGGACTGCCCGTTAGATTTCTTCCGGAGCTTCCTCGACAAGTTCGGACTCCAGGTTCATCACCTCCCCGCCAACGCCATCACCACTCTCTCCTGCATCGTTTCCTTCTCTGAGGGATACCTCGGCCTCGAAGCCACGGTAGACCTCTTTTCTCGCTACTTCCAACTCAAGCGGCAAGTGATCCCGGATCCAAAGAACAAGGATCTGCCCAAGCAATTAACCGCCTGCGGAGCTGCCACCATAGCTCCTCGCCGAAACTCCATCTTCCCACGTATCACTACTCCGGACACCGTTCGCAAGTGGCTCCGGACGTGGTTTTACGTGAAGAACTCCGGCGAAGAGGACCTCCTCAACCTGCCGGCGTTTAACCTCAGCCCTCCTACAGAACAGCTCAACTGGGACTACACTCCCCCTCACACCGGCGAACTCAAGTCCATCCATGGGTATATTGCGAAATGGCAGGACCCGGAGGACCCCGGGAACGACGGGAAAGTCCTGACGGCCGACGACCTGGCCTGCACATTCGTGAAGCGCAGGGTCTCCCCTCTCAGGCGAGGTCTCACAAGATCTGCCACATGAGCGGTCTTTATGACCCCACCCGACATACGCACGTTGCACTGGACAACGCCGCGGTAGCTCGGCGAGTCCGAGCTATCACCAAGTCCAAGATCTGACGCTTGGACATGGGGAAGGGAACCCCACTACCGGACCAATCCAGCGAAACAGGTACGCTATTCCGACGTTTTCTTCGATACTTCTTTACCACCGAGGTCTTGCTACCGACGTTCACCTTGACAATTTTTCTTCCTAACTCCTTTTCATATGTCTGCCATACAGCTGTTCGCCCGCCAGACCGCCGAGGATGGAGTCCATCCTGCGGACCACTTCGGCAAGGATCTCCCTGTCGAGGACCCACCATCCAACGTGGACCCTGACGACGAGGATTATATGCCCATTGCCTCGGCCCGCATCACCACCGCGGGTAAGCCTCAAGCACAAGCTTCAGTTCAAGAGATTTCGGATGACGAGGAGGGGTTCCTCGTCATGGAACCAATAAACGCGGTACCTCTCTCCCGCCTTCCTCACCTTCCGAACTTTACTCCAGCAACCAGCCGGAAACGCGCTGGTGCCGCAACTTCGGCCGCCGAACCATCCGCCACTGGAGCCTCCGGACCCACTGAGGCTCCGGTCAAGAGACGCCGGCTGAAGAAGTCCGGACTTCCTCCTCATGCCCGGGGGGGCAAGAGGTTTCCTACCTCGGATGGGTAATGCTTTGCTTCTATAGCCAACAATGTTTGTTTTTAAACATATTATCTCGGTATTAACACTTGACCTTCCTCTTTTCGTTGCAGTGCCCCCATAGACGTGGATCAGGAGGTATCCTCCATGACTGCACCCGTTGGTGCCTCTGAAGCCACGACCACCCCGACGAACTCTCGCCCGGATCTCCACCGAGGTCTGGCCCGGCCTTGGGGAAATCTGCCCCCACCCGGGTCAGACTTCTCCGCGTCCTCAAACGGATGCCAATCGCGCCAGAACTCCGGCTACCGCCTTGCCGGAGCCTCGACTCTCCCCCCGCAGCCAGACTGCCCGCAACCAACAGCAGCAACAGCAGAAGCATCAGCAGAAGCAACAGCCCAAGCAGCAGCCCCAAAAACCAGTTCGCCAGACTACCTTGCCGTTGGAGAAGGGCAAGGAGAAAGAAAAAGAGACGGTGAAGTCTAAGGTCACCCCCAAACCAACATCTGGGTCTGGCACCCTGACTATCTCTTCTCCCTCAAGGATGCAACCGAGGTCTCCTCCCCCGGTGACACGCCGAATTCCTCCATTCGCCGCACCCATTGATGAGACTGCCCCTCCGGCCGAAGAATATGCTCGGAGGGCATCTCTTATATTGGATAACCGGCCTGCTTCAAGCTCCGAGGCTACTTTGGCCTTGGAGGCCTCGGTTAGGGGCATCGAGCAGGGCGGACCGTGGGGATTTCCTCCTCTGCGCACTGATAGTGACCAGAGCCTCGGCTCCTTGGAACACTACAACGCAGACTGGAATTCTGCAGACATGGACGAGGTCTCTTCTGCCTCCTTGACCCAAGGGGACGAGCATCCTGCTGGGAGCAGCACCTGCGCCGACGCATGCTTGAAATGCAAACTTCTGCTTTGCTTGCTACTCGAGCTGTCAACGTAAGTTCCACTTTCTTTACTTTCATGCAGTATCTCCTCTAATATCCACCATCTCCAGTCCCCGAGATTCGAGGTAAACTATTGACGCTCCGCCGGAGTTAAAATTGTTTGGCTTGAATCTTAACTCCATTTTATCCTTACTTTTAGCATGCACCTCGGGTACGAGTCCCCGAGACTCCTGTCGAGGCATACCCCGGCAACATTTTCCCAAGAGTTGACTCCGAGTCCCCGAGACTCTTGTCGAGGTATAGCCTTTCTAACCGAGCTATATTTTTCTTCCTTGCAGAATGCTATGAACGTTCGCACGGATATCTTCCATACCCTCTGTTTGACCACAAGAAACTCCACGACGAGCACAAGGCCGTCCTTGCAGCGAAGAAAACTTCGGATGACCAGCTAGCGCAAGAGAAAGCCGAGGTAGCTCGTCTGGTAAAGGAACTGAAGCGCATCACTGAGCTGCGGACGTCTGAAAAGAGCAGCTGCAGGCGGAAAAGGCCAGTGTTGTTGAAACAGAGAAGAAACTTCGGGAGGATGCCGCCAAGGAACATGAGAATGCGCTCCAGTTAGCCGAGGCCGCGCCACCTCGGCCACCGAGGCTTATGAAGCCCTTCAAGCTTCGGTTAACCAGCTCCTCCCGACGCTGGAACGCATCAACCAAGAAATGGACAGTAAGCTTCTTGCCCCCCTTATCCTTGCTTTGTCCTCAACAGTACTGGCTCTTTGCCGAACTGTTTCTTTCATTATTAACAGGCTATCCTTCTGCAGAGCACTTCACCTACACCCAAATCTCGGCCCGCAATATCACTGCTCAGCACAGGAAGAGGCGTAACGAGACGAACCCCGTCTGGACCGTTGAGGACCACATCGTGGCCATCAAAGCTCGGATCCATCCCTTGAAACCATTGGGTCCGAACTCCTCGACGCAGGTCTGTCTGCTTTCCGAGCCTTATGGCCTCTTGCCGATGCTCCCAATACTACGCCCGAGCTCGCCGCCAAGCTTCGTGAAGCCGAACAAAGACTCCGAGAGTGGCGTTCATCTTCAGCTCGCGCTGGAGCTGATGCCGCTCTCAAATTCATCATGACTTGGTGCGAGAAGATCGACCTCGAAAAGATGGACACTCTTCGCCGAGGCTCGCCCTGGTCCTCGGACCCAATTCTCATCAAGCGCCGCGAAAAGATGGCTGCCTTCTTCGCTGGATATGCCAACACAAGAACTTGAGCGAAGGAGACACCTACTCCGACGCCGAGATTACGAGCCAGAAGAGAGGAATACGAAACAGAATCCGACGTCGAGGCCGAGCAAGGTGACGACGGTGAAACCCGCGAAGCAGAAACCGAGGCTTCTCCACAACCTGACGCCGAGGTTACTGCCGACGTTGCCAGCACTTCCCAGGCTACCTCGGCTCCGGACGAAATCCCTGCTGCCTCGGCTGTTGCCGACGTAATTCCTGATGCCTCGACCTGAACTTATGCTTGGCCAAAAAACTTCATTAAATCCCCGGTATGCCGGGACGCAGATGTAATCAAACTTAAGTAGTTCCTTTGCTACCTCTATTACTATTATGCTCATTCGAACCATGCTTTTCTAAGCTTTATGTCGAATCCTTTTGAATGATTGCTCGAGTTTACTTTCGTGTTTACTATATTTGGCATTCTTTGCTCTTGTCTGCCATTCTGGCGTTCGACAGTCGAGTCACAAGATTGTTGTTCATAGCATACAGTACTTGGTAAATTCCGAGGTATGTTTCAAAGTCATCCGACATAAAAAAGAAGTAAAAACAGGGGTTAGTAAACGACATATGCCGAACTGTCTTTTTGGACCGAGTCCCCGAGTTCATTTTCATGTTTCCCATGTTCTTTCGTCTTTGCTCTTGACTGCCATGCTGGCGTTCGTCAGTCGAGTCACAAGATTAGTTACATAGCATACAGTACTTGAAGTTTGAGACGAGGTTCAAAATAGTTCGGCATACGAACGAAGAAGAGTACAAACAAAAAGAAACATGCAATCATAAGAGCGAGGCAGTCCCCGAGCTCACTCTCGAGGTGCCGAAGTTTTATTTAAAGATCAGCCGAGGTACATACATTACTTCCTTCAACAGTAGAAGGGTCGGAGTAGAGCTACATTCCATGGACGCTGAAGCTCCAAATCGGGTCTGTCCAGCCCATCTCCCCTTGGTTCCTGTGCATCTATAAGATAGTATGAATCATTGTGCAGAGCTCGGCTCACAATGTACGGTCCCTCCCATGGAGGTGACAACTTGTGCCGACCTTTACTGCGCTGCACAAGCCTCAGCACTAGGTCTCCTTCATTAAACTTTCGGGGTTTTACATGCCGGCTTTGATAGCGTCGGAGACCCTGCTGATATATTGCTGACCGAGATAAGGCCAATTCTCTTGCTTCCTCAAGCAAATCTACAGCATCTTCCCGAGCTTCTTTAGCCTCGGCTTCTGTGTACATTGCCACTCTGGGCGCATCATATTCAATGTCGGTTGGCAGCATTGCCTCGGCCCCATAGACCATGAAAAATGGCGTATAGCCAGTTGATCTGTTCGGTGTGGTCCTTCCCACAGAACTGCTGGTATCTCATCGATCCAACACCCCGGTGTTTTCAACAGTGGTTCTATTAGCCGAGCTTTGATTCCGGCCAATACCAATGCATTTGACCTTTCTACTTGCCCATTAGCCTGTGGATGAGCCACCGAGGCTACATCAAGTCGAATTCCCTTACTCATGCAGAACCGAGCAAACTCTCCGACAGCAAAGTTCGTGCCGTTGTCTGTAATGATACTATGAGGATATCCATATCTCAGGATTATTTCCTTCAAAAAGGTCACTGCCGTATGACCATCCACCTTTCGGATTGGCTTCACCTCGATCCACTTAGTGAATTTGTCCACCATCACCAGTATGTGAGTCATATTGCCTCGGGCTGGCTTGAATTCTCCCACCATGTCCAGACACCAAACTGCAAAGGGCCACGTGATAGGAATGGTCTTGAGCGCCGAAGCTGGCATGTGCTGCTGCTTGGCGAACCTTTGGCACCCTTCACATTTCCGAACTATATCTTCTGCATCGGCATTGGCGGTGGGCCAATAGAACCCGTGCCGGAACACCTTGGCCACCAGAGCTCTTGTGCTGCAATGATGTCCACATTCTCCTTGGTGGATCTCTAAAAGCATCTCCTTGCCTTCAGCTGGTTCGACACACCTTGCAACACCTCGGTCACACTTCTCTTGTATAGCTCCTTGTTGATGATGGTGTATCCCTTAGCTCTCCTCTGGATTCTCCTTGCCTCGGTTGTATCACTTGGCAAACTTCCATCGGCTATGAAGTTCATGATCTGCTCCGCCCATTCCGGCACTGGATGCAGAGGAAAAAGCCTCTCATCTATCTCCATTGGTTCGGTCGCCATGATCTCCTTCATGATTTCCTCCACCATTGCTCGGCCAGTCCCCGAGTGTTGGTGCGAAGTCCCCGGGTCAGACCCGAAGTTCCCACCATCTATCTCCATAGGAAAGCTCCATCATTCCTCGGATACTGCGAAGCAGTCCCCGAGTCCGGCCAAACGCATCCGACGTCTACCTCCATAGGAATGGCTCAGACTCCGAACTTGGCGGTAAGAAAATTGACTCAGAGTCAGGCGAGGGCTTGATTGAAGGAGTTCTCAAATGGTTCAGTGCTATCCCCGGTGGCACCGGTTCTTTGGATGAACCGAGCTTAGACAATACGTCGGCGGCTTCATTCTCCCCCGAGGTATGTGCTTGTACTCACATCCTTCGAAGAACCCAGACACCTTTTGCACATGAAACCGATACAACTCCATGTTCGCATCCAATGCATCCCAAGTGCCGTGGATTGATGCACCACCAAAGCTGAATCGCCGAAGCATTCTATACGCCGGACACCTATCTCCTTTGCCACCTTGAGCCCATGGATCAGGGCCTCATACTCCGCCACGTTGTTCGACGCCGAGAAATGGATTTGCAGCACATACTTCAACTGGTCTTGCTTCGGCGAGGTTAGGACTATGCCGGCACCTAATCCGACCTTGGTCTTGGACCCATCAAAGTGCATCTTCCAATAATTATAGTCCGGCAAGGGCGGCTCATATTGCATCTCGGCCCAATCGCATAAAAAGTCCGGTAGCGCCTGCGACTTGATTGCATCTCGCCTTTCATAATGCGGAGTATATGGAGATACCTCGATCGCCCATTTGGCAACTCGCCCAGTTGCGTCCTTGCATCCGATGATCTCCGAGATTGGAGCATCACATACCACCGTCATGGGATGCTCTTGGAAGTAATGCTTCAGTTTCTTAACCGCCAGGTATACTCCGTACGTCATCTTCTGGTAGTGGGGGTAGTTTTGCTTCGACGTGGATATCACCTCGCTCAGGTAGTAGATTGGTCTCTGCACCGATTTG
Organism: Poa pratensis; assembly: GCA_947311845.1. NCBI lineage: Eukaryota > Viridiplantae > Streptophyta > Magnoliopsida > Poales > Poaceae > Poa > Poa pratensis. The sequence goes on along the minus strand of CAMZMU010000051.1, from coordinate 63,517,607 downwards.
CCTCCTTCGTCTCGCTCCACCACCACTGCAACACTTACGACCCGGTTTGTAGCCGCAATGTATATCAACATCGGTTCATTCTGCAAAGGGGACGCCAACACCGGAGCAGTGGACAACATCTTCTTCAGCTCATTGAACGCCGCGTCCGCCTGCGGGGTCCAAGTGAAACTGGTACTTTTCTTCATAAGTTGATACAATGGTAAGGCTTTTTCTCCTAGCCGACTTACAAACCGACTTAAAGATGCAAGGCATCCCGTGAACTTCTGCACATCTTTTAAACAGTTCGGCAACTTCATTCTTTCGATAGCTCGGATCTTAGCCGGGTTAACTCTATACCTCGGCTCGATACGAGGAAACCGAGCAATTTTCCAGCCGGGACACCAAAGGTGCACTTGTCCGGGTTAAGTTTCAACCGATACTTTCTTAAGTTTGCAAATGTCTCTTCGAGGTCTTCGATGAGAGTATGCTTCTTTTTAGTTTTGATAACAATGTCATCGACATACACTTGCACATTTGAGAGTGTAAGCACTTCTGCATACACCTTTGATAAGTTGCCCCGGCATTTCTCAAACCGAAACACATGACACGATAGCAATACGCCCCGTACGGGGTAATAAAGGCAGTCTTTATTTGATCATCAGTGTTCAGTGGGATCTGGTGAAAACCAGAATATGCATCAATAAAAGACAACAGCTCACATCCAGCCGTAGAATCGATCACTTGATCAATCCGAGGTAAAGGAAAGGGATCCTTCGGGCACGCCTTGTTCAGGTTGGTGAAGTCAATGCACATGCGCCACACCTTGACTATCGCCGGTTCGTCCTTCTTTTTCTCCACGAGGACTGGATTAGATATCCAGTCCGGATGCAGCACTTCCATGATGAAGCCTGCAGCCAGTAACTTCGCCAATTCTTCGAGTACCACCTTTCTTCGGTCATCTGAGAGCCGCCGCGTCGGTTGACGCACTGGTTTCACCTCTGGCCGAACAAACAAAGAGTGCTCTGCCAACTCCCTCGGAACACCTGGCAGGTCTTTAGCCGACCATGCAAAAATGTCCCGATTCTCACGGAGGAAGTGACAGAGCGCGCTTTCCTATTTCTCGTCCATGCCAGCACCAATGATGGCGAAACGCTCCGGGTTCTCCGAGTCCAGCGGGATTTTCTTGGTCTCCTTGGGCACCTCGAATGAAGCGCTCATGTCCGGAGTAATTAGTCCGGACATGCCGAGCTGAGTAGACTGCGCCATTGCCACCACCTTCTGAAGTTGCTTCTTCTCCGCCGCGATCACCAAGGACTCGGCTAAACTGATCCCGCCGAGGCACATTGCATAGCCTTCTTGTAGTCACCTGAAATGGTTATTATTCCCTTGGGCCCCGGCATTTTCATCTTAGGTAGGCCACATGAGTGGAGATCATGAACTTGGCCAAGGCTGGCCTTCCCAGCAAGGCATGGTAAGGGCTCTGCAAGTCCACAACCTCGAACTCAAGACTTTCAACTCGGCTGTTATCTCGGGTACCAAAACCCACGTCGACCCAAATCTTTCCCATAGGTGCACAAGAGACCCCGGGCACAATACCGTGAAATGTACAGCTGCTAGGCTGCAACTGGTTCGGTGAGTATCCCAGCTTGACCATGTGTCTCGGTACATGATATTTATGGCACTCCCATTGTCCACCAAGACTCGGGTGAATCTCACATTGTTGGTCGGCCCACAGAACGTCGGATCCACCACCAGTGCATAGTTTCCAGGGCTCGGCATGATCCGAGGTGTATCTTGCCTGCTCCAAGTGATCTCTTGCTCGGACCAATTCATGTATTTCACCACTGCTGGAGTTACTGCATTCACCTCCTTGGCACGCCTCAGCATACTCTTCTTATCAGTTGACTCAGTCACAAACACCACGTAACTCTGATGTACTTCCCTATAATCATTACCGGGGTTCTCATACCTCTGATTCTCAAAGGACCACGTTTGGCTTTGGCCGGCACCACCGTTGTTGTTGTTGCCCTGGGCACTCACTGCATTCACCGGTTTCGCCTGCACCATCTTCTGGTTTTGGGCCGCATGCACCGGGGTTGAATTTGCTCCGGTTAAGCTCTGATTCTGCGCCGCTATGGTCGGCTTATGCTGCTGCTGCGCGTTCGGATATTGAGGTCTACGCCATTGGTTCGGTGGCCCACTCCGGTTTGTCCCAGCTTTCGCCCCTTCTGCAGCGGTTCGGTGATGAAAACTACACTGCAGAGTGGTATGGTTGGGTGTTTTGCCATTCCTGCCATGATAGATACATGGCCCATTCACCAATGACTCGTAAGTCACAGGTGGTCCGGCCTCCTGCCACTGCTTCGCACCACCTCCCTGATCTGGTTCTGGTTCGGAGTCCATGCCTGACCCTCAGTCTTCGGTTTCTGGGCGCCTCCAGGTCCGGACTGACTTGGGTTTACAGCATTGACTTGGAAATCTGGTTCTCTCCTCTTTGCCCGAACTCTTGACGGTTATCAAACCTCGGTCCGTTGTTGCGATTGTTCATCGGATTCCTCCTGTTCCGGGCATTCCCATCCATCAGAGGCTGCATCGGATCGCCAAGGGCATAGGAATCAGCTATCCGAATCGTCTCGGCCAGAGTCTTTGGCATATCTCTCTGGAGCCTCTGCCACAACATGCTACCATACCGACATCCATCAGCAAACCACGCTATAGCCTGTGCTTCGATAACTCCTCACAGGAGTTCCGAACATTGCTCCACCGAGTCAAGAATTCTCGGTCAGTCTCATTGTCCTCCTGCTTGCACGCCTGCAAAAGCTGAGGTCGGTTTGGCCTCTTGTAAGTGCTGGCGAAGTTGCTATTGAATGCCTCCTCTAAATCCAGCCAGCAATTGATGCTATTCTCCGGCAATTGTTCAGCCAGATCCGAGCAGGACCTTCCAACATGTGCGGGAGATACCGGACCGCCCATCGGCGATTGCCCCCCGCAATGTATACTGCTGAAACATAATCAGCTAGCCAATCTTGCGGCTTGGTGCTCCCATTGTACGGCCTGGTACTCCGACCCAACTGAAACTGAGACACTGGTGGAGGTGGTTCCTTCATGATCCGAGGTCCAAAACACGCCGGACCAGGAGGGCCTTCCTCTTCCAACCTCTCGGACATGTAAATCCGATCTAGCTTGTATCGCGCGTCACCTGTAGGCAACGTCCGAGCTCCGATACGCTCTCCCAATGCACCATCCACTCTATAGAATCCAGCCCGCTCCATGGCTGAATTTCCATCATCATATCGGTCGCCACCTCGACCGACGTTTCGGCTGCGGAACATACTCCGGCTCTTGCTGATACTGCTCCTGCGGCCGGGGTTGCTGCTGATGCCTCGGGGGCTGAGGTGGTTTACCTCGGCCAGCCGACGCTGCTTGCCCACCGTTCTGATTTCCCTGAGCTGAACGGCCTTTAGCTCGGCTTGCATCACCTGGGCCGGGGTCTCCATTGGCTCGGCTAGCGTCACCGACCTTTTGCTTTCCAGCTAACACCGGATCGTACACTTGCAGCTGCATCTCCTTGTTCCGACCTGAAGTGACACTCCGGGCACGTTCGGCTCCTCCGACGTGTGGAGACGAGGCTTGCCCCTTGGACCCCTGGCTAACTGGCCTAATCGAATGGACCGCCTGCGAACCGCCAAGCCCGGCCTTGCGGAGGGCTTCATTTTGCTTGCTGGCCACATGCACTAACTCATTGAGCCGCTTCTGCTGCTCACGCCATGCATCTCCGGTCAACTCCGATAGCCCGGCCCTTACTGCTTCGGCTGCTCTAAGGTTCTTAGCTGGTGAACTATACACCGGCCTACCAGTAGCCGACCTGCTACTTGTTGCCTTACTCGAGCTCGAGACTGCAGCCCTAACCATCTCCTCATAGAGGTCCTTGCCTCGGTTGCAGAGCAGCTTTCTTACGCCGCACAACCGGAGTAAAACCATCCTCTATACCATGTGCAGCATTGTACTCCTTTTGCTCCATATCTAACGTCTTTCTGTTACTAGTTTAGGACTTTTTTTTTTAGAAAAGGGGGTGCGGATCCCCGGCCTCTGCATCGAGTGATGCACACAGCCATCCGCATTATTCAAACAACACCTTACAGAGAATTACAAAGATCAACCGGTAGAGGGCCTCCTAAACCTGATGAAGGGGTGGAAAATCAGAACCGTATGCCCTCCCTACACACCACCAACGCACATCATCTAAATCCGGAGGCTTCAACTGGAGACCGACAGCGCGCCAGAGCACAAACGGTCCTCAGCCGATCTTCATCGTACGCGACAAACGCGCACACCAGAAGCCGCTGCCACCATCTTCGCCATCCCATCTTCAGGAGCGATCAACGTAATGACCTTGCAAGGCCAGCCATCGACATCCCACGATGCCAGACAAATATCCGATCTGCGCTCACCATCATCACACGTCCAGCGCGTGACTCCGTTGCACCGTGCCGCCAAGACTCGCCGTCGACGTCGTGTTAGATGCCTCAACACGCCACCTCTCCTTACCGTCCCAACCAGCATTGCTCCAAAACGATGCCCCCCAGGGAGGAGAACGACCCTGAAAAGGCCGTCATCATCCGATCCGGGAGACCCAGATCTAGGGTTTCCCCCGGAACATCCGAGCTTGGTGACGTGACCTGCAGCGACGATGCCTCAAGAAGGGAACGACGTCGGAGACGCCGCCATCGTCCGCCAAGACGCAGTCGGCGCGGTTTTCACCGGAGGCCATGTCGCCCAAAACTCGCTGCTGGATGGATCCGCGAGAGTCGTCGCCATGGAGACGAAAGACGCCAACGGAAACCGGTAGAGGGCCTCCTGCCGCCTCACACCAGCCTCATCTCGCATCCGGCCAGCCAAAGCCGAGCCAAGATGGATCTGGTCGAGATCCAGATCCACGGCCATCGCCGCCGCCCATGGGGGCGCCGCCGCTCGCCGTCGCCCAGCCAGGGACGCCGCCCTGGCCGCCGTGCCCGGCGCACTGCCCGGGACGCCCCAGTCGCGCCCGGATCCGCCACACTTCATCCAGCCCTAAGCCGAGGCGTCGGCGCCGCCACCACCGCGGCCAAGGCCGGCTTGGGCGGCGACGAGGAGGGGAGGGGCGGCGCGGGATTGGTCCCCCCGGCGTCGCCCTGGGGCGGCGGCGCGAGGGGGTCGAGAGGAGAGGGGGTCGAGAGGAGAGGACGTTGCTCACTAGTTAGGACTTAGGAGGAGGAATACCTTCGTACCCCCACAATGTAGCTTGCTTGCGTCCTTCTACACCTCTGCTGGTCACGAAAAGATTCTTGCTATCTCCCCATTATTTTTTTTACATATTCTCAGTAAATGGGAGGGTCATTGAGGTGGCAAAGCACGCTATACACTCTAACAGCGCAGCCTTCCCATGTGACCTCAGGCACATTAAAATACAGTGAATAGAACAAAGCTAAACAAGTGTTTTCCATTAGTTCGTTTTGTTCCCAGGGAAATGGACAAAAACACACACATGGAACTTTCCCATTAGCATCGGTCCTGTCAAACTTTGGATTGCCAAGTATGCATCTCTAGGAGGTATTCTATATTCTGATGGAAGAGGGTTTGTTAATGTTTTTACCTATGCTATGCACAGTTTGTTGTAATTTATTGTTGTGTTCATCCTCGTGAATTTTGCAGGCGCTTATTGCTTTGAAGAAAGGCACCCAGCTGCTTAAGTATGGTCGCAAGGGGAAGCCCAAGTTTACTCCCTTCAGACTATCAAATGTAAGTTCATTTCTACAGATGTTGCAACAAATCTCGCTCACTATCTCCTCTCAATTTATCTATGTGTGCGGGCGTCATGTTGGTCTTCAAGAATGATTTTTGAAATTTCTGGCCTAATAGACTTGTAGTGTTTTTTTATGGTTCATGGAACTGGAGCAGGAATACCTTCAAAATGCTTGTTAATTTTTTACTTTTGCTTCCTATAAAAAAGAGAAGCGTCTGAAAACTGCAACCATTTGTTAATCTGCAACATGAGGACCAAGAGCAATGTAAACTTGTTTTGCGATTGTTATATGTAGTCAAATCATTCCTTCGTATGCTCTGCAGGATGAATCAACTCTTGTTTGGATCTCCAGCAACCAAGAGAAAAGTTTAAAACTAGCTTCTGTGTCCAGAATCCTCTCAGGACAAAGAACGGTAAGGACATTCTAGATAATGGCCATTTGATGTCTGAACAATTGTTCTTACTCTGAGTATTTGATTTCTCAACATTTGTTCCCTTTTCAGCTGGTTTTCCAACGTTTTCTGCTCCCTGAGAAGGACCATTTATCCTTCTCACTCATATATAAAGATGCAAGCGATCCCTCGATCTGGTACTATAACGAGAAACAATTTGATACTTTTCCTTCTGTACTGTTTCAAAATAAACACCATCTAATTAATTCTGCCCTTCTTTCAAAGAATCTGCAAGGACAAGGTTGAAACACAGGTGTGGTTTACATGCCTTAACGCATTGTATCTCCAGGACAGCACGGATTCCAATCCCAACACACTGATGAAATGCGCAGTGCTGCCCTTTCTTTTGATGTAAATCTCTGGTTCAACATAGCTTACTTGTATGCAGGTTTTTTTTTCCTGTAATAACACAATCTTGACCGCTTATCATTGCTTGAGTAAATGATTTCATATCATTTGAGCAACTGTTATCTTTTGGGCAAAACTATCATATTTTGCCATCAGTCTCAGTTCTACCTTAACTAGATTTTTTGCAGTGATCGACTGTCAGCCCAGTATCATCAACCTTTTATGCTGTATACATTTGTCTTTACTTTTGTTGCACAAATCCACACATGCTTTTCTGATGCTAATAGCACGATGTCTGAGAGTATCTCATAATAGCAAAAGCCACTATTCTGGGGATTCTGCCCAGTGGAGCTGATTTGTTTGATTGCCACTTCACGTTTAATGTTGTTTCAGAGCTTTAAACTGCCACTAACATAATTGTGCTTATGCTAGTCCATTACGTAAAATGCACTCATGTAGTTTACAAAACTGTGATCTCGTTCGTTATCTGCTTTCAGTGCATCGTTCAGTTCCTAGTCGTGTAGAAAATAGATGAACCACACCTTTACAAGATGATATGCTAGGCTTCTGACCCTTTTGCTATGATTTTTTTCAGTGTGGCAGAGAAAGTAGCTAAGCAGTAGCTCCACATTTACCACGGATTCCCTTGAGAACAAGTTGAGCTCCGCAAATTCTAAGGACCGTTCTTCTGGAGAATATACATATTCAGAAAGGACTGATGTGTCAGATATGCAAGTGAAAGGTGCTTCTTCATTAGATATTCGAGTCAGTGTTTCCAGTGCTCTCAGCACATCCAGCCATGGTTCTGGTGGAGAAGATTCTGAATCGTTTGGAGATGTTTATGTCTGGGGAGAAGTCATGTGTGATACCGGGTCTGATGGAAACACAACACTTCCCTGGTGCATCTACAGATGTTGTGCCAAAGCCCTTAGAATCAAATGTAATGCTTGATGTCAGTTCTGTGGCTTGTGGTGTGAAGCATGCTGCACTTGTTACAAGACAGACCGAGGTATTTTCGTGGGGCGTAGAGTGCAGCGGGAGGCTTGGTCATGGGGCTAGCACAAGCATTTTTCAGCCATGTCTACTCGAGTCATTGTCAACCTGCAATGTTGAAATAGTTGCTTGTGGCGAATTCCACACTTGTGCTGTTACTGCAACAGGCGATCTTTACACCTGGGGAGATGGTACCCACAATGCCGGACTCCTTGGTCATGGTAGTACGTGAGTCACTGGATCCCCAAAAGAGTTTCAGGTCCCTGGAAGGCTTCATGTGTCAGCTGTCTCTTGTGGTACTTGGCATACAGCTTTGATAACTAGTTCCGGGCAGCTGTACACATTTGGCGACGGTACATTCGGCGCCTTAGGTCACGGGAATCGAGAGACTATCTCGTATCCAAAGGAAGTGGAGTCTTTGAAGGGTTTGAGGACGATCTCTGTTTCTTGTGGTGTGTGGCATAGCGCTGCAGTGGTTGAGGTTATCATGACACAGTCAAATGCTTCATCTGGAAAGTTATTTACTTGGGAGACGGAGACAAGTATCGCCTTGGGCATGGTGACAGGTCTTCGAAACTCAAACCAACCTGTGTGCCCTCGCTGATAGATTACAACTTCCATAAGTCTGCATGTGGCCATACTCTCACGTTGGGTTGACTACTTCAGGGCACATGTTCACCGTAGGGAGCTCGTGTATGGACAGCTTGGCAATCCCAATAATGATGGAAGGTTTCCACGTCTAGTCGAAGAGAAGGTCGGGGGCGGTGGTGTTGTGGAGGTTGCCTGTGGATCTTATCATGTTGCAGTACTGACAAATACCGGTGAAGTTTACACTTGGGGTAAGGGTGCAAACGGGAGATTGGGTCACGGTGATATTGCCGACCGTAAGGTACCTACACTTGTTGAGGCTTTTAGGGATAGGTCCGTAAAGCGCATTGCTTGTGGATCAGGCTTTACAGCTGCAATTTGTCAACATAAATGGGTGTCCGGGATGGAGCAGTCTCAGTGTTCAGCATGTAGACAGCCATTTGGGTTCACTCGAAAGCGGCACAACTGTTACAATTGTGGCTTAGTACACTGTCATGCATGCAGTTCAAAAAAGGCTCCAAGAGCAGCATTGTCTCCTAATCCTGGAAAGCCATACCGTGTATGTGATTCATGCCATGTGAAGCTAAGCAAAGTTATGGATTCTGGTGTCAGTTATAGCAGGAACACCATACCTCGCATACCAGGTGATACCAAGACTGAGAGAATGGACACAAAAGCAAACAGAGTTGCACCAGTTACTAGTTCAGATATGATCAAGAATTTAGATGCGAAGGCAGCAAAGCAGACAAAAAAGTATGACTATGCATCTCAGTTCCCTGCAATTTGGCAGCTAAACGACATCCCTTTCATCGGATCAGGTGACCTGCACAATACAGGTTCGACAGTAACAAACGCATACCCCAACAGCGCCAAATATTCTTCACAGTTTTTAAGAAGGCCGTCTCTAAATTCTTTTTACCTCCTTGTCTTCAGGAAGCTTTGAGAGTCTCAGGGATGCGAATGAACTTTTGAAGCAAGAGGTTCAAAAACTAAAAGAAGAGGTATGCTTGCTTCTTGGTTCTATATTATTTTAAACAGCCGAAAAGAACAGGGAAACAGAGTTCTTATGCTTGTATATGGATCAGGTTAATAGCTTGAAACAGCAGCGTGAACAGCAAGACGCTGAGTTGCAGAAGTCAGAGGCAAAAGCCAATGAGGCCGTGACCCTTGCAGCTGAAGAGGCATCCAAATCGAAGGCTGCCAAAGAGGTCATAAAATCACTGACGGCACAGGTGATGTTTCAAATATAATTTCGCACAATCTTATTGATGTTGAAATTGGTACTAGATGGATGTTTTTTGTTTTACAGTTCTGTCTTTTGTTCTTTGCGCTTTCGCATTACGATTCTCGACCATACAAGGAAATAACCTTATTCAGTAACACCAACAGGTAAAAGAAATGGCTGAGAGGCTTCCTCCAGCGGACTCTGACGCGAGGCCACCACGGCTTGTGTATCTACCTGACGGTGTAGCTCCTCCTGAAACTGGGAGAGAAAGCCAGAAGAGATACGACCCAGGAGGCATTCCTTATCCCAAACACCGACCTCTGTCGCATCTGCTCGGTTTAATGGGCTGCCTCCACAAGCCTATCAAGTAAGTAACCCCGGTGACAACACGATGACTCCACACGAGAGCACGTTTGAGAATTTCAGCAAGATCAAAGAGTTCCCAGCCGCGCAGCATAGGACGAATGGTGGGATGCCAGGGCATCGTCCCAGATCAGAGACTTTGATCGGCGGGAAACGGAAAGGTTCCAGATAAACCTGCAAGGCTGGAACATGAGAGGCTCCAGTTCACCGGTAACCAAGTTGAGGCAGAGTGGATAGAGCAGTTTGAACCTGGGGTGTACCTGACGCTAGTTTCTTTTCATGACGGAACCAAAGAGCTGAAAAGAGTGCGGTTCAGGTAGCATCTCCATGGTCAGAACCGTTACGTTACATACTTGCATGAATGTATAACCCCATATCCTTATATCGAGCATGCTTTTGCTGGAAATTGTCACGAGTAACCTGACCTGATGTCTAAGTTTTTGTTTTTTGTTTTGTTTTTTGCAGTCGGAGAAGATTCGGAGAACATCAAGCAGAGTCATGGTGGAGCGAAAACCACGAAAGGGTGTACGACAAGTACAATGTGCGGAAAACTGATCGGATATCTTCAGTGATGACATCTTAGTGTCAGCACCTACATTTCGCTGGATGTCCAGACCGGCACAACCAGAAGCAACTACAGCATGTCGAGTTCTTGTAACCGAAGGTGTACATGGCTGAGCGTATTATTCATGACGTGGCGCATCGTCTAGATTTTCTGGTGTGTCTACATCTGTACTCTTGCTGTATAGGTAGAAGAACCATGATTCATGCAGTTGGCGCATAGCATCAGCGGTGATGTGGTGCCATTTACTAGTCTGACTGACCATGTTACTACTGCCATCAAGCCTGTATGTATGTATATTCCTGGGATTAAGAGGACGAGCTAAAGCTCTTCCAACTTGGTGCTGTGAACTAAATGAAAAGCCCGTTTGTGCCTCGTGGATTTGTCCCGGGATTGCAGACGGCGAATTACTCACAATAATGTCGCAAAAAGTAGAGAATATGTGCTGTCGATGCAATAGTCAGTCTAGTGACAAGGTAAATCGTAGGTGTGATCAGATAATCTCAAATCCAATTTACTTTTCCTCTGCATGAATGTCGGCAGACGCTGCTGACGTGACTCCATCTCGAATGCGCAATTAGGGATTACCATCTACGGAGTACTTATCTTTACGTAGGCTTGCTGACAGTAAAGTCCTTCTAGTAAGTGGATTATGGATGACGATTCCTTGCCTGGATCATGCTATATTCTCGTTAGTTCCTCTTATCTCCATCTCGCTAGACGATTCTGTTCACGTGGATAAAAAGTAAAAAGTTTGAGGATCTCCTTTCTGCATGGCTGCGTCAGCTAGCCCGACCGTGGGTGCTTTTGGGTTTTGAGTGGCGAAACCCAGAAGGGGGTATGCAGTTTTGGCTGTAGAGAAGAACCATGATCCATGCATGCATCTGGCGAATAGCACGAGCAATGACTTTGAGTGTGGTGCCATTTGCTGTTGACTGACCATTTTTTTTAAAACAAAGGCAAAAGTTTTGCCTTTTATGTTGTCTTTTATATTGATAAAGAAGGAGCAAACAGTGGAGGGCTAGGCCAAAATAAAACAGAAGATACAAAACCGGCCGAAGTAAAACTCAGCCAGTCCAAACTTCTACTCGGCCCTCGCATGGTCCAGGACATGCTGGACAGGGCAGCAGAGCTAGGCGTAGGGTTGACTGACCATGACGAGCTTCAAACTTGGTGCTGTGAACTGAATGGAAGCCCCGTGTGTATGTGTTTCTGCGCACACATTTGTCACTGAAATGCAGAGGAAGAATCACGTCCAGATAATGTGCTGCTGATGCAATAGTGAGTCTAGTGATAAAGTTAGATATACTCTCTCCGTTCCACAATATAAGATGTTCTAGCTAGTACACACGGTGTCTAGATTCGGACTAAAAGTAGTGCATCTGTATACTTAAATGTGTCTAAATACATGTGCATATGAAAAATGGCTAAAATATCTTATATTGTGAAACGGATGTGATCTGACAAGCTCCATCGAATTCGAATGTAGTACTATGCATGAGTAGAGTAAACGTTTGCTGCCCCCATTGCAACCAAGATATGAAAGTGGGTCGGCGAATGCTGACGCGACTCCGTCTCAGATGCGCAATTACTACTGCTGCTGCTGCTACTACTACTTATCTTTGGGTAGGCTTGGTGGCAGTGGAGTGATTTTTAGTAACTAGATATATGGAGGACGATTCTTTGATTGGATCATGTTATATTCTCGTTAGCTCATCTTATCTGCATTGCTGGATGATTCTGTTCACGAAGATAAAAAAGGTGGAAGTTTGAGGATCTCTCTTCTGCATGCCTGCGTCAGCTAGCCCAAATGCAGGCGCCTTTTTGGGTTGTAAAATATCAACGCGGAAGCAAGTGGTCATTTTACAAGGGTTCTGAATATTGAAAGGGATGAGAACTATTATAACCCAAATGGAACGAGGCACAACATACATTTGGGTTCAATGGTGGTTTAAGCTTTCATACATATATTTATGCTAAAACCGTAAGATACGGTAAAATTCATGGCCATCACCATATCCAGCGCTTCAACTTATGTCAAGTCGCCGTGAACACATTCGTCACACGGACTCCTTTACTACACCATTGGATAGTATACTAGTTGAGCATTTACCATATTGCGGTCAGTGCCTTCGCAAGGTAGAATGTCGAGGGGGCCCGAGAACCCAACACATCCAAGGTGGAAGCATGGAACGGGCAAAGAAGCGGCAACTTGAAGAAGCAAAGCTGAACATGACCCCAGATAATTCGATCACAGGCCACGAATGTTCCGTCCAAACATCCCGGGCGGTCCAGAAGGATGCACTATATGTTAAACTCTATGGCCCCTGTAGGGCTAGAATTAAAACTCGAAAATCGTGAGCTAAGCGAGTAGCTCGTGACTCGGTTCGACTTGGCTCGGCTCGAACTCGGTGTCTCACGAGTCGAGCCAAGTTTCATTTCTGAACTCTTTTGTTGAACGACTCGAGCTCGGCTTGACTCGGCTCAAACTCGGTGTCTCACGAGTCGAGCCAAGTTTCATTTCTGAACTCTTTTGTTGAACAACTCGAGCTCGGCTCGACTCGTCAGTTGAGCGAGTCAAGCTCGCTCGAATTCTGGGCCTAGCCCCCTGATGTAGCCATGGGTAAGGCCAGAATGTTCCTATAGGGTCGGATCATTGCCGAAAACGAAATCAACAGCGTCAACAATGTCGCACTTCCAGTAGAACTGGTTCATTCGATCCACCTACGAAATGTCTGGGTACCCGGGGCTGTGGTGGTAGATGACCGCCTTGTCACAACTTACACACAGTGCTAGAGCTGCTCCTTTGATGGATCTGTTATTTTGTACACATCGATGTCGCGTATCATGACTCTGTCTCCTTCCGCGGATCAAAATAGTTTTAAAACGTTTACATAAAAACAAATTAAAAATTCAATATTTTTATATCTATTTCATTTTTTCTAAAACAAAACATAAGCTCATGACAATATACTAAAATATTCAATTATTATATTATAAGTTCTTACTGTGATAACTAAAATATACTCCCTATGTAACTAAATATAAGTCGTTTTCAACTACAAAAACGTCTTATATTTAGTTACGGAGGGAGTAGTATCAATCTTAGTCTGAATTGTAGTGATTCAGCCCATCCAATAAATCTTAGTTGAAAATTTTCTTTATGTACATCTGGTTCTAATGGAAAAAAATAAATAGTTGTTGGAAATTTATAATAAGTTTAGTATCCCAACAATTAACTATAATCGTACCCAAATAAGACAAATATGTCCAAAGATGTTCTAAAAATCTAATCACCTAAGTAGCCATTGTGTTGCAGATCCATGTTAAACTTACCAACACATATCTTTGTTTTTTCATCCATCAGACGACATTTTAATTTTTAGCGTGAAGGAACTCATCTAGAATGATAACAAGACATACCAAGGTGTTGGTGTTGATGCAGTGTCCATTGAAGATTTGATTTGCCATATCTTTGTCATTGGAGCCAACACTCTCTAAGAGTTTTGATGGTCTTGTGCGTGACCGAGCCAGCTAAACTTGAATGTGCAAGAAGCAAGTCAAGCTAAAAGATACGAGTACCCCCCCCCCCCCCCCCCCCCCCCCCTCCCCATGCTGAAAATAGGTTCGGTCATATTTTACATGCATTTTGATATGTGGGTTTGATAATATATTATTAAGATATATATGTTGGCTTGTTATGTTCAGTATCTGTTTCACTCACATTTCACTAGTTTATTGATCAAAATATTCTTAAAATGTTTATTCAAACAAAATGTGAGACAATGTTTAAAATTTATTTCATGTTTTCAAAAATCAAAACATATGCACATGGCACTATAAAAACTATTTTCTTATTATTAAGAATTCGTTGGGATATAATATGAAATACATTATCAATCTTAGTATGTTGTTATGGTGATTCTAACGATCCACTATAAATTCTTTAGCTGCAAAGTCTCGGATTATACATTGGAGCCAAATGGAAATAAGTAAAAATTGTTCCATATTTTAAATAAAATAAGATAAGCATCTCAACAATTAATTATCACAGTGCAAAAATAATTGAATTTTTTATTTAGTCATTATGCTATGGCTCCATGTTAAACATGTCAGCATGTATATATATGTTTCACCAACTCAAGTTTGAAGGTAACCATCTAGAGACACAGTGAGATCTACTTAATAGATGCTATGGGCATTGTTGTTGGTCTAATCACCATTGGTATTTGGATTTGCTACAGCTCTGTTTTTAGATACAACATTTCAACAACTCATATCTTAGATACACGGGCATTCAACTAGTTATTAAGATATATGTGTCTGTGTCTGTGTGTTGTGTTGAATTTTTGTTTCACTCATATTTTACTAGTTTATTGATCATATTCTTAAAATGTTTATTTCAAAACAAAATACAAGACAATATTTCAAACTCTATTTTACTCTTTGAATCAAAGCATATGCTCATGTCACTATAAAAACTATCTTCTTATTATTATTAAGAATTTCATGGTGATGTAATATGAAATACATTATCAATTAGAGTATGTTGTTATGGTGATTATGACGATTCACTATGAAATCATTTAGCTTCAAAATTTCCGATTATACATTGGAGCTAAATGCAAATAAGTGTAAATCGTTGCACACTTTAAATAATGTTAGCACTTCAACAATTAACTATCATGGTGCCCAAATAAAGTGAATTTTTATTACTCATTATGCTATGGCTCCATGTTAAACTGGTCAGCATGTATATATATTCCACCAGCTCAAGTTTAACGTATAGGTAACCATCTAGAGACATACTGAAACTTAATAGATGCTATGGCATTGGTGTTGGTCCAATCACCACTGACAGTTGGATTTGCTACACCTCTGTCGTTAGATGCAACATTTTAACAACTCAACATGCAGCTAGAAGCATACACTAGTCGGAAAGTCCTTTTAGAACCCGAGCTCCATGGAGCTCGGTTTGGAGCTCGGTTTTTGAAAAATTTAAAATCCGCACATTTTGGTTTCCAAAAATCGAGAAAAAAATACCAGGTGTAGATATCACCTAGATCTACAAGCGTGCCAAATGTCAAGTACAAATTCGTTTTATTCTGGGTTAGATCTAAAAGACAAATTTCTGAATCAACATACCGGATTCAAAATTTTGAAATCTGTCAGAATTTGTCTTTTTTGCACAGACCAAAATATAACGAGTTTGAAGTTAAAAAAATTCACGCGTGTGTGTCTTGACACTACCTACACCTGTGATTTTTTTCGCGATTTTTGGAAACTAAAAATGTGAATTTCCATTTTTCAAAAATACCGAGCTCCGTGGAGCTCGGGAGCCAAATCACCGCTCAGCAATATACAACTCCTGCCAAGGAAATATAATAACCACTTAAGTGTTCTTCTAATCGTGTACAGAATTATTTTGAATCGAACAGGCGACGATAAACATCTGAACATTTGCAGCAAGTTTATCGTGGCTTTTGGTCGTCAGTAGTGCATACATGCAATGCATCTCAGTCATTTTTTTGGGGCTAAACTAAAAAACCGTGAACCTCGTCGACCGTGCAGCCAGAGCGAGATATGGCTTTTGTTCGTGGGCGACCAACGGATCGGGAGCAGGCAGGGAGGAAGGAATAATCAAATCCTTCAGGTGCGCGTGTTTAGCATCCCACTCCTTTCCTTTCTCGCACCGAACAAGCACGGTCTTCAGACCCCGCAAGAGAATAAGAAGAACCAGACGTCCCGTTCCGGCGTGCATTCCTGAGCAGCCAATGGCCGGAGCACCACCACGGCGGCTGCTGCGCGGCAGGCACGGAAACATGCGGAAAACTTGGCCGCCCCCCTGAGCCGTCACATTGGCTGGCATTCACTGCGTCGGCGTCCCCACCCATTCCCCGTTCAGTTTGAAGGAAACACCGGTCACTGTTGTTTTGTGTTCTTCCAAATTCGTATATACTGATAAATGCTAGCTTGTGACGAGGAGAGCGCAGCGTCCCGGTTTGGCTGAAAGGTTTGTTTCCTGAGCTTTGTAGAAATGATACTTGCGTTAACCTGTTTTGCATTAACTTGTTTTGTGATAGTCAAAATGTTATTTACCTTACTAATTAAGGATCAGATGTTCCATGAGAGAACAAATCACATTGACGTCAAACATCATTATGTGCGTGATGTTGTTGCACAAGGTAAGTTGAATGTATGCAAGATAAGCACTCATGATAATCCTGCTGATATGATGAAAAAGCCAGTTCCTGTTACTAAGTTCGATCTTTGGTCGGGCTTAGTTGGTATCATTGTCTACCCCAAGAGCCTATTTGGCGCCGAATGTGTTTTTCTTTGTTTGTTTCAGGGTGAAGTTCTCGTTCATGCTACAAGATGGAATGTGTCTCAAGGTGGAGTGTTGTTGTGTGGTGATCCAAATTCGTATATACTGATAAAGGCCAGCTTGTGACGAGGAGAGCACAGCGTCCGGAGGGGTTGCGGGGTGCGGCAGCCCCCCGCGGTACGGTACGAGTTGTACTCGACTTGGAAGTCATGTTACTGACCTAGATTAGGTCAGGCCATCTATAAATACATCTTTTAAGCCACCGTCATGGGATAAGTCGCACATTGTAAATCTCCGGCGTTTATAACCTCACCCGATATAGTGAAGTATTGTTAGCTGGTGCCCGTGGTTTTTTCTCCTCAATTGTTGAAGGGTTTTCCACGTTAAAATCTCGTGTCCCTTTTTTTAATGGTTCCGCTCTTCGTCGTTTATTTGCATCGTTTATAACAGTCACGTCGGTGAGG
Organism: Poa pratensis; assembly: GCA_947311845.1. Taxonomy (NCBI): domain Eukaryota; kingdom Viridiplantae; phylum Streptophyta; class Magnoliopsida; order Poales; family Poaceae; genus Poa; species Poa pratensis. Next base: position 63,500,526 of record CAMZMU010000051.1, on the reverse strand, counting down.
AGCGGCGAGCGGCGTAGACGACATATGCAAGAAGACACGGGCGGCGATCGTGCCAACTTCATTGCTACGAAGCCTAAAAAAAAAAAAATCCATTGCCACGCAGCCGCACAGTTCTGCGCCTCCGGTGCTGTCTGAACTCTGAACTAGCAAGCCAGCGTGCGTGCGTGTGTGTTTGGGCTAGCAGCCTAGCACCTAGCTACTGCTACATGTACTCGATTCGATTCGGTAACACAGCTCGTATCCTGATCTCCATTCGGCAAGCAAAGCAGAGTATCTGCAGGAACGCCGCTACAGTACTCCAACACTACTACTACCCATATTTGTTTCGGATACACGTATTTGTTTCGTATACGCTGTCATATCTCATCTGCATTCCATATTGTAGAAACCCACTTGTTGAATGAGTTTCAGTTCTTTTGTTCTCGGTTATGAATGTCCAATTCTACAATCTTGTATCCGTGATTGTAGCTATTGCCTTGCCAATAATATAGAGACAAATAAAATTTCAATTATATGAGAACCCCAAGCATTATTGAAAAAGGAGAATAAACATGATATTCTGAGGAATACAAAATTGATACTTAGCCTTAAACATTTCTCAGTTGATTTACAATCATTGGTATTAGATTTATTTTAATGTATTGACATTCAAGGTATAGAAAATAAAATGTACACATTTTTTGTCGACACAACTTAATTTATTAATTGGTTTCCTGGTCCTTTGATCCATTCAGAAAATAATTCCCTTGGTAGAAATTATCTTCGAGGCCCAAAATTTACTTTAAGACACACAATATGAGCTTGGATTTTTGGTTTTTTTAGATCATGTATTTAGCAGTGTCAGCGATATCGCATTTAGTAGAACTATTATCCATAAAGAAACCCAATCTTTCCTATTTTTAGATTTTCACCCAGATTCAACCGAATTTTTTATTTTGTAAAAGGTGTTAATAATCTCCATAATTCAGTTTTGTCTGATAAATCCTTCTATCGGGGCAAGACGAACTGGGCAAACCATCAATCTGAACATTGTTGTCATAGATACTATCCTTGAGGTGAAAAATGCTTGGCCATAAGATGTTTTTTCCAAGACAACATATAAGAGAAGTTTATAAATTTTGTCCACCTTGTGTAAAAGTTATACACATATCCCTATTTTTATCATGTTGACTACAATATACTATTAATCTTGTTATGTCATATGGTGATTTAATCCATCTATTATATAGGTTTTTTGGCCGTCAAATATCCCATTTTATATTTAACTAGATAGATGTAAATACACAATTGATGCCATTTTAAATATATTTAAGAAACACCATGCCCAAATGAAGTCCTAAGATGTTCTAGAAACTACTATCTTTTAAGTATGCACATCATGTTATGGCTCCAAGCTAAGCCAACCGGCATATATACAGATATATTTTTTCACCCTTAGGCGGTATTTACTTTTCAGCGTGAAGGGACAGCTAAACACGATTAGGGGTTTCGTGGACGGGCAATACGCCTCCACCTCTTCTGTATATATACATGGCAGGTTACAGATAAGACATGTACACGTACGTTTACAATACAACACGTACGGTACTAGACCGATTCTTAACACGCCCCCTCAATCTAAACTGCTACTACATACAAGGTTTAGATTGGTTCTAAATCGGTCTAACATCTGCCGTGTGGCTGGCTTAGTAAAGACATCAGCCAACTGATCATTAGAAGAGATGAACCTCACCACTAAAGCGCCATCAGCAACTTGCTCTCGCACAAAATGGAAATCGATCTCAATGTGCTTGGTTCGAGCGTGAAACACTGGATTCGCCGTGAGGTAAGTAGCCCCTAGATTATCACACCATAAAACTGGAACTTGCTGTTGGGAAACACCTAGTTCTGTAAGCAAAGAACTGACCCACATAGCTTCAGCTGCTCCATTTGCTAGTGCCTTATATTCTGCCTCGGTGCTAGATCTCGAGACGGTAGGTTGTTTCTTCGAACTCCATGAGATAAGGTTCGGACCCACAAAGACTGCAAAACCGCTCGTAGAGCGTCTGTCATCAACGCATCCAGCCCAGTCTGCATCGGTAAATATACTGACGTTCTGCTGTGGTGACTTACGAATGCGTAGGCCAGTGTCCAACGTTCCTTTAACATAGCGCATGATACGTTTGACTGCCTCCCAATGTACTTCAGTAGGTTGAGAGAGGAAATGACACACCTTGTTCACCGCAAAGGAAATATCCGGACGTGTGAGAGTCAAATACTGCAGACTGCCAACAACACTGCGATATCGAAAAGCATCCTCTGTACCTAGTAGTGCACCAGTATCTCGAGCAAGCCGCTCGGTAGCATCCAGAGGAGTGGGAGTGGGTTTACAATTCTCCATATGTACCCGATGTAACAAGTCAAGTGCATATTTGCGCTGCATAAGTGTCATGCCCCCTGAATTGTACGACACTTCCAGTCCGAGGAAGTATTCCAGAGTGCCCAGATCCTTGATAGGAAAAGTGTCCGAGAGGGAGCGAACAAGACCCTCAACTACTGCAGTAGTAGAACCAGCAATAACAATGTCATCGACATATACCAACATGAAAACTTGGACACCACCCTGATTGAAGATGAACAGGGATGTATCAGCCTTGGAAGGGGTGAAACCAAGCTGAAGTAAGCGAGCACTCAAGCGAGCATACCAAGCTCGGGGGGACTGCTTCAGTCCATAAATAGCACGCTGCAACTTGCACACATGAGACGGACACCGAGCATCCTCAAAACCAGGGGGCTGCTGCATATAGACATCCTCTGACAAGAAACCATGAAGAAAAGCATTGCTGACATCAATCTGACGAAGAGTCCATCCAAGAGAGACTGCAAGCGAAAGAACCAAGCGAATAGTCGCAGGCTTCACAACCGGACTGAATGTATCACCATAATCAATACCATGTTGCTGGGTGAAACCGCGAGCAACGAGACGAGCCTTGTGCTTCTCAATAGAGCCATCAGGACGATGCTTGGTTTTGAAAACCCACTTGCTGCCAACAATATTAGTGCCAGGCGGTCGAGGAACCAGAGTCCAAGTATGTGTCTGAGAGAGCGCTGAGAATTCTTCAGACATTGCGGCACGCCATTCTGGTGCCTGAAGTGCATCCTGATAAGAGACCGGGGCCGCAAATAGAGCACGCCTGTGCGGATTATACCGCACCATGTCAGGGTAGATCTTCTCGCGACGAGTGTTGTCGCGGAGGCGCGTCACCATGTCGTGGCCAGGAGCCGCAGTCGAGGTGGCAGGAGCTGTCGAACGCGGCTCGACTGCGTGCTCGAGAGGAGAAGCTGGAGCTGATCCGGGCGACCCAGCTGGTGGCGACCCAGCTGGTGGCGATGAAGAGCAGCCACGGGAGGCCAAGGCAGGCGATGGAGGAGCAGCAGCAGGCTCGGGCGGGACACGATCGTCCGACTCGCGTGAGCCACAGGCCGTAGCTCCCACGTCTGGAGCATGCACATGGGCATGGGGAGACGCGCCAGGGACATGCACATGCACGTCCGTGTGCAGCTGTGCCTGTGCAACGTCGATTGGAGCTTCTGCCTGTACACGCAAAACAACATCTGGAGGAGACAGATTAGTGGACAAATAAGATAAGTCATATTGACGCACATGGGCACTCGTAGCCGGTTCAGACTCAGGAAATGTGATAGCCTCACGGAGAGTGGGAAGGTCAACCGTTGCCCCTGGAGTGGCATACGGAAAAACGGACTCATCGAAGACGACGTCGCGGGATATATATATACGACCGGTAGACCGATCGAGGCACTTGTAGCCCTTGTGCATAGCACTATAGCCTAAGAAGACACACATCTTAGATCGAAACTCAAGCTTGTGAGCATTGTACTTGCGAAGACTAGGCCAACATGCACAGCCGAAAGTACGGAGAAACTCATAATTCGGCTGGATTCGAAGGAGTCGAAAAATCGGAGTATCCTTGTTAAGAACCGGGGTAGGCATGCGGTTAATCAAATAACACGCAGTTAAAAAGGCTTCATCCCAAAAACGTAGTGGAAGAGACGAATGAGCAAGCAAGGCGAGACCCGTTTCAACCAAATGACGGTGCTTGCGTTCAGCGACTCCGTTTTGCTGGGAAGTATGGGGACAAGACACACGGTGAGAGACGCCGGTGCGCTGAAAATACTGATGGAGCCTATGATATTCGCCACCCCAATCTGACTGGACGGCTTTAATTTTAGTGTTTAAAAGAAGCTCAACATGAGCCTGAAAAGCATAAAACACTTGCTCAACATCGGACTTGTGCTTAAGAAGATAAATCCAGCAAAAACGAGAGTAGTCATCAACAAAACTAACATAGTATTTAAAACCACCGGAAGAGGCCACAGCAGGACCCCAAACATCAGAATGAACGAGCTCAAGAGGCGCAGTGGTAACACGATGAGACAAATTATAAGATAGTTGATGACTTTTAGCACACTGACATGCATCACAAACCGAAGGAGTATCAACTGGAACACAAGATAAATCATGGTTCTTAACAATGGTTTGCACTATATTATTGGTAGGATGACCTAGACGCTGGTGCCACTGAGATGATGTAGTCTTGGCACCGGAAAGAGCATGACGAGACGATGACGACGACGCACGGCTAAACGGGATGGGATAGAGTCCTCCATGACTTCTACCGTGAAGCAGAATTCTCCGTGTGGCCTTGTCCTTTACACAGAAAAAGTGACGGTGAAACTCAACAAAGACGTCATTATCACAAACAAGACGATAGACTGAAAGAAGATGCTGGCTAATGTGTGGGACGTGAAGGATGTTATTCAATTTTAATTGTGAACCGGCTAAAGATGAGTGACCAATGTGTGCAATAGACAAACCTGTACCGTTGGCCACTTGAACTTGATCTGTCCCGCCATAACGCTCTTGCATGTGGAGGCGCTGAAGGTCGTTCGTCAGATGATCTGTAGCCCCGGTGTCCATGATCCAGGGTGGAGAGGCGTGGGAGCTCGTCGAGGCGGTCGAGGCGGAGTTCCCGGACCGCTGGTTGTTGGCACGTACAAAGTCGGGGTTGTAGCGGTTCCGACAATCAGACGCGAAGTGCCCCCAATTTCCACAGATTTGGCACCGAGGACGTTGACGGCGGCCATTGCCTCCGTTCTGGCGGTTTCCACCACCGTTGCCACCGTAATTAGGGCGACCATTGCCACCACCAGAGGGCTGGCCGTACCCGCCCCCGCCAGCGTTGTACTGGCCACCACCGCCACCACCGGCGTTGTACTGGCCACCACCATAGCCAGCGTTGGGGCGGCCTCCGTTGCCCCCGCCGTATCCGGGTTGGTAGTTGCCAGCCGGGGGTCCTCCACCGAATGAGGCCGGCGACGAAGACGTGGGCGCACGCGACTGCCAAGGGGCACCGCCGCTCCCGCCAAAACCACCAGGGCGAGATGCTGCGTTGGCTGAGGAGGACCACTCCACGTTCTCGGCCTGCTGTGCCTGAAGCGCCTCGAAGGAGAGAACATGAGAGTAAAAGTCGGCATACGGGACGGAGATGTTACCGACCGTGAGAGCACCGGCGATGGAGTTGTATCCAGGGCCGAGGCCGGTGATGATGTAATCGACGAGCTCGTCGTCGGTGATGGGGGCGCCGGCGGTGGCCATTGCATCAGCGAAGCTCTTCATCCTGTGCATGTACATCGCCGCCGACATGTCTTCCTTCCTCGTCGTCTGCAGCTGACGACGGATGTGCCGCACGTTTGCGCGGTTCTGAGCACCAAACATGGTGTGAACGGCAGCCCACACCTCTGCTGCCGTCTTGCAGCCGATGAGCTGCGTGGAGATGTCCTCGTCCATGGAGGAGAGGAGATGGCCGAGCACTTTCTTGTCCAGCCCCCACCAGTGTGCATACTCGGGGTTGGGGACGGTCTTGGCGGCGTCACCGGTACCTTCGGTGATGGTCTTCGCCGGAGCGGGCACGGAGTTGTCGAGGAAGCTGTGCAGGTGCACGCCGCAGAGGTTCGGCAGCGTCAGTCCGCGCCACAACATAAAGTTGGAGCTGTTGAGGCGGACAGCGACGGGCGGAATCGCCATCGTCGGTGTGGAGCTCGCCGGAGCGGAAGCGGAGAGAGGCGAGAGGATTGGACCGATTAGTTCCAGGTTCTTGGACGCCGAGGTGGACATCGCGCGGAGAGAAGCTAGCGTCACGCGCGGAGAGACGGCGCCGCGCTCAAAGGAACACGATCGAGATCGATCGGGAGCGGCGGCTGAATCGGCTCTGATACCAAGCTAAACACGATTAGGGGTTTCGTGGACGGCAATACGCCTCCACCTCTTCTGTATATATACATGGCAGGTTACAGATAAGACATGTACACGTACGTTTACAATACAACACGTACGGTACTAGACCGATTCTTAACAGGGACCATCTAGAAAAACAATGAGACATAATTACTGTGCAACACACGCGATCCAACGGTCATTGACACATGGAATTTCCACCTCCTAATATAAACATTCGACGCAACAAGTCAAATATCCAATGTTAGAAATTTTACATACACTTTGTAGCCGTATACACATTCATTCTTCTTGATTATATCGCTGAACGTTTGTCGGTGATAGAGAGTAGGCCCGAGCCCCGAGGGAACGGAACAGGAAGAAATAATCGTGTGGCTATGCATGATGAGCTATGTGCGTGTGCCGTGAACTGCATGTGAATCACAGCGGACGAATCTCACCAGGATAAATATTGCAAGAGCTAATGTGCTGCTGATGCAACAGTGAGTCTAGTGACAAAGGTGGATATACATACTTGTGATCTGATAATTAAGCTGCATCGAATTTACTTTGCACCAGTAGAGTAGGCATTGGGTTGTCCACTGCAACGAAGATACGAAGTGGGTCGGCGAAAGCTGACGCGACTCCATCTCAGACGCGCAATTACTACTGCTGTCTACTTATCTTTACGTAGCTAGGCTTGGTGACGGTAGTCTTTTTTAGTAAGTGGATATATGGATGACGATTCTTTGATTGGATCATGTTATATTCTCGTTGGCTCATCTTATCTGCATTTCTGGATGATTCCGTTCACGTAGATTAAAAAAGGTGAAAGTTTGAGGATCTCTCTTCTGCATGCCTGCGTCAGCTAGCCCAAATGCAGGCACCTTTTGGGTTGTAAAATATCAACGCAAAAGCAAGTGGTCATTTTACAAGGGTTCTGAATATTGAAAAGGATGTGAACTATTATAGCCCAAATGAAACGAGCATAACATACATTTGGGTTCAATGGTGGTTTAAGCCTTCATACATATTTATGCTAAAATCATATGATACGGTAAAATCAACCGTTTCCACCGCGATCGCCACCTGCCATCATGGACAACATGATCAAGGTTCCACAGACGTAGCTTGGCACGTGATCTCTCCACCGGCGAAACTGTTCAGTGCACGGGATCTCGTCGCCAGCCAAACCGTTTAGGGCACTTGATCTTGTCACCGGCCAACAAGTTACAGCCCCACAACTTCGCCTCCTAAATGTGAACATTTAGGTGGACTGCTTGCCTCAATGTCGCTCCCGATCTCAATGTTATTCGTCGTGTATTTTCCCCACAACAAGATCAATGCCGACAACGAGACCCATGCCGCTCCTCTGCAAGCTCAATCAGGATTGGTTATACTTGGTAATCTGCTATGCTTAAGAGTTTTCTCGCTCATATTTCATAGTTTACTAATGAGATTTTAAAATTGTTTATCTCGAAACAAAATACAATACAATATTTTAAAATTTCATATTCCATAAAATTTAAAAATATTTTTTTGTTAAATTTTCACTGCAACGTAATATAAAATATATTATCAATCTTAATATGTTGTTAATGTGATTCAAACCATCAACGATAAAAGTCCATCATTCATTTTGAGCTAAATGGAAAATAAGTAAATAATTGCTACGTGTTTTAAACTAGTTTAATATCTCAATAAACAATTAACTATCATCATCGTGCCCAAATAAAGCGATCATTCAAGTAGTCATTCTGTTGTGGCTCCATGTTTAACTGACTAGCACGCAACATATATATAGCGTAAAGGTAACCATCTAGAGACACAATGAGACATATTCGATGCTAGGGACGGTTGTGTTGATCTCATCGCCATGCAACATGTGAACAACTCAACATGCAGTTAAAAGTACACACTAGCACATATATACTCACTCTATTCACCATTATAACATCTTGTAAATATTTCAATATGTATTAGATACGGATCAAAATGATGAATGTACATACTAAATGCGTTTAGATACATGTATTTTAGAGAAAAAAAGCTAAAAAACTTGTAGTAGTGATTGGACTTGCAATTTTGAATCATACAAAATTAATTATTTTGAAACGGACAAGTGACGACAAGCACAAGAACATTTGAAACACGTGGACCTCAGCGACGACGGTGGCGTCAGAGCGAGAAATGGCTTTTCGCTCAGGGCTGGGCGACCGACGGATCGGGAGCATGCAGGAAGGAATAATCAATCCTCGGTGCGCGTGTTTATCAATCCCACTCCTTTCCTTTCTCGCACCGAACACAACAACGGTCTCCAGAGACCAGAGCCCCAAGAGGAAAAGAAGAACCGGAGGTCCCGTTCCGGCGTGCATTCCTGAGTAGCCAATGGCGGAATGGCCGGAGCACCAGTGCACCACCACGGCGGCTGCCCGGCAGCAGCGTCTGCCACGGCACGGAAACATGCGGAAAACTTGGCCGCCCCAGCTCGCTCTTGTCTGATCCATCACACTGGCGTTCTGGCATGGCATTCACTGCCCATTCCCTCCCTTCTTGTGTAACATCGCTTCCCCCGATTCAGGAAAAGGTGAAGGAAACACTGGTCACATCGGTGAGGAGCGGCGAGCGGCGTAGACGACAGATGCAAGAAGACACGGGCGGCGGTCGCGCCGACTGTCATCGCCACGCAGCCGCACAGTTCCGCGCCTCCGGTGCTGTCTCAACTCTGAACCAGCAAGCCCGCGTGTGTGTTTGGGCTAGACCCTAGCCGCTATACAAGTACTCGATTCGATTCGATAACCCAGGTCGTATCTCCATCTCGATCTCGCCCTCGCCCTGACCACAGCAAGCAAAGCAGCGGCCGCACCAAAACTATGCATCTACCTGGAACGCCGCTACAGTACTCCAACACTACCACTCTTGCAGCGTGCAGAGGTGAAGCCAAAAAGTATTACTACCATGCCTCTTTGAGGAAAATACATTTTCCCATGACCGCAGGTCTCAGAGATATTCGTGTCTCGCCTTAAACACTCCACTGGCCCCAACAAAATATGTGTTGGGTGCGACAAACATTACGCCGCTGAATTCATATTCAAAAAGAGGTTTCGAACCGTATAATTTTTCGATTTTGTTTTTCGAGATGTGAAAAAGGTGCTCAAACTCCAACCACGCATAACAAGGGCATCATGTAAGACATCATAGAAGGAGTGACATTTTTTGTTGATTCCAACATTTTATCTGCTAAATTCTCCCCCATATTAAATGACGGAAACCGGCGTAGAAAAAGCGGGACTTCTGGTGGTCCGTGAATTTATCCGATGCTCTACAGGACTGAAACGACCACCACGTAGGGGCCTTAGGGCATCTCCAGTCGTTCGCCCCCCCCCCCCCCCCCCCCCCCCCCCCCCAGGCCGAAAAACGGCGCTATTTTGGGCCGCCTGGGGGGCAACGGCGCTATTTCACATCCTGGGGGCGACGTTTTCCCAGCCGAGCCCAAACCCATGATTCGGCCCAAAAATTCAAAAAAACACATTTTAGCAAAATATAGCAAACTTAGGCGAATTTCATTGATATATGGCGGAAATTCGCCGATTACATAGTACAAACTTAAAATAAAAGCATAAAAAAATATAACTTGGCGATCTACTCCGTTCCACATGCCCAACTGGCTGTAGAACACGGTGTAGTCGTCGTCGTCGCCGTCGGAGCGGCCGCTCCCAACGGCGTTACTGGGTCCTGCGCCGTCATCTCCGCCGTGCCACCTGCTGGTCGTCGGCGCGGGCACCTCCTCGTCCTCGTCGCTCGGGTCGAGGATGTAGTACTCCGGCGGCGGCGGAGGTGGAATGCGACGGCCAGTAGTCGCCGCGCGCTGGCGCTGCCACTCCGGTGCCTTGACGTACTTCGGTGGCGTCTGCCTCTTCGGCGCCTTCTTCTTGCCCTCCGTCTTGGCCTTGATGAGGCGGCGGAAGAGTCCGCGGGGCGGCGACGCGGGGCAGCGCTCGTTTATGCGGAGCGTGCCACTGTGGCTGGGAGCACGCCGGCCCGAGTTGAGGATGGGCGGCGGCGTGGCGTACTGCTCGGCAGCGGGAGGCGCCGAGCGCGCGCCGGAGGACTCGGAGGAGGAGGAGGACGCGGCGCCCATCCGCCGCGGCAGCCACGATGCCGTGCGCGGCGGCATGGTGAGCTGTGGCTCGTTGCCGTTGGCGATGTGGTCGAGGACGAAGGCGAGGTTTCGTCCTCGAACACCCCACCACCGCTTGCGGCCCTTGGAGTTTCAGCGGCCCTCCACCGGGCCGTTGCGGCCTGTGTCGGCGAGCTCCTGCTCGTGGCGCCGGACGAAGAACTGCGTCCAGAACGCGTCGTTGTCCGGCTGCCAGCGGGGATCCACCGCCTGCGCTGGAGTCAGGCCGGCGATCACCTCCTGGATCGCGTGCTCGCGTTCCGCCCCTTCTGGCGGCGGAGACACGGGCACGCCGCCCGCGCTCAGATGCCACGAACCCTGGCCGCCGGAGGCGCCAGGGACGCGCATGTCAGGCGGCGTGGGGTAGCCCGCCTCGTAAAACATGCGCGCATCGTGCTTGTGGAGGTGGCGGCGGCCGAAGCCGTTTGCGGCGGCGTCGTCGCCGGGGAAGCGCTCGGCCATCGGGAGAGGAGAGCTGGGCCAGAGAGGAGAGCTCGAGGGAGGCGAGGGCGAGAGGGAGGAAGACGACGGTTCTGTTTCCGCGCCATTTCACCTGGTCACTGACAGCGCTAGCCCGCCTGTTTTTTGCGCCACTTTTGCCCCCAGGCGCAACCCAATGGGCTGGGTTCCGCCTGGGTGTGCCGGCGCTAAAACGGCGCCAAGCTGCGCTATCTGGGCTCCTGGGGGGCCGAGTGGGAGAAAACGGCGCTATTTGGGCCAAAACGGCGATATTTCTCGGGCTGGGGGGCGCTCGCGGGGGGGGGGGGGGGGGGGGGGGCTAGTGGAGATGCCCTTATAGACCAAATGAAGAGGAGCCAAAGTTGTCTAGTTTCAAAAAGTTAGGGTCATGTTGTATGGTATTTTATTTTTCTTTTTCTTTTTCGAAATGGGGTATAGCCCCGGCCTCTGCATCTTGTTGTACGGTGTTTAGTCAAGTGGAGAGATTAAAGTAAAACTCAGGTCGTAATCGACTGTATTTTCCACTCTTTCTTTTATTCACTGGAGAGAAAAGTCTGACGATGCATACGCCTGTGTCCGCTGAGCCGTTGGATTTCGTCTTTGTTCGTTCGTTTTATTCAGAGTTGACCTACGAAACTACCTACGCGAGTACTGCCGTCCTGAACTGTCAACTCTCGCAGCTCGTTACGGGAGACCCAGTAGATACAGTGAGTACTCCTGTCTTTGTGGTTCGTACGAGGCACAAAGCCTGATGATTGCACAGCTCCCTCTCTGGTTTAACAGATCCATGACATGAGGTCAGTCAGGGATATACAGAAGCTAGTAGGATTTTGCATGTCGATCCGTCCTAGCTACTGTAAAGCTCCTCTGTACACTTGTGTGTATCGAGAAAAATGATCCTCGACAGAACTAGTCAGCAAGAGATCGAAGCTCCTTTCTTTACACTCGGAACATCATTATGACGATCGAGTGGGTATCTTTCTTCACTTTCAAAATCCGTCTACATTTAGAAGACAGCCATAAGATAAATAAGTCCATTTCTAAAATAAAGAAAACTGAAATTGCATCCAAAAACTGAAATTCACACATACAAAGAAAAAGTAAGCTCGAAGTTCAGCTTACGGTACCCACGCGACCGCATTGAATAAGATTGAGGTAGTATATACTCCCTCTATTTTAATGAATTATAAATTCAGTCAAAAGTCAATGACATTTAAGTTTGTCAAATATTATAGATTAAAATATAAATATTTATGATACCAATATATATCAATAGACCCGCAATAAATTTCTTTTTATAATGTATTTAATACATAGATTTTAGATGTTGATATTTTGTTCTATATATGTTTACTCACTGGAACTGTGATACTAAGTATAGTCATCAACTGGGTAGATCGTGTACGTACATTATTTTTTCTTTTTTCCCATCTACTTTGCAATCTTTGTGCTTTGACATCAGCAGCTAACTAAGCACCCCGAATCAAATTATCCAGTTCCTGCTAGGTTGATAAGATATGGTGTAGTCTTACGTACTCTTTGCTCCAACTTTGAGGCAAAGTAGAGATCTCATCAACCTAGCTCCACTTTCGAACCAGATCGATCACACGTACGCGCATGACACATCGCCTCCTCTCTCGTCCCATCACGCCGTACTAGCCCAGTAGCATAGTACGCCTACAGACATGAGACTTCACCTCGCCCATGCCCGTCGTCTCCCTCGGTCCTTCCCTGTATATAAACATGGTAGCACATCGGTCTGTTCCATTCTAATCTCCCAGCTCGACCAGTACTCTTGCTTCCATTTCACCTCCAACACCAAGCAATGGGGCGCCTCTGCAGACGCACAGCCATTGCGCTCGTCGTCTTCTTCCTCCTCTCCGTCGTCTTGGCCGGGCGCTGCGTCGACGGGTCAAGAAGCAACAGGTGGCCCGGGATGGGCTCCGGCGACGGCGGCGGCGGGAGGTTCTTCGGCGGCTACGAGCTGCCGCGCGCGAAGATCATCCCGCCTTCCGGCCCGTCGGAGCGGCACAACTCCGTCGGCCTGGAGTCGACGGTTTCCGAGCAGCAGCAGCTGGCGCGCAAGAAGCCTGATTCGTCATCTGCATGCTGCACCCAGCTAGCTCAGTTCTGAAGGTTAGCTCATGTATTTATGTACGCGCGTACGTACGTGATGTTTTTTTGAGTGTTCCACATCTTCTTCCTTTTGTATATACTTTCGAGCCACGACCTATTTACTTACAACTCCTACATTTAGATTCAGATTACCAACCGGGATTAACTAATGGAAATATCCGCTTGTTGTTCACCGTGTCCTTAATTAAATGCTCTTGTCTTCTTTTAATTCCGGATTAATTCTCATTCTTGAGAGAAAGTGCAAGTGATGAACCTTTCTCTCTATTTTATTTTCTTTCTGAAACTGTGAGTGATGGAGCGCGTACCAGGGCGTGTGTGCAGCAAAAGTTTGGCAGGGTGAATCTCTTCAAGCATTTGTCATTTATCCCATTATTGCCGCCTATGTAGCTACTGTTCTCTGACCTCCGCCTTACCTATCTTGGTGTCTGTTCATTGGGAAATTGGCTGCAGCAAGTTACCCAAGTCCCCAACAAGTGTAGTCACATTTCCTCTGAAAAAGCTAGCTCGATCATGTACACCAAGTACTGTACCTCTACTAGTTTCTTTGGCATGTAAATCACAACTCGACTCAGTACGTGCTGAGGATGTGCATGCAATGCAAGGTTGATAATTGGCGAGGAAAAGGTGGCGACCGATGATCGATGGCACAGTGAAATATATGTACAGCAGATTCTGCTACATATGGCGGCAGGTAGAGAGCACTGTAGCGCACATCAGGCAGGTCATGGGCGCCGGCCTTTTGCACGCTTGCTCTTGACTATTGGGCTACACAATCAAGATCTACATGTGTTGTGATGTACAGTAACAGTCGTGGTGAATGTAAGTACGTTTGGAAAAGAAATGACTTGGCAATCGGAGGTATAGCTAGCCATGCAAATTTTTCTAGGCATCACTCCTAGCTAATAGCTACACGGCATGGTGTGTGTCCGAAGAGTAAGGTGGTGAGGCAGATGTTTATGCCAAGAGGGAGCAACTGCAAGCGATGAAAAATAAAATATGAAGATTGCACGTACGTAGTTGTAAAATTTAAGAACATGTCGTCCTTTTGGAGGATAATGTTGTATTGCGTTTGCTGTGTCATCGTCATTGGTGTTACATATTCGGGTCTGATTTGCAGTTGCAATGAGCTAAAAATGAATTATTTTGATTAAGTGATAGTTAGGGGTCCGCTCGAAAATTGCTATTAGCACCCGAGCTCCATGGAGGATGGAGCCCTTATTTCAAAATTTTGAATACCACATTTTGAAAACTCAAACTGGAAAAAAAAACATATGGGTACATCTACACATATTCTATATATGACGCAAGTTTTGTCGAAATATTTTATCATCCATTTACACAAAAAAGACAAATGTGGAAGATAAAAATTGAGTTTTTTTTCTTTTTTTTCGATAAAGGGAGCTTTATTACTTAAAAGGTTTAAGTATTACACCCAGCCTCTGCGTAACAAAGATGCACACAACCGTTCTTTTTAGGCCACAAATACCAATATACAACGTATTTTTCAGCAAAACATTGCAGATGTATAGATCCACATACAAAATTGGAAAAACAAATTGTCACCAGATTACAAAACGAGATGTGATCGGCGAGCTGACTGGACACCAGAGATAGAAAAAGCTAACACCAGATTCAATAAGGGACGGTTCCATGAACCTCTACTCGTAACACCTTAGTTAATTTCCAGGATGATAACTCGGTAAAAAGTATATGGATGACGTTTGCCAACAATTATATACCTATAGAAGAACTTGTCACCTAGACAAGGTTTATATATCCATCAGCTCGAAGAGATTACCTGAAACTGATTGCACTCAGAAATTATCCCCTCAAGACCAACAAGTTCATTCGAATTCTGTGGTATCGCTTCGGTCCTCTCCCCTTTCCCCTGCTACAGTGTTTAGAGGCGGAAAGGAGGCGACCGCGCGTCCCGGAGTTTCGGCGCCGCGAGGTGGGGGGGAGCCTCGGCTCCGTCCGTGCGAGTAGTTAGGTACTAGGGTTTCTAGGTGTGCGTGCCCAGATGGCATCTCCGAAGACGGTGGCGGTGGCGCCGGTGAATAGGGCTTCGTCCTCCCCCTCCTTTCCCCGTTCCGGCCTCGTTGTCGGGAGGTAGTGGGAGTTGCTTCATCGGGCGCGGTCCTCCGTCTGTGCTTCTCTGGCCGGCCGTGGTGGCGAGGGGAGGAGCTGGCAGTGGTCGGCTTTCCATTTTTGGTGCAGGTGGTTCAGGTGGTCTTCTTCTTCGACGTTCTAGCTCCGGCGGCCATGGTGGCGAGGGGAGCGGCGTCTGGAGGTGGTGCGGTGCTGGTGGTGGTTGGCCTGGGCGATACGGTGCCGGCTGGAAGATGGGCGGTTGCAGGGAGCTGGTGCTGTGGCCGTGGGTGTTCAACGTGTCTCGGTTCCGTCGCACGGCGGCGGACGGCTCCTGCGGTCATCTACATGAAGTGGCGGTACCATCTTCCCGGCGGCAGGTGGTACGGCGGCGCCGGCGTCGCCTAGGTGTTTGGGGTGCATCTAAGGATCCGATTGTAATCTCTTCGGTGGCTCGGGGTGCTCTTTGCGCTTTTCTGGGTCCGCTTGTAATTTTTGTTTTCTTTTGGACCTTTTTGTAAAAGTGTGATGAGCTGCCTGAATATATGCGTCGGATCTCCTCTAAAAAAAACAAGTTCATTCGAAAACAAAAACAAGGAGCGGCCGGCTTCTTTCTCAGAACATGCAGTGGCTCACTCTTGCCCTCCGGAGCAGTTTGAACATTCCTCCCTCTATCTTCCGAAAACGGACACTAGTAGAAAAACTACCTTTCGTCCAGAGCCGAATCGGCCATTAATCCCGGTTCAGTGAAAAAACCGGGACCAATGCCTGGCACTGGTCCGGTTCGAGCTGCCAGGGCATTGGTCCCGGTTCGGTTGGGGACATTGGTCCCGGTTCGTGCCACGAACCGGGACCAATGCTCCAGTGCCGGACACGTGGCGTGCCGCGGAGCTTTGGTCCCGGTTCGTGCACGAACCGGGACCAATACCCCTCCCCTGCCTATAAATAACCCACCCCCTCTCTCTCTCCTCTTTTTTTTCTGGTTGGATTGGTGGGAAGTGGGTGCTAGTTTTTTTTTCCTTTGCCACGCACAAGATGTGTTCGATGAAATGCCCGAGCCACACTTAAGTTCACACAAGATGATATCCTCGGCCGAGGTTAGCAACTTTATCCTTTTCATCTGTAATTGATACAGAAATATTGCACGTGTCGATGTACGGTGGTCATTTCACTATTCAAGATGTTATTGTAATGGTATTTGATAAACTTAATTATATGATGCAGATGGATGCACGGATGCGATGGATGTACGGCGAACGACGCAGTTCCGAGTTTATTGCAGGCCTGCATAAATTTCTCGAGTGGCTGAGGCAAACAAAGTGGATAATTTTATGCCTTGTCCATGTGAGAAGTGTCGGAACGTCAGGGAGTACTCTGACCCGAGAACCATTCAAGACCACGTGATTCGGAGAGGTTTCATGCCCAGCTATAATTGTTGGACCAAGCACGGAGAAAGAGGGGTTAGGATGGAAGACAATGAAGAAGAGGAGGATGATGACAACTATCCTATGTTCCCTGAGGAATGCGGTGATACTGTAATGGAAGACGTTGAAGAAGAAGGAGGTGAACATCGGGCATCAGATGAGCCCGCTGATGGTCTTGGTGGGGTCATTTCTGATGCAAAGCGAGAATGCGATACAGAAAAGGAGAAGCTAAAGTTGGAGGCCATGCTTGAGGATCACAAAAAGTTGCTGTACCCAAATTGCGAAGATGGCAGCACAAAGCTCGGTACCACACTGGAACTGCTGAAATGGAAGGCAGAGACTGGTTGTTCTGACAAGGGATTTGAGAAGTTACTGAAAATAATGAAGCCGAAGCTTCCAAAGGATAACGAATTGCCCGAGACTACATACGAAGCAAAGAAGGCTATCTGCCCTCTAGGATTAGATGTGCAGAAGATACATGCATGCATTAATGACTGCATCCTGTACCGCGGTGAGTACGAGAATATGGATAAATGCCCGGTATGCAATGCACTGCGGTACAAGATCAGACAAGATGACCCTGGTGATGTTGAGGGCGATGACGAGCCCCCCCGGAAGAGGGTTCCTGCTAAGGTGATGTGGTATGCTCCTATAATACCACGGTTGAAACGTCTGTTCAGAAACAAAGAGCATGCCAGGTTGTTGCGATGGCACAAAGAAGAGCGTAAGAAAGACGGGAAGTTGAGACACCCCGCCGATGGGTCCCAGTGGAGAAAAATCGACAGAGAGTTCCCGACATTTTCAGATGACGCAAGGAACTTAAGATTTGGTCTAAGTACAGATGGCTTTAATCCTTTTGGGGAGCAGAGCTCCAGTCATAGCACTTGGCCCGTGACTCTATGTATCTACAACCTTCCTCCTTGGTTGTGCATGAAGCGGAAGTTCATTATGATGCCAGTGCTCATCCAAGGCCCGAAGCAACCCGGCAACGACATTGATGTGTACCTAAGGCCATTAGTTGATGAACTTTTGCAGTTGTGGTCCGAACCAGGTGTACGTGTGTGGGATGAGCACAAACAACAGGAATTTGACCTACGAGCGTTGTTGTTCGTAACCATCAATGATTGGCCTGCTCTTAGTAACATTTCAGGACAGTCAAACAAGGGATACAATGCATGCACGCACTGTTTAGATAAGACTGAAAGTATACATTTGGGAAACAAGAATGTGTACCTGGGGCATCGTCGATTTCTTCCGAACAGTCATGCCGTAAGAAAGAAAGGCAAGCATTTCAACGGTGAGGCAGATCGCCGGAAGAAGCCTAACCTCCCTGATGGTGATGTTATATATGACATGGTCAAGGATTTAGAAGTAATCTTTGGAAAGGGTCCTGGCAGTCTATCTGTTCCGAATGACGCTGACAACCACGTACCCATATGGAAGAAGAAATCTATATTTGGGAGCTACCCTATTGGAAAGTCCTAGAGGTCCGGTCTTCAATCGACGTGATGCACGTGACGAAGAATCTTTGCGTGAACCTGCTAGGCTTCCTGGGCGTGTATGGGAAGACAAAAGATACACCAGAAGCACGGGAGGACCAGCAACGTATGAAAGACCCATACAACAAGCAGACGGATAAAGGGCGTCAATACTTAAGCAGCTACGCTCTTACCAAAGCAGAGAAGGAAATCTTTTTTGAATGCCTGAGCAGTATCAAGGTCCCGGCTGGCTTCTCGTCAAATATAAAGGGAATAATAAATATGGCAGAGAAAAAATTCCAGAACCTGAAGTCTCATGATTGCCACGTGATTATGACGCAGTTGCTTCCGGTTGCATTGAGGGGGCTTCTACCGGAAAATGTTCGAGTACCCATTGTGAAGCTATGTGCATTCCTCAATGCAATATCTCAGAAGGTCATCGATCCAGTAACTCTACCAAGTTTACAGAAGGCTGTGGTCCAATGTCTTGTCAGCTTCGAGTTGGTGTTCCCCCCATCATTCTTCAATATTATGACGCATCTCCTGGTTCACCTAGTCGACGAGATTGCCATTCTCGGTCCTGTATTTCTACACAATATGTTCCCCTTCGAGAGGTTCATGGGAGTCTTGAAGAAATATGTTCATAACCGTGCTAGGCCAGAAGGAAGCATCTCAAGGGCTATGGAACAGAGGAGGTCATTGAGTTCTGTGTTGACTTTATTCCTGACCTTAAGCCGATTGGTGTTCCTGAATCGCGGCATGAGGGGAGACTGAGTGGAAAAGGCACGCTAGGAAAGAAAGCACTGATATGTAGGGACGGGCATTCTTTAACTCAAGCACACTACACAGTTCTACAAAGTTCCACCTTCGTGGCTCCGTATATCGAGGAACACAAGAATTATGTACGCTCCAAGAACCCGGGGAAGGCTGACTCCTGGATTAAAGAAAAACACATGGAGACTTTCGGCAGTTGGTTGCGATTACAGCTCATGAATGACACCACTGTCGGAGATCAGCTCTACTTGTTGGCCGCGTCACCATCTTCGACTGTATTGAATTTCCAAGGGTACGAGATAAATGGGAATACATTTTACACGATCGCCCAAGATAAAAAGAGCACCAACCAAACAGTGGTGTCCGCTTTGATGCAACAGACGAGAATGGGCAAAAGGACACATACTATGGTTACATAGAGGAGATATGGGAACTTGACTATGGACCTACTTTTAAGGTCCCTTTGTTTCGGTGCAGTTGGGTCAACATGAATGGAGAAGGGATAAAGGTAGACCAGCTGTACGGAATGACAACAGTGGATCTCAAGAATCTTGGTTGTTACAGAACGAACCATTCGTCCTAGCCAATGATGTGGCTCAGGTTTTCTATGTGAAGGACATGTCCTCCAGACCGAAAAAAGAAAAAATAAGCAAACGAATACATCAGACGATGAGCCAAAGCGTCACATAGTTCTTTCAGGGAAAAGAAACATCGTGGGAGTAAAGGACAAGACAGACATGTCAGCAGATCCTATATAACTAAATAGGTCATCCCCACTAAGTATTTCTCTTGACATGCAGCCTATCCACCTCAGCAAAGTGACACATCATCAATTCCCCAGTTTTTCTTTTTATTTTCGTTTCTTTTCTCTGCCAAATCTCCCTTTTGTTCCCACGTTTATTTCTTTTATTTACTCCCTACCCTGTTGTCTGTGCGATATGTGAGACAGCCAGCCCATATTATTTTCTGGCCCATTTCAATCAGCCCAGTTCTATTGATCTTCTCTACCGAACAGTCGTTCTTCTAGAATGAGCCGATTCCAGATCAACGACCACGCTCCTCCTCTCAATCAATGTCCACGACCGCCCTCTCGCTTCCTCCACTCAGCGATTCCATCGAGAAACTGCTCCACATCAAGGCATACGAGGGGGTTCATCTTGAACTCCGCCCCTATAAAGTTTGTGATACGTCTCAATAAGTCGCATCCACGCATTGTCCGTCTGCCTCACACTCACGCCGCCGCTGAGCCGCCCCGTCCCGTCTTCGCCGCTTACCCTGTCATATGTCGCCATTTTCGTGACAAGTTTGGATTTCCTCACCCTCAGGTTATGGCGACCTTGGCCTTCCTAGCTGCTCGCTGCTTCTCAGCCTGTCGAGAGTTCGACACCGAAGCACTAAGCAGCCATCCTGATTCTTCTTGGCTGCTCGCTGTTTACTCCTATTTCACTGCTCCTATTGGTGTTTTTGGCTCTCGCTCTCTCTCTCATGGGAACTTTTCAGGAGTTTGAATGAAAATGGATATCTGTCCCCGCAAAAAAGTATATCTGAGCAAATTCCAAAATTTTCCTTAAATCCCCTATTTGTAATCAGAGTTACGTGACTACTTGATGTCAAGAAAATAATATTTACATCCCGTACTTTAATTGATAAATTGCAGGTATCTTAGTTTTCACAGTAATGTTGTTCCAAATGTATGCTAAGTTGCTAACATATTTTCCATCCGCTTCCTTTCATGACGATGCAGCTAGGAGTGTCGGGGTTAATAATTGGACCGTTGTTATACTAATTGCTAACACAGTTTCTTTCGATGTTACTTGAATCAGGCTATTTTACAATAGCGGTATGAACATTTAGTTGTCATTTCTATGATATTTTCTAGGCATGGATGTCCACCGAGATATCAGGAACCTACTCTATTCTGACAGCCCGTAACCACTTTTGTTTCAGTTTCTCCTGTGATTGGTCAGACGAAGTATTTGGTATGAAACATTCAGTTGTTTGCATTTTTTTCAGTGGATGTCGATAAAAATCCAAGCTTCTGTGATGTCGATAAAAATCCAAGCTTCTGTTAAGTACTTACATTAGTTAAAATACATGGCTGCACCTTGGAGCGTCTCCCTTCCCCGTCTACAGTAGAAGAAGGGCGACTTTTGGGATCCTCAGCTCGCGCCACCGCCTCGCCGTCGATCCGTTCGATTCCCCGCCCTCCGGCGCCGCTCCGGCTGCGGGAGGACGGGGAATCGACGGATCCGTGTATATAGGTAGTGTAGGGGTGAGTTGGGTTGCTGCTGGAGTCGCCATGGAGGAGGCGGCCCCGGTGGTGCTTTTGCAGGTGGAGGTCTTCCTCTGCGGCGGCGGTGCTCCACGGAGCTCTGGCGCTGCTCTTCCGCCGCACCCGTGCTCGCAGCTCTGCGGAGTTGCCGTGCGCGGTCTCCCCTTCGCCGGATGCCGCGGGACGGCGGATCTGGCGTCGACGACTGTTGTGCAGGTGGCTGGTGAGGTCCGGTTCGACGACGGCGACGTCCGCTGGTGTAGGTCCTCTGTGGCCGGCGATCGGCAACTTCCCGTCCGCTCGGGGGTGCTCTCGATCCAAGGCGTCAAGGAGAGCAGGAGCGGCGGCGCGCCACGACGGCGCCTAGGACGAAGACGAAGTCGAGTTGCAGCAGGGTTTAGACTGTAATTTTTATCTTTCTGAGGACCTTTCTGTAATTGCTGGACTTTCTTTCAGCCCTTGTACTCGCAAAAAAAAAAGTACTTACATTAGTTTCATCCAACTGTTTTAGCACTTCACATGCAGCTCTATCCAAGGCGCAATTCACTGTCGGCAGTACTTCTTTGTTTATGCCTTGAGGGTGTCGATGACTTTTGGATTATTGGAGACATGATGAAGAGTATTTATTTTTTGCCTCCCTACCTCTTATCACAATTTTTTTTATCAGGGGCACAATGCCTCTGCATCAAAATGTAAGGTCTATCTGACGTGCATAGCATATGTTGACGATTATAGCTGGTGTGTTTCAGATTTTTTTTAAAAAATTGTGGTGCAAGTACCAGCAGCCTATTTCACAGTATGCTTAGACACAATAACTCCGAAGGCTGAGTACTAATTTACGCATTAATATTTATAATATATGAGATGAATGCACTTCCTACTTTTTCAATTGAAGAGTATTGTTGATAACAAAGGTGACATAACAAAAAGGATCAGTCAATAATTCACACCGCTTCTAAAGCGATATCTTCAATTGCTGCGGTAACTTATGATGAAAAGGTTGAACAAATGTGAGAGCGATACATACTTCCCTCAAGTACCTAATGGTACTGTTATGTGTCGTCCTCAACTGAACCTGAATGTTTGATGAAATGCAAGTGACTCTGTGATTCTTGATGGTGCCATGCCAAAAATAAAAACTCATATCATGCTTGATCCACGTTGAAGATCCAACTCTTTAGCTGTTTTCATCACATTGATTGGTTCCAACATTTTAAGTCAATCGTTCTCTGCATCTTTGGTTGTGGCCTGAATTCATATTTACTCGATGATCTGCAGTATGGACTACGGAAATAATTTGAACAACGCAAAACATGCAGTTATGAAATGATTGAGCATTGTTCTAATGGAAGGTTGCTGTTGGCTACCATCAATTCTTGCAGGTTCATGTGTAACAAATGTGAAGAATGCACAGAAGAATTTTGATGATTCTACTTCTCCAGATGATATTTTGGTGAATCATATGTTCCATTTTAGATACGAATGGTCGATCGTGTGAGTACATTGCAGAATACAAGGGTGATAAATTTTCCACCATGACATGCCTTGATTTTGATTCTGTGTTGCATATTTGTACTCCCACATTTTGCTACTCCATTGTTGTAGAGGTATATATATACCAAGTAGCAATTTATTTATTATTTTCATTTGCTACATATTTTGTTTTTCTAAGCTTATAATTTCTTGAATTGCTTGACAAGGGCTACCTAGAATATTTTGTGTTATATTGGAATATATATCAACATTTAACTACTGCACATCAGAAGATGAATATTAGCTTGCATCTGAATGCATGTGTACTGCCTGTTACATCCTCAGGTTTAAACAATGGAATGTAATCGTTTTAGTTGCTTCTCAAGTTTAATTATATATAGCACTAAAACTTCCCGCAGTAACGCGCGGGGTATCATCTAGTTATGATAAGTTTGATGAAATTCCGCCCTTCACAGTGAAAACTGACCCAAGCATCCCGTTAAATAATGAAGATGCTCCATGGTTACGGCCGAAGCGATCATAGGCCAGGGACATACGCGAAGAAGGGTTCATGGTATTTATGTAAATCAATGTAATGTATTAAACCTTTATGTGATGTGTAGTAATGTATTAAACCTTTATGTGGTGAAAACCATAATACATAGCTCGGGTCCATTTTTATTTAACCATAATATATCACGAATAATATCACTAACTTTTGTCGGGTCCTAAGCCACGGGGTGCTGAGCGGCCGGCGCTGCGCACCCAAAGAGCAGGAACCATCACAGGGTCAATACTCACGTGAGAAGGATCCTTATGAAGAACCATCCACCAACCGGGACATCGTCGCCGAGATCTGAAAAAATGAGTGGGGAATTTGATCAAACACCTAGGTAGGGGAGGGAGAGGGCAGCACCTTGGTAAAAACACGCCCAAAACACACGGTTTCCCCGTCATACAGCCCACCGGTGTCTCGTGAGACGGCAAATCGGCCTTCGATCGAAACAGCGGCAAGACGTCTCTGATTATTTGCAACCGTCCGAACAAGTGTTGCTAATCATCAGAGCGCCTTGCCGCTGCTTGGATCCGACCGAGGGGAGGGTTCACCTTCAGCCTCCGCACTAGGAACTCCTGCCTCTCAGAAATCTTGCTCTCTGCTACCCGTGTACTGCCAAAATGAAGTACAATGAGTAGACACTGAGTGCTGAACATGTCCGGGAGGGGGGCTATATATAGGGTACGTGTGCTTCTTTAGTCCCGGTTGGTAACACCAACCGGGTCATGTGGCTCACGAAGTGGTCGTGATACTGCTGATCCAACAGCTCACAATCCCTCAAAAGAAAACACCCCTGATCCAACGTCTCACAAACGCTTGAAAGAAAAACACACGATCCGTGTGCTTCTTTATTCCCGGTTGGTAACACCAACCGGGATTAAAGGCGGGCTTTGCGGTCACGACACGTGTCCTCCCCCAGCGCTACCCTGGGCACGTGTCCTCCCCCAGCGCTGCCCTGGAGGTCTTTATATATTGTCGCCGACGGGGTAAACCTAATCCACCATTCCTAGCCACGAACGCATCTTCTCCACGAGATGGATCCGCCACGCCCGCCGCAGCGCCTTCTGGACGAGGTCGAGCGTGCTCGGCAGAGCGCGCTTGGGCGTAACCGCGGGAGCCTATCCCGCCGTATGCCCACGAGCCCAGCGTGGAGAGGAATGCCCAGCTACCGGCCTCCTGCTCCACCAGGTGCCGCCGCACCTCCACCTAGCGCCGCTGCACCTCCACCAGGCGCCGCCGCTCCTCCCGCGGAGGAGGAGGAGGACGACGACTTCGACTGGAGCGACGACGGGGAAGAGGGTTGTGGGTTGCAGATACATGAGGCCATGGAAGCCTCCTTCCAGTCTGTCCGCGACTACCCTGTCCAGCGAGCCAAGACTGCCTACCAGCTCAAGGCGAAGGAGGCTTCCGAGCTGGATTGGGCGCTGAAAGACTCATCCTCCATGGATCTTGCCCTCCGCCGCAAACGTGCGCGCGAGAACCGGGCGGCCGCCCACGGGGCTGGCTCCTCCCGCCGTTCCCCTAATCCTACGGCCTTGGAGCCAGCAAGTCCGTTTATGTAGAATAATGTTGGTGATGTTGGATCAGGGGTGTGTTTCTTTCAAGCGCTTGTGAGACGTTGGATCATGTGTAATAATGTATTAAACCTTTTATGTAATACATTCTATGGAATGTATTAAACCTTGATGTGGCTCACGAAGTGGTTGTGATACTACTGATCCAACAGCTCACAATCCCTCAAAAGAAACACACCCCGGATCCAACGTCTCACAAGCGCTTGAATGAAACACACGATCCGTGTGCTTCTTTAGTCCCGGTTGGTAACACCAACCGGGTCATGTGGCTCACGAAGTGGTCGTGATACTGCTGATCCAACAGCTCACAATCCCTCAAAAGAAACACACCCCTGATCCAACGGCTCACAAGCGCTCGAAAGAAACACACGATCCGTGTGCTTCTTCCTTATTGGTGGGATTCTCACTATATATATGTAGTCATGCATGGCCTCCATTGGCATAGCACATCTAAACTCATATCTGCAACCTCATCACTCTCCCATGGCTTCCACCGTACCCACTCTAACCTACTCGGAGGCGGAGGCGCTTTGCGCCTCGAACTACCCCTGCCCGCCCGGCTACGACGTCCCCGCCGGCTGGAGGCTGAGCACCGGAGGCGGGCCGGTCCCTCCTGTCCCTCAAGGTTTGGCGCCGGGCGGCCATCACGAACCACTACTACCTCGAGCTCACTCCGGCGCAGCGGATGGATCCCCGCTGGCATCCCGACTACCGCCCGACTTGGGACGCCTTCTTCATCAATCGGCGTGAGAGGGCGCTCGCCAGGTACGAGGAGGACGGCCCGCCTCCTTCGAACTTCAACGAGGCCGGCCGTCGGCTGTGGTGGAGCGGCCGGACTCTCCAGAGCGTCATGAACTACATCACGGCCGGCGATAACCCCCGCCTGCGCACTACGACGACTACGAGGACGAGTATTATAGGCCTAGGCAGGAGTATGACTAACCTATGGTTCGTCTATGTACCCAAGATTGTTGTCATTAACTACTTCTGATCTAGCTAAGACGATGATCGTTTAATTGGATGGATTATCCATAAAATATGTTCTACTTTGTGTGATAATTGGATGGGTGCCATTTTGCACCATATTTCTTCACAAAAAATATCATTTTTGACAATCGAAAAACAAAAAACGATATTTAGATAAGTAATTTGAAAAAATAGAAAATGGTTTTGAATTAGTTATTCAGATTCAAACACTTTTCATGTTGAAAGTTTTGTCAATTCAAAATATGCAATAAAGTTAATGCATTTTTAATTGAAAATGGCAAAATGGTTAATAGTTAGAATAATTATTTTAGAAAACAGAAAATGGTTTCGGATTATTTATTCAAATTTAAACACTTTTCATATTGAAAGTCTTTTCAGATTCAAAACCATTTGAAATTCATATTCAAACACCTAAATAAGAAAAAAAGGCGGGAACAACATTTCAGAACTGAAAAGTTCGAAATAATTTTGAAAAAGGACTCTTTGGTCCCGGTTCTTTCCAGCAACCGGGACCAATGAGTCCATGGACGCGCCACTAGATCTGGCATTAACTGACCCACTCATTGGTCCCGGTTGCTGGCAAGAACCGGGACCAAAGAGGCATTGGTCCCGGTTCTTGCCAGCAACCGGGACCAATGAGGCCTGGTATAAGTGCCTGCCCCTTCTTCTTCCTCATTTTCATCTCCAAATCGACGAAGGACTACAAGCGCGCGACGGAGCGAACGTACGCCGTCAGGCTGCCCGACCTCGCCCTCGACGCTCCCTCGACGCCGGTGCCCTCGACGCCCGCGCCGCGCCGCCCGTACGCCGGCCGCCCGTGCTGAGAAGAAGGAGAGGAGCCCGTGCACAGTACCGCGCCGCCCGTGCACACCGCGCTGCTCGCCGTCGACGGTCGGGCCATCCTCGGCAACCACCGCTTCTCCCACGACCTTCCCCCGGCCGCTGCGCCCATTTCCGCCGTCTACACCACCCCCTGTAACCCGAGGTGAGCCCTACGCCGTCCGCCACTGTCTCCGTCCACGGCGGCGCCGCGGATACGGTGACTTACTGTTTCTTGAAATTAACAGAAACATTTTATTCTGTGTGTATGTTAGAAATTAAGTAACTCGAGATCTATAAGTCCAAAATTGATGAATCAAAATTCTTTGGAAAGCTAATAAAAATGTTTGTCCAACCACACAGATCCCATATTATTTAGATTAATAATAAAAGAATGGTATTTAAATTACTACAGAGGGTTTAAATCACCAAATTGTTTGTTTCTGATGCTCTGTTAGCTCAAATAATGTGAATCCAATTTTGTTAGCTTAGTATTGTGATAAATTAGCATCCCTAATTTTTGTGGAATTAATTGAGCAACAGAAATAATTTGGCATTCAATTAACGTTTGTAGACCCTTCTGTACTACGACATTTTTAGCTGTCAAATGGTTAATCCAAATGAGTTGAATCCAATTGTGTTAGATCAGAAATATTCAGTACTTTCTATACCTCAAAGGATTTAATTTTATGATTAACAGAACTTGTGCAGTAGCCAAAACTTGATTAATAAGCTTCTGGACTAAAACATTTATGTAGGGAGTTTAGTAACTCAAAATGGCCCAAACTCAATTGTGTTGTCTTTTATAGATTTATGGAGTGGTTCCAAATGGTACTTTTAAATGCATTTGGGCTCCATTTAACAGGATCTCCATGTTTAGGAATTGTTAGTACCGTGTTAGGAAAAAAAATTGTGTTAGGAAAAAAATTGTGTTAGATATGCAAAGATGCAAATTTATGGCCCCTGCAAATTAAGAGTATCAGGTGTAGATGTATCTTGACATATGGAACAAGTTACCCAACTAAAGTTTTGTGCATTGTTCTTAATTTGCAGAAACTATGGAACGAGACGAAAATCAGGAAAACATCCTCGAGGATATAATCCGCGGGCCGGAAGATGTTGGCGATGTCACCTCACAGTTTCTGAACAACTCCGGTGAGGGAGATGAGTCTCTCAACCGAAGAGACGGCTCCGGTGAGGTAGAACCCGACGGCGGGTGGGGGAGAAGCCGACGAGGGAGAAGCCGAAGGCTCCGGTGGAACATTAAATGTTGCAAACTCCGGCGAGGTGCATATACATATATTAATGAAGCCGAAGATTGTATTAATTAAGCCTCTGCTGTCTATATACATATATTAACGCTCTTTCTTCTTTTAGCCCTCCGGATCGAGCAAATCTTCTGTAAGGACAAAACGAGGCCCAGCCAAAAAGTTGGGCGACCAAGAAAGGTACAGGATCGAAAAAGTCGCTGAAGACGGCACACCGACTGCTCCCCCTGGTGTTAAAAATAAAATGGTAAAGCAATGCGGAGTTCTTGTTAGGGACATCCCGATCACCGTTCGAGAATGGCATGAGCCAAAGGAGGGAGGAGTAAGATATGTCGGCGAGGTGGGCAAAGAAAGACTTTGGAGAAAGCTCATGCTTAATTTCACCCTGCCGGCGCCAGAGGTGGATCCAGATGAGGAGGATCCAAATGAGGCAGAAAAGATTGCCCGGAAAAACATGGAGCAAAAAGTCAGGGACTGGGCTCTTAAGAAGATGGCCGAGCTATTCAAGAACTGGAAGAAAAGATTGAACATCGAGTTTGTCCAGAAAAATAAGACTCCGGACTTCGATAAAGGGTATGAGAAGATAAGGGACTACTGGGAAGAATTTGTGGCGTACAAGAAATCGGAGGAAGCTCAGGAAAAGTCTGCAAAAAATAAGGCAAATGCTGCTAAAAAGATCTACCACCATACTATGGGGCTGGTGGCTACGCTTTTAGCATGCCTAAGTGGGAGAAACTTGAGGCGGACCTGCTGGCTAAAGGGATCACTCCAGAGCCACTCGCATGGATCGAACGGGCAAGAAATTGGTTTTACGGGCATGGGGGCACGTTGGACGCAGAAGGGAAGTGCATATATAACAGAAGACACAAAGATAATCCCCTACTACCCATCGAAGGCATTAGAAATGCAGTAAAGGATGTTGCAGAGGGACGGTTCATTCCCGATAGAGAGGATGACGAGCTCACACGCGCCCTTGGGAATAAGGAACACGACGGACGGTTACGAGGCGTACCAGGCTCCAAGCCCAAGACAATTGCGATTCCCGAGCACAGGAAGAAATTTCCTGATAGAAGCCATCAGAGGAGAAAGGAAAGGGAGGCAATGGAAGCACGCGCTGCTGCAGACCGGCTGCGTAATATAGAAGAAGAATTAAAGCGGCAGAAGGATCAAATTGCCGCACTTAGCCAGCAAGGTACTAGCGGCCAATCTCAGCGGCACATGGTAGAAGCTGCATGCGATGGTACCGGCGGCCCATCGAATCGGAAAAGCAGCGTGGCTTCCACGGAGCTCCAGGATGGTACTGATGATGCAGTGACGGTGGCTCCACTTCGTCGCTACCCAGTGGATGATATCACGGAGAGCACACCTTGTGAGATGCATGTGAAAGTTTTTAACTTAACCATGAAGGTGGCGGTCGGCTATGTCGTACCAATTGGACCTAATCCAACTTACCATTTCTCTCCGGTTCCAAATGGCTACGCTGTTGTCGCGGTGGATGAAGTGATGAAAGATTTTGAGGAGCTGAAGCTGCAACACCCTGCAGGTGAAGATGGGGAGGTGCTTGAACTTGGAGAAGCCAAGAAAGCGACCATTCTATGGCCAAAGGAATTCATCGTGCTTCCGAACTGGCAGCCAAGGCCATCGACTCCTCACCAGTCTCCAGCGCAACAGTCCTCTTCACCGCCTCAGCATTCTCCAGCGCAACAGTCCTCTTCACCGCCTCACCAGTCTCCAGCGCAGCCGTCTCCGCCGCCGCGTCAGCCGTCTCCGCCCACCGCTCGTACTATGAGGGGTAAGCGATCACCGAAACGTAAAAGGTCGCCCCTCCCAAAAGTACCTCATAAGAATCTTCCCATTAGACCTTATGACAGGACTGTAGCGGAAAACGCCGCGGAGGTGGCTGCCTACAATAAGACTTTTTTTGCACCAAAAAAGCCCGAGCAAAAGCCGGTATACGATGAAAAATCCAAAAAGTGGGCTAAGTCCTTCCTTGCGCAGCCATCCCAAATATCGATGAATCTGCAATCTGACTATGGTCGTGAACTTAGTAAGCTAGCACGTGCCCAGTCTGAGCAGAACAAGGAAAGAAGTGCAAAAAGCGGGAAACAAATTGCCCAGCTCGGACAGCAGAAAAATCAATCGGTCCCCCCGCTCATAGTGTGTTCCGATATCGACAAGGACTTCAGAGCCGATATGGATAAGGACCTGCAATTATTGGACCCCAGAGCCATAGCTGCTGCTAGAGAACATGGTATCACTGTATCGCAGGCCATGGAAAATGCTACCGCCATGGGTATGACTCTTGGTCAACTTTTAGGCTATGAAGATCAGCCAATGTTAGAGATAGCACGGAAATATGTCACAGGGGAGTCTATGGTCAGTAATGAGGAGCTCACGCGTCTATCAACACATATGCGAAATCTGCACAACTGGTACATGGTGCACACATCAAAGAAGGACGCGAAGGAGTGGATTGCGGTGGACGTTCGAGTGGAGCATTTCTTCAAACGTTACAGTATACAGGTTCAAATGACTGAACTGTTTCAGTTATTCAATCAGCGCGCCCTCGACAAATCTATCCTCAGTTGCTATTGTCTGTAAGTGATTTATTTTCGTAATTAAGTCTCTAGCTCAGCTCGTTCATTGCCTGTATTATATTATCCTGACTATATATATATCCTTTTGTACGCTATTATGTAGAATGAAGATGATGGAATGCAAAACATCTAGACATTATGAGGTTGGGTTCGTTGACCCATATATCGTTAATGAACATACGTTACGCAATCACCCCAGAGACGTGGAGCATGACCTGACCACCTCTTTAATCAAGCAAAACTTCTGTACGGAAATACTATTTCCTTACAACTTCAAGTGAGTGTTTCTGTCTTGTACATATTTTTATTTGGCTTTCTCGATGTTAAGTGTAATTGATGAGCTATGCATGTCTGCTTTATGTAAACGTCCGCAGGTTCCACTGGATTCTGCTAAGCATTCAAGTTGACAAGTCCATAGTTGAAGTCCACGACTCATTAAGTTGGGACCAAGCGACGTGGACCGAATGAAAGAAATGCTCAATAAGTAATTTCAATCATTATCGCATTATATCGCCTCTTTCGTTCGTTTCCTGATATCAAGTAATTAATAACTCCTTTGTTCATTTTTTTGCCAAAGCAGGTGTTGGACACTATTCAAACAGAATGTAGAAGGTCCATTCAAAGATGAGCTAACTTATATATCGGTGAAAAGTCCGCAGCAGCCACCGGGGAGTAATTTATGTGGATTCTACGTTTGCGAGTTCATTCGCGAGTTGACCTCTGAGCGGAGAACAACTTCTTTGAGCAAAATGCGGGAGAAGCTCGACCCAGAACGGCGCATACGAGCAATTCAAGAGGAATTGGCGGGATTTCTGCTTAGGGAGGTCATCGATGAAAGGGGAGAACATTATGCTTCGGACGATGAACTACATATGTGATCTATCTCCATGTAATTAAATAGTTGTATTCTCGCAAGAGATCGAATATTAATTATATATGCATCAACGTGTACTGTGTATATAGTAGAGCGTATAATATGCGTACGGAAACGATGGAGAGCACGTCGGCGATGCGAAGAAGGGAGGAGACGACGGAGGCACCGGCGAGAGGGAGAGGGGCACCGGCGAGAGGGAGAGGGGCACCGACGAGAGGGAGACCCTAAACCCTAAATAAAAAAAATAAAAACCCGGGACCAATGAGTCTCCCCCCACGCCCAGCCAGAACTGGCCACGTGGGCACGCATTGGTCCCGGTTCGTGGCCCAACCGAGACTAGCATTAGTCCCGATTGGCTAGTCCCGGTTGGGCAACCGGGACTGATGGCCCAGCCGAACCGGGACCATAGACCATTTTTCTAGCTGTGGGATTCAAACAGCTAAAATCTAGAAGAGGCAGACTCATCATCTGCTATTCTGTGCCATACTCCCCATTCAATCGTATTGACAACATCCAAGAACACCCAACATGTTCATACTGCCAGGGGCTTCTCGTTCTATTGGCCACCTTCGTGTCAGATATCCAGCAGCACAACCCCATACGTGCAGTAATCGCTCTTCCCATCTGGAGGTACTCTGGGGCAAGGTAACAAACAGTCCCTGCTGCCTAAATTGATCGAGGCTTACCAAGCTTTAATGTACAATTATTTTGAGGCCAACGTTGCCACGAATCAACTCTTCATAGCCAAAGTCGAGATTCATTAGGATCGAGAATGAGCTAATTAAGGAATTAGTAGGATTGCCACCGGCCTAAAAAATTCAGCATACTCTGAAACAATAATCGCCCTGTTCTTCCAAGAATTGTACTGTTCTTCTAAGAATTGTACTGCTGGCATGAGGATTAAGACAGTCTCTGGAGGCGATTTCATCCCACCATAGCAAGTTCAGTTAGCCAAGTCACCGGTAGTTTCTGGAGCCTACCACCATAACCCTCTCCACAACCAGCGACAGCCCCTTGAAGAACTCATGGCAGTCACCGCACACCCCACGTTCTTATATACCCTGATCACTGACTCCCTCAGTCCCTCTCGCCGTGATCACGATCGTGCAGCAGCCACAGCACCACAGCGAGCTGTGCACAATCAGGCTCTCTGCACGCAACTCCTCGTCCAGGTCGTGCAACCTAGCACGGGCACCATCGCCCGTGACGGCACCGGGGATGTACATGAGCTGCTCCCTCATCTCCCTCTCCACGTCGAGTGCACAGATGTCGGTGTCGGCTGGGTGCGGGTCGTCGCCGCCACCGTAAAAGAAATGCGCTTACTTGCCGACCTCCACCCAGCTTCACCAGACCCGGCACCGCATGGAGTCGCGCACCGCTGGCACTCGCGCCACTCGCCGGCCTCGGCGAAGATGTTCGACAACATCACGTAGTTAGCCAGGTTGTCACCGTCCATGGCCAAGAGGGTCTCGCCCGCCTCCCGTCCCAGGGTGACATCCTTGTGCACCCTGCAGGCGCTCAATAGAGTCTGCCACACGCCTATGACCGGCGGCATCGGCGTTGTTCTGATCAGGTCTCTCGCCTAGGAGATCTGCCCGGCGTGGCCAAGGAGGTCGACCATGCACGCCTAGTGCTCCACTCTTGGCCTCAAGCGCCGGTCATGGCGGATTGCCAAGAATACCTGCGGCACGACTCGACGAGGCCCTATCATCTTCATGCCGATAGGAGAAGAAGGTTGGACACCTCGTCGGGCTCGACGCCCTCTGCCGACGGCTCTATGACCGTGGCCATGCTTCCCGAGGCCGTTGATCATGGTGGTCCATGACAATTGACAAGACGTTCCTCGCTGGCATCTCCCGCCGCTCTGCCTCGTCGGTTAGCCCGCACTTGAGGTACATGCCAGCCAGGGAGTTGGCCACCGACACCGCGACACGTCATGCACAGCCGGGTCCTTGACCATGTAGCAGTGCACTCCTCCCTTGCTCGATCAGAGCAAAATCCACAGGCACGCCGACCATGCTGGACAGGACGCCGACGATCACTGTGGGCTCGGACGCCGGAGGTCCAGAACCACCGGAACAGCTCAAGTGCTTCCTTCACCTGCCCTTCTTGTGTGTGGCCGACGATCGCCGTCGTCCACGGGATGGCATTCTTCCCCTCCAACAGTTCGAACACCAACATTTGACATACACGTCAAGCAGCGCATCGGCGAGGATGGCATTGGACGTTATGGTCCTATGGATACCCCTCAGGACCCGCGACTAGGCCGCTGCAGGCTTTCAGCAAGCTGGCGAAGGTGAACTCGTCGGGCTGCTCATCTCGTCCCGGCTGCTTTACAGGAAGAGTCGCCCAGCGCGTCCCAGCCGTGCCTGGCGTTCACATAGCCGGAGATCATGGCGTTCCAAGTGACAAGGTTTCTGAACGCCCCACAATCGAACGCCCGTCGTGTGTCGCCGATCGTCCCGCACTTAGAGACTTGGAGTACACCAGGACCAGCAAGATGGCGATGACGCCGTGCCCCACGAAACCCATCCTGACGCATCCACCTTGCGCGCAACGCCGGCGCCTTCAAGGTCACCGATGACACTGCACGCCTTCGAGAGCTGCCGCAATGCATCTAACAGCGTGAGGCACTCCCTGGCGTGCCCCTGCCGCAGTACGCCCACCATGAGGACCGTCCAGGACACCACGTTACTTTTGGGAATCGGGCATTCGGTCGAGCACATCGCTGGCCACGTCAAGCTTCTCGCACTTGGCGTACGTCTCCACCAGGTTGTTGCCCAGCATCGCGTCGGAGCCGAAGCCGAGCCTGAGCAGCGCGCCGTGGAGCTGCACGTCGCCGCGGATGGCCGCGCTCGCCCGGAGGAGGTCGGCGAGCATCTTCCGGCGCCGGTCCATTGGGATTGGATTCGCGGGGAGAGTGAGGAGGGAGCGGGCTGGGGAGCCGGGGACGACATGTCAGTGAGGAGATTCAGGGTGCAAACGGGACGCCCCGCGGCCTGCCGCGCGTACGCCGCATGCGCCACTAGCGAACGCGGTATGCCGCGTATAGGCCGTGTATGGGCCGCGGCTCTTTGCGGCGCCGCGCCCGCCGCATACGCCGATCGCTAGCTCGCTCGATCGCTAGAACTGCTAGCTTTGTCCAGCTTTTGTACTACAGAAAAGAACACCAGCAATAATTCTAACATTCCAATAATTACAAAAACATCAGTACAACAAAAACAGTGAACAGAGGATCGAGGCAATCAGTCAAACAAGTGACATTCAGAAATTTTAAATATTTCTTGTCCAGAAATTAAATGTTACAGGAACCAATGTCCAGAAATTTAGCAGGAGCTTCAGTCTCTGATGAAACGGGTTCCGAAGCACATATGTCCTTCAAGAGCAGCAATGAATATCCAAGGACATCAATTCCAGGGCAACCAGTTGGAAGAGAAGAGCTACCTCGGCAAGTAAAATCCACAGTCTCAGCGGCATGATTCTGTACATTGAAAACATGAATGCAAAACTGTTTGAGACCATAACTTCTTCAGGTCGTTCGGTCAAACATTTTGACAATGTACCCAGCAGAAATGAATGCTTAGCAGTAAAACCATCTCCAGATTCACCACCATCAGTTGAACCTAGAGCTGCAAACAAGATTTCAAACATCTCCTCTTCAGCACAGATTTTGAACAGAAGCCACTCCAACCATTATTCCTTGTGCCCCACTGCAATTCATAATTTAGATTAGGATCATACACAAATAACCATGGAAGAAGTGAGCCAAATGAATCACCACAGAACGCAGTGTGACCTTTGAGTACATCCTAATACGTAAAAGAAAATGGTAACCATGACAGTCGATATGTCAATTCTCAAGTAAAAAATGTTCTCTGGTATTATCTCACAGGCAAGTTCAGACTATGCACTTTTAATACACGAGCCATGTGCTATCACAATGACAGATTCTAGAATACTAATATCAATCAGTCATATATACAACAAACAATATAGAAAGAACAGTAGTAGTCACCTCCTCTTATATTTCTGCAGCATCAAGATGAAATCCTTCATTCTTCCTAGCGTCTGAAAGTGGAAGAGAAATTTTATTAGCCACAAGAAAATATTATATGAGCCAAAGGAAAAAAATGCTCCTAGTGCAGTCTAACAGAATCATCACTTCTAAAGGTTGCTGCATCTAACGATTATTTCTGATTGTCAACTTGCAGTCAGAGATAAACTTCTTGGGAAGGCTCTCGCACCCAAACCTTGTCAAGCTATTGGGCTACTGCTGGGAAGACAAGGAACTGTTGCTTGTGTACGAGTTCATGGCCAAAGGGAGCTTGGAAAACCATCTCTTCAGAAGTTGAGTAACCATCTAGGCTTTCTCTACATAGCAAAGAGGGATGGAGACTAAATAAAATGACAGAACCACATCGACAAAGACAGCAGCAGCCTCTGGTGGTCAGATAGGAAGATTGTTCAGGTACCTTGGCGATGTGGGAGCTGTCGGTGGTGTGCTTCTTGCGCTTCTTGATGAGGGAGCCGTCCTTGGACTGCGGCGCCTGCGGCCGCTTCCCGCCGGCGGCGTCCGCGCGCATCGTGGGATCACCGCCGCCGTCCGTGCGCGTCGGTGGTTCGCCGCCATCGATCCCTTGGCCGCCCACCCTCCCCACGCCTTCCGTGCCATGCTCGGGTTCGCCGCCATCGAACCCTTGGCCGCCCACCCTCCCCACGGCGTCCGTGCCCTGCTCGGCCTTCGGGGATGTTGATTTGAGGCAGGGATTCGAGGGAGAGGGAGAGGGAGCCCGAGGAGGAAGGGCGGCCATGGCGGTTGGCGGCGCCCGGCGCGCCGGAGAAGAGGACGAAGGATGCAGCGCTGCCTCCGCTTTGACTTCTGTTTGGTCCTGCGGCCCTGCCTCGTGCGATATGCGGCGTCGACGCGGCAACCGCGGCCCGGCCCATCCACGCCGTTTTTTTTCTTTCAATAACGCGGATGCTCGCATCGTAAGTTAGGTGGGCCAAAAATAGCGGCGCCGCGGCGGGCCGCTACCACTTGCACCGTGAGAGGAGATGCCTAGTCGGTTACCTGCTTTTCATTTGAAATTTTTGAAATTGGTAGCTTGGATTTATTTTCGAATTAATGTGTGGTAGGTAATCAATATTTGATTATTTGTATGCAGGGGGTGACATTGCTCTGCTCCTCGTGATGCATTTTAACGGAGCAATGTCATGTGATAGCTTTTGCCTTTTGGTGATGCTTTCGATGGCACTGAGTGCCCGAGAGCCAATGTTGGAAGCAATGCAAACGTTTGAAAAAATTAATAAGAAGATTGCACGTGCGTGTACAGTTGCAAAATATAGGAATATTAGTTTCGTCATTTCGGTGAATAAAGTTGTAGTGCTGCATTCGCGGTGTCACGTCATTGATGTCACATATTCGGGTCTGACTTGCAATCGCGATGCACTAAAAATTGAATTATTTTGATCAATGCCGTTGCGTGTTAAGATTTTGACCCGACAAAATATGCTTGAGTTTTTTAAGGATTAATATGAAAGATTTTCATATTTATGAATACTGAATTGGGTGCATCGACCACTTCGCAGAGTCTTAACCATGGGATCGATTAAGGCCAAAACCCTCCAGTTGATCAAGGCTCCATCTTGCATGCCCAAATTAAAAATGCCCCCCCCACCACCACCATTTTGGTTTTGTTGTCCTGTTTGAGGAGTCATCTTATTTACTTAGTCACGTTCATGTTTGACTAATTTAGGCTCGCAGGTTGATTTGACTGATGAAATCATTTAAAAGTACCTTGGGAAAAGAGTAAGGCAGAGGAAGTTAAGTAAATTGGCAGTCGATTAACTGGGACTACATCATTGAAAGTTAACTTAAATATGTATAAAAGAGTAGAATACATGTGGTGCGAGTCAAAAACACGATTAGCAAAGGCACTAATGACAGAAAAATTGACTAGTTTGCAATGTAGGTTTATACCTGTAAGCATACCGAGTAATATATTATCATTCGTTAGTAATCTAACAATGGGGCAGTTCATCAAGAACCTCAAATGCTCAAAAAAAAAGTACTGTATTTTAATGGAGCATATTTGCGTCTCCATTTTCAGTGGAGCAATTCATCAAACACCCAGTCTCCTCTTCACTTCCACAACAAATCCATATTTACTATATATTATACTGCTTCTCCTCAAGCTCATCTTCACTTTGCAGCGCTGCGGTTGCGAAAGCAGAACCACCATATTCCGACGGCCTCCAGCAGACCAACCACCACGATACAAATAATTATCCTTTTAATCTATTAAGACACCTAATCATCATTTAATTTCTCTTTCCAAAACTACTAACTAGATAAACCATAAACATGTTAGCTGGGGGGGGGGGGGGGGGGGGGGGGGGGTGCAGTGCCCCCCTTGGATCCCATGGATGCTCACTTTGTTTGTTGTAGTGCATCATTACATAATTGTATCTGGCCCTCTCAATGCTTTAAGGCAATCGAATCGACACCTCCATGTACCACAAGCCCCACTGCTCCAACTAGGACAGACATAGCAGATGATCAATGGCTTAGTGGCCACAGGTGTAGACAAGAATCTTTGTCTAAGCCTACTTTCACGACCATGATGTTGTCATAGATGGTGGTGGTAAGGACAGAGGCCACCGTCGAGGCCAGGATAGCTAAAGTCAAGACAAACTGCAACACAATTTCTTCCATCTCGAGAGGGTGAAAACAACAAGTCGGAAGCCTTGCGATAGACTACGGATAAAACGCGATGCACACTAACAAAGATAAAATTTAAAGTGAAGAAGATAATGGGATGTGCTAGTTTACGGCGCTCGGTTGATTTTCGATAGGCTCACCCCGCGCGTCAGATGTGTCCCCATGCCTCTGATCCTGTCGGGGCATACCGTGGCCAAGGTCAGCCACCTAGGAGCCAGTTTGGAAGATAAAAATTGAAACAATATAGGGCTTGTGAATCTTTCTATACGCGAAGTGGTGCCGAGTTTTACCTCGATGGACGAGATTAAAAATGCACTAGGAGAAGGCGCCTTTGCTGTATCGGCAACAAATAAAAGAAATATACAAAGAAATATTGGGCCATGTTTTAAGTATTGATTTGATCCAGACATTTCGTACGTCAGCGACATAGTACATCACTTGTTTATAACAGTGGCCATTATTAGAAATGGCTAGACACCATATAACATTAGGTACCAAATTAACTTCTTTGCAAAACAGAGCTGTGTTATTTTAGAAGCTTTATGAAGAAACGAACTTAGCAAACCGTGGCAAAAGTTAACATTTTGATTCTGCAACAGCAATAATAAAGAAGTGGTATCGGGATATTTTTGAATGCGCAGTTGTTCTGTTGAGGAGATAATTATTCCAAATATTTGTTTCTATAAAAATATCTATAAATGCTCCATTAAAATACATCAAAGAGGCGAAGAAGATCATCCTCAAGGAGAGGCTCAAACATTCAGAGGCAGGCTCATCATCTGCTCTGTGCCATAGCCTCCATTCAGGCGACGAAAAGTGTCTTTTGCTTTGGGCACGAGTGCTCCTGACATTTAGTTTTTTTCGAAAATCCAAGTTTCAAAAAAATATAAAAATAAATCAGGATGTAGATAATGGTGTAACCCACAAACATGTAAAAAATCAAATTCAAATACTTTGTATTATGGACTACATAAAAATAACAAAATCTCATAAAATTTAGAAATTAAAACTATGCATACTTAGATCCACATTTTTTTCATTTTTGTGTGGCTTAGAATACAAAGTATTTTAAATTTATGGTTTGCACGTTTGTAGGATTGACCGTTGGCTACACCCAGATTTGTTTTTCAGAATTTTTTGAAACTCATAGATATGGTTTTCGAATTTTTAAAAATGGAGGAGCACTGGAGTCCCGGAGCAAAAAAAAACAATTGCACTTCCATTCAGGCTCGTATAAACAGTATCCAAGAGCTTGGCTTTGGAATGCAAATTCAAACCTAATCGACAACAGATAACTGTTTATACTTGCAGGTACCTCTCGGTCTATTGGTGTCGCCGGTCGTCGCCTATCCTTTCCACCGGTGCCGCGTCACGTCTCCCCGCTCTCTGCAGCTGCAGCGCAGCGGCTATTTTTCATTCGCAGATGCAGCGTCGCAGTTTTTTTGGTTTTTGTTTGGCAGCGACGGTCTCGGAGAAGCGAAGGGTGGACCGTCGTTGGTTGGGCCATGGAGACCGAATATGTCGAGTAGTTGCGCGTGTGACTATGGAGCCGCTTTGATGCCGGCCCACTTTTTTTATCTGTTTCCTTTCGAAGTTCGAAAATAAAATAAAATATAAGCGGGCCTTTGCGGAAAATCCTTTCAAATTTCGAAATTCAGGAAATAAAATAATTTCTTGTGGGAAAAATAATTAATTTAGTTATACATGGCTCTATAAATAAAAGGTACACACACGAGAGAAAAGTGTCCTCAATACTCATAGCTCCGCATTACTGTTGTAACAAGAATCGCAAAAACTCACGCAGAGAAGAGAGTGGACACTTTATACATCGCGAATCAGCCGAAAATAATTACCCTACAATTTGTAATTTTCAACGGAATATGCTAGAAGCTCCGAGACTAGGCAGCAGATGAGCAGAGTGCATGTCCATAGTGTTGACTGGACACCTAGAGACAAAAAAGTAACACCGGATTTGTTAAGGGATGGTTTCACCAACCTCTACGAGTAAGAGTAACCAGAGACAGTTGGTTTACACAATGAGACGAATTCCTCCATGGAGTGAGAAGCACCAAAAATAGACACGAGAGCACAATACTTGATGCTCAGGTAAAATGGTAGTTGTAGTGGAAGTAGACCATTGTGGGCGCATCACATTTTCCTACGAATTTGGCGGTAATATGATACCTTTTTTGGTGATGCTTTCAAATTTCAATGGCACTGATGCCCGGTTAGCGTTTCCGGCATCATCGGTGAAGCCGATGTTATCGTTACACGCAACGCAAGCGATGAAAAAATAAATATGAAGATTGCATGTATGTGTATAGTTGTGAAATTTTAGAACATTTCGTAATTCTGGTGAATAACGTTGTAGTACTACGTTTGTGGTGTCACCTCATTGGTTTTACACATTCGGGTATAATTTGCAGTTAAATGCATTAAAATTTGAATTATTTTGATTACATGGTAGCTAGGGGTCCGTTACCATGGAGAGCTGAATATCACTCTGGCTGCAAATGTACCATGCCGTATTAGGATTTTGACTCAGCCAAACATTCTTAAGTTTGAGTATTAATATGAAAGATTTTTTAAAGTCTTAAAGGTGTGGTCGATTATGGCCAAAACTTTCATTTAGTAGCTCATTCCCCGGGCCTTGAACTTGAAATCTGTTGATTCTCGTAGCATATCATGAACCGAACCAGTTCGCTTAGAAGAATAAGCTGGTAAAGAAGCAATGAGATTTTAAATAAAAAAGTATTAAATTTACTTATAACCCTCATAAAAAAGTTTACACTGTCTGACAAAAAATACTTCACGTAGATTACATAAAATAAATCACATGGTAACCGAGGAAACCACACAAAAGACTATCTATTAGGCGTGTCCATGTTTTTGAAGCATTTGGAATGCTCAGCTGACGTTGAATGTCAGCTCAACCAGGCTTTGAGCATACCACATGCTCCCTCTACCAAGCGCTTCTCCCGCACGGACTGAGCGCTTGTCGTCCAGCCTCGAAGCGTAGAAAAAAACGCGACGTGATCTGTGAGCTGACTGGAAACCTAGAGACAGAACAATAGGTAGCACAAGATTCATTAACGGTGGACTAGTTAAATATTGCTCCCTCCGTTCGGATTTAGATGACTCACCTATATATAAATACGTATGCATTTAGACACATTTTAACGTTAGATGCATCCATATCAACATATAGGTGAGTCATCTAAATCCGGACGGAGGAAGTACTAGCTAGTTGGGTTCTAGGATAATTTCGTGGTACACTTACATATGAGACGAATTCCTCCAGGGAGTGAGAAGCACCAAACAGAGACACGAGTTCACAATACTTGATGCTCCGATAAAAGGGCGTCCCCCCTATCCCTGCGATGTATAAACGCTCAAGGTGCGCAGATTTGCTAGATATTTCAAGGGGCTCATCAGTAGTCTGCACAACACAAGAAATGTGAGATCAGCTAATTATATGCTCGGTCATAAAATAACGTACGTAGTCGTCAAGCCGATATACGTGACTCTCTAGTTACAGAATTAGGGTTTTGGAGCATATATATGTACCTCCTTGCTTGGATGCAAATCGACGGTTTCAGCATCTCGGGTGGTGCTTTCTAGTTTAGCTCGAGTACTGAGAGCATAGCTGGAGCAGTCCATGTGTAGCTCCTTCACTCGCAGTGCTTCTCCAAGCGAGATCATATCCGTCCGGTGGAGGTCGCCGCCAAAATTAAATATAGAGAGATTGGGAGCTTTGCTCTCTACCGCTTGAAGATCGTTGCAACCAGCCACCTTCAGGTAGCCTAGCCGCTTGAGAGAGCCAGGTATCTTCAAGCAGATTATGCCACGGCAATACTTGAGTGAGAGCTGCTCCAAGGCAGAAGAAGATGAGAGGAGGCACCATAACCCGTCCTCCGTGACATGGACATTCCTCAGGTTTAGTATCACCAGGTTCCTCGAGCACCAAGACCCCGCCGTGAGGAAGAAGGAACAATTGGAGAGCTGAAGATGACGGATCGAGTCCAACTTCCTGTCTGACAGATGCGAGCACGGGAACCTATATGTGCTATGTTTCCAGGACAGGGAAAGTCTCACTTCTGGATCCCTGGCTTGACGGCCATCTGAAGCCATCTGTCGAGACGTCGATGGTCCATCTCCCTGTAATGAGCGACACATAACTCAAGGGTCCTTATGTGGGTGCACGAGTGGTTCTTAAGGATTTGGTCGACCGTTTTGGTGAACTCTTTTGAGATCCACTCCTTTGGGCGCCCTTTTCTGGTCAAGCCTAGTGATTCCTTGCTCAAGGTGAGATTTGGAAGGTGTCTCCAGGACCAATGGAAGGCGCTGGACACACAGGCGGACCGGGCAGCGTCTCGCAACGGCAACATGGAATGTATGTGACACCAGATGTCCTACAAGAGCAACGCAGGGAGTAATTATCATGTGGTACTTCAGAACAGAGAAAAAAAAAGCACCACATTCTCCTACCAAATCTGAAATCTTTACACGAACCAATAGTTAACTGGTAGACAAACACTCGGAGCTCAAGAATTGTTTTTTAATTTACCGAAAAGAGTTGGGCGTAAGCGAATGCAGCACCAGGTTACATGAGTAATCATTTGTGTAAATATTATTTTGTTTACCTAGCACTCCTTTGCATGTGTAATTAGGATAATGATGTGCTCATTATTCAGAAGTTACGCAAAAAAAAGCAAAATTCAGAAGTTATGCAAAACCGATATCGAAGCAGAGCAAGTCGACAAAAAAAACTAAGGTATCTAGTACATGTCTAGCATATATCTGCAGCTGAGGCAGCCTGAGGTGTTCTAGCAGTACCTCTGTAAGGCTTGGCCCTGTATACTCTTTTTGTTCTTCTAGTTTTTGGCGCAGCTTGAGCTTCTTTCTTTTAGCCCATGATGAATGGGTGAACCCATCTGCAGCTGCAGGCGACAGGGTTTGGTGGTGGCGGAGGCCAGGCGTGGGTGTGGCCATGACCGGATTATCCAGCCACAGCTCCGATTTAGACGAGACTGGAGGTTCGACTGTTGGAATTCACCCAACAGACGTGACAGAAAACCTTTGCCAAGTCTGGGTGCAAGTCTGCCCGGAAAACTTCACGATGATCTATGTATAAGCGCAAGCTAACCTGGACACGTACTAGTACTGGGATTGCATCCGACTTGGCCTAGGAGACCTAATTCGACTTGTACTCGTGCCCAACTTCCCCAAACAAGGTAACCGATCGATTCCTGTTGGGCTTCTTTCTCGAAAACAATCCCCTCAGA
The DNA here is from genome assembly GCA_947311845.1 of Poa pratensis. Lineage (NCBI taxonomy): Eukaryota > Viridiplantae > Streptophyta > Magnoliopsida > Poales > Poaceae > Poa > Poa pratensis. The sequence continues at coordinate 63,457,287 of CAMZMU010000051.1, read as the reverse complement.
ACAGCTCTGCTCTACGCCATCCTCCCCAATCAGGCTCGTATCAACAGCATCCAAGAGCTTGGCTTTAGAGTGCAAATTCCAAACCCAATCAACAACATACATTATGTTCATACTGCCAGGTGCTTCTGAGTCTATTGGCGGCCTTTGTGTGCACATCTGCAGCAGCGCAATCCCATACCTGTATCCATCTTTTTTTTCTGCGGCTCTGACTGAGGGCAACTACGAGTTAAGGTAAATTATTTTGAGGCCAACGTCGCCATGAATCAACCAGCTTCCATAGCCAAAGTTGAGTCGATTGCCTCGGGCTTCAGAAATTAAGCATATTCTGAAACAAGAGTCGCCATGTACCTCTGAGAATTGTACTGCAGGTACGAGAGTATTAAGACAGCAGCCGGAGTCGATATCATCCCAACATTGCAACTTCAGTTAGTCCAGTCACCAGCAGTCTTTACAAGAGCAGGCGCCGTGCTGGAACCTGTGGAACTTGTTGGCGTCTCTGACCACCATAACCCTCCCTACCACAGTGACAGCCCATTGAAGAACTCATTGCAGTCACTGCACACCCGCAGTTGCTTATACACCCTGATCACCGACTCCCTCTCGCCGTGATCATGCTCGTAGTGGTGCAGCAAACTCCACGTCCACGTCGTGCAGCCGCACGCCATCGCCGGTGACAGCCCTGGGGATGTACCTGAGCTGCTCCCCCATCCTCATCTCCACGTCGCGGAGCACGCCATGGTGCGCGTCGCCACCACCATAAAAGAAATGCGCCTCTTTGCCGACTTGCACCCAGCCGCACCTGCCCTGCTTCTGAGCCCCTTGCACTTGCGCCGCTGCAATCCTCGAATATGTTGACAGCATCACGTAGTTCGCCAGGTTGTCACCGTCCATGGCCAGGAGAGTCTCGCCTTCCTCCCAGCCCTCCACGACGTCCTTGTGCACCATCCTGCAGGCGCCCAGCAGGATCTGCCACATGCTGACGGTCGGCGCCATCTACATGGTTGTGATCAGGTCCGACTGGCCTCGGCGAGCTCTCCGGCGTGGCCGAGGAGATTGCACGTGTAGTGCTCTGCTCTAGCCTCAGTGGCCGGTGGTAGCGGATCGCTGAGAAGTACCGGCAGTACTCCTTGAAAAGGCCCGAGTTGGTGGTGCACGCTGACTTGAGAGCCTCGTCGGGCTCGACGCCCTCCGCCCGTATCTCCTCGAGCATGCTGACGGCTCTGTGACCTTGGCCACAGTATGCTTCTGGAGGCCGTTGATCATAGTGGTCTATGACATGACGTTCTTCGCCGGGTCTCCCGGAACGGCTGCTCAGCCTCACACGTCAGTCCTCACTTGAGGTACATGTCAACAAGGGAGTTGGTCACCGACATGTCCTGCATGGCCGGGTTCTTGACCGTGTAGCAGTGCACTCCTCATTTGCTCGATCAGAGAAAATTCTGCAAACACGCCGACCATGCTGGACAGGACATGCCCATCGGGCCATCGGCTCGGAAGCCGGAGTTCCAGAACCATGGAACAGCTCAAGTGCTTCCCTGCCGTTCTTGTGCGTGGCCGGCGATCACCACCGTCCACTGGATGGAATTCTTCCGCTCCTACCGATCGAAACGCCTGCAGGCATTTGACGTACACGTCAAGCAGCGCACCGACGCAGATGGCATTGGACGCTGCGGAGACCCATCTGACCGCCATGGCAGTGTGCACCTGCACGCCCTCAAGAGGCGCGCCTAGGCCGCTGCAAAGCTTTTAGAAAACTGGAAAAGGTGAACTCGTCGGGCTAACCATCGCTGCTGCATCTCCCGAAAGACGCCCAGTGCGTCCCTGCCTTTCTCAGCGTCCGCGTAGCCAGAGATCATGGCGTTCCAGGCCACGAGGTTTCTGAATGCCGCACCATCGAACACCCCCCGCGTGTCGCCGATCCTCCCGCCCTTGGGGTACACCGGTGCCAGCGAGTTGGCGACGACGCCGTGTCCTTCCGTGCACGCCAACGCCGGCGCACACCTTGAGGGTCGCTGAGAGAGCCGCTGCATGTGCTCGAACCGCCTGAGGCACTCTCTATCGTGCCGCCGTGCCCTTGGCGCAGGAAGCCCACCATGAGAGCCGTTCACGGCGCACGTTGTGGTCAGGCATTCTGTCGAACATCTCGCGGGCCATGGCGAGCATCCCGCACTTGACGTACATATACAGTAGGTTACCGCCCAGCATCGTGTCGGAGCCGAAGCCGAGCCTGAGCGTGCTCCTCGCGCTCGCGCGGAGGAGGAGGTCCGCCGCTCCATTGGATTCGCGGGGAGAGTGGGAAGCGCAGTGTCCGGCCGGGGGCAATGCAAAATCAGCTTCGAGGCATGCGCGCGGCGGGGCGCAGCAGGACAGAGGGAGAGTTAGGAGTGACCAGCCGTGGCTCTATGTCATTTACATGTGTTCATTTCAAAATGTTGAAATTGGTAGACTGGATATATTAATTTGTGGTAGACAAATGATATTTGATTATTTGTTTTCAGGGAATGCCATTGCTCTGTTCCTTCTTGTTGTGCCCGCTGTGTGCATCTTCGCGTACTCGGGACACCGAATCTGCACAAATGGAAAACGTGTCCGTTACTTTCAGTCTTGTACCCTTTTTTATGAGCTCTTTTTTTTTGCGAGGAAACAGCCGAAATACATCAAGGGAATACAGAAAGGGACACCACAAACTTAGAAATTACAGACCAGTCCTCATGTAGATCGATGTCGACGACGAGGAGAGACACGTGCCGATGGCGCGCCGCCTCTCCTTCTCCACAGACGCCTTGGATGGAAGAAGATCCCGAGCGGACGGGAAGTCGTCGGGCCTCGAACTCCGGAGAGCCTCCGCCTCGCTCCATCGCCAGCATCGCCTTGATGATCCTCCAGCTGCTTCAAAAGTGTCGACCGGATCCGCCGCGACGAGATCCGGAAGGGGATTGAGCGCACACGGCGACCCCGGGGGGCCGCGAGCACGCGGAAGGGGGCGCTCCGCCGCGACGCTCCAACGAGCACCGCCGCCGGAGAGGAAGAGCACCTCCTGCAAAACGAACAGCAACACCAGCCGCGCCACCACCTCCCTGACGCCGCCGGCGAAGACCCTAGCAACGCCTACACTATGTACACGCCGGGGCCCGAGGTTCCCCCCACCTCCCGCCGCCGGAGCGGCCGACGGAGGAGGGGGAAACCGGCGAGCCGCCGGCGGCGAGGTGGAGTTGACGGGGTGGTTCAGAAAAACGCCCTCTCGGTCGCGGGAGAGGATAAGGGTCCAGGGCTCCCTTTTTTATGAGCTCTTGACGTAGTGGCAAAACAGATCCACTGTCAGACGCGACATGTTAGACCTCGATCTGTCGAGACCAAACTGGATGACAAACTTATCAATGGTAGTTGGAGAAACACATTTTCTACGAATTTGGCCGTCATGTGACACCCTTTGGTGATGCTTTTAATGGCACCGAGTGCCAAGTTAACGCTCCTGACTGCATTGGTGCTGCTGAAGAAGATGTGCCTTTGTTGACTATGTATAGCCGTCTCCACTCGCGAGATAGCATGCCCATTGCTTTTTTGTACGATAACCAATGCAAGATAATATGTCGCGCAAAACGTCCTATAATCTGGAAGAGTGGGAAAGGAAATAAAGGTACATATGAAGTAGTCCAAATAGTCATTACACACTGGCTTGGTTATGTCCTGATTCGTTAAACATCTGCTAACAAATGATGATTGCTACAATAACAAGCACGTCACTTGCTACCAAATGTTGGCACTATTATTCACGTAACAAGATAAACTAGTATTCGAAATCAAAAACAATTCACAAACTTCAGCTGAGGCCTTAATTAGAGTGATCTCCTGGCGGTCGCCAATTTGACAAGATAGTTGGTCTAGTTAAGCTTGGATGAATCCCTGGTCCGTTTGTCCAAACCTGCATTCACCAAACGACGCATTAGGTATATGATGATGACTTAGACAAACCAAATTTTGATAATATAGTTGAAGATTTTATTTAGCTTCAACCTTTAATCCACAAGTGCATGTGTACAGTTAGGTGCAATTAATAGCACTCCTGATGGAGAAAATGATTATCATGCATATTATTCTTTCCTTCTGCGTCCGATTCATGATTATAACCAACATGTGAATACATATGTGTGTGGTTATAGTTCTGGAATGGGGTAGTGCCAACGAAAAATGTTACAATCTCCACGTCCAATCATTACTTATTACTGGCAATTACCCGCGGTAGAAAGGCAAGCCTCTAACAAAGTAACATTCGAGTTTTCAGAAGAAGAAAATTGAGTAGAAAACCATTTAGTTTGTACTCATAAAGCATTTGGCGGATATTGAGTAATACCTCTTAAGAAGTCCTTCGCAGCATAACTCACCATGAGAGCAATTCGAAGCTTTTCCTGTCAGGACATAACATTAAAAAAAAATTATTCTTTTTTAGAGTATATGTTTTACTGTGACCAGCAGGAAACATTTCAACAGGCAAACAACAAGCCATGACATTTTTTTTCTACAAGTGCTTGTACTTGGTTAGTGCAGATGTGAGTCAATCTTCGGCGACGACTAAGTTAACAAACTCTATGTTCCCCCCATGTACCTCCCTGGAAGAATGATGGATTTGGCCACGCAAATCATAGATCAGCAGGACAATTTGGCCACGCAAGCTTTAATACAATGTAGACATATTACTTATCTCGTTATTGTATATTATGGATTTACCCAATTACTCCCAATATACCGCACATACCCTACAACTAAAAATATATACTTTTCTCTTTTCTTCGGACAACAGAATAACGTTATCCTAATATGCAGCACAGAAATGTGCAACACAAATATCATTTTCTGAGTTATTTCCATGTAACAAATCTAATGCGGTAGAATCTTTTTGGTGGACAGAAACATTTTCTTATGCAATGAAAATTACTCTGAATATACTATGGTCAGGTACAGGGGACAGTTAGATATTATATCATTTATTGTTAAGTACTTGCTCGTCCGGACAGTGTACAAAGTCTGTTTCATAGAATCATAGTCTCTTATTCATTAAGGAGTAACACTAAACTGATATTAACTTATAACAGAACACATTGTGGAGGAAATTCAGGACGACACAGGTTTAAATTTAAAAGAAGGTCCGGGTCCGGTCTGCAAGTCTACCACCATAGCTCAAGCAAGTTAAATCCTAATAGAGTTTTTCCTTTTATTATCAAAATGGATAGCAATAGGAAGTACATATCACGCAGTTACACGAATACATTGTCAGACAAAACTAATAAGTGAACTTAGACTGTAAATGAAGAAAAACGTCTAAAAGATTTACAGATGACTAGTATTTGAGATGCATATATGAGTGACATGATAAGATCTAACTATACGAGGTTAAAAGGAAGAGAAGAAAGAAAATACTTTCACTAAATATATATAGGGTACAAAAATATGGAATTAAGGTAAAGAAACAGAGTGTTACTTGGAAGAGTGATTACTGTAATTACCTCTTTTCTCCTTACTTGCACCGTCAGTTTGGGATTGTTTTGATTAAGCTTGGTCTCTTTTTTCATTGTGTTTTCCACAGTATTAATATCCTTGTGGCATTCATTGAATATGACGTCTATATGCCTAAGTGACGAGAGGTTCTCTAAACCCAATGCGGAATCACCAAACTGAATCATTCTGTCCTCATCTATTGTTTTTCGAAAAACCTGAAACCTTGTGTGCATACAACAAAAGTTTAATAAAAGGGTTTGGAGATTTTGCATGGTTCCTTGTGCAAACCTCAACTCCATGGTGCTACTCTCTACAGTTAACCTTGTTAGACACAGAAATGGATAACTACTGCCGACGACCAGTCTGTCTCTTCCTTGTGCAGTTTTTTGCACTTCTATGTGCAGTTCACTGAGAGACGTTAAGCTCCCAAGGACTTGAAGGTCCTCCTCTCTCAGTGTTTTCAGGGTGATACTCAGGGAGAAGAGGGTGGACATGGAGCACATCCACCTTGGCACTGCACCAACTATGCTATCAATCATGCGAAGTAACAGCAGTTGTGTTAGTTGAATAAAAGTTGACGGCAGCTCTTCTTTTTGCATCTCCGTGAAGCTTATGTCCAGCACTTGCAGAAGTTTGAAATTCCCGATCTCTCTCGGGATCTTAGTGATATATGTACCCTTTAATTTCAAATATCTCAAGTGAAACAAACTGCATATATCCTTCCAATTACTATTATCCACTTGCATGCAATGGCTTAAGTCCAATACACGTAGGACTGGAGAACACACAAGTGGTTGCAACAAACTGAAAGCTGGACCAGGCACAGTAAGTGACCTCACATGGGACAAGCTCAGGGTTGGCAGCTGATTAGAAACTTCTCCAATTCTGGTCTGGACAGACAATCGGCAGATCTTACTTGGTAGATTCACTGGCTGCTGACAACCTACTGTTGTTAGAAAATTCTCCTCATTTGACAAGGAAGTGATGAGATCATGCACCATATCATGTACGCAACAATAGCTCACTTTATCCGCATTGTCAAATTTTACTGGTTGGACCAAGCTTTTATTAATGAGCTCGTCAAAGTAATCCCCTCCTACTTCATATAAGCTCCTCCCCTGTTCTTTTTTCACAAAACCTTCACCCACCCATTTCCATATCAGTTGCTCGGTTTCAATCTCATCATCCTCTGTATACAAACTAAGATATAGTAAACAAGTCTTTAGGTGTGGAGGTAGGTCAGAGTAACTGACTGATAATATCCTTCTCATGTTCTTCACATCATCATGACTATTATCTAGTCCCAAACCCATAGATTTGTACACCTTGGACCAATACTCATGTGTATGTGTTCTTCCTTTTTTACTGGACAACAAGCTACCTATTGTAATGATAGCTAACGGCAATCCACCGCATCTTTTTAAGATGTTCTCAGATACTTCAACCAGCTGATTAGGTGGTGAATTGTTCTCTGTCCCATATATTCTTTTGTAGAATAACTTTCTTGAGTCAACAGCAGAAAGAGGTTTGAGCCGGTAAACACCATCAGCTTGCTGGGCAACATCTAGAATGCGAGTTGTTGTGATTACTCTACTTCCATGTTCATCCCTAGTCAAAGCATATTTGATAGTTTCCCATACACCTTTATCCCATATATCGTCAATAATAATCAAGTACCTTCAATTAATATCAAAATAAATACATTATAAAGCTATTTAAATTATCATATTTTGAGCAGAATGAGATACGCAATCAAGTTCAACAACTTAAATGACAAGACGAACGAAAATATTTAGAGCCTGCACAATGGCAATTTCCTTGTGATATCCATATAACAAACCATGAGGGAGGCAAAAACATACATACATACCTCTTGTCTGCAAGGTATGTTCTTATCTCATCGATGAGTTGTACTTCGCCCCATGTTGCCTCGTTGATAGTCTTGTTGTGGAGGATATGCCGAATAGGTATGCCAGCCACGGTGCTGTCTTATCCAGTCTAGCATAGTGGGCCCCAAAGTGGTAAAGCCAGCCGGCTTTACCTGGTGGCCTGGTGGGCTGAAGCGCAAGGGAAGCCCAAAGCCGGCTTAGAGAAGACCAAAGACGAAGGCCTGTCCGTGTCCGCCTTGGAGAGCAAGTTAGGTCATAGGCCGTGGTAGTTTAGGTCTCTGCATCTAAGACGGTTTGCCTTTCCTTGTAAGAGAAGGCACGGCGCCTTTATAAGCCGGCCTCCTGGTAGCTTTAGGGCTACGTGCACGCACATACGTACGAGCAGACAAACACGCTCTACAACCCGCATTGTAACTGTACACCTATTCCCTTAGTGAATTATAGCAGCAGTAGGATCTCGCCACCGTCGTGAGATCCGAAGCTGGGTAAAGCTCTGTGTACAATCCCGTCACCGGAATCCTCTACGTTCTCCCCCACCTTCTACCCTAGGTACATGCCTCCTCATACCGAGGCCCCGTTACCAATATCTCGACAGTTGGCGCCCACCGTGGGGCGTCAGGCGTCTGGAGTAACGTTCCGGGCGGGAATGTTCGGCGAGCTCGGAAGGACCATGGCTTCCGGTCAAGCCCGCATCGCTGGAAGACTTGGCTGCATCGTGGCGGGCGAAAGCTGGACGCCGGCAAACGACGACATCATCGCCGGCTTCGTCGTCCCCATCGGCAGCATCAACTTGTTTCTGGGTTTCACGGCAGAGGCGTATGGATTCCCCAGAGGATCCAGCGCGTTTTTGCCCACCCACCACCCATCTGATCATGCAATCAGTGGAGAACCTAGATCCGATCTGGCTTTCCTCCAGCCGGATTACGATCTGAGTGAATCTGATGACCTGAGTGAAACTGATTCCACCTCTTCGCAAGAGATTCAGGAATCCGACTTTCACTTCGTCGGGGTCATAGGAACGTCTGGTGATCAACCAACAAGTTCCAATCCTGAGTCCATCCCTTCCTGCCTTACAGACAGGGGAAGGCTCAGAAGCCGGATCTGAATCAACTACAGCAATGTCAGTTGATATAGGATCTGATGACTTTGAGGCAAAGGTGGCAGCGTACACCGCTGGCTTAAAAGAGGTCTTAATGACTGGCCCTGCGGCACCTCTTGCGCAACCAGAAGATGGAGAAATCGTCGCATCAAAGCCTCCTGCAAAGGATGGTGACGATGGCGAGCAGGAAGTTTCCTCTAGCCTCAAAACAAACATTGAAGATCAGACCCGAAAGCCGGCAGAAGGGCCAGCTAAAGGGAACCTTTCTTCAGATCCAACCGAAGATGGCGAGCTCATCGTCGAAAGAACAGCAGAAGAGCATGCCCGTGCAATCAACATGCTCAAAACACCTTTGAGCCCTAATGCAACCGTGGCAGAAGTGGAAAGGCGGAGGAAAGCCCTTCTTAGGGAATCTGAAGCCAACATCCTCTATAAGCAGAAGCTCTTACAACAAGAAAAGAAGTTACTTCTGCACGAGAAAGCTCAAGCAGAGAAGGCCCTAGAAGAGGAGGAGTGTAGGCGCATGCACAACGCCGAAAAATTCAAAAACGTTGCTACACAACGTGATCAGCACCTCCATCGGGACCTCGCGCCGAAGTTCAATAAGCCTTCTGCCCAAAAGCCTATGAAAGCTTGGCAGAAGTATTCATATAAGCTCGACAAGGATGGAGTCTTGTACTTCTCCACTCCCGCGAAGAATATGGAAGCGTCCAGGAGATCATGGAAGACGACACCATCCCAGCAGAAGAGCGAATCCACTACTCCACCATGCTCCTAAAAAGAGCAACGGATCAGCAAGCAGTGGCTTCGTCAAACGGAAAGCTCGCTGATGATTCTCGCCTTTGCAAAGGCGGGGATAGCAGGAGGCGCTGGTGATCCTGAAGATCCTGACAAATCTAGCGCCCATGACGGCAAAAGCAAGAAGCCAGTGGATCCGCCTCCAAAGCGCAAAGACGAATCGGGGACTGGTTCTAATAATCATGGCAAGCAGGACAAAGATCGCCAGCGCTCCAAAGACGGCGAGCACAACAAGGGACGCGATGAGGCGAACAAAGATGGTGATAAGGAGAAAAGGCGGAGCTCCGACAGGCTAAACATGCCACCACCACCGGCACGGAAGGAGGAGGCGCACAGAGGTCGCACTCCCAGGAGATCGCGCTCCAGATCACCTCGCCGTGATGGCAATAGGAAGCACGGTGAGCCAAGGCGTGAGAAAACCCGTGATAGCCCAGTACACGAGCCATCTAGGGCCTCTGATGCTCGTACTCGCCTTGACGAGATAAGGGCAGCCAGAGAGGAATCATACCTTGGTCCCAAATGCTTTGGGCCGGCAATCCGCATGGTTCGCCTTCCATCTTCACTCAGCAACGTCAAGAAAATTGTGGACAAGTACAATGGAGCCGAAAATCCAGACACATGGCTGCCTGATTACATCAATGCCGTCGGGATCAATGATGGAGGATACAATGATGCAGTGCGCTTCCCCCTCTCATGCTCGAGGGCACAGCCCGTCTTTGGATTGACACGCTGCCAGAAAAAAGCATCCACAACTGGCAGGACATGCAAAAACATTCACGCAGCACTTCTCCTGCACTTACAAGCGTCCAAAGACATACATCGATCTTCAAAAGTGCACGCAAGCCAAAGGCGAATCTAGCAGGTCTTTCATCGCAAGATGGACAGAGACCAAGAACGCCTGCGAAGGAGTCTCGGAGAACCAGGCAATCCATGCCTTCATGCAAAGCCTGAAGAGGGGCAACATGATGCGTTACATGTTGCAAAGCCAAAATCTTCAGAGGCTTGGCGATCTCCTGGACAGTGCGAACAATTTTGCGGCAGCAGAAGACGATGCTCGTGCAGAAGATGGCAACATACGTATGGACATTGACATAGAGAAGAAAAGCGGCAACAGACGCAAAGGCCATGGGGTTGAGCAAGCTGGCTCGTCAGCTGAAGTTGCTTTCGCCTCTGGAAAAGGCGGACAGGGCAACAAGTGGAAGAGCAAAAAGGGAGACGATGGCCAAGGGCCAAAGCCCCCCAAGATCACATATGATGACATCAAAGATCAACCTTGTGCTCACCACATAAAGTTGGGCAAGTGCACCCATACCAACAGGCAATGCCGCCTTGTCAATGATTTCGCCTCTGGAAAAGGCGGACAGGGCAACAAGTGGAAGAGCAAAAAGGGAGACGATGGCCAAGGGCCAAAGCCCCCCAAGATCACATATGATGACATCAAAGATCAACCTTGTGCTCACCACATAAAGTTGGGCAAGTGCACCCATACCAACAGGCAATGCCGCCTTGTCAATGATTTCAAGAGAGACCCTGAGGCTGGCTATAAGCCGAAAAATTTCAAGCGTAAAGGGCGAAAAGAAAGGCGAGAGGATAAGGACAACGATGACAGCTCCTCCGGCACAGAACAGCCAGAGCAAGAACAGAAAAAGGGCGCTAAGTTCCCTAGAGTGCAGGAAAGCATGGTCACTTTTCTTGCCACTCGCTCGGCTAAAAAGGAAAAGGCAGTTTGGAGAGAGCTTAATGCAACAATGCCGGCAGTACCTCAGTATCTCAATTGGTCTGAAATACCCATTACATGGGACCGCACAGATCATCCAGAGAGGGTACCGCAGAATCCGGGAAACTATGTCCTCGTTGTCAATCCAATCGTGGAAAAGTGCAGGCTTTCAAAGGTGTTAATGGATGGAGGAAGTAGCATAAACATCCTCTATCTCGAAACCCTAAAGCGCATGCACCTCTCTGAAACACAGCTGATCAAAAGCGATGTCAAGTTTCATGGCATCGTTCCAGGACGACAGGACAATTCAATGGGCATGATCGTGCTGAAGGTCACCTTTGGAGACGAAACCAACTTCCGCACAGAAGACGTCGCTTTCGATGTGGTACCTTTCAAAAGCTCCTATCATGCTATCTTTGGTCGTCCGGCTTTCGCTAGGTTCATGGCGAGGCCATGCTATGTCTATAGCAAGCTAAAAATCCCTGGTCCCAACGGCGTCATCACGGTCCATGGCAACTACAAGTAGGCGAAAGAATGTGAAGCAGGCAATGCTATCTTAGCAGAAGCCGTCATCTGCGCCGAGGAGCTGGAGCAGTACAAGAAGGAGGTGGATCTTTCAGAGATGCCAGCAGGGAAACAGCCTCTCCCAGCGTCTGCCGCCACCTTCAAAGCCGGAGAACACTCAAAGAAAGCCAGACTTGATGACACGGATGCTAGCAAGACGACGAACGTGGGCACAAGCTTGGACAGCGCATAGGAAGGCGCGCTCGTCAAGTTCCTCCGTGAGAATCGGGATATTTTTGCATGGTCTTCCAAAGACATGCCAGGTGTCTCGAGAGAACTTGCCGAGCACTCCCTCAATGTCCACAAAGATGCCAAGCCCGTCAAGCAAGGTGTCGAGATATTGGTAACGGGGCCTCGGTATGAGGAGCCATGTACCTAGGGTAGAAGGTGGGGGAGAACGTAGAGGATTCCGGTGACGGGATTGTACACAGAGCTTTTACCCAGCTTCGGATCTCACGACGGTGGCGAGATCCTACTGCTGCTATAATTCACTAAGGGAATAAGTGTACAGGTTACAATGCGAGTTGTAGAGCGTGTGTTGTCGTTTGTCGTCGTAGCCCTAAAGCTACCAGGAGGCCGGCTTATAAAGGCGCCGTGCCTTCTCTTACAAGGAAAGGCAAACCGTCTTAGATGCAGAGACCTAAACTACTACGGCCTATGACCTAACTTGCTCTCCAAGGCGGACACGGACAGGCCTTCGTCTTTGGTCTTCTCTAAGCCGGCTTTGGGCTTCCCTTGCGCTTCAGCCCACCAGGCCACCAGTAAAGCCGGCTGGCTTTATCACTTTGGAGTCCACTACGCTGGGCTGGATAAGACAGCACCGTGGCTAGCATACCTATTCGGCATATCCTCCACAGTAGTCCCCGGAAAGGTTTAGGCTCTCCAGCTTTCGCCTTTGCTGCTGCAGAGCTTGAAGCTATCCAAAGAATCCAAGGATCTCATGACGAATTCCGGCTTTTGCTGAAAGCCGAACTTGAATGCTTGCAGAGCATAATTAAGACGGCAGAAACGGTCACATTGTCAGAAAGATTCCGGCAATGTCACGTCCCATCATGACGTCAGCGATCGTCAGTCCACGACAGTTTGAACCAACAGTCACCTGTGATGATTGCGTTTCTCCCGCGCGCGATTTGCGAGGCGTCGTGGAGAAGAAACCCACGATGACAACGGTTCGAACGGACGCGTGGCGAAAATTGCGCCACTCTCCTGACCGTTGCACGAATCGCGGAGCAGCCCATTTATAAGGGCTTCCCTTATCTTTTGGATCTGACCGGTCCATTCCTTCTCGCACCTCCCATTTCTTCTTCTTCCTCTCGCCACCGCAATCCCCAGCAGCCAAGAATCGTTGCGCCATGGCCTCTTTGCCATCCAAGACCACGGCGGCGGAAGGATCGAGCAGCGCTGCCGGCGCGGCGACACATGCGGCGAACACCGAGGCTGCTCCTACGGCGACGGCCACACCTCGAGCACTCCGTCTGCCGCGACGGCGGAGGCAGCGCCATCTGGATCAGTGCCACCTGCGGGATCTGAAGAGGATCTCCGCAGGCATCGGACGAGAGCGACGCGGCCGATGCCGAGGAAGAAGCCGAGGAGACCTCCTCGCGCCATTGGGCCACTTCCACCATCACCGACGCCGATCTCGTGGAGCTCGAGCGCGAGGGGATTATTCCTCCACGGACAGTGTGCCACTGGAGATCAGCAGAAGGCCACCACGTTCCTGCCCCGGACGGCGACGAGCGCGTCATCCTGGTATCTCATCTTCTACGTGGCCTCTCTCTGCCTCCTTCTGAGTTCTTCGTGTCCGTGCTAGATTACTACGGCCTCCAACCTCACAACTTAGGCCCCAATAGCATTCTGTATCTCGCCGGCTTCCAAGCTTTATTTGAAGGGTATCTAGGCATAGCACCTAGCTTAGAATTCTTCAAGTATTGCTTTCACTGCAAACGCCAAACAGAAGACAAAGAACTGCTCGTCGTAGGGACAGTTAGTCTTAACTTGCGCAAAGATAGAAGCTGGTACCCAAAGGCGCCCAAGATAGACTCTGTGAAGGGTTGGACTGGCACGTTCTTTTATTGCAAAGACGTCGCGCCAGCAGACAAGACCATAGGGATTCCGGCTTTCACCAACTCTGCTGCTCAGTCACGAGCAGTTGGGATGAAAGCCGTTGAAGGTTCTGCCAACAGATCTCCGTCTTATCCAAAGGCGGATTGAGTTTTTGACAAAGCACGCTGTGCCCAAGCTTACGGGCACAGATACTATTATCTGCTGGATGAAGAGGCGAATTCAGCCACTTCGTCAAAACCCCACGCTGATGTGCAAGTATAGCAACAATAAGAAGGACAAGCTTCGCACCACCGAGAATGACCTGACGCAGGACGCCTTCTTGATACGCTTCAAGAAGATTGCTAAGGAGAGGAAGCAATACGCTGAATCTCGTCCCATGTACACTGCGTCTTTGCCGGCTCCTGAAGTAAGCTTTCCGCCTTTTACTTGCATAGGTACTATACTTTGCCAGCTTTGTTATTCACACTTTGTTTCCATCTTTCTTCAGTTATCTTCTCTGCCGGAGAGCGAGCTTGTTCCACTGTTTCGCGTTCCAGAGCCTGCCCGCGCCGAGTCTCAGTCTCGCAAGCGCAGGGCTCCAACTGCGAGGGGATCCTCCTCCGCTGCAGAGAGCAAGAAGAAGAAGAAAACTGCCGCCGCCATTCCTGAAGACGCCGTCGTTCACGATGTGATTGACGATGAAGATCTTTCCTTCCACGTTCCCCAGCAACGGTAAGGCGAACCAGTCCTTGAACATTTCACGTTGTGACCATTGTTCATCGCTTGCTATGTTATAGCCTTATACTGTTATTACTTTCATCGCAGGGTCAAGCCGGCTGGCAAACTTAAGGCGAAGGCGGTTGCATCCCGCCCCAAGCCTCCACAGCCCGCCCATGTTGAACCCCCAACCACCCCCGTCGTGCCGCCTCCTGCTCCTGCCCCTGTGGCCTCCCAAGAAGAACAGCATGAAGCGGAAGTTACAGAGCCTTCCGCTCAGCTTCTGCCAGAGAACTTGGCCAGGGCCCAGGCAGCCGGAAAGGCGGCTGTTTTATCAGATGAGAAGATGGCTGAAGCTCCGGCTTATGATGCCATAAAGAACATGGTAAAGACCGAGCTGTTTGACGATGAAGGCTACCTCCTGCCTTCCATCGCAGCTCTCCTTGCTGACAAGAAGGAAACAGAACAGGGTAGCTCATCTATCAGGCCTGTTGGCCAAACCTTGACCATCCTCAACTTAGAGGATAACTGCGACGAGCTGTACGTCACCATGAAAGAGAGCTACAAGGCTCTGAAGAAAATGATGAAGGTAAATGATCTTTCGCCTTATAACTGCTTCCCCAGTCCCCAAGCATTAAGTTGTGCTAAATGTGTATTTAGACAACATGATGGTTTTCTGTGATAGCTTTGTAATAGATGGATTATTTCCTTCCAGTCCCCAAGACTATTCCTTGCCTTCAATTATGCTTTCCCTTTCTAAACACATATTGTTTCAGCAGAGTAGCGAACGTCTTACTTCAGACCTTTGGCAATCACTGGTTAACCAGAGGCAGGTGCTGAAGAGGGTAGAAGCCGAAAATCGTGCCAATAAAGGTGAGCACTGTTGTTTTGGCAGCTTTCCTTGTTTTGCGTCTTTGTGCTAAACTCATAATCTTTTTATATGTTTGCAGAGGTTGTTGCGAAGGCGAAGAAAATCGTCGATGAAACTGGCGACATAGAGATTGTTCGCCGCGAAAACACTGCGCTCTTCAAACAGCTTGAGGAAAATCGCCTTACCGCCGAGCGCAACCAAAAAGCAATTGAGGAAAGCGCGGCTGCTGAACAGGAAAGACTGAAAAAAGAGCTGGCTGAACTCAAAAGGCCTTGAAGGAAGCGAAAGAGGCGGCAGAGACGCAAGCCAAGGCCAACTGATTGCATTGGTGACCTACATTCTCAGCTGGAACGCCGCCTTGATGAAGCTTTGGCCGTGGACGAGAAATTTCTGAGTAAGCCAGACACCTTGTTCTTTCCGTCTTTTGAATTTTTCGTCTTTTATGTAAGCTGAAAATTTGCATGTATTTTTCAGTTCCTTTGGGCTTTGGGGAAAAGCTGACAGCTGACACCCGGCTTGACCTCCTGCTGGAATGCGGGGAGATGGTCACGAAGATGCATTCTTCGGCTTTGGCGCTGACACTTGATATCTTCCCCAAGCTTAAAGGTAAAATCAAGGGATTTGTTGATCTTTTGCCGTCTTTCGAAGCTTGTCACGGAGATGGTTGAGCGTCTCCGATCAGCTGCCAGAGGCGGATGCAAAATTGCTCTTGGGCTAGCAAAGGCTCATCACCCAGAAATTAATCTCTGGCGGGTGACAAAGTGCATGCCCACCAAAGACGGTAATGGCAAAAAGGTTGTGCCTAGTGCCATTTATTCGGCTGTTAGTGGGTTTGCCACCCATGTTGCTGACATGGTCCCAATAGACACCTTTTTTGAGCGAAAGGAGATGCCACCTCGCCCTGAAGATATGTCCAGTGATGAAGCCTCCGAGCAAACATGCATGGGTGACTCCGAAGAGATGGAGGAAGAGGGTGGAGATGACGGCTCTGACAACGAAGCCGAAACTGCTGCACGCCAGTCCCCAGCCCAGTCCCCTGCATAAGGAAAAACATTTGTATTAATGTTGCCTTTGTGAAGGCACAAAAACTTTATTCATAGCTGGTTGTTTTGTAAAGGCAGTGGCCTTAAGTTTGAACAAGTTTGTCATGTAAAACAGCAGATGTAATATTTTGTAAGCTTTTGCTGTGACTATGTTCCTTATCCGTCTTTAAGTTGTCTGGCTTATGTGTTTTAGCCTTTTCGTATGTTAGCAAAACCCTAAGGCGGAAAACACTTTGCTGGGCAACAGGGTCAGTGACCAGACTGTTTAAACACAGAACCCGTGCCGCCTTTCGGTGCATAGAACATCTACTAAAGCAAGCCAACACATATGCGATCAGATAAATACTCTTAGACGGACGCAAAAAGGTTTTGTAAAGCCGAAAGGCGAAATTATCACGCTAGCACCCAAAGCACTTTGCAAATTCGGGTTGACATTGACAATTTTGGAACTATATGATCATTGGGAAATAAAAGACGGCGGAAACTATTTGCACAATATATAACTGAACCAAAGACTTTTATTTCATGAACATATATGATGTTTACAATAGAATTGCTAAGTGTAAAAAGGACGTAGCTGCTCAATGTTCCAAGGACGCTTTGTCTCTTTGAGCTCTGCTTCTTCGTTCCTTTTCCTTTTGCGGCCTCGTTTCGTCTTCTTTTTGAGATCGCGTAGGTCCACAAGATAATATGCCCCGTTCTTGAGCGCTTTGCTGATAACGAAGGGTCCCTCCCATGTTGGGGCTAATTTGTGCTCCTTTTGCTGAACAAGGCGAAGCACCATATCTCCTTCTCGAAAAGACCTGTGCCTTACCCTTCTACTATGATAGCGTCGCATGTCTTGCTGGTAGATGGCTGATCTTTGGAGTGCAATCTCCCTTTCTTCTTCGAGAAGGTCTAAGCCGTCCTGTCTGGCTTCTTCTGCGTCTGCTTCGACGTAGGCTGCAACACGTGGTGTGTCATGTAGAACATCTGTTGGTAAGACGGCTTCGGCACCATAAATCAGAAAAAATGGGGTGTATCCTGTAGATCTGTTAGGTGTTGTTCTTATACTCCATAAAACAGCAGGCAATTCCTCTACCCATGCTCCTGCGGCTCGATGCAATGGTACCTCGAGCCTTGGTTTAATGCCTTGCAAAACGATGCCATTCATCCGCTCAACCTGTCCATTAGATTGTGGGTGTGCCACGGACGCTAAGTCAAGGCGAATTCCAACATCTTCGCAATATCTAGCCAATTCTCCAACAGCGAAATTTGTTCCATTATCTGTAATAATGCTGTGGGGGACGCCGAACCTTGTTATAATATCAATAACAAACTTGGTGGCTGTTGCCCCATCCACCTTTGCTACCGGCTTTGCCTCTACCCACTTTGTGTATTTATCCACTGCAACGAGGAGATGGGTAAGGCTGCCTCTAGCTGTCCTGAATGGACCAACCATATCCAGTCCCCAGACCGCAAACGGCCAAGTGATTGGTATGGTTCTTAGTTCTTGAGCTGGCATCTTGGGTTGCCTTGCATATTTCTGGCATCCAACGCACGTTTTGACGATTTCATCAGCGTCTTGCTTGGCTGTCAACCAATAGAATCCATGTCTAAACGCCTTGGATACGATAGCTTTGGCAGAGGCGTGGTGGCCGCAACACCCAGAATGGATCTCATTAAGGATATCAACTCCTTCGGCTTGCGAGACACATCTCTGATACACGCCTGTAGTGCTTCTCTTGTATAACTCACCGTTAATGACGGTGTACGCCTTTGCTCTGCGCACCACCTGCCGCCTTAGCACTTCGTCTTCTGGCAACTCTTGATCCACCAAGAACTTGATGTAAGGGAGGGTCCAATCTGGGAGCGTTGCGAAGACAGCCACAGATTTTACCGCCTTTGGGTTATCTAGGTCGCCGCCTTTGATTGATGGCTCATAGAGGTGCTCTAAGAAGATATCTGACGGGACTTTTGACCTTTTGGATCCCATTCTTGCTAAGGCATCAGCTGCTTCGTTTTCGTCTCTCTTGATGTGTTTCACCTCAAATCCTTGAAAGGCCCTTCCAAATTCGTCTATCGTGCGTCGATATTCTGCCATTGTTGGACTTTTGGCATCCCATGTACCATCCAGCTGTTGAACTACCAAGTCAGAATCACCATAGCACAGTAGCCTTGTGACTCCTAGGTCTTTGGCGATATGCATGCCGTGCATAAGTGCCTCATATTCAGCCACATTATTGGTGGCGTTGAAGTGTATTTGCAGAACGTAACACATGGTGTCGCCTTTGGGTGATTTCAGCACTACTCCTGCCCCAGATCCATCAAGCATTTTAGAGCCGTCAAAGTGCATGACCCAATACTCTTCATCAGGAAGAGGCAAGTCATCATCGCTTCTGTCCAATCCGCTATAAAATCAGCTAAAGATTGAGATTTGATGGCTGTTCTTGGCTTGTACTGAATGTCAAAAGCTGCAAGCTCTATTCCCCATTTGGCGACGCGTCCTGTGGCTTCTGCATTGTTGATGATATCACCCAATGGTGCTTTGCTTACCACTGTAATTGGGTGCTCCTGAAAGTAATGTCTTAATTTTCTGGCGGCAAAGAAAACACCATAAGCAAGCTTTTGGTAATGTGGATATCGCTGTTTGGACTCAGAAAACACCTCGCTTATGTAATAAACTGGTCTCTGACTGGGCACATCTTTGCCGTCTTCCAAACGTTCCACAACCATGACAGCGCTTATGACAAGTCCTGTTGCGGCCATGTAAAGCAACATTGGCTCTTGCTCTCTTGGTGATGCCAAGGTTGGAGCGCTGACCAACGTGTCTTTGAGTTGAGCTAAGGCGGCATCCGCCTCTGGAGTCCACTCAAAGTTTTTCGTTTTCTTTAGCAGTCTGTACAAGGGTAAGGCCTTATCGCCAAGGCGGCTGATAAAACGGCTTACCGCGGCTGCAGAACCTGTTAGCCTTTGCACATCTTTGAGACATGTCGGTCTTTTGATGTTCATGATAGCTTTAATTTTATCAGGGTTTACCTCGATTCCTCTTTCAGAAACAATAAAGCCAAGAAGTTTTCCTGCTGGGACGCCAAAAAAGCACTTTCCCGGATTCAGCTTCATGTTGTATTTTCTGAGGTTATCAAAGGTTTCTTTTAGATCGGCAATGAGGTTGCCTCTCTGTCTTGTCATTACTGCAATGTCATCCACATAAGCGTGAACATTGCGGCCTATTTGATCGTGTAGGCAACGTTGGATGCATCGCTGGTACGTGGAGCCTGCGTTTTTTAGCCCGAAAGGCATTGTTATGTAGCAGTACGTTCCAAAAGGTGTGATGAAGGAAGTCTTGATTTGATCAGACTTCTTCATCTTAATTTGGTGATAACCAGAGTAAGCATCCAAAAAGCATAGTAATTCACAACCTGCGGTAGCATCTACGACCTGGTCTATTCGCGGCAATGCGAAAGGGTCTTTAGGACAGGCTTTGTTTAAGCCGGTGAAATCAATGCACATGCGCAAATCTTTCGTGTCCTTCTTAGGTACTAGTACAGGGTTTGCTAGCCATTCTGTATGAACGACCTCTCTAATGAAATTGCGGCTGTAAGCCGCGCTATCTCCTTTCCTATAGCTCGCTTCTTTTCTGGTCCAAAGCGTCGGAGGCCTTGCTTGACGGGCTTGGCATCTTTGTGGACATTGAGGGAGTGCTCGGCAAGTTCTCTCGGGACACCTGGCATGTCTTTGGGAGACCATGCGAAAATATCCCGATTCTCACGGAGGAACTTGACGAGCTCGCCTTCCTATGCGCTGTCTAAGCTTGTGCCCACGTTCGTCGTCTTGCTAGCATCCGTGTCATCAAGTCTGGCTTTCTTTGAGTTTTCTCCGGCTTTGAAGGTGGCGGCAGACGCCGGGAGAGGCTGTTTCCCTGCTGGCATCTCTGAAAGATCCACCTCCTTCTTGTACTGCTCCAGCTCCTCGGCGCTGATGACGGCTTCTGCTAAGATAGCATTGCCTGCTTCACATTCTTTCGCCTTCTTGTAGTGCCATGGACCGTGATGACGCCGTTGGGACCAGGAATTTTTAGCTTGCTATAGATATAGCATGGCCTCGCCATGAACCTAGCGAAAGCCGGACGACCAAAGATAGCATGATAGGAGCTTTTGAAAGGTACCACCTCGAAAGCGATGTCTTCTGTGCGGAAGTTGGTTTCGTCTCCAAAGGTGACCTTCAGCACGATCATGCCCATTGAATTGGCCTGTCGTCCTGGAACGATGCCGTGAAACTTGACATCGCTTTTGATCAACTGTGTTTCAGAGAGGTGCATGCGCTTTAGGGTTTCGAGATAGAGGATGTTTATGCTACTTCCTCCATCCATTAACACCTTTGAAAGCCTGCACTTTTCCACGATTGGATTGACAACGAGGGCATAGTTTCCCGGATTCTGCGGTACCCTCTCTGGATGATCTGTGCGGTCCCATGTAATGGGTATTTCAGACCAATTGAGATACTGAGGTACTGCCGGCATTGTTGCATTAAGCTCTCTCCAAACTGCCTTTTCCTTTTTAGCCGACCGAGTGGCAAGAAAAGTGACCATGCTTTCCTGCACTCTAGGGAACTTAGCGCCCTTTTTCTGTTCTTGCTCTGGCTGTTCTGTGCCGGAGGAGCTGTCATCGTTGTCCTTATCCTCTCGCCTTTCTTTTCGCCCTTTACGCTTGAAATTTTTCGGCTTATAGCCAGCTTCAGGGTCTCTCTTGAAATCATTGACAAGGCGGCATTGCCTGTTGGTATGGGTGCACTTGCCCAACTTTATGTGGTGAGCACAAGGTTGATCTTTGATGTCATCATATGTGATCTTGGGAGGCTTTGGCCCTTGGCCATCGTCTCCCTTTTTGCTCTTCCACTTGTTGCCCTGTCCGCCTTTTCCAGAGGCGAAAGCAACTTCAGCTGACGGGCCAGCTTGCTCACCCCCATGGCCTTTGCGTCTGTTGCCGCTTTTCTTCTCTATGTCAATGTCCATACGTATGTTGCCATCTTCTGCACGAGCATCGTCTTCTGCTGCCGCAAAATTGTTTGCACTGTCCAGGAGATCGCCAAGCCTCTGAAGGTTTTGGCTTTGCAACATGTAACGCATCATGTTGCCCCTCTTCAGGCTTTGCATGAAGGCATGGATTGCCTGGTTCTCCGAGACTCCTTCGCAGGCGTTCTTGGTCTCTGTCCATCTTGCGATGAAAGACCTGCTAGATTCGCCTTTGGCTTGCGTGCACTTTTGAAGATCGATGTATGTCTTTGGACGCTTGTAAGTGCAGGAGAAGTGCTGCGTGAATGTTTTCTGCATGTCCTGCCAGTTGTGGATGCTTTTTTCTGGCAGCGTGTCAATCCAAAGACGGGCTGTGCCCTCGAGCATGAGAGGGAGGAAGCGCACTGCATCATTGTATCCTCCATCATTGATCCCGACGGCATTGATGTAATCAGGCAGCCATGTGTCTGGATTTTCAGCTCCATTGTACTTGTCCACAATTTTCTTGACGTTGCTGAGTGAAGATGGAAGGCGAACCTTGCGGATTGCCGGCCCAAAGCACTTGGGACCAAGGTATGATTCCTCTCTGGCCGCCCTTATCTCGTCAAGGCGAGTACGAGCATCAGAGGCCCTAGATGGCTCATGTATTGGGCTATCATGGGTTTTTTCACGCCTTGGCTCACCGTGCTTCCTATTGCCATCACGGCGAGGTGATCTGGAGCGCGATCTCCTGGGAGTGCGACTCTGTGCGCCTCCTCCTTCCGTGCCGGTGGTGGTGGCATGTTCCGCCTGTCGGAGCTCCGCCTTTTCTCCTTATCACCATCTTTGTTCGCCTCATCGCGTCCCTTGTTGTGCTCGCCGTCTTTGGAGCGCTGGCGATCTTTGTCCTGCTTGCCATGATTATTAGAACCAGTCCCCGATTCGTCTTTGCGCTTTGGAGGCGGATCCACTGGCTTCTTGCTTTTGCCGTCATGGGCGCTAGATTTGTCAGGATCTTCAGGATCACCAGCGCCTCCTGCTACCCCGCCTTTGCAAAGGCGAGAATCATCAGCGAGCTTTCCGTTTGACGAAGCCACTGCTTGCTGATCCGCTGCTCTTTTTAGGAGCATGGTGGAGTAGTGGATTCGCTCTTCTGCTGGGATGGTGTCGTCTTCCATGATCTCCTGGCCGCTTCCATATTCTTCGCGGGAGTGGAGAAGTACAAGACTCCATCCTTGTCGAGCTTATAGGAATACTTCTGCCAAGCTTTCACAGGCTTTTGGGCAGAAGGCTTATCGAACTTCGGCGCGAGGTCCCGATGGAGGTGCTGATCACGTTGTGTAGCAACGTTTTTGAATTTTTCGGCGTTGTGCATGCGCCTGCACTCCTCCTCTTCTAGGGCCTTCTCTGCTTGAGCTTTCTCGTGCAGAAGTAACTTCTTTTCTTGTTGTAAGAGCTTCTGCTTATAGAGGATGTTGGCTTCAGATTCCCTAAGAAGGGCTTTCCTCGCCTTTCCACTTCTGCCACGGTTGCATTAGGGCTCAACGGTGTTTTGAGCATGTTGATTGCACGGGCATGCTCTTCTCTTGTTCTTTCGACGATGAGCTCGCCATCTTCAGTTGGATCTGAAGAAAGGTTCCCTTTAGCTGGCCCTTCTGCCGGCTTTCGGATCTGATCTTCAATGTTTGTTTTGAGGCTAGAAGAAACCTCCTGCTCGCCATCGTCACCATCCTTTGCAGGAGGCTTTGATGCGACGATTTCTCCATCTTCTGGTTGCGCAAGAGGTGCCGCAGGGCCAGTCATTAAGACCTCTTTTAAGCCAGCAGCGTACGCTGCCACCTTTGCCTCAAAGTCATCAGATCCTGTATCAACTGACATTGCTGTAGTTGATTCAGATCCGGCTTCTGAGCCTTCCTCTGTCTGTAAGGCAGGAAGGATGGACTCAGGATTGGAACTTGTTGGTTGATCACCAGACGTTCCTATGACCCCGACGAAGTGAAAGTCGGATTCCTGGATCTCTTGTGAAGAGGTGGAATCAGTTTCACTCAGGTCATCAGATTCACTCAGATCGTAATCCGGCTGGAGGAAAGCCAGATCGGATCTAGGTTTTCCACTGATTGCATGATCAGATGGGTGGTGGGTGGGCAAAAACGCGCTGGATCCTCTGGGGAATCCATACGCCTCTGCCGTGAAACCCAGAAACAAGTTGATGCTGCCGATGGGGACGACGAAGCCGGCGATGATGTCGTCGTTTGCCGGCGTCCAGCTTTCGCCCGCCACGATGCAGCCAAGTCTTCCAGCGATGCGGGCTTGACCGGAAGCCATGGTCTTTCCGATCTCGCCGAACATTCCCGCCCGGAACGTTACTCCAGACGCCTGACGCCCCACGGTGGGCGCCAACTGTCGAGTTATTGGTAACGGGGCCTCGGTATGAGGAGCCATGTACCTAGGGTAGAAGGTGGGGGAGAACGTAGAGGATTCCGGTGACGGGATTGTACACAGAGCTTTTACCCAGCTTCGGATCTCACGACGGTGGCGAGATCCTACTGCTGCTATAATTCACTAAGGGAATAAGTGTACAGGTTACAATGCGAGTTGTAGAGCGTGTTTGTCTTCGTGTTGTCGTAGCCCTAAAGCTACCAGGAGGCCGGCTTATAAAGGCGCCGTGCCTTCTCTTACAAGGAAAGGCAAACCGTCTTAGATGCAGAGACCTAAACTACTACGGCCTATGACCTAACTTGCTCTCCAAGGCGGACACGGACAGGCCTTCGTCTTTGGTCTTCTCTAAGCCGGCTTTGGGCTTCCCTTGCGCTTCACCCACCAGGCCACCAGGTAAAGCCGGCTGGCTTTACCACTTTGGGGCCCACTATGCTAGACTGGATAAGACAGCACCGTGGCTGGCATACCTATTCGGCATATCTCCACACAAGGCCTCCGACGCTTGGACCAGAAAAGAAGCGAGCTATAGGAAAGGAGATAGCGCGGCTTACAGCCGCAGATTTCATTAGAGAGGTCGTTCATACAGAATGGCTAGCAAACCCTGTACTAGTACCTAAGAAGGACACGAAAGATTTGCGCATGTGCATTGATTTCACCGGCTTAAACAAAGCCTGTCCTAAAGACCCTTTCGCATTGCCGCGAATAGACCAGGTCGTAGATGCTACCGCAGGTTGTGAATTACTATGCTTTTTGGATGCTTACTCTGGTTATCACCAAATTAAGATGAAGAAGTCTGATCAAATCAAGACTTCCTTCATCACACCTTTTGGAACGTACTGCTACATAACAATGCCTTTCGGGCTAAAAAACGCAGGCTCCACGTACCAGCGATGCATCCAACGTTGCCTACACGATCAAATAGGCCGCAATGTTCACGCTTATGTGGATGACATTGCAGTAATGACAAGACAGAGAGGCAACCTCATTGCCGATCTAAAAGAAACCTTTGATAACCTCAGAAAATACAACATGAAGCTGAATCCGGGAAAGTGCTTTTTTGGCGTCCCAGCAGGAAAACTTCTTGGCTTTATTGTTTCTGAAAGAGGAATCGAGGTAAACCCTGATAAAATTAAAGCTATCATGAACATCAAAAGACCGACATGTCTCAAAGATGTGCAAAGGCTAACAGGTTCTGCAGCCGCGGTAAGCCGTTTTATCAGCCGCCTTGGCGATAAGGCCTTACCCTTGTACAGACTGCTAAAGAAAACGAAAAACTTTGAGTGGACTCCAGAGGCGGATGCCGCCTTAGCTCAACTCAAAGACACGTTGGTCAGCGCTCCAACCTTGGCATCACCAAGAGAGCAAGAGCCAATGTTGCTTTACATGGCCGCAACAGGACTTGTCATAAGCGCTGTCATGGTTGTGGAACGTTTGGAAGACGGCAAAGATGTGCCCAGTCAGAGACCAGTTTATTACATAAGCGAGGTGTTTTCTGAGTCCAAACAGCGATATCCACATTACCAAAAGCTTGCTTATGGTGTTTTCTTTGCCGCCAGAAAATTAAGACATTACTTTCAGGAGCACCCAATTACAGTGGTAAGCAAAGCACCATTGGGTGATATCATCAACAATGCAGAAGCCACAGGACGCGTCGCCAAATGGGGAATAGAGCTTGCAGCTTTTGACATTCAGTACAAGCCAAGAACAGCCATCAAATCTCAATCTTTAGCTGATTTTATAGCGGATTGGACAGAAGCGATGGATGACTTGCCTCTTCCTGATGAAGAGTATTGGGTCATGCACTTTGACGGCTCTAAAATGCTTGATGGATCTGGGGCAGGAGTAGTGCTGAAATCACCCAAAGGCGACACCATGTGTTACGTTCTGCAAATACACTTCAACGCCACCAATAATGTGGCTGAATATGAGGCACTTATGCACGGCATGCATATCGCCAAAGACCTAGGAGTCACAAGGCTACTGTGCTATGGTGATTCTGACTTGGTAGTTCAACAGCTGGATGGTACATGGGATGCCAAAAGTCCAACAATGGCAGAATATCGACGCACGATAGACGAATTTGGAAGGGCCTTTCAAGGATTTGAGGTGAAACACATCAAGAGAGACGAAAACGAAGCAGCTGATGCCTTAGCAAGAATGGGATCCAAAAGGTCAAAAGTCCCGTCAGATATCTTCTTAGAGCACCTCTATGAGCCATCAATCAAAGGCGGCGACCTAGATAACCCAAAGGCGGTAAAATCTGTGGCTGTCTTCGCAACGCTCCCAGATTGGACCCTCCCTTACATCAAGTTCTTGGTGGATCAAGAGTTGCCAGAAGACGAAGTGCTAAGGCGGCAGGTGGTGCGCAGAGCAAAGGCGTACACCGTCATTAACGGTGAGTTATACAAGAGAAGCACTACAGGCGTGTATCAGAGATGTGTCTCGCAAGCCGAAGGAGTTGATATCCTTAATGAGATCCATTCTGGGTGTTGCGGCCACCACGCCTCTGCCAAAGCTATCGTATCCAAGGCGTTTAGACATGGATTCTATTGGTTGACAGCCAAGCAAGACGCTGATGAAATCGTCAAAACGTGCGTTGGATGCCAGAAATATGCAAGGCAACCCAAGATGCCAGCTCAAGAACTAAGAACCATACCAATCACTTGGCCGTTTGCGGTCTGGGGACTGGATATGGTTGGTCCATTCAGGACAGCTAGAGGCAGCCTTACCCATCTCCTCGTTGCAGTGGATAAATACACAAAGTGGGTAGAGGCAAAGCCGGTAGCAAAGGTGGATGGGGCAACAGCCACCAAGTTTGTTATTGATATTATAACAAGGTTCGGCGTCCCCCACAGCATTATTACAGATAATGGAACAAATTTCGCTGTTGGAGAATTGGCTAGATATTGCGAAGATGTTGGAATTCGCCTTGACTTAGCGTCCGTGGCACACCCACAATCTAATGGACAGGTTGAGCGGATGAATGGCATCGTTTTGCAAGGCATTAAACCAAGGCTCGAGGTACCATTGCATCGAGCCGCAGGAGCATGGGTAGAGGAATTGCCTGCTGTTTTATGGAGTATAAGAACAACACCTAACAGATCTACAGGATACACCCCATTTTTTCTGATTTATGGTGCCGAAGCCGTCTTACCAACAGATGTTCTACATGACACACCACGTGTTGCAGCCTACGTCGAAGCAGACGCAGAAGAAGCCAGACAGGACGGCTTAGACCTTCTCGAAGAAGAAAGGGAGATTGCACTCCAAAGATCAGCCATCTACCAGCAAGACATGCGACGCTATCATAGTAGAAGGGTAAGGCACAGGTCTTTTCGAGAAGGAGATATGGTGCTTCGCCTTGTTCAGCAAAAGGAGCACAAATTAGCCCCAACATGGGAGGGACCCTTCGTTATCAGCAAAGCGCTCAAGAACGGGGCATATTATCTTGTGGACCTACGCGATCTCAAAAAGAAGACGAAACGAGGCCGCAAAAGGAAAAGGAACGAAGAAGCAGAGCTCAAAGAGACAAAGCGTCCTTGGAACATTGAGCAGCTACGTCCTTTTTACACTTAGCAATTCTATTGTAAACATCATATATGTTCATGAAATAAAAGTCTTTGGTTCAGTTATATATTGTGCAAATAGTTTCCGCCGTCTTTTATTTCCCAATGATCATATAGTTCCAAAATTGTCAATGTCAACCCGAATTTGCAAAGTGCTTTGGGTGCTAGCGTGATAATTTCGCCTTTCGGCTTTACAAAACCTTTTTGCGTCCGTCTAAGAGTATTTATCTGATCGCATATGTGTTGGCTTGCTTTAGTAGATGTTCTATGCACCGAAAGGCGGCACGGGTTCTGTGTTTAAACAGTCTGGTCACTGACCCTGTTGCCCAGCAAAGTGTTTTCCGCCTTAGGGTTTTGCTAACATACGAAAAGGCTAAAACACATAAGCCAGACAACTTAAAGACGGATAAGGAACATAGTCACAGCAAAAGCTTACAAAATATTACATCTGCTGTTTTACATGACAAACTTGTTCAAACTTAAGGCCACTGCCTTTACAAAACAACCAGCTATGAATAAAGTTTTTGTGCCTTCACAAAGGCAACATTAATACAAATGTTTTTCCTTATGCAGGGGACTGGGCTGGGGACTGGCGTGCAGCAGTTTCGGCTTCGTTGTCAGAGCCGTCATCTCCACCCTCTTCCTCCATCTCTTCGGAGTCACCCATGCATGTTTGCTCGGAGGCTTCATCACTGGACATATCTTCAGGGCGAGGTGGCATCTCCTTTCGCTCAAAAAAGGTGTCTATTGGGACCATGTCAGCAACATGGGTGGCAAACCCACTAACAGCCGAATAAATGGCACTAGGCACAACCTTTTTGCCATTACCGTCTTTGGTGGGCATGCACTTTGTCACCCGCCAGAGATTAATTTCTGGGTGATGAGCCTTTGCTAGCCCAAGAGCAATTTTGCATCCGCCTCTGGCAGCTGATCGGAGACGCTCAACCATCTCCGCGTGACAAGCTTCGAAAGACGGCAAAAGATCAACAAATCCCTTGATTTTACCTTTAAGCTTGGGGAAGATATCAAGTGTCAGCGCCAAAGCCGAAGAATGCATCTTCGTGACCATCTCCCCGCATTCCAGCAGGAGGTCAAGCCGGGTGTCAGCTGTCAGCTTTTCCCCAAAGCCCAAAGGAACTGAAAAATACATGCAAATTTTCAGCTTACATAAAAGACGAAAAATTCAAAAGACGGAAAGAACAAGGTGTCTGGCTTACTCAGAAATTTCTCGTCCACGGCCAAAGCTTCATCAAGGCGGCGTTCCAGCTGAGAATGTAGGTCACCAATGCAATCAGCATTGGCCTTGGCTTGCGTCTCTGCCGCCTCTTTAGCTTCCTTCAAGGCCTTTTGAGTTCAGCCAGCTCTTTTTTCAGTCTTTCCTGTTCAGCAGCCGCGCTTTCCTCAATTGCTTTTTGGTTGCGCTCGGCGGTAAGGCGATTTTCCTCAAGCTGTTTGAAGAGCGCAGTGTTTTCGCGGCGAACAATCTCTATGTCGCCAGTTTCATCGACGATTTTCTTCGCCTTCGCAACAACCTCTGCAAACATATAAAAAGATTATGAGTTTAGCACAAAGACGCAAAACAAGGAAAGCTGCCAAAACAACAGTGCTCACCTTTATTGGCACGATTTTCGGCTTCTACCCTCTTCAGCACCTGCCTCTGGTTAACCAGTGATTGCCAAAGGTCTGAAGTAAGACGTTCGCTACTCTGCTGAAACAATATGTGTTTAGAAAGGGAAAGCATAATTGAAGGCAAGGAATAGTCTTGGGGACTGGAAGGAAATAATCCATCTATTACAAAGCTATCACAGAAAACCATCATGTTGTCTAAATACACATTTAGCACAACTTAATGCTTGGGGACTGGGGAAGCAGTTATAAGGCGAAAGATCATTTACCTTCATCATTTTCTTCAGAGCCTTGTAGCTCTCTTTCATGGTGACGTACAGCTCGTCGCAGTTATCCTCTAAGTTGAGGATGGTCAAGGTTTGGCCAACAGGCCTGATAGATGAGCTACCCTGTTCTGTTTCCTTCTTGTCAGCAAGGAGAGCTGCGATGGAAGGCAGGAGGTAGCCTTCATCGTCAAACAGCTCGGTCTTTACCATGTTCTTTATGGCATCATAAGCCGGAGCTTCAGCCATCTTCTCATCTGATAAAACAGCCGCCTTTCCGGCTGCCTGGGCCCTGGCCAAGTTCTCTGAGAAGCTGAGCGGAAGGCTCTGTAACTTCCGCTTCATGCTGTTCTTCTTGGGAGGCCACAGGGGCAGGAGCAGGAGGCGGCACGACGGGGGTGGTTGGGGGTTCAACATGGGCGGGCTGTGGAGGCTTGGGGCGGGATGCAACCGCCTTCGCCTTAAGTTTGCCAGCCGGCTTACCCTGCGATGAAAGTAATAACAGTATAAGGCTATAACATAGCAAGCGATGAACAATGGTCACAACGTGAAATGTTCAAGGACTGGTTCGCCTTACCGTTGCTGGGGAACGCGGAAGGAAAGATCTTCATCGTCAATCACATCGTGAACGACGGCGTCTTCAGGAATGGCGGCGGCAGTTTTCTTCTTCTTCTTGCTCTCTGCAGCGGAGGAGGATCCCCTCGCAGTTGGAGCCCTGCGCTTGCGAGACTGAGACTCGGCGCGGGCAGGCTCTGGAACGCGAAACAGTGGAACAAGCTCGCTCTCCGGCAGAGAAGATAACTGAAGAAAGATGGAAACAAAGTGTGAATAACAAAGCTGGCAAAGTATAGTACCTATGCAAGTAAAAGGCGGAAAGCTTACTTCAGGAGCCGGCAAAGACGCAGTGTACATGGGACGAGATTCAGCGTATTGCTTCCTCTCCTTAGCAATCTTCTTGAAGCGTATCAAGAAGGCGTCCTGCGTCAGGTCATTCTCGGTGGTGCGAAGCTTGTCCTTCTTATTGTTGCTATACTTGCACATCAGCGTGGGGTTTTGACGAAGTGGCTGAATTCGCCTCTTCATCCAGCAGATAATAGTGTCTGTGCCCGTAAGCTTGGGCACAGCGTGCTTTGTCAAAAACTCAATCCGCCTTTGGATAAGACGGAGATCTGTTGGCAGAACCTTCAACGGCTTTCATCCCAACTGGCTCGTGACTGAGCGGCAGAGTTGGTGAAAGCCGGAATCCCTATGGTCTTGTCTGCTGGCGCGACGTCTTTGCAATAAAAGAACGTGCCAGTCCAACCCTTCACAGAGTCTATCTTGGGCGCCTTTGGGTACCAGCTTCTATCTTTGCGCAAGTTAAGACTAACTGTCCCTACGACGAGCAGTTCTTTGTCTTCTGTTTGGCGTTTGCAGTGAAAGCAATACTTGAAGAATTCTAAGCTAGGTGCTATGCCTAGATACCCTTCAAATAAAGCTTGGAAGCCGGCGAGATACAGAATGCTATTGGGGCCTAAGTTGTGAGGTTGGAGGCCGTAGTAATCTAGCACGGACACGAAGAACTCAGAAGGAGGCAGAGAGAGGCCACGTAGAAGATGAGATACCAGGATGACGCGCTCGTCGCCGTCCGGGGCAGGAACGTGGTGGCCTTCTGCTGATCTCCAGTGGCACACTGTCCGTGGAGGAATAATCCCCTCGCGCTCGAGCTCCACGAGATCGGCGTCGGTGATGGTGGAAGTGGCCCAATGGCGCGAGGAGGTCTCCTCGGCTTCTTCCTCGGCATCGGCCGCGTCGCTCTCGTCCGATGCCTGCGGGAGATCCTCTTCAGATCCCGCAGGTGGCACTGATCCAGATGGCGCTGCCTCCGCCGTCGCGGCAGACGGAGTGCTCGAGGTAGTGGCCGTCGCCGTAGGAGCAGCCTCGGTGTTCGCCGCATGTGCCGCGCGCCGGCAGCGCTGCTCGATCCTTCCGCCGCCGTGGTCTTGGATGGCAAAGAGGCCATGGCGCAACGATTCTTGGCTGCTGGGGATTGCGGTGGCGAGAGGAAGAAGAAGAAATGGGGGGTGCGAGAAGGAATGGACCGGTCAGATCCAAAAGATAAGGGAAGCCCTTATAAATGGGCTGCTCCGCGATTCGTGCAACGGTCAGGAGAGTGGCGCAATTTTCGCCACGCGTCCGTTCGAACCGTTGTCATCGTGGGTTTCTTCTCCACGACGCCTCGCAAATCGCGCGCGGGAGAAACGCAATCATCACAGGTGACTGTTGGTTCAAACTGTCGTGGACTGACGATCGCTGACGTCATGATGGGACGTGACATTGCCGGAATCTTTCTGACAATGTGACCGTTTCTGCCGTCTTAATTATGCTCTGCAAGCATTCAAGTTCGGCTTTCAGCAAAAGCCGGAATTCGTCATGAGATCCTTGGATTCTTTGGATAGCTTCAAGCTCTGCAGCAGCAAAGGCGAAAGCTGGAGAGCCTAAACCTTTCCGGGGACTACTGTGGAGGATATGCCGAATAGGTATGCTAGCCACGGTGCTGTCTTATCCAGCCCAGCGTAGTGGACTCCAAAGTGATAAAGCCAGCCGGCTTTACTGGTGGCCTGGTGGGCTGAAGCGCAAGGGAAGCCCAAAGCCGGCTTAGAGAAGACCAAAGACGAAGGCCTGTCCGTGTCCGCCTTGGAGAGCAAGTTAGGTCATAGGCCGTAGTAGTTTAGGTCTCTGCATCTAAGACGGTTTGCCTTTCCTTGTAAGAGAAGGCACGGCGCCTTTATAAGCCGGCCTCCTGGTAGCTTTAGGGCTACGTGCACGCACATACGACGAGCAGACAAACACGCTCTACAACTCGCATTGTAACCTGTACACTTATTCCCTTAGTGAATTATAGCAGCAGTAGGATCTCGCCACCGTCGTGAGATCCGAAGCTGGGTAAAAGCTCTGTGTACAATCCCGTCACCGGAATCCTCTACGTTCTCCCCCACCTTCTACCCTAGGTACATGGCTCCTCATACCGAGGCCCCGTTACCAATATCTCGACACTTGTACTTGTGCTTGTCAAGTTGATGGAGCAAGCTCTTGAAAATCTTGCCCATGTTAGGATCAAGAGACACACAAACAAAAGCTGAACAATCAAATTGCACTTTAAGCTTATTGTACACAGCATTAGCAAGAGTTGTTTTGCCTAATCCACCAAATCCAACAATAGAGACCACCTTCAATTGTTCGTTGGAAGCATCGTCCCTTTCCATCAGCATCTTGACTACCTCAAGTGTCTTCTCGTCAGTGCCGACGAGCTCTGTTGCCTTCTTATACAAGGCTGATAGGCGAAGGGTATCAAGAGTTTGTCTAGTCGGCTTGGCGACCGCCACACTGTCAACCTTGTACCGATCACGGCGCTCACTGATCTCCTTGATGCGGACCTTGATGTCTTTGACATCGATGCCGATCTTGTGGCGAATCTTTCCCTTTGTCAGCAGGCTGAGACTCTTATCAATGAAAGCCTTGAAGCTATGGGACTTGTCTTGTCCATCGGTTTCGAGGCGCACCATGAATTTGTCGATGTTGTCTTCGAGGTCGTATGACAACTCTCTCACGGCCTTGGCCCAAAGCTTGACTTGGATGTCCGGTGGCTCATCGATCGGCGCCTCGGAAATCTTGAGGAGAGCCGTCTGCATGCTCTCCATCTCGGCTTTGAGGAACATGATCTCGCCCCTGACACCCCTCTGAAGGCTGTACTCCTCCGTGAGCAGGTCGGCCAGCTTGGGCAGGAGCGTGGCCATCGCTCCGGTCACGACCTCGGCCATGACCGACTCTCAGTCAGTAGCTGGTGTGTGAAGTTTGAACAAGCAGCAGCCTAAAGATTGCAGCATGATTCATTTGTCAGGATGATAGCTAGTAAGTCAAATCCTCGATACAAACATCAGAACGAGCACTTTTGCCTCTTACCGGACAACTTTTGACGGGGAGGTAGAGCGCGTCAGGGCGGGAGAGGCGGCGGGAATGAAGACGGAAGACCTCCTCCGGATCTCGCACTGAGCAGAGAGAGGGGTGGACCGTGAAGCAGTGCGCGTGCACTGAATGAGGAGGAAACTCCAGAACGAAGGCGACCTCGACACGTCTACGGCATGGCGGCGGGCGAGGAGGAAGGCGGCGCGCCGGTCGACTGGCGGCGGTGGAGGTGGGAGGCGGCTGAGGGTGGAGTTTGAATTAGCGACTGCACTGCACACAGGTAGTGGGAGTATTCAACAGCGACCCACAACGTTCTTCAACAGCGCCCTAAACTGCGCGTTATACGGACGCACTTTTGGCTCGTGTGTAGCAGGGCAGCTGTCAGTATTTTCTCGCGAACTAGGCAACTTCATACACCAACCAGAGCGTTTTGCTTTTTTTATTAACTTCGCAGTTACATCGACTTTACAAGACGCAACAACCTTATCTTGAAGAATACACCATCTCTATACCAGAACGCAGCACGATGAGTCAGGATGAAGCTTTTAAGACAAAACCGCAGCAATAATATACTGTAAAGTACTAACATCATGTGCCGTGCCATCATTATCTTGGCACCTCAATTAACAAAGTAACGCTATTATTCAAACAGTTGCCAGCTAATTATGCTCCCTGTCGATCTAGAGAAACGCACCAAATATAAATATAGACCGCACATGACAAATCAGAGGAGGACAACGCAAGCGACAAACCGGCCTAGGGCTGGCCCTTGCCACCATGTATATGGATTGTTTTTACTTTTTTTTTTTGAATTTGGATTGTTTTTACTTTTACCAATACTGAATTGGGTGCATGTATGGACCAGCAAAACGGAAAGGTTAGGAAGCGCCACGCTTAGGGGCGATCTCATATTGATCAATATATAGGGTACAAACCTTGCCGTGCAAGGAAGATCAGGAGAGGATCTACAACCGAGTCGGTTAACCCTAGATATGCTATACAAGATATGTACGAATACAACGTATACTCTAACATCCCCCCTTAGGTTGTGCGTCTGCTGGAAGAATGCACAAGCTGGACCGAAATTCAGTAAACAGATGCGTTGGTAGTCCCTTGGTCATGATGTCGGCGAACTGACGAGAGGACGGTACATGAAGAACGCGGACCTGTCCAAGCGAGACCTTCTCCCTGACAAAATGGATGTCGATCTCTATATGCTTAGTGCGGCGATGCTGGACCGGGTTCGAAGCCATGTAGATAGCGCTGACATTGTCACAAAAGACCACCGTGGCTGCCGACAGGGGATGATGAAGCTCTCCAAGAAGTTGGCGGATCCAGCAGCACTCAGCAACAGTGTGCGCGACCGCCCGGTATTCTGCCTCGGCACTGGAACGGGACACAGTTGTCTGCCGTTTGGACGACCATGAGATCAGGTTGTCGCCGAGGTAAACACAGTACCCAGAAGTAGAACGCCGTGTATCCGGGCAGCCGGCCCAATCAGCGTCAGAGTAAGCGGTGAGCGACACTGTCGGAGAGCTGGAAAGGTGCATGCTGAAGTCGACTGTCCCCTTGATGTAGCGAAGGATTCGCTTCACCAAGTTCAGATGAGGCTCACGGGGAGCATGCATATAGAGACACGCCTGTTGGACAGCATGGGAGATGTCAGGACGCGTGAGCGTCAAGTACTGCAGAGCGCCGGCGTAGCTCCTGTACTCCGTGGGGTCAGCAAGAAGAGCACCATCCGTGGCAGACAATTTGCACTTGGTGTCGATGGGAGTGGCACATGGATTGCAGTCGATCATGCCAGCGCGTTGGAGGAGGTCGGTGGCATACTGGCGCTGCGACAGAGTCATGCCGGCAGCTGTCCGCGTGACAGAAATCCCAAGGAAGAACGAGAGGTTGCCGAGATCCGTCATGGCAAACTCGGAGTTGAGCAGCTGAGAGAGGTGTCGAAGCAGTCGGTCACTGGAGGCGGTGAGGACGATGTCGTCGACGTACAGGAGAATGTAGGCGACCTCGCTGCCGTGGCGATAGACGAAGAGCGAAACATCCGACTTCGAGGCAACAAAGCCGAGTCGATGTGCGTAGAGGGCGAACCGCTGGTACCAGGCTCGCGGTGCCTGCTTGAGCCCGTACAGCGATTTATGGAGCCGGCAGACGTGGTCGGGGTAGCGCTCGTCGACGAACCCGGGAGGTTGTTGGCAGTAGACCTCCTCGTCAAGATTGCCATGGAGAAAGGCGTTCTTGACGTCGAGCTGGTGGATCGGCCATGACCGCAACAAGGCGATGCTCAAGACGACGCGGATGGTGGCGGGCTTGACGACGGGGCTGAAAGTCTCGTCGAAATCAACGCCGGCCTGTTGAGAGAAGCCGCGCACCACCCAACGAGCCTTGTACCGGGCGAGGCGACCATCGGAGTGGAATTTGTGCTTGAATATCCACTTGCCTGAAACAACATTAGAGCGAGCAGGTTTGGGCACAAGAGACCACGTGTTATTCTTGACCAGAGCCTCGTACTCCTCGTGCATCGCACGACGCCATTATGGGTCATGAAGGGCACCCCGATATGTCTTTGGGATGGGAGAGGGAGAGACGTGAGTGACAGAGAGGTTGAGACGGTCGATGGGTTTAAATAGACCTCGCTTAGCACGAGTAGCCATGGGGTGTGCGTTGGAGGGAGAAGGAGGTCGATGCACAACGACCGGTGGAGAGATCGCATCGCCGTGCTGTTGGGGAGACGACGTAGGCGAAGCTGTTGTATCGGGAGAGGACGAGGCAGGTGTTGGGCCTGGCGAGAAGCCGGGCGTGGATGGCGCAGAGGATGGGCCGAAAAGCGGCCCGGTAGAGGGTGGCGTGGGCGGCGTGTGAAGCCCAGTGGAGGGAGGGGTGCCGGGCCCAGGTGAGGTGGGCGGCGAGCCATGCATGGCGGGTGGTGGATGGCCATGCATAGCGGGTTGGGTTGTGGTGTGTTGCGTCGCGGCAAGATCGAGAAGGAAATCGAGCGACGCGGCCGTGTAGCGAGGCCGATCACGGGCGTAGGAGAAAGGAAAGACTGTTTCGTCGAAGACGACATGGCGGGAGATCAGGACGCGACGTGTGTCGAGATCAAGGCAGCGGTAGCCTTTGTGGTTACTAGGATATCCTAGGAAAACGCAAGCAACGGAGCGAGGAGAGAGCTTGTGTTGCGCGGTGGCTGATTGGTTGGGATAGCAAAGACAGCCGAAGACTCGCAAGGCGTGGTAGTCCGGCGTCTTGTTATGTAGGGTTTGGTAGGGTGTGGCAAAGTTAATTGCTTGGGAGGGTCTAACATTGACGAGATGTGTTGCGGTGGCAAGTGCCTCTGCCCAATATGGTGGGGGCATGTGAGATTGGAACAAGAGGGTTCGCGTGACGTCATTGACGGTGCGAATAGCGCGCTCGGCCTTGCCATTTTGGGGTGACGTATATGGACATGAGAGACGAAGGTGGATGCCGTGTTTGGTGAAGAAGTTTGTCACGGTGGAGTTGATAAACTCCGTGCCATTGTCGGCCTGCATAGCAACAAGGGGACGGGAGAATTGTGTGCGTGCGTAGGCGACAAAATTGATAAGTGTGTCAGCGGTTTCCGATTTTTGGCGAAGTGGAAAAGTCCACATAAAATGAGAGAAATCATCGACGACAACAAGAAAATATTTGTAACCGGAAATACTAAGCACGGGAGATGTCCACAAGTCACAATGTATTAATTGAAAAGGTGCAACACTTTTGGAGAGAGACCTAATGAATGGCAAGCGCATGTGTTTGCCAAGCTGACAAGCATGACAAATGGGCGAGGCGGCCTTATTACATGGTAAACGAGAGATGCGAGATAAATGTGACGATGCGTCACGTCCTGGGTGTCCTAAGCGACGATGCCAAAGGTCTGCGGAGGTGGCAGCGGCGACGAGTCCGTAGATGGAGTGGTTGCGGCTGGTGGTTGGTGGTGTGAAGAGGTAGAGCTCGCCGCGGCTGTTACATCGCATGATCACACCTTTGGTGAGAAGATCCTTAATGGAGAAACCAAAGGGGTCAAATTCAACGGAACATAGATTATCAGTGTAAATTGTCGAGTAGAAATAAGATTTTAACAAGATTAGGGACAACAAGAACATTACGAAGTGAGAGTGTGCGTGCGGAAGTAGGAAAAGAAACATGGCCTGTGTGAGAGATCGGCATGGTGGAGCCATTACCGACGATAACGGAAGATGAGGAGGAAGGGGAGGGACGGAGGTTGGAAAGCATACCGGGTCGGAGGCCATATGAGCAGTGGCTCCCGAGTCCATGGCCCACTCGCCGCCAATGGTGGATGGTGTGGCGGCGTTGTTCAGGGCGGCCATCAGCGCGGAGGTGTCCCAGCTCGGTGTAGAGGCGCCCACGTAGCCAGGGATGGGCGGCGGGTTGGAGCCGAACGCCTGTCCATGGGCCGGCGCGAGGGAGGCGAAGGCCTGAGCCGTAGGCCTTGGGGCGAGGATGCCCGACGCATCGGATGGACCGGGGGCGTGCCAGGAGTTGGGCCGCGGCGCCGGCGGCGCCTGCATCTGCTGAGCCTGGCCGGTGTAGGGGTTGAAGCAGACCCATGGCCCGACCGGGAAAGGAGTGCCGCCCTTGTTGCCGGCGGTGATGCCGTGGCTGGAGGAACCGTTGTTGCGGGACGACGAGGCAGCGGCGGCGTGCGTGAACTTGCACCGGGCACCGAAATGGCAGCTGCCGCGTTGCTGAAAGTTGCGGCACAACTCGGAGGAGCGGCGTGAGTTGTTGTTGGAGCGGGTGGCGTCACCACGGTCCTGGCCATGGTTGCCGCCGGAAGAGGCCCCGGCGCCGCTGGAGTGGCCGCCGTAGAGCGCAGTCTGGGTCCCCACCTGCACGCTGTTGGCGAGCTGCGTCTCCCGGAGAGTGAGGGGGGAGCGGGT
Organism: Poa pratensis; assembly: GCA_947311845.1. NCBI lineage: Eukaryota > Viridiplantae > Streptophyta > Magnoliopsida > Poales > Poaceae > Poa > Poa pratensis. The sequence goes on along the minus strand of CAMZMU010000051.1, from coordinate 63,419,314 downwards.
CTGGGCGAAGGACGGCAGCGGGGACTGCATGGTGACGATGGTGGTGATGTTGGCGAAGCGCGGGTTGAGACCGCGGAGGCAGTTGAGGACGAGGGTCTGGTCGGTCACCGGAGTGCCGACGTCGCGCAGAGCATCGGAGAGAGCCTTGAGGCGGTGGCAGTACGCGGTGATGGAGAGGTCGCCCTGCACAAGACCACGGAATTCCGCCTCGAGGTAAACGGCGCGGGTCATCTGGTTGTCGAGGAAGAGGTTGGTGATGAGAGTCCACGCCTCCTGCGCGGTTTGCTCTTATGCCATGATGATGTCGAGGATCTCGTCGGAGATGGAGCCGTAGAGCCACGAGCGGACGATGTAGTCCTCGCGAATCCACTCGGGGTGCGGGCGGTGATGGCGGTGACGGAGTTGACGTGCCCGAGCAGATCATACTTGCCGAGCAGGACGCGGATGAGCATGCGCCACTTGGTGAAGTTGGAGGTTTTCAGATCGAGCGTCACAGGAACGTGGGTACAGACGCTAGCGACGTTCACCGCTGGCGAGGCGGCGGCGGGCAGGATGGGCATGGCAGCCGAGGTGAGGGCAGGGGAGGAGGCGGAGGCTAGGGCAGCTGCGGTGTCCGACATGGTGAGATGGGATCGTGGTGAGATGGGATCGGGTATGGGTTTTCTGCTCTGATACCAAGCAAAACGGAAAGGTTAGGAAGCGCCACGCTTAGGGGCGATCTCATATTGATCAATATATAGGGTACAAACCTTGCCGTGCAAGGAAGATCAGGAGAGGATCTACAACCGAGTCGGTTAACCCTAGATATGCTATACAAGATATGTACGAATACAACGTATACTCTAACAGGACCACTTGTCCAATCCACAAGTCTTAACCGTGGGATCGATTAGGTCCAAAACTTCAAATAACCCTCATAAAAGAAAGTTTACATAGCTTGATAAAAAATGCTTCACATAAAAGAAACTTGAACACTTTTTTGAACCGCGAACATTTTCTCAAACATCCCTGAACACTTTTGAAACATGTGAAAGTACACTTTTTGAACTTTGTGAACAATTTTTTGAAATCCGATGAATTTTTTAATGTGTGAAATTTTTGCTATCATATGAACTTTTTTTAACCACGGACATTTTGTAAACTCCAGTGGACACTTTTTCAACCGGTGAACACATATTTTTCTGAGCTCTGATGGACACCTTTTAATCATGCGAAGTATTCATGTGCACCTTTTAAAACCTCTAAACACTTCTCTTGCTAATTTAAGGACATTTTTATATGGTGAAGTCTCTCTGTAAAAAAAATTATGTATCCATAAAAAAGGGGCAATGAAATGAAACAAAAACACGTATAGTAAAATTAATAAAAAAGTAAGAGGAAGAAAATAAAGTAGAGGGAAAAGGTCGAAACAAAAAAAAGAATGAATACCCAAAAAAGGGAAAAAAACATTGTCGTGAAGGGAGCGGGGTAAAGAAACACGAGAAGCATTCTTATAGCGAACGTGGGAAAGAGAAAACGAAGCGACCTAGTCACGGGCCACTGAAATTATGGCCAACAACAGTTATTGCTTATCTTTTCCAAATTTTCATTTTTTTACTTTTATAGAAAAAGAAGAAACGAAATATTCGTTGTAAATATAAAGATTCCATATATGAAAATAATAATAACAAATATATATATCTTATTTGAACGATTTTCAAATATGAACATTTACGTTATATGAACGGGTTTTAAATATGAACATTTATGTTATTTGAACTGTTTTCAAATATGAACATTTACGTTATTTGAATGTTTTTCAAAAAAAAACTTACATTTTTTTTAACATTTTCAATCTGAATAAATATATTATTTGAATGATTTTCAATATGAACATTTATGTTATTTGAACGGTTTTCAAATATGAACATTTATGTTATTCAAAAATAAAATACTTACGCTATTTGAACGATTTTCAATATGAACATTCTTGTTATTCGAACGATTTTCAATTATGAACATTGGTTATTTGAACAAATATACTCAAATTCATCTTATTTGAACAAGAGAAAATAAATCAACAAGAAAATAAAATAAAATACGAAAAAATAAAATGTAAAAGATATAAAAGAAAAAAAATCTTGGGCTGCTGGCCTGCTGCTCTCACTATCACTAGTGCACTTCAGGTGCCCCGCTCTGCTCAAGTGAGGGGTTACAAACTACATTTCATCTTTTCCCACATAAATAAATTGAAATACAGCTCAGTTTTATCAACAGGTTGCAGTTCTGGTGGCAGAACATATATGAGATGCTGGAAAAGACTTATCTGTTGCTTCAGCCTTCAGACTACTTTTTTCTCAGAAATCATCCATGATGGTAACTGACAAACTACTATATATATATATATATGTATATATATAGGGCGGGTATAATGTCTCCTATATAGGGCGCGGAGCGCTGACCAAACCGACCGAATGAGAGCTTCTTCTTCCTAGCGGGCCGAGCGAGCGAGCGACGGCGGACGCCGGCGCGAGGGAGCGAGGCTCGCCCACGGCACCTACCCACCCTAACCACCTTCTACTCGGCCGGCGCGAGCGAGTGAGCGACGGCGGGAAGCCGGCGCGAAGGAGCTCGTGCCGCCGTGTCCGGTTCAATTCGCCGCCGTCTCGCTCCCCTTCTACTCCGGCCGACGCGAGCGAGACAGCGATGGCGGGACGCCGATGCGAAGGATCCCGCGCCCCTCCAGCGACCTCCTCTGCCACCGGGAACCCGCGCCCCTCCGGGCCACCGCGGGAGGCCGCTCATGTCCAGCACCCCGCACCGTCACCGGAGCTTCCGCCGGCGTGCCGTCTTCCGCTGCGTCGCCCCGTTCCCTGCTCCTACTCCCCTTCCGTGCACCTACTCTCCAACACCGCGTTGTCGGCTCTCCTTCGTCGGCTTCCGATCTGGCCGTCTGCCGGCGAGCGTGAAGCTGGGCATGGCTACCATGGCTCCTCCGCTAGGCCTCCTGGAACCTGCCCACGCTGCCTTCGAGGAAACTCGCGTGTCCCAGAGTTCCCCGCCTTCTCCCTGGTTCCGGCAGGTCCGACGGCATCGGCCGCTGCTCTTCTGTTTGTCAGACCGGCGCCCCTCCTCCGGCTGCGTTTCTCCCTGCGTCGAACACCACTGGCCTGCTCAGCCTACGCACCTGTACTTCCTACTCTCTGGTTGTTGTACTTTCACTCTCTGATATTTTGGATGCTCTGTATCTTGCAGAGGGGATTTCTGATCGACGCTGCCTTCCAATCTCTGATATTGCTGATGTTGGTGCTCTCTCTCTATGTATCCTGTTCTGCCGCGCGATGCTGTTGCTACTCTGTCTCTCCCATATGTGTTGATGCTATTGCGTGTGCTGCTACTGGTCTCTCTTTCGCGTGCACACGAGCATATATCTGATGGTGTTTGATTTCTCGTGCCAAATTTAAAGGTGATGTTATGATTTGTGGCAGAGAAACGACCAACATATGCAAAAGAATTAAGTTTTCAGTTATAATCGATGTACTATACCTGTTTGTTGTTTTGCCTACAAGAACTGAATTTTTTTCCGAGATGCTCACCATGCTGGAGTTCATGTCACTAGATTATTTGTATCTATGTTGTTGCCGATGAAACAATCAAACTGCAGGCATATACAACTTCCACATGTTTGATTAAATGCCCAAACAGCATATGGCCGTCCATGATGGATCGACAAGGGCTATGGTCTTTACCAGGTAAGCCAACTCCATCTTGCATTCAGCAGTGTGCAGTTTTCTTCATCGTCAACCATATGGCTTTCATTGAAGCCAAGGTTGGTCCAATATATAACTGCTACCCTGATTACTTAGAAAGAACAGCTTAGGCCCCGCTTGGTACGTCTTATTTTCTTACCCTCGGAGAAAAACGACGGTTTCCTTGATAAAACCAATTCTACAAAATAATTAGATTTAAATCTCTCATATGTAAAGATATATAAGTTGGGATTACTACACTCCCACCCCCAACCATAAGTCATAATGAATACACATTACAGGATTTTGTTGATCCAACGGCTCGGCTTCGTCGCCCGTCGCCACTTCCGCGGCGTACGGACGGACTCAGCCTCGGTGGCGTTAGGGTTCGGAGATTTCATCGCCCGCCGCGTTGACGGGCGATGAAATCTCCGAACCCTAACGCCATCGCTAACGCACCATGGGTTAGACATTTCTCCCATTAATTGGTGAAAAATAAAACATGTGAATTAGTTACCTTCACATATGGGCGATGCACAAAACCAACAGGAGTCAGAAAATAATAATCACAAGTTAGACTCACAAAACAAAGGGCAGTACACTATTGCCAACGTAGACAGTACAAACTTTAAGCACATGAAGTACATGTACAGGACATAATATTATATTAAAAATAATAATAAATCGAACTTCTTGTTATTACCTTCGCGTCGACGACGACTCAGCCGAGCCCGTTATATTGTTCTAGAAAAACAAAACGACGACACAACACAAGGCAGTACAGGGTTGAAACAATCGGCAGTACAAGCGAATCAACAGAGAAGTTCATGTATGTTTCTAGGAAAGTACAAGTATTTTTTTTTTGTGAATTTCACATCCCACCGGAAAGTTTAACGAAACGGTAAATATAAAGCCTAGAAGTACACATAAATAACCCGGGAAGTACATAACTCAATTTTGAAAAGTACAAGTGAGGTATGAAAAAGGTTTGACCAAATTTTGACCGCAAAAAAAACCCACTTAGAAATCGTTTTTTGAGATTTTCGTTACCGGTTTTACTGGTAAATTTAATAGATGTGTATTCTCCGGCTGAATATTGAGTGGTCATACACCTAAAATGGACACTGTATGAGAAAGTTGTCGCTGATTTACTGAACACTAATCGTGAAAATACCCTATCGGCAGTACACACGCATAAACCGAGAAGTTCAAGGATGTTTTTACTGAATACTAATCGTGAAAATACCCTGTCGGCAGTACACACGCATAAAACGAGAAGTTAAAGGATGTTTTTAGGGCAGTACACAACAAGAATCACTCAACTTCAAGGTCGGATAGGTTGCAAAATAATTTATCAAACATGTAAAAACGGTTTGACCAAACTTTGACCGCAAGAAAAAACCCCACATAGAAATCGATTTTTGAGATTTTCGATACCGGTTACCGATATGTTTAATAGACGCGTCTTCTCCGACAGAACATTTCGAGTGGTCATACACCTGAAACAGGCACCGTATGAGAAAGTTATCACCGAATTATTGAACACTAATCGCGAAAATACACCATCGACAACACACACATCAAATAAGAAGTTCAAATATGTTTCCAGGGAAGTCCAGATATTATGTTAGTGAATTTCACATAACACCGGGAGGTTTAACGAAACAGTAAATATCCCGCCTAGAAGTACACATAAATAATATGGGAAGTACAAAGCTCAGTTACGGGAAGTACAAGTGTGGTATGAACATGTTTTACTGAATAATACTCACAATTTTGCTATACATTTCTTTTTATTTTTATTTTCATTTTCTAGCAGATAGTCCCCAACTTCATCTTTCCAACGCAGCAAGAATCACTCAACTTCGAGGTTGGATGGGTTGCCAAATAATTTATCAAACGTGTAAAAAGGGTTTGACCGAACTTTGACCGCAAGAAAACCCCACTTAGAAATCAATGTTTGAGATTTTTTATACCGGTTACCAATACGTTTAATAGATGCGTCTTCTCCGACAGAACATTTCGAATTTTCATACACCTGAAACGGGCACCGTATGAGAAAGTTATCACCAAATTATTGAACACTAATCGCGAAAATACACCGTCGGCAGCATACACACATTAAATAGGAAGTTCAAATATGTTTCCAGGAAAGTACGGATATTCTATTAGTGAATTTCACATAACACCGGGAAGTTTAGCGAAACATTAAATATCCCACCTGGAAGTACACATAAATAATCTGGGAAGTACAAAACACAGTTACGGGAAGTACAAGTGTGGTATGAACATATTTTAGTGAATAATACTCGCAATTTTGCTATACATACATTTTTATTTTCACTTTCGGGCTACTCATCTGATACTAACCGATACTAAATTATAAGCACTTCAATCACCGTCGATGTTTTACTACGATCTGCTTTAGCATCAATTTGTTGATCGGCTATTTTTTTATCTTAAAAAAAACATATGCATCAATAGCCGGATGTAGGCTGCAGCAACTAGAAAAAACAAAGAAGAAGAGCACACGGCAGACAAGGGACAATTGGGCATGCACTTCTCTAAATTCTAATAGTGATTTTTATAATCATTTGTATGTACTTCCGGTGATGTATGGATGTACTGCTTGAAGAACATGAGTGTACTGCTTTTAAAAACTTAATTTCAGTTCTTGTAGGCAAATCAATAAACAACGTGTGTACTGCTTTAACTTTGTAGTCGCATCAAATCAGAATGTTGCCAATTTTGTTTAACCACAATCGGATATGTACTCACCGGTCACCGGAAACATTTTAGAGAGAATTCCTTTCTTGGCCCTCTCTTAAATTTGGATGCCTTTTTTGGCCCTGGACAAGTTTCGTGTCCCTTTTTGACCCAAAAAATTTAGATGACTTCCTTATTTGGCCCTCTAGTTCATTTTGGCTGTTAAGATGACTCTTTTGCCCCTGCTGCTGAAAAACTAATCTCAGATTTGAAAAAATCGAAATTTTGACAAAACCTCCCCTATAACCGGATGCCATATCCGTACACACAGTTCAGCATATATATAGTTTGTCACTAAGCATTTTAATAATGGGAGCATATGCTCCCGGTATTTTCAAAAAAAATTCAAAATTTGAAAACTCATCAAAAAAATCTGAAAAAAATCATGCACGTATCTGATCATGGTACGCACCACCGTATTTTGTTTCGCCCCGAAATGACATCGTACGCGCCCTGTACAAAAATGACAAATTTCGTGTCAGAAAATGAGATCTAAAATTTGAATTTCTGACATGAAATTTGTCATTTTTGTACAGGGCGCGTACGATGTCATTTCGGGGCGAAAAAAAATACGGTGGTGCGTACCATGGTCAGGTACGTGCATGATTTTTTTCAGATTTTTTTGATGAGTTTTCAAATTTTGAATTTTTTTTGAAAATACCGGGAGCATATGCTCCCGGGAGCCAAAACGGCGCTCTCCAAAATTTTGTCAAAATATCAACATCCAAAATTTTGTCAAAATTTCGATTTTTTCAAATCTGAGATTAGTTTCTCAGCAGCAGGGGCAAAAGAGTCATCTTAACATCCAAAATGAACTAGAGGGCCAAATAAGGAAATCATCTAAATTTTTTGGGTCAAAAAGGGACACGAAACTTGTCCAGGGCCAAAAAAGGCATCCAAATTTAAGAGAGGGCCAAGAAAGGAATTCTCTCAACATTTTACTACAACATGATTTGTACTGCTCCAAACCTGAGTTGTATACTTCTTTATCTTTCTAAGCGTACTGCCCAAAAAGGTTGTTTTATCATTAATTTTGTCCGAATTTCCGATTCTTTTGCTGTGTGAATATTACTGATGGTCCAATCAATTAGCACTAAAAAAAATACCAATTGGCCAAACTGAAACGGTGACTTTTTCCATCAAGTATTAAACCAAATCGACAGCAGCTCGATTTGAAGGACACATAATGCATCGGAGCGGAGACAATTCAGCTTCGTTCATGCAGAAGAGAGAGAAGTACACGGCCAGGAGAGCCATTCTTTGTCCTCAGTTCTCTGCATATGCATCGAAGCTAGCTACACAAATACTCCACGAACGGAACGGATAGCTGGACATGCCAAAGTGCAGAGCTGAAAAGGCGGCAGTGAAGCTCAGATTCGTCCACGAAGGAGCAATTGGTGGGGAACGAAGTGGAGCACGGCAGGACGATGCGTCCCCGTCACCGGTCCGAGGTGCAAAATTAGCTAAACAATCCGAAAATCATAAATTGATCTGCAAACAGTGGCTGCAGGCTGAGCACTACTTTTTACCTGCACTTCCTATATCAATTCCTCTGTACTGACGAACACAACCAGTTAAGAAACGACCAGCTCGCCCTGGGTCGCCTCGAGCCGCCACTGCACAACGGGCTGGCAGCCTGGCAAGCTGGGGAATAGCGCCTGGAGGTCTCCGCCGGAGCTGGAGACGGGCAGCCGGCAGGCTGTGGCGACCGAACCTCCATGGGTGGGGAACGGAGCAGGCCATGCGTCGGGTGGAGCTCCTTGCGTCCATGGCCAGAGATGGGTTCTACAACCGGATGTGCAGCGAAGAGCCACAGGGGGTGGGGGCGGTGCCGGACGGGAAGCATGGGGGACCAGCGCGGTGCTCTCTGTGTCCGGCCGGCGCGAAATCGGGGCGGAGGTTCCGTGATGGCGGGGAACACCAGCCGACGGAGATTTCGGATGCCTCCGGTGAGAACATGTGCGGTGCTGGACAGCGGCCGATGCGGAAGTGTTGGGGTCCAGGGATTCGACGGCGACCTGTGGCGGCGGCGCTCTTGTCGGTGGAGTTGCGGAAGAGGCGCGTAAGGCGAAACGCAGGAGGCGGAGCCGCGGCGCGTGGCCGCGGGCAGAAGGTGAGCAGGCGGATCGATTTAAAGTTGAATCACAACTAGGCGAACGACCGCTAGCCTTTAATTCATCTGTATATGTCTTAAAACATATCAATCAAACTCGGAATCATCGATAAACAGAAGAAAAATCATCTGAACTTCGCCATTATACAAGCAGTACAACTAGAACAGAAGGGCAGTACAGATTCGGTTGTAGATCCTTATTCTACAACCGGTATATATATATATATATATATATATATATAGGCCTAATCAGGGGATAGGCGGATCAGAATCAAGCTAGAAGAAAAAACTTACCATCCTAGAAATGGTGGAGCCGCATCATTCGGGTGGGCCGGCAGCCCGGCAGTTACCCAACAGTGCCTAGTACGAGGTGACCGTGGGATAGGAGTCATTACAGGCTGCACTTCACCACGGTAGACATTTAGAGGCACTTTGTTTGAGGCTCTTTTCAAAGTGCCCCTAAAAGCTTTCAATTAGGGACAGATTAGCAAAGTGCCCCAATATGTACTACCTTTTGAGGCACTTTACCAAAGTGCCCTAATATGTCCTACATTTTGAGGCATTTCAGCAAAGTGCCCTAATAGTTACTACCTTTTGAGGCACTTCAGCAAAGTGCCCCAATAGGTACTACCTTTTGAGGCACTTCACCAAAGTGCCCCTAAAACTCAATTTCCTTCGTTTCGTACGTTGCTTCCTTCGTTTCCTTCGTCGCCGCATATTACCCACTGATGCCATGGAAGGTCTTTTCGTTCCCGAGCTAGCCTCCATCGCTCCGAGCTAGGGTTCCACCACATATCCACTCCCCGCCGCCGCTCGCTCTTACCCGCGCGCCGCCTCCCTCCTATACCCGACGCTGCCCCCTCTGGCCGTAGCGGCCGCCTCCGTGCACTGCCCGCCGTCCCTCCTCCTGGTAGCGCGCCGCCCCCTCCGGCGGCCGTCGGTCCGGCGCCTCCAGTACAGCGGCTCCGTCGGGCCAGCAACCGGGCCTCTGTCGCCCAGAGCGTGGACTGACGCCGACCAGGGACCCGGCGCCACCGCCCGGAGAAATCCATGGTCGACGCCCGCCGCCGCCCTGAAATCCTCCCACGACCTAAGTGGGAAAAACTGTTCGACCCTCCACCACATCTCCGCTGGAGCCCCATCCAGCTTTCTATGTGGCGGCGCTCGTGAGCAAGGGTTAGCGGCGGGCTTGGACAAGGGACGGCCGAGGGCGGCGAGGTGCTTCCCCTAATTTCTTTCTTTCTCTCGGTACCTCCTCTGTCTACCCGCTCTCAGGTCGCCGCCTCCGATGGGCCCCGTCCGTGCGCTCTCGCCTCATGTCCCACGGTGCTCCGGTATGTACCTTCACGTTATTACTGCTTATTAGATTATGCGATTCCGATTCCGCCGTTCCGTTTACCATGGAATTCGCTTATATAAATTATGCGATTTCTTCAGGCCGATTCAGTAGTCAGATCTGTTTTTTTCACGTCTGGTTTGAACTCCATGTCTCGAAAATAAGTCCCATCCTTAGCAATTAGTGCAAGCATGCGCAGTTTATTCATGTTACACAACGCCGGAGCTCTCTTGATGCGGAGAATTATATTTCTTCTTACAGGAACGAACCCACCGGTCGGGCCAGTTAAATGCTTCAGCACAGCGTCGCCATGGCTGGCTGGATGTGCGAGGTTCAAAGGAAGTATACAGGTGTGCGCGGTGTTTACCTTGATTTTGGATTAATGTACACTTGAAACCGTCTCGGGAGTCTGGACCAAGTGAAGGTAAATGTGCATCTAATGTTCTGCTTCGTTTGTGTATATTTCAGCAACTTTTTTTTGTTTATAATTTTCAAAGGATTCAGAATATACCATCGACCATTGTGGTACCAGAAAGTAAGAACTTGGTAAATGTAATTGCAATTATAGTAATATTCTAAAGGGCTAGGACTTAAAAGGAGGAGATGCTATATTAGTAGGACTTGAATGTTTTGAGATGGTTTGTAGGATATCAAGCCGACATGTTCAGGTTACAATGTGATATTATGTGGCTGTGCCTCCATTGGACGATAAGTTTGTAGTTCAGATACTGTCATACTGATATGTTTTCCTACAAAACGAACAATTTTCAACAGCCACATTCATCCACTTTAAAAAAAGGTGGACCCTGAAATTTTAGGATATAGAACCTGAATAGTGAACAGTGTAATATTCAGAAAATATAACACATGAATATTGAACAGTGATATTTTGCTTGCTTCATACTTCCGAGATATTTGCTGATATGGGAGATTTGATGCATTGGGTTTCAAAGAAATCAGTACTGCATATAGAATTTCGAAAATGTGTAGAATTGAAAGGAAGAGTTGGGTAGCAGTTATGTAGGTTGAGCCTTTCAAGCATTCTTTGCGGCAACATGAGCAGATTTTGTTAGCTACGGAAACGGGGAGTTATTTTAAAGAGCTGTGAGTAGTATTAAAGCAAAGCCAGAAAATTTTATTTCCTGCAGGATAATTTCGCTGCACCATTAATGATCTGAGATTCTTTGTTGCAGAATGGTGATTCATTCCATTCGCTTCGAATATTTGATGACGAGGCCCAGGCAAGGCAATCAACTCGCACTTCCTCTCGTGGGAGTGGCTATCTTCACTTCTTTGGCTAGATTCGCTGCACCATTAATGATCTGAGATTCTTTGTTGCAGAATGGTAATTCATTCCATTCACTTCGAATATTTGATGACGAGGCCCAGGCAAGGCAATCAACTCGCACTTCCTCTCGTGGGAGTGGCTATCTTCACTTCTTTGGCTAGAGAGATCGTCTGAAGGTAAACATAGTTCGACTTCCACTGCACAACTTCTGTTCTAACGCTGCATTAAAGATCACATAAATCTTCTCCGCCTTGGTAAAAGAATGTGCCAGTTAATAGTTATATCTTCGCTTCATTGCAGAGTGCAAAAAGGAACACTTTAGATGTCATGAATAGTGTTGGCCTATTGAAGTTGGTTCTGAGGCTTATTGAAAGGCGACACCGGGGTCGAATAGAAGATTGTGTATAGTGGCATGATCGAACATTTACTGTCACGCATTCATGTCCGACAGGATCCTGATATGCTTATTCTGTTGCACTTGGCAGGGTCAAGCATACAAATTGTTTTGGTCAGATCAATCAGTATTTGTAAGAATGGCAAAACGGTTTAGAGTTGTGATCATACCATATGATTGTGTCAGAGAAGATGACTTTCTTGGGGAAGCTTTTCTATGTGATTGTGTATTGAGTCCTCTGAACAAACATGGTTAAGTGATGTATTGAAATCCACATTTTAATTACCAGTAAACAAGACAACTCCATCGCGAATAGTTGGTGCTAGCCCACAAATAATACAAGACCTTCGTCGGGAACTCCGGCAACGGCAAGGCTACAAACTATATTTCCGTTTTTTGTTTGGCTCTTCATACTGAATATTTTGTCATGAATAGTTTGGGGATGTTGAATGTGTCTTAAAGTACTTGAAATTTTGAGCGGATATTTTTTTGGTCAGATCAATCAGTATTTGTTTAGTATTTTTAGAAAACTAAAATAATGAGTTTGGGATATTTAGAAGGCTTGTAACATCTATAAAAACGTTTGAAAATTTGGTGACGGCTCCTTTGATATGAAGCCAAGCTCATCCAAGATTTAAAATACTTGCCAAATGTTTTTTTTATCCCGTTGCAACTCCTGTAAAATAAGGCCAGGCATGTGTTAGTATTCCTTCGCAATGGCCACAAACAGGGAAAAAGTACCATGACTACTTGCTGAGTAAAACAATCTAAAAAATTGGAGTACATTTTTTAATTGAAGAACTTACTCCATAGCAAGAATTGTCAGTTAGTTATGTGCAAAATATATCAAAGCATTCTGAACCATCAACACACGGCAAGCCGCTGCTGACGCTTCCCACTCATCTCATCTTGCTTGTTTTCGACCGTTCCTCTTGAGAGTCGCCTCTGTGCGACCGGATCCAATCCCTCTCGCCGCCGGCGTTCGCGCTGGAGGATGTAGAGATGGATTAGGATGCCGGATTTGCTTGTACAGCAGTAGTAGTAGGATTAGATGGAGGTTTGGGCTTGGTCCCGTGTTTGCCCAGGTGGCAACTGGGAGTAGGTCGTCGGAGTTCTTCGGCCGGCTCCGGCTCGTTCTGATCTTGGCTTCCCTGGCGATGGTGCTCTGGAGGCAGGAGCCCGTGACGCTGGAGGAGTTGAGGCTAGAGATCTCCCCTAATAAGGCTGATTCCTGGAGTTCTTCCCTGCTGCCGGCTTCGCGCGTCGCGGCTGGGTCGTCGGGGAGCTTCTTCTCTGGATTTCCATGGTGGAACTCCAAAGAGGCTTCTTGTTCGAGCTCCTTCAATAAGCGCGTTTGTCGACGGATCGTTGGTGTCTACGCTGAGATCTCATCCCTGGCCGGCCGTGGAGGCGAGGGGGAGGTGGGATTCGGCATGCTGGCTGCCGGTGATCTTCGTCTCGGTCTGTCGAGGCAGTCTGGTGCTGGCCTGCTTTGGCAAGGTTTGCTGGTTGTTGGTTGGCGGCTTCGTTCTTCTCTCTGGCTTTGGCTAGAGGCGGCGTTGTCGTGGCGGTGGTGGCTCGGGGAGGTTTCCCCGCCGATGCTCGGTCATCGTCTTCGATTCCGGCGGCTGCGCCGGATGTCTACTGCGGTACTGCAACGCAGCATGTCTGCTATCGAGCCCCAGCTGCTATTTGGTCTGCGGATGGCTCGCTTCTTTCTCCGGCGGCGTCTCGACGGTGTTGGAGTTCGGCGGCGGGCGGAGCGGCGGTGGAGCTTGAAGACCTCTAGGTGCCTTTTTGCTATTTCCTGTTTGTATAGGGGTCTTTTTGCTCTTTGTCATGGGCAGGTGGCCTTCGGGTTGCTTCTAGTGTGTGCGTACGTGTGCTGTAACTGTTTCTGTATTCCTGTTTAATTACGTACTAGTCTCAAAAAAAAAAAAAAAAAAAAAAAACACACGGCAAGCCAGCAAACAACTAGGACGTGTGTGGCATACAGGGAGACAGTCATGCAAGACGGAGAGATGAAATGATATCAGTATAGCAAAATATTCTTGGTTAATTTCACTGAATCTTGTAATCTGAATCTGTTAAAAGGACCCCCTCAGGCCCTCATAGATAACAACGTTTATGATTTTCTGAAATCAAATGAAATGGACAGAACTATATGAATTAAATTGCAGCAAACACACATTCAAAACTGTATTAATATATCAGGCATGCTACGATATATAATTAAACTAAATCGTGCTTTATGAAGCATTCGAGGATCACACCCATGCACAACACAAACAATATGACCCTATTTATGAACCCAAGCATGTGTAGGACATAAATGTATTCAAACGATGTCAATATATTGTTGCTGTCACCTAAGAAAAACGTTATCTGAAATAATTATCATACCAGACTACAAGAGCACAAATGTGAAGCAAAGGCCTATGCTTCTACTCCCTCCGTTTTTTATTATAAGACGTTTTAGGATTGGTTCCGACCAGGTGAAAATCGCCCAAATGACGTTTCTGCCCCTACTGGTTCGCTTAAATTACATGGAATACCCTCCCGAAGTGATACAGCCAAACCGATCATTACAGCTAACATAACCCCGAAGTAGCGAACCGATCAACGATTCAAAATTTGAATCCTCGCCGTCTCCAGCAGATCCTCGCCCTCGCCAGCAGATCCTCTCCGCCAGGTTGCTCGTCTGGGCTTCTTCCTCTCCTGGGTTTCTTCCTCGCGCGCGTCCACCTCTCCAGGACGCCTCACCTAGGAGCAGCACGCCAGCTCCCACCCAGCAGGTGCAGATCACCGACCAAGGGAGCAGAGCACGCCGGCTCCCACCCAGCAGCAGCAGCACGCCGGCTGCTGCCCAACAGGAGCAGAGCACCGCCAAGGGAGCAGAGCACGCCGGCTCCCACCCAGTAGCAGCAACACGCCGGCTGCCGCCCAACAGGAGCAGAGCACCGCCAAGGGAGCAGAGCACGCCGGCTCCCACCCAGTAGCAGCAACACGCCGGCTGCCGCCCAACAGGAGCAGAGCACCGCCAAGGGAGCAGAGCATGCCGGCTCCCACCCAGTAGCAGCAGCACGCCGGCTGCCGCCCAACAGGAGCAGAGCACCGCCAAGGGATCAGAGCACGCCGGCTCCCACCCAGCAGCAGCAGCACACCGGCTCTCACCGCCCAGCTCCTCTCTGTCCCACTTGGTTCTCCTCACCTTGCCAAGATCCTTGCCGCCCTACTTGGTCCAGAAGCCACGGCAACTTGAGATCGAGCGTGCAATCAAATGAATACATCAAGAAATATGTCGTGTGTATTTATGCTACATCAAGTAATATGTCGTGTGTATTTATGCTACAGCAAGGAATATGTTGGTGGGACCCGTGAGGACGACGACGTCTTCACCCGTATCCGCCGCTTCGCTGCTCCGGCGTCGTTCCAAGTCCGCCGCTCGGGCGGTACTCCACATCCAGCACCTTCGTCGTCAGATCCAGCGCTGGAGCACGCAGATCCAGCGCTGGCGCACGTACTCGAGCGCCTCCGTCGCCGAGAAGCTCGTCGCCGGCGGTAAAAAATCAACCTTTGACCAACATATTGGTTGGCGCACGCGGGGTGTGGGCAGTTCGACAGAAAAAGGTGCGGTGGGGGAGAAAGGGGCGGTGGGGAGCGGGTGGGGGAGGCGACGGGGGCGGTGGTGAGCCGGAGAGGGGGAGGGAGCGTGGGCGGACGGCGACGGCGAGAGGGAGCGGGGAGCGAGAGGTAGGACGTGAGCGAGTGGACGAGAAGGACCGAGGGAGAGCGAGTGGTGCGCGTCGTGCGTGTCTGCACGAGGGCAAAAAGGGAAAGCCCGAAATATTTTGTACGTGACAAATTTTGTACGTGAAATCTAAAACGTCTTATCTAAAGAGGTAAATGGGGGTACCCCAAGGAGGCCTCACAGCGCTCAGCGCGTTTCGGCCGTCGGATCGGCGATCTACAGCGCGAATCTGGACCGTCCGTTTCCTGCGTTACTTTTTTTACCTCGCACAACAGTCGCTGACAGTGGGTCCAAACATCGCCGATCCCGCTCCGGTCCCGCTACACATAGAAAGGGTACGTTTTGCGGTAGCACCTCATTTCGAGCCTCTTCTTTCGAGCGCCGTCCTGGTGTGTGTTTCCACAGTGCTGGGATAAAACGCGGAGCAACGCAGTGAACCCTAGCCACCCAATCCCCTCGCGAGTTTGCTCACCTCCAATCCCCTCGCATCCTCCCGCCGCCGCCTCTGACCTCCCGCGATTTTCCTCGCTCCATCACCGAGCTCAATCCGCCGAGACGCGCCGCCTCTGCTCCTCCCGCACGCGCGCACCCTCCCTCGCTCCCGCCCTCCTCACTCCATTCACGCCGGCGGCGCCACCACCCTCTTCTGCGGCTTTTTCTCCACACTGCAGATCTTGCGCCGCCGAGCATGGGCCGGCACCGTGCCCCTCCCAATTAAAGCTACTGCGTCCTCCTCGGTGCTACGCAGGAGAAAACACGAGGGACCGTGCCGCTGCGGTCGATGTCACGCCGCCGAGCTCGGGTCTCCGCTGTGTGCGCGTCCCCACACCATCGTCCTCGCGTCGGGAAGGACGGCGGCGGCACTGGCAGGAGAGCGGCGCGCTGTGCCGCGAGGGGGCGCATCAGAGGGAACCGGGGCGGTGGGGAAGGACGGCGGCGGCGCTGGCAGGAGACCGGCGCGGTGGTGCCGCGAGGGGGAAGGAGCTGGAGGTGCTCAGCCCCGATCCGTGGGCGAGGACGACGCCAGCAGCAGGCAGCAGCCCATCGGCCTGGCCCCTAGCCTCCTCCGCATCTTCTCCCCTGGTTGCTGAGGATGGCTCGCAGGAGCTTTTGACGCAGGTGAGTTTCTTTCTATTTCTTCTCCGTTCCTCTTCAGTTCTTTCTTCTGCTCTCTTTCTATTTCTTATTTTTGTCATTGATTTGGGTATGGGGCCAGCTATATCGAGGATTGTCTGCGCCAGCCAATCTCATGCCACCACCAGTTGCAATGGTGCCATCATTCTTTGCTCTCCGGGATGTAAATCGACGACCTCACGCTCGGTACAACCACCCACTAGCCTATTCTGGCATAGCACGCACCATCTCATCCCTTCTGGTTGCATTTATCCTGTTGAGGCCCTCTTTCAAATTCCTTCCCTACTTCCTAATTAATTTTTTGTTTCACAGTTGTTTGGTTTGAGAGAACGCAACAGCAAGTGTTGGTGTCAGTGATGTCCTGCTGGAGGTATTCATCTTCCACACCTCTCTTTCCGCTCATTTTTCCAATAATATGTTTTGTTCTGCTAAAACTAATCCTTTCTCAAATCAGTATGCCATGTCATCGGACTGTAGATGTAGCTGCCCTCTCTGAAGAAATGAAGAGGATCAGCTGATACCTCCATCGCGTGGGAAGCGATGACCTTGCCCAGAGCAAGGTTTTGACGTCGGCAGCCTAAATGCATCTGAAGGAGCTTTTGGTTGTCTGCCCTATCAGCTAGCTAGCATCACCCCGTAGGTATGATTCCCTAATTAAGCCTCATCCTCTTCCTTTGATGCAGGTTTGTATCGTGAAATTCATGGATTAGACTGAGAATTTATACTACTCGGCTTCAGCCTATTTGTGTAGGTTTGTATTGTGATCTTGATCATGTTTGGTTTTTCTTTTGTTTAACTTGATGCATAAAAATAGATTCTTAAGCTCTTCATTTAGCATGGTTCAGTTTTTGACTCCATGAGAAAAAGATGAATTAGGAATGGTTGTTAATGTACGTGTTTTTATTTGCCAAAGAAAAAGAAAGGGTTTGTATTATCTGATTACCAGTTTTTTTTTGTTGCAGCCAATTTTTTGGTATGGTTCCAACTATTAGATTGTGTGGACATCTAGGAAATACGCTGATGTTTAATTGTTTATCTATTGTAGATGTAGATATATATTTCCAGTTAATTTATTGATTATTCATCATCGATTGTACAAAGCCTTATTTCTCATTGCGTGTGGTGTGGGTACGAAAGAATGCACCTTACCATATGGTCTAAATCTGGACTACATACGGGTTTGCCGATCGATCATATTAGAGTTTTTGAATCCCTTTTGCTCCTGCTCACTGCCATCTTCACTTTTCTAACTACAGTTTGGTGTTCTTTTATTTCTTATACACATATTGCTACTCATCTTGTCATTTGTCAAGCTTCTTTGGTAGCTGTTACATATTTGTTGATTTTGACTCATTAATGGTATATATCTGATAGTGACATCCATAAATTTATTTGTGTAGCTGTCGATCCACATCATGCTAATTGAAACAATCCCATGTTCCACTGAGGTGACTAAAAATGATATTATCTCTCACTAAGATAAAATGAAGTGTCATATTTGACCTTGGAGCACTTCACTGCATGTGTAATTAAATACACCACATGCATATGTTTTTACGAGGAAGAGGTCAATCCATATCTATTTTGTTTTTAACTCTGAGCTTATAGTGATAGCACTTTCAGATCTGGTCATGGTTTTTCTACTACTTGATATGATCTTCCGTTTGTGATTGTTTACCAATGGATTCCTTGAAACGTGCTGCAGCTGACCTTTTTGTTTCTATTTTTAGCAGGATATCATATCTTCTTTCCTCTCTCACTATGGGGGCTTCTGCAAGGCTAAAATTGTCAGGTATATATTTCTAATCCCTATCCACGTATGTATGTGTTGTTGTGTACCAATAAGAAAACCCATATAAATGAATGTTGGAATGGACGATAGCATGTTGTGGGTGATAGATTAATTATGAGAACAAAGATAATTCTAATGCATCTCTTTTACTGAGAACGTGTATTCAGTTTTGATCTTTCAGAACATCGATAATTAGAACGCAACTATTTTTCATGGGAACATGTATTCTCTTTGGATCTTTGATGCCAGTATGCCACTTTTTTATGCTATTTAGTAAGAATATGCCTCTCATGTGATATGTGACCTTTTGCTTTATTGCAGAATTACGTCAGATTATGATGGAGATTTCGGGAAATATCTGAAACTTCTATCCAAAGGTCTAATGTAACTCCCTTATGCTCAATGGTGACATCGACCTTCTACGCCAGAATCACCATTTTTCTGTAGCCCGGTTGAGGTTTGTCTCTGAGCTTTCCTTTTTTTAGTGTGTTGATTCTTCGTGTGGAAATTAAGGGGCATTCCTTTATGCTGGCCATCTTCAGACTGCAGTTGTGTTTTGCACAATAAATTACACTTATAGTGAAATTTGGCAAGCTTGTGCAGCTGTGCCTACCTTTTAGTAGTTGATATGGTTCAGATGGATTATCATATTACTTCTATTTCGTTTTCGTTGTCACGACAATATATCACATAAAAAGTTATATACCATGTACTTACTTCGAATACCTGTTTCACTTAATGATGCCCTCTTGAATTAAAACAGTCAATTATCTTTTGTTCCAATGCAGAGTGGTAGGCAAGCTATATTGCATATTAAGAGTTCAGATAATACTCAATCGGGATCAGAAAAGCAAGAAGATAAATCCCCTTTACAAGATTTCTTCTCAGCATTAATTTTCTGAATATCTCTACTACAGATGTCGTTTGATCTCCTTCCAACATGTCCCACTAATAAGTTCTAACATTCAGTACATCCCATTGTGTAGATTATTTCTGACATGCTCTTTTTTAGATGCTTTGCAAGGCCATTTCAGTTACCGCCTTAGTTTTTTAGATATTTTATTTTGCATAGGGTCACAGTTATACGAAGTACAGTATAATGGTTCATTGAACAATCTACCTTAACAATGGCATATTCTATGATTCTTCGACTTAGCTGTGAACATTTAGGTGTTGAATATGTTTATCTAAACTGTAGTTCTATTTAAATTATCTCAGTGAGTGATATACTCTTATTCACCTACGCATGCATTGGATGTCTCTTCAGGATCAGCAAGCACGAATCTAAAAAAAAGGATCAGCAAGCACCTGGGTTGGGTGGCGTGGCAGCTGAGCGACCAAGCGAGAGCTATTTTATTTACTACGCTTGCATTGGTCACTTCCGCTGATGCTGCAGCCACCTTTGCCATCAAGTCACAGTAGTTATCATCATGTTCTTCCATTCAGTGTACCATTTAAGAATCTACTCTTCAGAATCCGGATTTAGCAAGGATGATCAGTTCTCCTGGTACTATGATTCAGAATCCAAATGAATATCATGTGCTCGGCAATGAATTCATGTGTGTAACAAATGATCGCCTTGCAATCTCCTGATCTTGGGATTAAAATGAAAACCTGCATGCTGAGCATTCCCTCCATCTCCTATATATATGTATGAGGACGGAGCAGCAGGCGTCGTTGTTTCTGCATTTATGGAAGGAGCTATGTGCTCTGAAAGACTGTATAAACCGATCTATGTAGGGCCAATTTTCTTTGTGCTATACCTCAATATTCACTACTATTTTTAATATGTTTCTGTATATGCTCTTCATCTGATGTATTTTGTTAACTCTGATTTCATTTTCTTTGTTTATACTCTAAGTAGGGAGTAAGAATGACAGTTCACAAAGTATTTTACCCGTAGATCACCAATGTGAAAGACGGGTGGAGACCATTGTGATTTGCTTTAAAATTGTGTTACTACAATGTCATATCATTGATGTTTGTTTTAACGTTTTGCCCATTGTCAAAGACGGGTGGCGCGCGGAATATAGTAACCCCGCCGCGACAAATAATTTTGGTAGCATGCTCAAAATGTTTATTAGTGTACAGTTGACCAAAAATGTTCCACCCAGAAATTAGTTGAGCAGGCCTTGGTGGTTGTTATCAATTGTTCTATGTAAAATGTAATTATTGCATACCAAAATATTCTTTATACCTACACAGTTGGCTTTGACGCTTTGCTAAATTGTCGACAATGATTATATTGGCTAATAAGATGATTGTTTCATTTTCAGGATTGGATGCGGACATTTCATCACATGGGGGCTCCTGATTCATGGGTTTCTCAGTCTCTTTAGTAACCCTGGTACATCTCCAGAGCTATGTAGGTCAGTGTTCATGTGCCCACTGACAAACAGCTGCTGGTCAAGGTAAAATTGTAGTTTTAGTAAGTGGTTTCCATCTATGTCACTGAAATATTCTTCGCTAGAATAAGTTACAGGTCTCATATGCTGCAAGTAGTCAATTGGATAATTGCAAAAATTGCAGTGGCTCAATTTATTTGGATATTGAATGGCTTTCTGACAGAGAATTCAACCTATTGTTATTTTTATATTCTCTTGCTTTAGTTTTGTAAATGCCTCTCCCATATTGACTGTACTAAGAAAATCATTATGTTAATATTTAGTCCATAATTTACAGGCACACCTAATTTATCGCTGGGTTTTTTTTCCGTGGTGCGTCAGTTCTATCCTGTTTTGCCACCTGGCGTTAAGGTTTCTCCTTATGCAGTTGTCACGATCCCGTCTAGGGCTGACGATGGCGTCACCGGCTAGATGGACTTGCAGCTACTATTTGTTCCTATGCAGCTTTGTTGCCTTCCAGTATGGCTAAAGCTAACACAAACTTTTTTAAGTTCGTGTTCAGTTTGTTCTCTATGTTGTACTACTCAACTACATGGTAAGTTAAGCATGGTTGCATCTTTTCAGAGAATTGGTGTTGCAGTTAAGCACACATTTTTAACGCTACACATGTTCCTGAAGTAGATGTGTATTTTTCTGTGACACATTTGAAATAATCTTCCACGAGTTCTGTTTATTGATTATCAGGTTTTAGATGTTTCTCTTTAGGAGATGCTTGCACCTTTGTAGTGGTGTGATTTTGGTGTAGCAAAGCAAGGCCTACTGTCTCTACTACCCCTGCATTGGTGCTACTGCCACAGCGAGAGCAGGCGCCGCAACCACCCTACCTATCATGCCACAACATTTGAGTTCCAAATTTTATGTACTGTGTTGATTCAGCCACACTCTTCCACATGAACGACTTGAAGTTGAGCCAAACCAACATCGTTTATTTACTTGCAACTGCAAAATACATATGTCTCCTCCTTTGTGACAATTCATAACCCAATGATATTTGAATTGTGCATACCATAGTTGCATTAGTTCAAAAGAGCATCTGTCTCCTCCTTTGTGACAAATATAATATTTGTCCCTATTTAATGTATAATGTTCTTATATTTTCTGCTTTACTGTTTACGTAATGATTTTTGGCTGCTTACTTAGTCTAAGATTGATACAAACTATTCGTATATTTGTTTGTTGAACATCAGTTATCCTAAGCTTTACATTCACTATACATAAAGCTTTACCAAACGACTTATACATTGCGAAAGGCAGCTGGCGTGTGGTGAGCTGTGCCCTAACATGTATATTAATTGTTGACTGCCGTGTCATATAAAAAAGGGTTGTCATAAGTCGAAAACCAGTGTCAACGGCGGGTGGCGCGCGGCAAAGCCGCGCCGGGGGATCTAGTATTTCTAAACGGAGGGAGTAGTTTGATAACGAGGAGAGAAAGGGGTCCACTACTCACGGACACGAGTACACGACTCTCTCCTTCATTCCCTTTCTCTTTCTCTTCCTCTCGCGGTGCGCCGCCGCCGCCTGCCGCTCTAGCCGTCACCGGCCCTCTCCCGCCTCGCCATACACCGGCACGGCCGTGACCCTTTCTCCGCCGTATATTCCCCCGCCGCCTTGACGCCTCCCCGCTCTCGAGCGCGTGCCCGCGGCTAACCCTATCCTTGGGTTTGGCTCGGTCGCCAGCGCAATTCTCGTTTCGCCGCCGGCATCGCCCGGCTGCCCCGGCCGTGTCCGTACGCCTCCACCGCCGCCATGGGTCGCAAGCCGACCGCCTCAGCGTGCTCTTCCGTCTCCCCAGGCTCGATTTGTTCCTCGAGCTCTCCCGCGGCGCAACCCCAACCCTAGCTAGGGTTTCGGTCGTCCTGGATCCATCGATGGTGGATGCGAAGTGGTCGCGGAGGGACGGTGACCAAGAGACAAGGGCAACAACAACCTCCATCTCCCCCCCTCCATTGCTCTCGCCGGAGCACCGCCGCCTCGCCGAGTCCAGAGGTACTCCTACTCCAAGCCCCGGTTGGTTCTCCCTAGGGTTCGATTTGCGCCCGGATCGTTGGTCTGTAACCATTCGTGGGGATTTTACTTCTAGCGCCCGGCGGCGCCGCGAAGCTGGGGAGCTGCTTGTGGAGGAGACGTGGCTGGAGGCGTTCGAGCTCTGCCAACTTCGTCGCCCACGAGCGGATGCACGGCAAGGTGCCCAATTGAGAATGTATTCACTGCACGCACGAACATGGTCGTCATTGTCATCTCTCGCTGATGCTACTTGTTTATCTTGAGGAGCTTGATTCTTATGTGATGATTCCTTGATTAGGATAGGATGTAAAACAATAGCAGATCTTAGAGGGAAATTAACTTTCTCCATCTTGTTTGTGTGTGTCTGCTCATGTTCTCGGAGATTTATTTTATTAACCTTTCAGATTTTTATGTGAACAATGCGCTGTGCTGAGTACAAATGATAACAAGTCCCATTTTTTCAGCTACTCCATTGTCTGTGATCTGAGCAACAACGACTCTATTGAGCGCCTCCCCAGGTACAGTCATCCCTCTGATATTCTTATTTGATACCTGTATTACACATGAAGTAAAGCATCACATGTCTAATGCCACTGTTTTCTCATGCAGAATCAAGGGCATTGTAAATTCAAAGGCAAGATATGGAAGACAGTGAAATGTTCTTTTTGTATGAAGTTTAATCTAGAGCAAGGCACGAATACCGAGCACATTTTCTTTTTCTTGCATATCTGTTGTGTTTCTTATACTATCAAATTTTAATCGTACAGCCTCTCAGCATCTTGTGCCGCTCGTTGCGAGACATTGATACCTACACAACAGGATTTCCTCTAGGTTGTTGTTCGAATGCCAGATGATCCCATATGTCAAGCAATACTGCAAAATCTAGAAGAACCGTTGATCTGCACAAGGTTGGCTGTAGGCTTATACCTCCACTTTTCTCTACAAGGTTGGCTGTAGGCTTATACCTCCACTTTTCTCTATTTATTTTCTGCTCCTGATGTGCCCTTTTATCACTGGTACTTTGTGTTCTGCTAGCATGTAGGAGCAGTCACAGTATTTGATTACGCTACATTCCTCTTTGTTTTGGTCTTTCTACTGTTGATCTTGTTGTCAAGACTTGTAGTTATTCTCCCTTTCCCCCCTTTATTTGCAGTGTTAAATATCTGTCAGAGGATGTAATCTGGTGGTTAATAGTACCTCCTATTGGTGTTGTTTTTCATTTCAAAACACAGAAATCACATTAATCTTACTTTGATATCCTTCAGGTGGCTACAATAGCAACGGTCTTTTCATACACGAATTCTGATGATTACAACAGAGATTACAATATGGATTAAGAACCTCTTTGCTGCAGAGTATCAGACGCCAACGAACTCAAGGAGTTGTTGCTGTTCTTGCTACTGCTTGCTGCTGCTCTAGCTACTGCTTGCTGCTGCTCTTCCAATGCTGCTGCTGCTCTTTGTTCCTGCTGTGTTCTTTAGGTACTGCTACTGCTGCTCTTCCTAGTGCTGCCGTTCTTTGCTACTTCTTGTACTTGAGGTTCTTGTCCTCCACGGTTCTTGTTCATGCAGTACTTTAGGTTCCTGAATCTGCAATAGAAACAATAGGAATAAGACTTCATATGATCAGTTTTCCAATAGTATAAGACTTCATATGATCAGTTTTCCACATAGGCAACAACTACTGGATAATATTGTTTTGTTCATTTGATATGATATTTACCACTACACTGTTGTAGTGCAATGTTGTTGAACTTGAAATTTAGCCCATTATATTTTGTGTTGCCTTGCTTAGATATTTTTCATTCATTAATAACTTAAATATATTTTATTCATAAATCTCCATTAACAGTATAAGCATCATTCATTGTTTCTCAAGAAGCTTCTGAAGATAGCAGTTTCCATGAGCATTACAGCAGTATAAGCATCATTCTTTGCTTAGAAACTGAGATGATTAAATGTATGCAGGGATCCCTGAATCAGTTTTCATGTCACATCCTTTCATATCTCTGTTATACTCCAACCATTTCTAGTTTTCTTCTGTTTCTGTATTCTTTTTTAAGTTGTGATTTGTGAGTGCCTATAGGGGTTTATGTCCCAGAATATGCCATCAATGGATGTCTCGTGGGGAATAAAGAATAAACACTACATACGGCCGTGAAACTACCAGAGGGGAACTCCCTGCTTTCAGTTTGATGCAGAACATTTGCTGCATGACCAATTTGTACTAATGAAAGTTTACCTTATCTAGATGTTGCAAAATATTGCAAGTTTTATTATATCTCAGAATGGCAGTAGTACATGTCCTTGTAATCTACATGTTCCAGATTTTATCATGCTGAACTGGCAGTCGGCTACATGTAGCATTGTCTATTTTGGATCTGTAATCTGATTGCAGATCTTACATGTCCATGTAACACTTGACTGCAGATCTTACAGCCTGTTTCAATGATTTCCTGTTTTGATTGTATCTGTGATGAATTTTGAACTTTGTGTATTATTATAATATAAATCTGGAGAATTTTGAAACAATGCCTCAAAAATACATTAGGGTACTTATAAAATGTTTGCCCTAGTAAGTTTTTAGGGCACTTCTCCAAAGTGCCCCGAAAAGTTTTGGGGGCATTTTGATTAAGTGCCCTAATAAGTTTTCGGGGTAGTTTTTTATAATGCCCTAAAAACTTTTTCAGGGCACTTTTGAGAAGTGCCCTAATAAGTTTTAGGGGTAGTTTCTTAAAATGCCCTAAAATCTATTCGGGGCACTTTTGAGAAGTGCCCTAAAAGGTGTAACCTTTTGGGGCATTTTTTCAAAGTGCCCTAAATACTTTTCCAATCACTAGTATATTGGGCACTTAAAAAAGTGCCCTAATAAGTTTTTAGGGCACTTATTTGACTTTTCGGGGCACTTTGAAGTGCCCTTAAATCCTTACCGTGACGTAGTGCTGCTTGCGTGGGGTTGCCTGATTTGAAACTGATTGGCTAAATCGGAGAGGCATATCTCTCTTGGTCAAACCTGTCGACCTTGTCGCGCAGCAACCATAGGCCCCAGTAATTCTGACCGGAAGTCCGGAGCACTTATGATTTTTCAACCAGATGATTGGCTACAAAACAGCTTGAAAACAACTAGTGGTCCAGTGACCAAGTTCGGCCGGCCTCTATCACCATCTGCAGCCATAAGAAAGATAATTAGCAGAGAGCATTTTTTCCACAACTCACTATCAGTACTTACTATGATGTCGCAAATTCCACACATCTTGCGTGGTCCTAAAAGCAAGTCAACATAATTGGCCCTAAATTTCACACATCTTCCACGGCAATCCTTGACCCAAACTAGCTATCTTCGTCTTGAGTAAAAGTTCCTCTCTATCCAATCAGTCATGGTGTATATACATCGGGACGGCCAGAATATCAACATTTCATTAGTAAGCGATCAATCATCTCATACTCTATGGAGAAGGCATGCATGCTCATGCCTTCAACATCTTCTTTTTTAGCTATGATTATGTACTTGTTCATCTGCATGTCTTCAAGGTGCCAATTCGCGCATGCAACAGATACTCTCTTTCCAGGCCAAGTTCTGTCTGGTAACCGCACCCTGCTCTCAAAGAATGGTGCCTTCTAGTTTGGTTCGTCCCTGAACCACCAGAATCAGAGTTATACTACTGCTACCAAAAAGCGTACCAGATCTCAGACCCTTGGTCCTCCTTTTTAAGCCTCTCATCAGATGGCAACTTGCAACTGACCTTGCCGTATAATGCTTTTATTTGGAGATCATATAGTCGTGTGGAGGATAAATCTACTTCTGCAGTTGCAGTACTTCTTGACAACGGAAATCTCGTAATAAGAGACCAAGTTAACAGTTCACTTATGTTCTGGCAAAGCTTCGATGACCCAGGTGATACACTGCTACCTGGAGGATCGCTGTGGAGACTTCACGCGATCCCTCGTGCTAAAAATAATGGTTCTCGTGTTAGTAGTTCGAATCTGGTCATGGATACAAATTCACCAAATGGGTTTACTGTCTACCACATAACTGGTTGTTTTTACGACGAGGATGAGCTTTATTATAATGGCACTTTTCCCAGCTGGATGGATTTTATTGAAGATGAAGACTCTTTATTATTCCTGTTCAATAATTCAGATTTATATGTACGATTGGATTTTGACGGTAATGTTAGTGTTGCTAAATTAGGGGGTTGTGGGACTCTATTGTGGTCTGCTCCTCAATTGTGGTCTGCTCAAGGTTCCAAGCAAGAAAAGTCTGATTCCATGCAAGAAAAATCACATTCCAAGATTAAAACCGTTGTTGTAACGACGATAAGTGTGCTCATCCTAATGCTTATCGGTCTCGTCCTTTTCTCGGTAAGAAAAAGGATGTTATCCAAGAAGAAACCTTTGAATTTCAGTAACACCCTCATCATCTTCTCAGAAGCACACATAAAGAAGGCAACCAAAAGTTTCTCGGAAAAACTTGGAGAAGGTGGTTTCGGTTGTGTTTTTAAGGGGGCATTGCCAGGTTTCTCTCTAGTGGCAGTCAAAAAGCTAAAAGGCATTGCGCAAGGGGAAAAGCAATTCCGAGCAGAAGTGCAGACAATTGGCATGATTCACCACGTCAATCTTGTCCGTTTATTTGGTTTTTGTGCTGAAGGGAGGACAAGATTGCTGGTATATGAATACATGGAGAATGGTTCTTTGAATTCTCACCTTTTATCAAAGAGTTCGGCCAAGTTTACATGGGATCTCCGCTACCATATAGCACTCGGAACTGCAAGAGGATTGACCTATCTCCACGAGGAATGCAAGGAATGCATCATACACTGTGACATGAAGCCGGACAATGTACTTCTTGATGCAGAGTTTTGCCCCAAGATTGCGGACTTCGGCATGGCAAAGCTTCTTGGTCGAGATTTCAGCAGGGCTTTGACAACCATGCGGGGGACCATTGGATATCTTGCACCAGAGTGGATATCGGGGCTACCGATCACACATAAGGCTGATGTTTACAGCTACGGCATGATGCTTCTTGAAATCATATCCGGTCGAAGGAACGCAGAAAAGATTAGAGAAGGCAACTATACTTACTTTCCCATCTTTGCTGCAATGAAGGTGAATGAAGGAGATGCCATGTGTCTGCTGGATCGTAGGTTGGAAGGCCAAGCAGATATAGACCAGCTGAACAGGGCTTGTCGAATTGCATGCTGGTGCATTCAGGATGGCGAGGATCAAAGGCCAATGATGGGGCAAGTTGTTCAAATGCTAGAGGGGGTCACGGAAGTCGAAATCCCTCCTATTCCAAGATCACTCCAAAACTATATCGGCATGGATGATTGCTCTTACTCTGTGGATGCAGATAGTTCCTTGTAAATTCTGCAAGTTTGTTGAACAGACCCTCTAGTTAATGTTTTCTGCACTAGTGCAGCGAAACACGGAAATATTTGGTTTTTCCTGCAACTGTAATAAAGCATGTTTTTAAGACAAAGCAGTGAAATTTTCATTAATTAAAAAAGAATAGAACTACACAGTTAATTTCAGTCATCCGCTGAATTGTAGGCTTTACAGGAGCAGGCGCCGTCCTGGAACCTGTTGGGTTCTCTGACCACGAGCACCCTCACCACCACGCTCGGCAGACAGGTCCCTGAAGTTTACCAACATGCTTAGTCTCCAGCTACATGTGCAGCAAAGTTCAATAATTAAGCATGGAAAGTCTTATAAAACTAAATCCCCCCTCCCCCAGCCTCCACACATACACGCACACAAGTACAACTCAGTTTTATCAACAGGTTTGAGTTCTGGTGGCAACACATACATGAGATGCTGGAAAAGACTATCTGGTGCTTCAGCCTTCAGGAATACTTGTTCTCAGAAATCATCCATAATTCACAACAGAGCATCTTGCCGTGATCCTAACAAAATGCTTCGCTAATGCTAGCGTTTAGACTAGAAGTATATGGATCACATTTGCCAACATATACCCCTACTTATATTGATTTTCAGCTCCAAGAGATTTCTTGAAATTGTACTCTGATTGCACTAAAAAACAATCCCCTCAAGATCATAGGTGCATTCGAAACAAAAATCAATAATACTAGTTCTCAGAAATCATCCATGATAACTGACAAGACCTAAGAATGCATCTTATGATAAATGGTTATTCACAACATCGGAGCTTGCTGCTGAAGTGCTCAACTAGTGCTAGCGTTCAGACTACAATTGAGCAGCAACAATTTTATAGACTAACAAAGCGCACAAAGTAAAACTTATATGGATCACATTTTCTAACAATGCTATATATATAGTTGTATGCAAAAAAACTTTTCACCGTGTTAAAGTTTATATCGATTTCCAGCTCCAAGAGATTACCTGAAACTGTATTCTGCTCACACTCAGAAATTATCCCGTAGGCGCATTCAATGCAAAAATAAGCAGCGGCTTCTTCTCGGAACATGTAGTGCCTCATTCTTGCCCTCCAGAACAGTCATGATGATAGGTCAATTTTCTGAAAGCGGATTGACACAGCTAAAACCTGTAAGAGGCAGGCTCATCGTCAACTCTTTGCCATACTCCCCATTCAGGCCCGTTTCAACAGCATCCAAGAGCTTGGCTTTATAGTACAACTTCCAAACGTAACAACATCCAACACGTTCATACTTCCAGGTGACTCTCGGTCTATTGGCCGCCTTCGCGTGCACACCTCCAGCAGCACGATCCCGCCATACCTGAGGTATCACTCTTTTCTGTGGTTCTTCCCATCTGGAGGTACTTAGGGACAAGGTAACAAACAACCCCTGGTTGACAGAGGCCTACTAAGCTTTAATGTAAATAAAATTTGAGGCCACGAATGTACCATCTTCATAGCCGAAGTCGAGTTGATTGCCTCGGGCCTCAGAAATTCAGGATACTCTGAAACAAGAATCACCCTGTTATTCTAATAATTGTACTGCAGGAGGTGATTTCATCCCAACATAGCAAGTTCAGTTAGCCAAGTCACCAGTAGTCTTCACAAGAGCAGGCGCCATCCTGGAACCTGTTGGCGTTTCTGACCATCATAACCGTCCCTAGCACCCTTGAAGAACTCATGGCAGTCCCTACTCACTGCACACCCGGAGGTTCTTGTACACCCTGATCACCGACTCCCTCTTGCCGTGATCATGCTCGTGGTGGTGCAGCAGCCACAGCCCCACGGCGAGCCTCTCGCAGTATGCCCTCAGGCTCTCGGATAACTTGACTCCTCGTCCGCATCGTGCAGCCGCGCTCCGTCACTGGTGACGGCACGG
This sequence comes from Poa pratensis, assembly GCA_947311845.1. Taxonomy (NCBI): domain Eukaryota; kingdom Viridiplantae; phylum Streptophyta; class Magnoliopsida; order Poales; family Poaceae; genus Poa; species Poa pratensis. The sequence continues at coordinate 63,389,330 of CAMZMU010000051.1, read as the reverse complement.
GAGATGTACCCAAGCTGCTCCCCATGACCCCATCCTCATCGCCACTTCGCCTAGCAGTATTTTGCCTCCTTCCGATCTCCACCCAGCTGCACAGCCTCCACCCGCCCTGCTTCCTGAGGCCCTGGCGTTGCACACCGGCTGGCACTTGTGCCATTCACCAGCCTAGGCGAATATGTTTGACAGCATCACGTAGTTCGCCAGGTTGTCGCCGTCCATGGCCAGGAGGGTCTCGCCTTCCTCCCGGCCCTCCACGACGTCCTCTTGCACCACCCTGCAGGCGCCCAGCAGCATTTGCCACATGCTGACGGTTGGCGCTATCTGCATGGTTGTGACTTGTGATCTTCTCCGGAGCGGCCGAGGAGATCGCCCATGCACGTTTAGTGCTCTTCTCTCGTCCTCAGTCGCCGGTGGTGGCGGATCGCTGAGAAGTACCGGCAGCACTCCTCGGCAAGGCCCGAGTTGCTGCACACCGACAGGAGAGCCAGGTAGGCCTCTTCGTCGGGCTCGACGCCCTCCGCCCGTATCTCCTCGAGCATGTCGCCGGTCAGCCCGCACTTGAGGTACATGACAACCAGGGAGTTGTCCACCGAGACGTCTTGCACTGATGGGTCCTTGACCATGGAGCAGTGCAAGGGCAATTGCCTCCATTGCAGAGTAAAATCCCCAAACACGCCGACCATGCTGGACAGGACGTGCCGGTTGGCTCAGACGCCGGAGTGCCAAAACCACGGGAATAGCTCCACTGCTTCTTTGTACTGCCCTTGTTATGCGTGACCGACGATCACCACCATCCACTGGATGGCATTCTTCCGCTCCAACTGGTCGAACACCTGCATCGCGGCGGGCAGGCACCGGCATTTGACGTTCATATCGAACAGCGGGCCAGCAAAGTTGGACGTCATGGAGAGCCCTCTGCTTGCCATGGCCACATGAACCTGCGCACCCTCGCAAGCCACGCCTAGGATACTGCAGCCTTTCAGCAAGCTGGCGAAGGTGAACTTGTCAGGCATACCATCGTCCTCGCTGCATCTTCCGGAAGACGAGCAGCGCATACACATCCCTGGCGTGGGTGTAGCCAGACATCACGGCGTTCAAGGCCACGAGGTTCCTGAACGGAGCAGCACCGTCGAACAACCGCCACGGGTCGCCGATCCTCCCGCTCTTGGAGTAGACCAGCACCAGATAGCTGGCGATGACGCTGCAGGCGTGGCGTGAGCGTGTGAACTCATTTGGTGCGGGTGCCTCCGAGAGAAGCCGTGTCGCCCCGATCAGACAGAGGCACTCCCTGGCTTCTTGGTGCAGGAAGCGCACCATAAGAGCTGTCCACGACTCCCGCTCGGGCATTCCGTCGAACACTTCGCGGCCCTTCTGGAGCTTCCCACACTTGGCGTACATGTCTGCCAGGTTGCTGCCCGGCATGGTGTCGGAGCCGAAGCCTTGGAGCTTCATGACGGAGCCGTAGAGCTGCACGCCGCCACGGATGGCCGCGCTCCTCGCGCTCGCCCGGAAGAGATCCGCGAGTATCTTCCGCCGCTACAATGGATTCGCGGGTAGATCAGTGGAAAGCGCATCGTACCGCTGGGGGCAATGCCCAGCGGGGCCGGCCAGCCTTGCCGGTCGGGTCTCGGGAGCGCGTCCAGTGCCAGTGCGGGGCAGGGGAGAGTGAGGAGGGGACGACGACATTTTGTAATATTATCAAGATTGCATGTAAGTTTATATAGTTGTGATTTGTTAGAGCATTTTGTAATTTCGGTGCGTTTCCGGTGTCACGTCATTGGTGTTACATATTCGGGTCTAATTTGTAATTGCAATGGCACTAAAATTGAATTATTTTAATTACATGGTAAGAGCATCTCCAAGAGCCTTTGCAAATATGGATTGGTAAGCACTTGTAAACTGGATTGATAAAACTAGATTTCGCCCTCACTGACATGTGGGCCCACTTTGTCATAGACACACATCACAAACTTCACCCTCGTTCTCAATCTCCCTGGCCACCGTTGGGATCTAGAGTTGGCGGCGCCGCCGCGCCCTTCCAGGTGGGCTCGACCACGGCTCGAAGAGGACGCGGGGAAGTCTTCCAGCGACGCCCACGACCACGGCCGCGCTCAATCGCTGGGGCGACGACCGAGCGTCGACGGCCATGGCCTACAATTGAGGAGGAGGCGGTGGTGCGGGAGGTTGAGGAGGAGGCGGGGAGGTCGAGGACGAAGCGGGCGGCGACGGCCATGGACACAGCGGGCGGCGTCGGGCCTCCCTTCATCGAAATCGACCCGCGAGGTTGCGGGCTGGGCAGCCCACGTACGGCGGCTGGAGCGTGGGGAGAGGATGGGCCGAGGGCAGGGGAAGGCGGCGTGGATTCGGGGCAACGCGAGGGGAGGTCGGTCGTCATGGCCCACGCGGTGGCCGGAGACGGTGGCGGCGCGAGTGGAGGTCGGAGATGGAAACTTCCCCGAGCAGTGGTTGCGTTTCGCGAGGTGGCTTTTGCAAGTTTTACCAATTGGCTTTGGATTGCTAAATTTACCAACTTGGAGCCAAATTATACCAAGCCTTATAATTTTTTTGAGGGTGGGATCACTTATAGCAATGCTCTTGGAGCATGTTTTTTTGGCTCAGATTGCTAAAATTTCAGTTTTTTACAAATCTGGGGCATTTATACACTTGCTGTTGGAGATGCTCTAACTATGGGTCCGTTCCCCCATGCATGGAGATCGAGCTGAATATCCACTCACTGCAAATGTACCGTCCGTGTTAGGATTTTGAGTATTAGTATGAAAGGTTTTCTTTTTTTAACAATGAGTCGGGTGCATGCATTGACTACTTCATAAGTCTTAACCGCGTCATCGATTATTGGCAAAATTTTCATTCAGTGGCGCACTCCCGAATCTGAACTTGAGATTTGCTGATTCTCATAGCATATCATGAACCGAACCAGTTCGCTTAGAAGAATAAGCTGGTAAAGAAACAATGAGATTTTAAATAACAAAGTATTAAATTTACCTATAACCCTCATAAAAAAATTTACACTGCCTGACCAAAAATACTTCACGTAGATTACATAAAATAAATCACATGGTAGCCGAGGAAACCACACAAAAGACTATCTATTAGGCGTGTCCATGTTTTTGAATCATTTTGAATGCTCAGCCGATGTTGAATGTCAGCTCAACCAGGCTTTGAGCATACCACATGCTCCCTCTACCATGCGCTTCTCCTGCCCGGGCCGAGCGCTTCTCGTCCAGCCTCGAAGCGTCGAAAAAAACGCGACGTGATATGTGAGCTGACTGGAAATCTAGAGACAGAACAATAGGTAGCACAAGATTCATTAGCGGTGGACTAGTTAAATATTACTCCCTCCGTTCGGATTCGGATTTAGATGACTCACCTATATATAATTATGTATGCATGTAGACACATTTTAACGTTAGATGCATCCATATCAACATATAGGCGAGTCATCTAAATCCGGACGGAGGGAGTACTAGCTAGTTGGGTTCTAGGATAATTTCGTGGTACACTTACATATGAGACGAATTCCTCCAGGGAGTGAGAAGCACCAAACAAAGACACAAGTTCACAATACTTGATGCTCCGATAAAAGGGCGTCCACCCTATACCTGCGATGTATAAACGCTCAAGGTGCGCAGATTTGCTAGATATTTCAAGGGGCTCATCAGTAGTCTGCACAACACAAGAAATGTGAGGTCAGCTAATTATATGCTCGGTCATAAAATAACGTACGCAGTCGTCAAGCCGATATACGTGACCCTCTAGTAACAGAATTAGGGTTTTGGAGAATATATATGTACCTCCTTGCTTGGATGCAAATCGATGGTTTCAGCATCTCGGGTGGTGCTTTCCAGTTTGGCTCGAGTACTGAGAGCATAGCTGGAGCAGTCCATGTGTAGCTCCTTCACTCGCAGCGCTTCTCCAAGCGAGATCATATCCGTCCGGTGGAGGTCGCCGGCAAAATTAAATATAGAGAGATTGGGAGCTTTGCTCTCTACCGCTTTAAGATCGTTGCAACCAGCCACCTTCAGGTAGCCTAGCCGCTTGAGAGAGCCAGGTATCTTCAGGCAGATTATGCCACGGCAATACCTGAGTGAGAGCCGCTCCAAGGCAGAAGAAGAGGACAGGAGGTACGATAACCCGTCCTCGGTGACATGGACATTCCTCAGGTTTAGTATCACCAGGTTCCTCGAGCACCAAGACCCCGGCGTGGGGAAGAAGGAACAATTGGAGAGCTGAAGATGACGGATCGAGTCCAACTTCCCATCCGACAGAGACAGAGGCGAGCGCGGGAACCTATATGCGCTATATCTCCAGGACAGGGAAAGTCTCACCTTCTGGATCCCTGGCATTACGGCCATCTGAAGCCATCTGTCGAGACGTTGATAGTCCATCTCGGTGTAATGAGCGAGACATAACTCCAGGGTCCTTACACCGGTGCCCGAGTGGTTCTTTAGGATGTGGTCGACCGTTTTGGTGAAACATATCCTCTGCTCTTGGCGAGTTTTTTCTGGTCAAGCCAAGTGACTCCTTGGTGAAGGTGAGGTTGGGAAGGTGTTTCCAGGACCAGCGGAAGGCGCGGGACACACAGGCGGCCCGGGCAGCGTCTCGCAGCGGCATCATGGAATGTATGTGGCACCAGATATCCTGCAAGAGCGACGCACGGGCATACATTTTTTTGCATGGGTGAAAAGTACGGCATGGGGTAATTATCATGCGACTTCAATCAAACACACAGTCATGCATGCATTGCATGGGTGAAAATTTTAGCAGGGAGTAATTATCATGTGGTACTTCAAACAAACAAAAGTGTGCACAAAATGCACTACATTCCCCTACCAAATTTCAAATCTTTACACCAACAAATAGTTAACTGGTAGGTATAAATTAGGTTAAAAAACTGATAGATATAAATAACTCGAAACTTAACAGTCGATTTCATATTTACCGAATGGAGTTGAGGGCATGCGAATGCAGCAGCAGATTACAGGATTAATCATATGCAAATATTCTTTTATTTACCTAGCATGCATTGCATGTTTTTCTTTTGAAAAGTAGGATAACCCCAAACCTCTATATGGATTGCAGCTATATATTACCCATTATTCAGAAGTTAGGCAAAACAGACATCGAAGCTGAACGAATCGACAAAAAAAACCGAGGCATGTAATGTATGTGCAGTTGAAACAGCCTGTGGTATTCTAGTCGCAATACAATTAGTATATTAGCTAGCACGTGCACGCGATTTCTATGACTGTACCTCTGTAAGGCTTGGCCCAGCATACCCTTCGTCTTCTTCTCGCTGTTCTTGGAGCAGCGAGAGCTTTCTTCTTTTTCTTTCAGCCCATACTGAAACGTTCGACCCATCTGCAGCTGAAGGCCACAAGGTTTGGTGGTGGTGGTGGCGGTGGTGGCGGCGGGGGCGGGTGACCATGATCGGCTGATCCAGCGTCACGAGAGGTATAACTGTTGGAACTCCCCCACGGACCGATCACATAAAAAATATCAGACCAACACGCGTGGTGAGGGAAAACTTTTGCCAAGTCTCTGGTGCAAGTCTGGGGAGATAACATTGTGATTCTATGTATAACCCCAAACTAACCTAGACACGTAAGCCTAGGAGACCTACTTTGATTTGAACTCGTGCCCCAGTTTCCCAAACAAGCAACCATAGGATACGGCCGCCCGATCGATTCCTATTGGACTCGGTCACCACTCACGTATGATCGAGTGCGAGCGATCGGTCCATCGTGGAGCTTCACATGCATCGGAGGTCTCCAAGCCAGGAAGATGACGGAACTAGTGGAAACGGGTTCGGGGTCATCTTCTCTAGCGCCGACCGACCTTGCGAGCCGGATTACCGGCCTGCGATGCCGATGGGTGAGATCGGGGCTGCCATGGACAATAGTACATATAGTTTTTTTTTGAATTTTTTCGATGTTGCAGTTCAAATTGTGACATATTCGTATATACTAGAAAAATGCCCGTGCTACACGACGGGTTCTGCAGCAAATGATGCAAATAGCATAAATGCACATGCATTACAACCGGGAAATTTTTAATGTACCCATATGTTACAACAAAGAAAAAATGTTTGATTTTACAGTTCTATATATTGTTTCTCTAGATGTCCAGCACACGGTTCACAATCTCAACCAAAACATTGAAATATCGGTTATTGTGGTGGTTTCAGAAAAAAAAATTGCACGGTTTCACAAAAAAAATTCACGTAATTATCACAATTTTTTAAACTTGATTAAAAATGGAAGAAATAATTCTAAAATAAATTTATTTTTTATAATTATTCGATATTTTAGTGGGGCCGAAAATTTCTTTGTCGTCAAAATTTAAACCTTGATTGCTGGAAACACCGAGTAGTGGACAACCGACTCTATTTATAGCGAAACCATGTAGGAGAAAAGTGTCGCGGGTAGGCTCCAGTGAAAGGAATCCCTATGCTAGTGGCATGGTCAGCGTACTTCCAAGGAAAAATACGCCGATCTCTAGAATAAAGATCTGGATGAGTTGGGCCATGACTTCCTTGAAATGATTCACATTGTACATATGAGTCTGGAAGCTATATCACGATTACCAATAAACCGTTAAAACAGAATACAACCAAAACAAGGTGCATCACGCATAAGCCACATAGAAACCAAGAGAATTAACACAAATGATATATCCATCGTGATCTCTGTTGGATTTGTTTTTATATATGTTATACTGAATTATTTTGCTTTGCACAGCGATTAAGATTATTTTACTTGGATGCACACTAATTAAAACTGAGAGAGGATATTTTTGTTGTCAAATTTATAGTTGAAAGCATAAATACCACGGCCCAAGAGTCTCATTGTAGTCAAGCTCCTCGTGCCCATGCACGTCGACGCGGCCGTCCTCGCTGACATCACCGGCGCGCTTCAGTGCCACGTAGAGGGGTTCCCCCAAACCTACCTGGGGCTGCCGCTCTCCGCCGAGAAGCTGCGCCTCGCCGCGTTCACCCCCCTCATCGCCAAGGTCGACAAATACCTCTCGGGTGGTGGGCGCTGCTGCTCTCTCCTGGCGGAAGGCTGGTTCTTCTCAATGCCGTGCTTGATGCCCTCCCGGCCTACGCCATGGGAGCATTGACTCTCCCTCCAGGTGTGATCGCCGCCCTGGACAAGCTGAGGCGTGCTTTCCTCTGGGCCGCCGTCGATCGGGTCACCGGAGCACAATGCCTCGTGGCTTGGGAATTCGTCTGCCGCTCGAAGGAAGAAGGTGGCCTTGGTGTGCGCTCGCTCACGGACCAGAACACCAGCCTCCAGGTCAAGCTCCTCCACCGACTCCACACGGCCGTCGACGAGTCCTGGCCGCGTTGGGTCTGGGCTACCCTGGACGGCGCCCCGCTGGACGACGACAAGACAGTAACGCCTCTCTGCGGGGCGCACTGGAATGCTCTCCGGCTCCTCCTCCCCCTCTATCGCTGCATCTCGAAGGTCAGCATTGGGGATGGACGGCGCACCGCGTTCTGGCTGGACTCGTGGATGCCGGCCGGCCCGCTCGCGCACCAAATGCCCGAGCTCTTCTCCCACTGCACCGTACAGACCGCCTCCGTCAAGCTCGTCTTCGACAGCGGTCTGGACTCCATCCTGGTGCCGCGCCTCTCCACCAAAGCGTCTGCCCAACGACGTGTCCTCCTTGCTGCCATGGCCGACACACGCCTCTCTGCTGCCCCCGATCAACGGAGCCTTCCACTCTGCGCCGGAGCTGAGGGGAAGCTGCGCACCTCCTCCCTCTACAAGCTCTGCACGATCGGCGGCGAGCAGGCGCGCTGGCGTGACTTCGTCTGGCGCAACTGTGCGCCGTCGCGGGTGCGGTTCTTCGCCTGGCTACTGGTCCAAAGCCGGGTTCAGTGCCGCGCTAACCTGCTTCGCAAAGGGATCCTCTCCGCGGCGGAGAGCATCTGCCCCATCTGTGATGCCCCTCTCGAGACCGCTGATCACATTTTCTTCGAGTGCCCATTCGCTCGCAGATTCTGGAGCGCTCTCGGCTCTCCGCCCATCACGTCCTGCACCGTCGCCGACGCCGCCCACTGCCCGCTGCCCGCGTCCGCTCCTCAGGCCACAGCGTCGACGCTGCGCCTCCTCTGCCTCTGGCACATCTGGAAGCACCGGAACGGTGTGGTCTTCAACAAGCTCGCCCCATCCCTCGCCCTGGCTCGCAAGAACTGCCGTGATGATGCCGTTCTGTGGCGTGCCCGCCTCCCCCTTGAGCGCAGAGAAGATGTCGATCTCTGGCTCACTTACCTCCTCCCCGAACGACCGTAGTACATACGCATGAAATAATGTCGTAGCTCGAGCTTGCCCACTCTGTGGCAATGCCTCCCCCCCCCCTCCCATTGTACTTCTCGGCCACTAAAAGGGATTTCACCCTTTTTCCCCTGGAAAATAAATGATAATTCAGGTGGGAGCCTTTGTGCTCTCCCCGGTGAACGCTCTAAAAAAAGCTCCACGCCCCCTCTCCAGTAAAACTTACACACCAACTGACTTAATTTCATACTATATAAAAAAGTATCTCACAAAAACTAAACACAAGTTCATTGGTGCGTTTCGTAGGAATTCCTGCAGTGGCTGATGGTCGTTTTTTGTTTTTGGGACGGGTCGATTCAACCAGAGATGCATTGTTCTGCGCCCCAGAAAAGTGGGATGGATCGACTCATGGGCCTTGTTCTTGTTCTGGGCAGCTATATTGGGCCTTGCTTAATCGTTTTGACGACTTGTGTCCTAGCTGTATATGGGCCAACGTGGGTTCTTCCCTTAATTCTCGTTACCGTGACCGACTCGGTTACCCAGCGACCGCGTTTCCGGCCGATTGATCGCTATATATGTACGAGTACGTCCGTAGCGGCGGCGCTGCGCACACCCAACCACTCGGCAGACGGCACCACCGCCAACCCACGACGACGACGATGCAGATCTTCGTTAAGACCATCACCGGGCAGACCCTGACGCTTGAGGTTGAGAGCAGCGACACCATCGACAGCGTCAGGTCACAGATCCAGGACAAGCAAGGCACCTCCGACGGCGATGATCAGCTGCCGTCTCTCGTGTACGCCGGGAAGCAGATTGACGAACAGGACGGCCGAACACTTGCCGACTACGGCATCGGCAAGGGGTCGACGCTGCATGACGAGGGGTAGACTCATCAAGACCCATGGTTAAGGTCCCTAGGTTATGAATATGGGGGAGAGAACGTGGTAGAGCTGGAAGTATCGTCGGCTGACAAGCAGGGCAAAAATTTTACCCAGGTTCAGGGCCCTCGTGTGGAGGTAACACCCCTACGTCCTGCCTGTCTGTTATTGATTTGTGAATATGATGGTTACAAGGATCCCGGCGAGACGTCGATCTCGCTAGGGTTTGTGGCTCTGGTTGCTCGTTGTCTGGTTCGATGGCCCTCCCAGTCCTTAAATAATAGGCTGGGTCTCGGGTGTTCGTAACCGACTCGATTTGCAAGTAAGGAAACTCTAAACCGACTATTGCTTCGCCAAACTTGGAGGATACTCCATCTTCGTGGGCCTCCCTTCATGGGCTACATGTAGGCTCTGATAGTTGGGCCTAGTCGATACGTGCACCAGGTACCCTCATGGCAGGGTACCCGATAGGCATACCCATGTCACTGCACCTCGCGCTTGGCCTCCGCGGCGGGGCACCCTTCGCCCGGATCTACGACCGCAGCCTCCTAGCTCTTGCTCTCAGCTACAAAGTTAACAAGATGATCTGTCGCAAGTACGTACATGCACTACAGTCTACTTGCTCAATTTGCTCAATCTCGATCGCCTGTCATATTACCTCCGCCATTGATTCTATAGGTGCTATGCACGCCTTCCTCTGAGGTCTACCAACTGCCGTAAGAAGAAGTGTGGCCACAGCAACGACGTATGTAATTTATTTCCTCTCTTCAAATTTCATCCTTTATTGCCACACCATTTGGTGATCTGATGAAATTTCGTTTTCTTCTTCAGCTGAGGCGCAAGAAAACGCCCTATCGATGGTGAAGCAACTTTGCAACCACGAAGCCCACAAACAAGGACCAGTCCACACATATGATCTCCATTTCTTCTAGCGGGCCGACTCATAATTCCCATGTACAATTGCACTTTATTAATATCTAGCATGCATTCGGAGGACATTGTGAAAAAATGTACTGCTGCAGTTTACTGGGAACATGTCAACTACTCGTCATGACTTAAATTGTGATGCTTTTCCTATTTGTCACCTAAGTTCTTTCCAGCAGAGTCAATTCCGTTAGGTGAATGCACCCACAATTATGATTGACCACATGGCGAGTTGGGTTGGTATGTAGCTCGTACATGCAAACTAATTTGGCTATATTTCTAACATTGTAGGTAGAAACAGCCAGTACACACTACGGGAAAGCCACACTACGCCGACGGCCTCCATGTACGCCGACGGCCAAATGTCGGGGCCGTCGGCGTACAGCACGAGCTAGGCCAGACGACAAACAAGCCGTCGGCGTACGAAGCGCCGTCGGCGTAGCCATACGTGCCCGACGGCCGCCGTCGGCGTTGTAAATCCCGTCGGCGTACAAAGGGCGCCATGACGGAACCGTCCAGCATCGTTGATACGCCGACGGGACTGCCGTCGGCGTATGCGAGTTCTTATACACCGACGGCTGCCGTCGGCGTTTAGTGGTTTTTTTTATTTATTTTCGTATATAATATTCATTTCTTTATTTCTCTATGTAATATTTAATGTAGTTGTAATTTATATATATATTGGACCTATGATTGCCCTCCCAATTTCAGTATCCCACCCCCGTAAAATAAAGGTTTGAGTTTTCCGGAACCCAACCCTACAACATATACATGTAAAACAAATAAAAACAACACATGTAAATTCCTTCCTATGAGTCCACTGGCCTACCCCTTTCGACGCACGTCTATGGGGCTTCGGCGAAACCCTGAATCCGCTGGAAAAACCCTAACGTTTTCGTCTACCCCCATAGACGTGCGTCGAAAGGGGGTAGGCCAGTGGACTTTTTTGCTTGGTTGTGTTAGGTTAGGCCATGCGAAGGTGAGAAACCAAAGTCTACCCCAAATCAACACAAGATCCCATCTGGTTCGCCCGAAAGGGGAGTTTTCACCTCTAAGTGCAGAAACTCAGTAGAGAGAAAGTGAAGTCGGTGAAGCCGGTCACACCCCGGAGTAGGATATTGCACATTTACAACACACAACACACTTGTACACATATGGTATGTCACAACCTAGGTTTTGGTGGGGTTCCGACGCTCCGGGGCCCCGCTTCGGCGAAACCCTGAATCCGCTGGAAAAACCCTAACATTTTCGTCTACCCCCATAGACGTGCGTCGAAAGGGGGTAGGCCAGTGGACTTTTTTGCTTGGTTGTGTTAGGTTAGGCCATGGGAAGGTGAGAAACCAAAGTCTACCCCAAATCAACACAAGATCCCATCTGGTTCGCCCGAAAGGGGAGTTTTCAACTCTAAGTGGAGAAACTCAGTAGAGAGAAAGTGAAGTCGGTGAAGCCGGTCACACCCGGAGTAGGATATTGCACATTTACAACACACAACACACTTGTACACATATGGTATGTCACAACCTAGGTTTTGGTGGGGTTCCGACGCTCCGGGGCCCCGCTTCGGCGAAACCCTGAATCCGCTGGAAAAACCCTAACGTTTTCGTCTACCCCCATAGACGTGCGTCGAAAGGGGGTAGGCCAGTGGACTTTTTTGCTTGGTTGTGTTAGGTTAGGCCATGGGAAGGTGAGAAACCAAAGTCTACCCCAAATCAACACAAGATCCCATCTGGTTCGCCCGAAAGGGGAGTTTTCACCTCTAAGTGCAGAAACTCAGTAGAGAGAAAGTGAAGTCGGTGAAGCCGGTCACACCCCGGAGTAGGATATTGCACATTTACAACACACAACACACTTGTACACATATGGTATGTCACAACCTAGGTTTTGGTGGGGTTCCGACGCTCCGGGGCCCCGCTTCGGCGAAACCCTGAATCCGCTGGAAAAACCCTAACGTTTCCGTCTACCCCATAGACGTGCGTTGAAAGGGGGTAGCCCAGTGGACTTTTTTGCTTGCTTGTGTTAGGTCAGGCCATAGGAACATGAGAAACCAAAGTCTACCCCAAATCGACACAATATTCCAGTGCATGTAGTATGCCCAATCAGGAAGAAGCACACGGATCGTGTGTTTCCTCCCAGCGCTTCTGAGCCGTTGGATCAGCGGTGTGTTTCTTTCGCTTGATCCAACGGCTCCCAAGCTCTCGAAGGAAACACACGATCCGCGTACTTGTTCCTGATTGGCTAGATGGAGGGAGTCACTCGAAAGGGCTTGTGAGCTGTAGTATGCCCAATCAGGAAGAAGCACACGGATCGTGTGTTTCCTCCCAGCGCTTCTGAGCCGTTGGATCAGCGGTGTGTTTCTTTCGTTTGATCCAACGGCTCCCAAGCTCTCGAAGGAAACACACGATCCGCCACCGGTAGTTCTATATAACCCAGTCGAAGGTAGGCATGGTACTCACTTGAGCGCAAGCATGGTGTGTATTGGTCCTTGCGAGAAGTGTGTGTCTGGGTTTCACATTTCCGCATCCGAACATCTCGCTAGGCTTTCAAGCAATTTGAAGGTAGATGGTAGGGTAGTTCCAATTGAAGAAATTTTGCACACTGAGAGTCATCTCGCTTCACTCGGGGCGAAGCTATGCCGCGATGGGTTTCCGTATAGGACCCCGCTCCAAATTCGTGCAGAAATGCTCAGGCTTGCAGATAAGTTTGACAGGAAAGTTACGAATAGTCCGTTCTACCGAACTGAAGCTGACCGTGATTCGTACGGTCGTTCCTGTCTCTGGGTAGTTGACAGCGATGATGACGACGATTTCATGCCGTCGTCAAAGGAAAGGAGTGTTGAAGCACTGAGCAAGAAGGCTGAAGCTTCGTCCAAGGGCAAAGGCAAGAAGGCAGAATCTTCGTCAAAGAGCAAGGGTGGCAGCACACGCACGGCATAGGGTGGAGAAGTTTGTTGTAATTTGTTCTACATGCATGTTTACTAGTTTCTTAGTCAACTATGTATCGGCGGTTCAAGAATGTTCTCTGTGTAATTTATGTTGTCACTGTAATTTGCATGGTTTGTTTAACTTCGGAGTCCCACCTCGGAGTCCCGAGATCAACAGAATCTTGGGCACACTAAAATCTTGCAAACTTACAATAAAACCATGCAGAAGCAAAAATTCCATCAACAGGGGCTGCAGTGCATTCAAGAATTGGAGCGCGTCTCCAGAACCCACCGCTGGTCCAATGGCTCAGAAGCGCACGAAGGAAACACACGATCCGTGTGCTTCTTCCTGATCCAACGGCTCACCAGCGCTCGAAAGAAACACACCGCTGATCCAACGGCTCAGAAGCGCACGAAGGAAACACACGATCCGTGTGCTTCTTCCTGATTGGGCATACTACAGCTCAGAAGCCCATTTCTCACTATATATATGTAGTCATGGCCTCCATTGGCATAGCACATCTAAACTGATATCTGATCCCTCATCACTCTCCCGTGGCGTCACCACCGCGTGTGCCGTCCGCCATGCCAAGGTGCTGCCCTCTCCCTCCCCTACGTACCTAGGTTGCACGCACCTTAGTTGTTTGATCAAATTCCCCACTCATTTTTTCAGATCTCGGCGGGAATCGATGATGACCACCGGCCATTTGTTGGACACGGGCAGTGTCCGGGACTGGGCTCCGCCGGGCTGGCACTGGGAGGTGTCTTCCGGGACGCGTAGTTTGGTGAGGAATCCGGGTGACGTCGTCGACCCGGATCTTGTTTGGTGGCCGTCGCGTGGGCCAGCCTCGGTGCAGAGGCCGCCGGCCCCCGAGGTGGAGGTGCGTCGCCGTATCAGAGAGGAGGACGAGCACGTCCGTCGCTACCTGGTTAGGTTGGATACGCAAGCGGTGCATGACAATATGTGGTATACACTTCATAGGGATCCTCCTCATGTGAGTATTGCCCCAGTGATGGTTCCTTATCTTTGGGTGCAAGCCGCCGGTCGCTCAGCACCTCGCGGCTTAGGACCCGGCAAAAGTTAGTTACATTATTCGTGATGTATTATGGATTAAATAAAGATGTAGACTGGTGGCTATAAGCACATTCCTACTAGTGCAAGTTTGTTGTCATTCGTCTATGTACCCAAGTTTGTTGTCATTCGTCTATGTACCCAAGTTTGTTCTATCTTAGTTGCTACTACTCTGTTTCGATTAATTTTGATAAAAGTTGGTTTCACAAGCCCCAATGGACTAACCTAACACAAATAAAGTCTAGTTTAGTTTTCTTATGTTCCATGGTAACGTGACAAGCCCCAATGGACTAACCTAACACAAAAACCCTAACGTTTCCGTCTACCCCCATAGACGTGCGTCGAAACGGGGTAGCCCAGTGGACTTTTTTGCTTGGTTGTGTTATGTTAGAAAACACACGATCCGTGTGCTTCTGCCTGATCAAGGGCTCACAAGCGCTCGAAAGAAACACACCGCTGATCCAACGGCTCACAAGCACTGGAAGGAAGCACACGATCCGTGTGCTTCTGCCTGATCCAAGGGCTCACGAGCACTCGAAAGAAACACACCGCTAATCCAACGGCTCACAAGCACTGGAAGGAAACACACGATCCGTGTGCTTCTGCCTGATCCAAGGGCTCACGAGCGCTCGAAAGAAACACACCGCTGATCCAACGGCTCACAAGCACTGGAAGGAAGCACACGATCCGTGTGCTTCTGCCTGATCCAAGGGCTCACGAGCGCTCGAAAGAAACACACGCTGATCCAACGGCTCACAAGCACTGGAAGGAAACACACGACGCCTATAAATAGGCCACTCCTCAGACAGGTTACTCACTCACACAAAACATTCCAGCTCACTCGGAGAGACATCTTTGGGCAACCAGCGGCAAGACGTCTGTGATGACCTGCGACCGTACCAAACGGTTGCAGATCATCATAGACGTCTTGCCGGACGGTTGTAGATCATCAGAGACGTCTTACCGCTGCTTGGATCGAAGTGGCGCTCAAACCGTGTGTCTTGTTTCAGCTATATTTAGACATTCCACACAAATTATCCGGATTTACCCAGCTACGTCCCACCCTGCATGTGATATCGCAGCCACGGTGGGATTGTAGCTGGGTGAAACCGTATGATTTGTTCATTTATGCGTTTAGTCGCAATGTATTTTATCTTGTGTTTTGGCGTCGGCTGAAGTTCCTAGAGCGTCGGCTGAAGGTGAACCCTCCCCTCGGTCGGATCCAAGCAGCGGCAAGGATCTCTGATGATTAGCAACATTCCCAACACTTGTTCCGACGGTTGCAGATCATCAGAGATGTCTTGCCGCTGTTTGGATCGAAGGCCGATTTGCCGAGTGAAGAGAGCAACAAAATCCTTCAATTCCTCGACCGAATACAAAGCATTCGGATTCCCGTCATACAGACCAACGGTGCATTTGATATGCAGGGACTCGCGAGCCACCGTTGGGCTGTATGACGGGCTAACCATGTGTTTTGTTCTATCTACAAATCCTTGAGTTCTGTTGGTGACAAAAATACAAACTAAAATTCTACAGAAAGCTACTGATGTGTAGAAGACAACACAATTTGATTTGGATTAATTGGAGTTACCAAACTCCCTACACAATTGTTTTAATCCAGTAACTCAACAATCAAGATTTAGCTACCAATTGAGTTCTGTTAATCCTAAAATTAAACACCTTTAGGGGTAACTAACCATGACTAAATGTGATCTAACAAAATTGGTCCTAATTAATTTGATTTATTTGGAGCTATAAATCTCGAGATATTGCATTTCTAAAATAGGTCCAGTACTGGTTTTCCAAATTTCTAAATCCCTAAATCCCTAAAACCATAATATTTGATTTCTTTTAAGAAATAAAAAAAAGCAAAAACCATACGCCGACGGCCAAGCCGTCGGCGTAGGCTTGGTGGAATTTTCTTACCCCCCCCGCGCGTTCCAAATCCCCAATTCCCCCACCCCGCGCGTGCCAAGCCAAACCACCACCGCACCCCGTTCGCCGCCGCCGCCGCCCTACCTCGCGCCCTCCCCACCTCGTGCGCCACCACCTCCGTTCCACCTCCACCGGCCGCCCCCGACCCTCTCCACCGGCGGCCCCCGACGCCACCACCTCCAGTCCACCTCCTCCGGCCGCCCCCAACGCCACCACCTCCTCCGGCCGCCCCCAACGCCACCACAGCAGGAGCGCCTCACCTCAAGCTCTCCCAGCCACCACAGCAGGAGCGCCTCGCCTCGGAGCGTGCCCCCTCCCCGAGCGCGGTCTCGCGCCGCCCCAACCCGCACTGCCCGTGGCAGCCCATCACCCGCCTCTTCTCCGCCGCCCGCCTGCGCCCGTGCTGCCTCGCCTCCGCTGCCCCCCCTTGCTGGACCGGCGTCAGGACGACGCGGCGCCCGGTGCTGGCCTTCGCCGGAGCCGTATCTTCAACTCAGCCCGACCACAAGGTACCACCACCACTACTTCTTCTTCTGGTGTGCTTTAGAGTTAGGGTTAGCTTCTTGCTGTTGCAATTTAGCTTCGGTCCAGCTGCAAAAACAGTTAGTCCTTAGGCTAGGATTTCGTTCTGATGTGTGGTTGAAATGCTAAGATTTATTAGATTAGAACAAATGCAGGAAAAGCTCTAGGAAATTGTTGTCAATGGCTGCAAGCAGTGCTTCCTGAAGATTACAACTGAATTTTGAATTGTTGCTGCGTTCTTTAGACAGTGGAAAAAACGTACTGCACACTTACTTTAGACCATATGGTGCAAATTTGGCAAGGAATTTCGGAACCATATGTATCACTTTAAACAGCCTTCCGTTAGCACTTTAATGTCATTGGTGTCATATTTAATTATGCTCTATCCATTCTGATTTGCATGTATGTGCAAGTCCATTTTTCTCGAAAGTAGCCGGAGCTGCTATTTTATTGCCAATAGGAGGAAATGCCTCATATAAGAAAAACAGAGATTTAATTTACAGAGCATTAGACATATATACTATGAATAAGGTGCATGTATCATTTGTTGTCTGACTGCCTAGGTGAGGATTGAACTGAATGCTTAGATCTATTCCTGCAGGTGATTGACCAAGATGAGCCAAGGCAAGGAATCATCGGCCTCCTTGGTGAAGAAGATGCGCCAGAAGAAAGTTAGTAAAAGTGGAAGAGAACATATTCCGAACCCGCGTTACCTGTCTGACAGTGGTGAGAGTAGAGGTGATGATGCAATTCTTAATTTGTTCATGTCTTTATGCTTAATTGTTCACCCTTTCTCAATGCAGGTGAGGGTGGAGATGCTGGAGGAGGGGGAGGTGCCGATGCTCCAGTTCCTCCGAGGGGACGAGGTGCAGGACGAGGACGAGGGCGAGGTGGAGGACGAGGGCGAGGTGAGGGAGGACGAGGGCGAGGTGGGGGCGACGTGTCTTCGGACATACCCTCTGCGGGCTCCACGGACGTGGGGACGGGCCCCTCCACGGACTCGGAGGAGACGGGCCCCTCCACGGACGTGGGGCCGGGCCCCTCCACGGACTTGGAGGCGGGGTCCTCCGCGCCGCCGAAGAAGCCAAGGATTCGAGGGGAATCCCAGGTCCCTGATGAGGACAAGGAACCTGCTACCGAGGAGGCGAAGATCCTCATTACGCCTAATGGGAAAGAGTAAGTGACTATATATACTAATTTTGAACATGGTAACTTCATTGTGGTCAGGACAATTTGACATGTACTAATGTTTCATTATTGTGCAGCAACTGGATACATCCTGCGGGAGCCCGTGTGCCTAACACCCTGATTGGAGCTTTGATTAGGAAGTTTTGGCCGGGCTTGTACAGTACCGTCCCCAACGGCGCGACGAAGCTAGCCACCCATTGGGTAGACTATCAGGCCGCCAATTACGCGAGCGGCGGGAAATGTTCTGACGCCGTGATCAACAAGTTTTGGGTAAGTTGAACTTTTCGAATTTCGTTCATACTTGATGTCCCCACCATGCTCTCACAATTTGTTTTTTGTGCATGATTAAAGAGGTTCTATAGGGTACTTCCTGAGCAGCGGGCCGATGCGGACAGGACTTTGGAGGGGGCTTGTAGGAAGTTGACACGACAGCAGTTCTACAATGCAAAGCATACCATCATCAATCATTTCAGTACTGAGACGTTACACAAGAAGGCGGTGAAGCATGAGATTGTGGAGAACCCACTTGAGGTGACCGTAGATGACTACATGGCGGTAAGTAGATTGTTAATGAGATTACATGTTGCTGCTAGGTTGCAATTGCATTATCCGTTCTTCACATGAGTATTGTTTTTTCAGTTTAAGCCCTCATGGGCCTATGGCAAGGATGACGCGTGGAGGGCGTTGGTGTCTAGGTGGGCTGGGGAGGACCCCGAGTTCAAGGCCTTGAGCGAGCGAAACAGGTTAAACCGCGGGAGCGGGGGGACACATCGTGCGGGTGCCCGCAACCATGATCGCTTCAAGGCAAAGCTGGTATATATATACATGAAACAATCTTCATTTATTTCCCCTCATGTTCCTACTTGATACGCATGACACTTCTTTGGCATTGCAGGAGGCCGATCTCGGGGAGCCTCTTACGGACATGCAAACATGGGAGAGGATGAAGATGAAGAAGCCCAATTTTTCTGAGCCTCAGCCCTCGCAGCCCGATTACTTCGGCACTGCCAAGGAGGGGATAAAGGCATACGTCGAGACGTTCCAGGGTATAAATCCGTTTGTGGACAACCCTCTTCGGCATGACACCGATGAGAGAGCGGTGGTCCTTGCCGGGAACGGTTGGGAGCATGGCCGTCCTCTCATGCTTAGTGCGGTACTCACGCGTACTCCTGAGTTGGGCCTCTCGCGTGTCAAGGCTACCCTCACCGCCGACGACCCTCCCGTCCTGCCTCGTCGGCCTTCCCGAGCTCGCCCCGATGTAAGTTTTTCTCAATTTCATTCTCTTTCCGACATTCGTTCCTAGCTAAGTGGCTAAGTTGACGAGATGCGTTCCCTTTTAAAACTGTAGGCTGATTTCGAGGCGGCCTTCGATGCCGCTTACGCGGACTATGAGAGACAGTATCAGTTGTGGGTACAGAAGAGCCAGGAGTATGAGGAGTGGAATGAGTTGAAGGATGCTGTAAGTTTCAACTTTTGTATTTGCAAAATATGACAAGTCCCATTTCCTCTAGTTTGAACCTTCTTTTTCTACAACTCCTGACATCTAAACTATCTTGTAGGCTACCGAGAAGTTTTTTGCCACTGGAGAGCGGGAGGCGCTGCCTACGCGTCCACCTAGGCCGGGGATCCCGCCCGTCGGCCCAACGAGGGAGTCGGTCGCTCGCACATACAAGCAAGCGACACCGGTAAGTTATTTGCCAAACAAATTGTTACCGCCATGCTGTGCTTTCCAAGTTGCTAACTTGGACTCAAACATGTAGGGATCGAGTTGCTCGAGGAATGCACCCATTGATCCTGCTTTTGCCTCGCCGACTTCGACGCGCGCGCTCGTGGTGCATGGCACTGGTGGTGCCTCGCCGGGTTCGTCGCGTGAGACCACACAGTCCCGTGGCTCTCCGGATTCCCTGTGTGGTTCGACTGGCCCACGCGGTCGGTCGCCTATTTTCACGCGGTCAGAGATAGGTGGCTCGACCTCTCACGAGATGTAGGATTAGTTCGGGTGTTCCGGGTGTCAATTCGAACTATGTTTCTGTCATTTTGAGTTTGTATGAATGCTTGTATGAATTCGAATCATGTTTGTGTCATTTTGGATATATATGTGATGTTTCTGTCGTGTTTTATAATTTGTGCAATTTTAATTGTATTTAAAATGCGCCAGAAACCAGCAGCAACAAGCAGCTAAAATTGGAAATTATGGTCAAGGATACGCCGACGGCATTGCCGTCGGCGTAGAGCACTTCCCAGGCGCACAGGGTGCTGCCACGTCATCTAAAATGGACCAAATGGTCACGACTACGCCGACGGCTTTACCGTCGGCGTATGCCACGTCCCAGACGCACCAGCTCGCTCCACGTGGCAAGCTAGGCCGACGGCGCTGCCGTCGGCGTATGGGTGGAGCAGACGGAGACGGATGGCTTCCGTTTTTGTGGGTCCCACAGCGGCTACGCCGACGGTTACGTATACGCCGACGGTTATTTGTATACGCCGACGGGCTGCTACGCCGACGGAGATACGCCGACGGCCGCCGACGCCGTCGGCGTAGGTCTACGCCGACGGCAAACGTGCCTACCCCGACGGCTTCTGGCCGTCGGCGTATCGTGGGTTTCCCGTAGTGACATAAGCAACTAAAGATAAATGAACTGCAAGAAAAATATTTGCTAACAAAGTATATGGATCACATTTGCCAACAATTATATACCTATGGAAGAAACTTTCACCTAGTTAAGGTTTATATCCATCAGCTCGAAGAGATTACCTGAAACTGTACTCAGATTGCACTCAGAAATTATCCCCTCAGGACCAACAGGTTCATTCGAAAACAAAAATAAGCAGCGCCGGCTTCTTTCTCAGAACATGCAGTGGCTCACTCTTGCCCTCCAGAACAGTTTGAACATTCCTCCGTCTATCTTCCGAAAACGGATTCACACAGCTAAAATCTAGAAGAGGCAGACTCATCATCTGCTATTCTGCTCTGTGCCATACTCCCATTCAATCGTGTTAACAGCATCCAAGAGCACACAACATGTTCATACTGCCAGGGGCTTCTCGTTCTATTGGACGCCTTCGTGTCAGTAATCCAGCAGCACAACCCCACACGTGTCGGAATCGCTCTTTCCTGTGGCTCTTCCCATCTGGAGGTACTCTGGGGCAAGGTAACAAACAGTCCTGCTGCCTACATTTGACCGAGGGTTACCAAGATTTAATGTACAATTATTTCGAGGCCAACATTGCCACGAATCTACTCTTCATTGCCAAAGTCGAGTCGATTGCCACCGGACTCAGAAATTCAGCATACTCTGAATCAAGAATCACCCTGTTCTTCTGAGAACTGTACTGCAGGCATGAGGATTAAGACAGTTGAGGAGATTTCATCCCAACATAGCAAGTTCAGTTAGCATGTCACCGCTAGTTTCTGGAGCCTGTGGACCAGTTAGCGTCTCTGACAACCATAACTCTCTCCACAACCAACGACAGCCCTTGAAGAACTCATGGCAGTCACCGCACGCCCCAGGTTCTTGTATACCCTGATCACTGACTCCTTCTCGCCGTGATCACGATCGTGCAGAAGCCACAGCACCACAGCGAGACTGTGCACAATCAGGCTCTCTGCACGCGACTACTCGTCCACGTCGTGCAGCCGGGCACCATCGCCCGTGACGGCACCGGCGATATACCTGAGCTGCTCCCTCTCCACGTCGCAGAGCACGCGGCAGATGTTGGCGTCGGCTGGGTGCGCGTCGCCGCCACCGTAAAAGAAATGCGCCTCCTTGCCAACCTCCACCCAGCTGCACCTACCCTGCTTCGTCAGACCCGGCACCACATGGCGTTGCGCACCGCTGGCACTCGCCGGCCTCGGCGAATGTTCGGCAACATCACGTAGTTAGCCAGGTTGTCACCATCCATGGCCAAGAGGCTCTCGCCCCCTCCCGTCCCACTGCGACGTCCTTGTGCACCCTGTAGGCGCTCAGTGTGTCTGCCACACGCCTATGGTCGGTGACATCGGCGTTGTTCTGATCAGGTCTCTGGCCTAGGAGAGCTCCCCGCCGTGGCCAAGGAGGTCGACCATGCACGCGTAGTGCTCCACTCTCGGCCCCAAGCGCCGGTCATGGCGGATTGCCGAGAATACCTGCGGCACTTCTCGACAAGGCCCGAGTGTCTGCATGCCGATAGGAGAACCAGGTAGGACACCTCGTCGGCTCGAGCCCTCTGCCCGCATCTCCTCAAACATGCCGACGGCTCTATGACCGTGGCCATGCTTCCCGAGGCCGTTGATCATCGTGGTCCATGACAAACGTTCCTCGCTGGCATGTCCCGCCGCTCTGCCTCGTCGGTTAGCCCGCACTTGAGGTGCATGTGCATGTCAACCAGGGAGTTGGCCACCGACACGTCATGCACAGTCGGTCCTTGCACTTCTCCCATGCTCGATCAGAGTAAAATCTACAAGCACGTCGACTATGGTGGACAGGGCGTGCCCGTGGGCTCGGACGCCGGAGTTCCAAAACCACGGAACAACTCAAGTGCTTCCTTCACCTGCCCTTGTTGTGTGTGGCCGACGAGCGCCGTCATCTACGGGATGGCATTCTTCCCCTCAACAGATCGAACATGAACATTTGACGTACACGTCAAGCAGCGCATCGGCGAGGATGGCATTGGGCGTTATGGATACCCCTCACGAGCCGCGCCTAGGCCGCTGCATGCTTTCAGCAAGCTGGCGAAGGTGAACTCATCGGGCTGCTCATGGTGTCCCGACTGCTTCTACATGAAGAGTCGCCCAGCGCGTCCCGGCGGGCCTGGCGTTCACAGAGCCGGAGATCATGGCGTTCCAAGTGACAGGTTCCTGAACGCCCAGCAATCGAACGCCCGTCGTGTGTCGCCGATCGTCCCGCACCTAGAGACTTGGAGTACACCAGGACCAGCAAGCTGGCGACGACGTCGTGCCCCTCGAAACCCATCCTGACGCATCAACCTTGCACGAAAGGACGGCGCCTTCAAGGTTGCCGACGACTCCTGTAGGGTCGTCCAGAGCGTGAACTGGTTCGGCGCGGGTGACTTCGTGAGCTGCCGCAATGCCGCAAAGAGCGTGAGGCACTCCCTGGCGTGCCCCTGCCGCAGTACGCCCACCATGAGGGCCGTCCAGGACACCACGTTCCTCTTGGGAATCGGGCATTCGGTCGAACACATCGCGGGCCCCGTCGAGCTTCTCGCACTTGGCGTACATCTGCACCGGGTTGTTGCCCGGCATCGTATCGGAGCCGAAGCCGAGCCTGAGCAGAGGGCCGTGGAGCTGCGCGCCACCGCGGATGGCCGCGCTCCTCGCGCTCGCCCGGAGGAGGTCGGCGAGCATCTTCCGGCGCCGCTCCATTGGATTTGCGGGCAGAGTGGGAAGCGCATCGTCCCGCTAGGGGCAATGCAGAATCAGCATGGAGGCATGCGCGGCGGGGCCAGCCTGCCGGCCGGGACTCGGGAGCGCGTCCAGTGCCGGTGCGCGGCAGGAGAGAGTGAGGAGGGGCCGGGCTGGGGAGCCGGGGACGACATGTCAGTGAGGAGATGCCTAGTCGGTTGGTACACCAGACGTGGCTCCATGTCATTTACCTGCTTCATTTGAAAGTTTTGAAATTGGTAGCTTGGATTCATTTTCGAATTAATTTGTGGTAGGTAATCAATATTTGACTATTTGCATGCAGGGGGTGACATTGCTCTGTTCCTCGTGATGTATTTTCCATCATGTCATACCTTTTGCCTTTGGAAAAAGTCCAAACAAACCCTGAACTTGTAGTCGAAAGATAAATCAAACCCTAAACTTTGAATCCCGGAAATTGGCATTCTGAACTTGTCAATCCCGGTCTATTTTAATGGAGCATATTTGAATATTTGCATCTAAATTTTAATGGAGCATATTTCCAAAACAAAGTACTGTATTTTAATGCAGCATATTTGCATCTAAATTTTCAGTGGAGCAATTCATCAAACACCCAATCTCCTCTTCACTTCCACGACAAATCCATATTTACTATATATTATACTGCTTCTCCCCAAGCTCATCTTCACTTTGTAGCGCCGCGGTTCCTGAAGAAGAAGAACCATATTCCGACGGCCTCCAGCAGACCAACCACCACGATACAATTAATCATCCTTCTAATCTATTAAGACACCTAATCATCATTTATTTTCTCTTTCCAAAACTACTAATTAGATAGACCATAAATATGTTAGCTGGGTGGGGGGGGGGGGGGAGGGGGGGGGGGGGGGGTGGTGCAATGCCCCCCTTGGATCCCATGGATGCTCACTTTGTTTGTTGTAGTGCATCATTACATAATTGTATCTGGCCCTCTCAATCTTTTAAGCAAACGAATCGGCACCTCCATGTACCACAAGCCCAACTACTCAACTAGGACAGACATAGCAGATGATGAGGACATGATTATCCCGGATACAACCGAATATGCTTTAAATAGACATACTTTTCAGGTGAATTCTAGTAGTAATTATGAAATATATTATTCTTTTATTATGAACAAAATTACTACATTTTTATTTGTTACGTGCAGATATCGTCAAGACTTGTACAAACCTGCGACGTACAATAATACCATGCATGCGTATATATATACGTACATGTATGCATGTGGTTCATCCATCAAAGCTCAAGGACGTGACCATACATGCATGCCTCATACGATCGGTGCATGCATGCTGGCCAAGGAGCAACGAGGCAAGCCAGCCTTACATATGAATCGATCAGCTTGGGCTATTCAACACGAAGGAAAGAAGTCACGTTTGGAAACGCACGCAGCCCAAACCAAGGAGGCCCAGGCCCTGACGTCATGCGAAGGACCGAAGACAATCCGCGATGCCAAAGGCGGCGCACGACCTGCAGCTTTCCAAATAAATAGACGCTCTGTATAGGGTTTTACTCGGATTTTGTTTAGCTACACTAGTAGAAAATGGGCCTATGGTCCCGGTTCGGTTGGGCCTTCAGTCCCGGTTGCCCAACCGGGACTGGCCAATCGGGACCAATGCTGGTCCCGGTTGGGCCACGAACCGGGACCAATGGTTGTCCACGTGGCCTGGTCTGGCTGCTCGTGGGGGGAGACTCATTGGTCCCGGTTCTTAATACGAACCGGGACCAATGAGTGCTTTTTTTTTTTGGTATTTAGGGTTTAGGATTCGATCTCGCCGGTGCCCCCTCTCGCCGGTGCCCCCTCTCCCTCTCGCCGGTGCCCCCTCTCGCCGGTGCCCCCTCTCCCTCTCGCCGGTGCCCCCTCTCGCCGGTGCCCCCTCTCCTTCTCGCCGGTGCCCCCTCTCGCTATCGCCGGTGCCCCCTCTCCCTCTCGCCGGTGCCTCCGTCGTCTCCCCCTTCTTCGCATCGCCGACGTGCTCTCCATCGTTTCCGTACGCATATTATACGCTCTACTATATACACAGTACACGTTGATGCATATATAATTAATATTCGATCTCTTGCGAGAATACAACTATTTAATTACATGGAGATAGATCAAGCCATCAAGGCATATTTAGTTCATCGTCCGAAGCATAATGTTCTCCCTTTTCATCGATGCCTCCCTAAGCAGAAATCCCGCCAATTCCTCTTGAATTGCTCCTACGCGCAGTTTGGGTCGAGCGTCTCCCGCAGGTCGCTCAAAGAGTTGTTCTCCGCTCAGTGGTCAACTCGCGAATGAACTCGCAAACGTAGAATCCACATAAATTACTCCCCGGTGGCTGCTGCGGACATGTCACCGATTTATAAGTTAGCTCATCTTTGAATGGACCTTCTACCTTCTGTTTGAAATGTGTCCAACACCTGCTTTGGCAAAGAAAATGAACAAAGGAGTTATTAATTACTTGACATCAGGGAACGAACGAAAGAGGGCGATATAATGCGATAATGATTGAAATTACTTGTTGAGCATTTCTTTCATGTCGGACCACATGCTTGGTCCCAACTTAATGAGTCGTGGACTTCAACTGTGGACTTGTCAGGTTGAATGCTTAGCAGAATCCAGTGGAACCTGCGGACGTTTACATAAAGCAGACATGCATAGCTCATAATTACACTTAACATCGAGAAAGCCAAATAAAAATATGTACAAGACAGAAACACTCACTTGAAGTTGTAAGGAAATAGTATTTCCGTACAGAAATGTTGCATGGTTAAAAAGGTGGTCAGGTCATGCTCCACGTCTTTGGGGTGATTGACTAAGTATGTGAATTCACGATATACGGGTCAACGAACCCGACCTCAAAAACTTTAGTTCTTTTGCATTCCATCATCTTCATTCTGCATAATAGCGTACAAAAGGATATATATATAGTCAGGATAATATAATACAGGCAATGAACGAGCTGAGCTAGAGACTTAATTACGAAAATAAATCACTTACAGACAATAGCAAGAGAGGATAGATTTGTCGAGGGCGCGCTTTTGGAATAACTGGAACAGTTCAGTCAGTTGAACCTGTATAACGTAACGTTTGAAGAAATGCTCCACTCTAACGTCACCGGAAACCATCTTTCGCGTCCTTCTTTGATGTGTGCACCAGGTACCAGTTATGCAAATTTCGCATATGTGTTGATAGACCGCGAGCTCCTCATTACTGACCATAGGCTCCCCTTGGACATATTTCCGTGCCATCTCTAACATTGGCGCAGATTCATAGCCTAAAAGTTGACCAAGGCTCATACCCAAGGCGGTAGCCTGTTCCTTGGCCTGCGATACAGTGACACCAAGTTCTTTAGCAGCAGCATGGCTCTGGGGTCCAATAATTCCAGGTCCTTATCCATAGCGTCTCTGAAGTCCTTGTCGCATCGGAACACACTATGAGCGGGGGACCGATTGATTTTTCTGCTGTCCGAGCTGGGCAATTTGTTTCCCGCTTTTTGCACTTCTTCCCTTGTTCTGCTCAGACTGGGCACGTGCTAGCTTAGTAAGTTCACGACCATAGTCAGATGGCAGATTCATCGATATCTGGGATGGCTGCTCAAGGAAGGACTTTCTCCACTTTTTGGTTTTTGCATCATATACCGGCTTCTGCTCGGGCTTTTTTGGTGCAAAAAAAGCCTTATTGTAGGCAGCCACCTCCGCGGCGTTTTCCGCTACAGTCCTGTCATAAGGTCTAATGGGAAGATTCTTATGAGGTACTGTTGGGAGGGGCGACCTTTTACGTTTCGGTGATCGCTTACCCCTCATAGTACGAGCGGTGGGCGGAAACGGCTGACGCGGCGGCGGAGACGGCTGCGCTGGAGACTGGTGAGGCGGTGAAGAGGACTGTTGCGCTGGAGACTGGTGAGGCGGTGAAGAGGACTGTTGCGCTGGAGACTGGTGAGGAGTCGATGGCCTTGGCTGCCAGTTCGGAAGCACGATGAATTCCTTTGGCCATAGAATGGTCGCTTTCTTGGCTTCTCCAAGTTCAAGCACCTCCCCATCTTCACCTGCAGGGTGTTGCAGCTTCAGCTCCTCATAATCTTTCATCACTTCATCCACCGCGACAACAGCGTAGCCATTTGGAACCGGAGAGAAATGGTAAGTTGGATTAGGTCCAATTGGTACGACATAGCCGACCGCCACCTTAAAGGTTAAGTTAAAAACTTTCACATGCATCTCACAAGGTGTGCTCTCCATGATATCATCCACTGGGTAGCGACGAAGTGGAGCCACTGCATCATCATTACCATCCTGGAGCTCCGTGGAAGCCACGCTGCTTTTCCGATTCGATGGGACACCGGTACCATCGCATGCAGCTTCTACCATGTGCCGTTGAGATTGGCCGCTAGTACCTTGCTGGCTAAGCACGGCAATTTGTTCCTTCTGCAGCTTTAATTCTTCTTCTATATTACGCAGCCGGTCTGCAGCAGCGCGTGCTTCCATTGCCTCCTTTCCTTTCTCCTCTGATGGCTTCTATCAGGAAATTTCTTCCTGTGCTCGGGAATCGCAATTGTCTTGGGCTTGGAGCCAGGTACGCCTCGTAACCGTCCGTCGTGTTCCTTATTCCCAAGGGCGCGTGTGAGCTCGTCATCCTCTCTATCGGGAATGAACCGTCCCTCTTCAACATCCTTTACTGCATTTCTAATTTCTTGGATGGGTAGTAGGGGATTATCTTTGTGTCTTCTGTTATATATGCACTTCCCTTCTGCGTCCAACGTGCCCCCATGCCCGTAAAACCAATTTCTTGCCCGTTCGATCCACTTGAGTGGCTCTGGAGTGATCCCATTAGCCAGCAGGTCCGCCTCAAGTTTCTCCCACTTAGGCATGCTACCAGCGTAGCCACCAGGCCCCATAGTATGGTGGTACATCTTTAGAGCAGCATTTGCCGCATTTTTTGCAGACTTTTCCAGAGCTTCCTCTGATTTCTTGTACGCCACAAATTCTTCCCAGTAGTCCTTTATCTTCTCATACCCTTTATCGAAGTCTGGAGTCTTATTTTTCTTGACAAACAGTTTGTTCAATCTTTTCTTCCAGTTCTTGAATAGCTCGGCCATCTTCTTAAGTGCCCAGTCCTTGACTTTTTGCTCCATGATTTTCCGGGCAATCTTTTCTGCCTCATCTGGATCCTCCTCATCTGAATCCACCTCTGGCGCCGGCAGGGTGAAATTAACCATGAGCTTTCTCCAAAGTCTTTCTTTGCCCTCATCGCTGACATATAGCTGTCCTTTCTCGTTTGGCCGATGCCATTCTCGAACGGTGATCGGGATGAAGTCCCTAACAAGAACTCCGCATTGCTTTACCATTTTATTTTTAACACCAGGGGGAGCAGTCGGTGTGCCGTCTTCAGCGACTCTTTCGATCGTGTACCTTTCTTGGTCGCCCAACTTTTTGGCTGGGCCTCGTTTTGTCCTTACAGAAGATTTGCTCGATCCGGAGGGCTAAAAGAAGAAAGAGCGTTAATATATGTATATAGACATCAGAGACTTAATTAATACAATCTTCGGCTTCATTAATATATGTATATGCACCTCGCCGGAGTTTGCAACATTTAATGTTCCACCGGAGCCTTCGGCTTCTCCCTCGTCGGCTTCTCCCTCGCTGACTTCTCCCTCACCCCGGCCGTCGGGTTCTACCTCACCGGAGCCGTCTCTTCGGTTGAGAGACTCATCTCCCTCACCGGAGTTGTTCAAAAACTCCGTGGTGACATCGACAATATCTTCCGGCCCGCGGATTATATCCTGGAGGATATTTTCCTGATCTTCGTCTCGTTCCATAGTTTCTGCAAATTAAGAACAATGCACAAAACTTTAGTTGGGTAACTTGTTCCATATGTCAAGATACATCTACAATATCATAAACCCGTAAACTCGTATCGTAAACCCGTAAACTCGTATCGTAAACCCGTAAACTCTATCGTAAACCCGTAAACTCGTACCGTAAACCCGTAAACTCGTAAACTCGTATCGTAAACCCGTAAACTCGTATCGTAAACCCGTAAACTCGTATCGTAAACCCGTAAACTCGTTAACTCGTATCGTAAACCCGTAAACTCGTATCGTAAACTCGTAAGGTCGGAACAAAATTGTTTCCCTAACACAAAAAATCCTAAGTGTTTGAATTTCTAAACCTAAACAAAAAATCCTTTAATTCATACATTCATACATTCATATATTCATACAATTAAAAAATAGCAATTTCTTCTTAACCCTCACCGAGAGGGGGCGGCGCGAGCGGGGGCGTGGAGGCCGGCCGGCTTCGGGCTCTTCACGTACTGCCGCACTGCAATGTCACTGCAAATTTTAAAACAAAATTGCTAAGTTTCAAAATTGCCAAGTTTCAAAATTTCATTGCAACTAAAAACAACTTTATCTAAATGACTTAGCAATATTTCTAACAAAATTGCTAATTAATAAATCTAGAATATTTCTGCTAATTAATAAATCGAGGAAGGAAAAAAAAAGTAAATGGGCCGTGGCGCCTCAGCCCACTGGGCTTGGCCCATTCTTTTTTTTCCCGCGCCGCCGTGCTGGAGACAGGGGAGGTGGCCGGCGCGCGCGATGCTCACGTCCTAGAGGTGGCACGATGCTCACCTAGGCGGGGCGCGGCGTGGGGCGGCGCGTGGAGGTGGCGCGTGGAGGAGGAGGCTCGGGAGGCTCGGGCGGCGGCGCGGCGTGGCGGCTCGGGCCGGCCGCGCGTGGAGGTGCGCGCGGCTCGCCTTCTTCCTCTCTGCAGCACGGGCGGCGCGGCGTGCGGGCGCGGCGGCGCGGGCGTCGAGGGCACCGGCGTCGAGGGAGGTTTTGGGCAGCCTGACGGCGTTAGGGCGCGGCGGCACGGGCTCCTCCTTCTTCTCGGTCCTTAGCGTTTCTGCGAATGGATCGGGGAAGGAGAAGGCAAGCGGTTAAGTAGCTGGGGGTCTTTGGTCCCGGTTTCTGGCAAGAACCGGGACCAATGCCTCTTTGGTCCCGGTTCTTGCCAGCAACCGGGACCAAAGAGTGGGTCATTTAATGCAGATCCGTGGCGCGATCCATGGACTCTTAGGTCCCGGTTCTTGTTAGAAACCGGGACCAATGAGTCCTTTTTCAAAATTATTTCGAACTTTTCAGTTCTGAAATTTTGTTCCCGCCTTTTTTTTTCTTATTTAGGTGTTTGGATATGAATTTCAAATGGTTTTGAATCTGAAAAGACTTTCAACATGAAAAGTTTTAAATTTGAATAAATAATCCAAAACCATTTTCTGTTTTCTAAAATAATTATTCTAACTATACAAACTATTAACCATTTTGCCATTTTCAATTAAAAATGCATTAACTTTATTGCATATTTTGAATTGACAAAACTTTCAACATGAAAAGTGTTTGAATTTGTATAAATAATCCAAAATCAATTTTACATTATTATTGTCATTTTCAATTTAATATGGATAAATTCATATCTTTAAATCCGTAAGTCGAAACTCGACTAATAATACGTATAAATCGATAAAAATTGATTAAGTAAGATTTATGATTAAGTAATAATAATTATTAATTCAGTTAATTCTATTTTTGGTGTTGTAAAATCCCATGGCAAGCAGAAGTAAATGCAGAACAATTTCAGAAAACCTATATTTGTAAGATGAATGTTTGGTGTTGTAAAATGCAGAAGAAAGCAGATAAAAATTATTAATTCATTTATCTTAATGCATTACATAAAAGGTTTAATACATTATTACACATGATACAACGTCTCACAAGCGCTTGAAAGAAACACACCCCTGATCCAACATCACCAACATTATTCTACATAAACGGACTTGCTGGCTCGAAGGCCGTAGGATTAGGGGGAACGGCGGGAGGAGCCAGCCCCGTGGGCGGCCGCCCGGTTCTCGCGCGCACGTTTGCGGCGGAGGGCAAGATCCATGGAGGATGAGTCTTTCAGCGCCCAATCCAGATCGGAAGCCTCCTTCGCCTTGAGCTGGTAGGAAGTCTTGGCTCGCTGGACAGGGTAGTCGCGGACAGACTGGAAGGAGGCTTCCATGGCCTCCTGTATCTGCAACCCACAACCTTCTTCCCCGTCGTCGCTCCAGTCGAAGTCGTCGTCCTCCTCCTCCTCCGCGGGAGGAGCGGCGGCGCCTGGTGGAGGTGCAGCGGCGCCAGGTGGAGGTGCGGCGGCACCTGGTGGAGCAGGAGGCCGGTAGCTGGGCATTCCTCTCCACGCCGGGCTCGTGGGCATACGGCGGGATAGACTCCCGCGGTTGCGCCCAAGCGCGCTCTGCCGAGCACGCTCGACCTCGTCCAGAAGGCGCTGCGGCGGGCGTGGCGGATCCATCTCGTGGAGACGATGCGTTCGTGGCTAGGAATGGTGGATTAGGGTTTACCCCGTCGGCGACAATATATAAAGACCTCCAGGGCAGCGCTGGGGGAGGACAGGTGCCCAGGAAAGCGCTGGGGGAGGACACGTGTCGTGACCGCAAAGCCCGTCTTTAGTCCCGGTTGGTGTTACCAACCGGGACTAAAGAAGCACACAGATCGTGTGTTTCTTTCAATCGCTTGTGAGCCGTTGGATCAGGGGTGTGTTTCTTTTGAGGGATTGTGAGCTGTTGGATCAGCAGTATCACGACCACTTCGTGAGCCACATGACCCGGTTGGTGTTACCAACCGGGACTAAAGAAGCACACGGATCGTGTGTTTCTTTCAAGCGCTTGTGAGACGTTGGATCAGGGGTGTGTTTCTTTTGAGGGATTGTGAGCTGTTGGATCAGCAGTATCACGACCACTTCGTGAGCCACATGACCCGGTTGGTGTTACCAACCGGGACTAAAGAAGCACACGTACCCTATATATAACCGCCCTCCTCAGACAAGTTACTCACTCACACAAAACATTCCAGCGTCACTCGGAGAGGCATCTTTGGGCAACCAGCGGCAAGACGTCTCTGATGACCTGCGACCGTTCCAAACGGTTGCAGATCATCAGAGATGTGTTGCCGGACGGTTGTAGATCATCAGAGACGTCTTGCCGCTGCTTGGATCGAAGTGGTGCTCAAACACAAAACATTCCAGCGTCACTCGGAGAGGCATCTTTGGGCAACCAGTGGCAAGACGTCTCTGATGACCTGCGACCGTTCCAAACGGTTGCAGATCATCAGAGACGTCTTGCCGGACGGTTGTAGATCATCAGAGACGTCTTACCGCTGCTTGGATCGAAGTGGCGCTCAAACTCACGAGCCACCGTCGGGCTGTATGCAGGGGGAACTGTGTTTGGACGGTCGAAGCTGAGGTTTGAGAGGTTCCCACGGGAGGTGTGGGAGCCGACAACCACCTACCACGCGTGTTTCACCACATAAAGGTTTAATACATTACTACACATCACATAAAGGTTTAATACATTACATTGATTTACATAAAAGCCATGAACCCTTCTTCGCGTATGTCCCTGGCCTATGATCGCTTCAGCCGTAACCATGGAGCATCTTCATTATTTAACGGGATGCTTGGGTCAGTTCTCACTGTGAAGGGCGGAATTTCATCAAACTTATCATAATCTGCTGACATGTCTGTCTTGTCCTCGACTCCCACGATGTTTCTTTTCCCTGAAAGAACTACGTGACGCTTTGGCTCATCGTATTCGTTTGCTTGTTTTTTCTTTTTTTCGGTATTCGTTTGCTTGTTTTTTCTTTTTTTCGGTCTGGAGGACATGTCCTTCACATAGAAAACCTGAGCCACATCATTGGCTAGGACGAATGGTTCGTTCTTGTAACAACCAAGATTCTTGAGATCCACTGTTGTCATCCCGTACAGCTGGTCTACCTTTATCCCTTCTCCATTCATGTTGACCCAACTGCACCGAAACAAAGGGACCTTAAAAGTAGGTCCATAGTCAAGTTCCCATATCTCCTCTATGCGACCATAGTATGTGTCCTTTTGCCCATCGTCGTTTGTTGCATCAAAGCGGACACCACTGTTCTGGTTGGTGCTCTTTTTATCTTGGGCGATCGTGTAAAATGTATTCCCATTTATCTCGTACCCTTGGAAATTCAATACAGTCGAAGATGGTGACGCGGCCAACAAGTAGAGCTGATCTCCGACAGTGGTGTCATTCATGAGCTGTAATCGCAACCAACTGCCGAAGGTCTCCATGTGTTTTTCTTTAATCCAGGAGTCATCCTTCCCCGGGTTCTTGGAGCGTACATAATTCTTGTGTTCCTCGATATACGGAGCCACGAAGGTGGAACTTTGTAGAACTGTGTAGTGTGCTTGAGTTAAAGAATGCCCGTCCCTACATATCAGTGCTTTCTTTCCTAGCGTGCCTTTTCCACTCAGTCTCCCCTCATGCCGCGATTCAGGAACACCAATCGGCTTAAGGTCAGGAATAAAGTCAACACAGAACTCAATGACCTCTTCTGTTCCATAGCCCCTTGAGATGCTTCCTTCTGGCCTAGCACGGTTATGAACATATTTCTTCAAGACTCCCATGAACCTCTCGAAGGGGAACATATTGTGTAGAAATACAGGACCGAGAATGGCAATCTCGTCGCTAGGTGAACCAGGAGATGCGTCATAATATTGAAGAATGATGGGGGGAACACCAACTCGAAGCTGACAAGACATTGGACCACAGCCTTCTGTAAACTTGGTAGAGTTACTGGATCGATGACCTTCTGAGATATTGCATTGAGGAATGCACATAGCTTCACAATGGGTACTCGAACATTTTCCGGTAGAAGCCCCCTCAATGCAACCGGAAGCAACTGCGTCATAATCACGTGGCAATCATGAGACTTCAGGTTCTGGAATTTTTTCTTTGCCATATTTATTATTCCCTTTATATTTGACGAGAAGCCAGCCGGGACCTTGATACTGCTCAGGCATTCAAAAAAGATTTCCTTCTCTGCTTTGGTAAGAGCGTATCTGCTTAAGTATTTACGCCCTTTATCCGTCTGCTTGTTGTATGGGTCTTTCATACGTTGCTGGTCTGCCCGTGCTTCCGGTGTATCTTTTGTCTTCCCATACACGCCCAGGAAGCCTAGCAGGTTCACGCAAAGATTCTTCGTCACGTGCATCACGTCGATTGAAGACCGGACCTCTAGGACTTTCCAATAGGGTAGCTCCCAGAATATAGAGCACTTCTTCCATATGGGTACGTGGTTGTCAGCGTCATTCGGAACAGATAGACTGCCAGGACCCTTTCCAAAGATTACTTCTAAATCCTTGACCATGTCATATATAACATCACCATCAGGGAGGTTAGGCTTCTTCCGGCGATCTGCCTCACCGTTGAAATGCTTGCCGGGCTTTCTTACGGCATGACCGTTCGGAAGAAATCGACGATGCCCCAGGTACACATTCTTGTTTCCCAAATGTATACTTTCAGTCTTATCTAAACAGTGCGTGCATGCATTGTATCCCTTGTTTGACTGTCCTGAAATGTTACTAAGAGCAGGCCAATCATTGATGGTTACGAACAGCAACGCTCGTAGGTCAAATTCCTGTTGTTTGTGCTCATCCCACACACGTACACCTGGTTCGGACCACAACTGCAAAAGTTCATCAACTAATGGCCGTAGGTACACATCAATGTCGTTGCCGGGTTGCTTCGGGCCTTGGATGAGCACTGGCATCATAATGAACTTCCGCTTCATGCACAACCAAGGAGGAAGGTTGTAGATACATAGAGTCACGGGCCAAGTGCTATGACTGGAGCTCTGCTCCCCAAAAGGATTAAAGCCATCTGTACTTAGACCAAATCTTAAGTTCCTTGCGTCATCTGAAAATGTCGGGAACTCTCTGTCGATTTTTCTCCACTGGGACCCATCGGCGGGGTGTCTCAACTTCCCGTCTTTCTTACGCTCTTCTTTGTGCCATCGCAACAACCTGGCATGCTCTTTGTTTCTGAACAGACGTTTCAACCGTGGTATTATAGGAGCATACCACATCACCTTAGCAGGAACCCTCTTCCGGGGGGGCTCGTCATCGCCCTCAACATCACCAGGGTCATCTTGTCTTATCTTGTACCGCAGTGCATTGCATACCGGGCATTTATCCATGTTCTCGTACTCACCGCGGTACAGGATGCAGTCATTAATGCATGCATGTATCTTCTGCACATCTAATCCTAGAGGGCAGATAGCCTTCTTTGCTTCGTATGTAGTCTCGGGCAATTCGTTATCCTTTGGAAGCTTCGGCTTCATTATTTTCAGTAACTTCTCAAATCCCTTGTCAGAACAACCAGTCTCTGCCTTCCATTTCAGCAGTTCCAGTGTGGTACCGAGCTTTGTGCTGCCATCTTCGCAGTTTGGGTACAGCAACTTTTTGTGATCCTCAAGCATGGCCTCCAACTTTAGCTTCTCCTTTTCTGTATCGCATTCTCGCTTTGCATCAGAAATGACCCCACCAAGACCATCAGCGGGCTCATCTGATGCCCGATGTTCACCTCTTTCTTCTTCAACGTCTTCCATAACAGTATCACCGCATTCCTCAGGGAACATAGGATAGTTGTCATCATCCTCCTCTTCTTCATTGTCTTCCATCGTAACCCCTCTTTCTCCGTGCTTGGTCCAACAATTATAGCTGGGCATGAAACCTTTCCGAATCACGTGGTCTTGAATGGTTCTCGGGTCAGAGTACTCCCTGACGTTCCGACACTTCTCACATGGACAAGGCATAAAATTATTCACTTTGTTTGCCTCAGCCACATCGAGAAATTTATGCAGGCCTGCAATAAACTCGGAACTGCGTCGTTCGCCGTACATCCATCGCATCCGTGCATCCATCTGCATCATATATATAATTAAGTTTATCAAATACCATTACAATAACATCTTGAATAGTGAAATGACCACCGTACATCGACACGTGCAATATTTCTGTATCAATTACAGACGAAAAGGATAAAGTTGCTAACCTCGGTGCGGGTCGGGCATTTCATCGAACACATCTTGTGCGTGGCAAAGAGAAAAAAAACTAGCACCCCCACTTCCCACCAATCCAGGAAAAAAAAACAGAGGAGAGAGGGGGGTGGGGGCAACAATATATAGGCAGGGGAGGGGTATTGGTCCCGGTTCTTGGCACGAACCGGGACCAAAGCTCCGCGGCATGCCACGTGGTCCGGCTCTGGAGCTTTGGTCCCGGTTCTTGGCATGAACCGGGACCAATGCCCCCAACCGAACCGGGACCAATGCCCCACGGGGCCCTGGCAGCTCGAACCGGGACCAGTGCCAGGCACTGGTCCCGGTTTTTGCCTGAACCGGGGCTAATGGCAAAACAGTACTCCGGACGAAAAGTCCTTTTTCTACTAGTGCTAAAAGACTGCCTAGCGTTTCGCTACATCTTCGTGATCTCGATTTGTGTCCAACGACCAGATTAAGACCGCTTACGGAATCCCACATTTTCAATAAAGTTCATCTTATATC
The DNA here is from genome assembly GCA_947311845.1 of Poa pratensis. NCBI lineage: Eukaryota > Viridiplantae > Streptophyta > Magnoliopsida > Poales > Poaceae > Poa > Poa pratensis. The sequence continues at coordinate 63,352,778 of CAMZMU010000051.1, read as the reverse complement.
CGCAATTCTTGATTGCATTATTGGTTCTTACTTGTTTCTCGATCGCAGGTAGAACTAGACCTATTGGTCAGGCCGATCGTGCTTCTGCAGGATTCGGTAACCTCGGAGATTGGTTTAGCGATTGCATTAGCGCTGCGTACGTGTGCGTAGTAGTCGGATCGCCAGGGTCGAACTCCACCAGAATCGACGTATCTTCATCTCATCGAAAGATCGGACGCCTTTGCCCTATCAGCAAATGATCAATGGCTTAGTGGCCACTAGTAGACAATAATCTTTGCCTAAGCCTACTTTCACGACCATGATGTTGTAATAGATGGTGGCGGTAAGGACAAAGGCCACCATCGAGGCCAGGATAGCTAAAGTCAGGACAAACCGCAACACAATTTTCTTCCATCTCGAGAGGGTGAAAACAACAAGTCGGAAGCCTTGCGGTAGACTACGTATAGAACAGTTTGGAAGATAAAAATAGAAACAATAGAGGGCTTGTGAATCTTTTCTATACGTCGAAGTGGTGCTGAGCTTTACCTCGATGGACGAAATTAAAAATGCACTAGGAGAAGGCGCCTTTCCCGCGTCGGTAACAAATAAAAGAAATAGACAAAGAAATATTGGGGCATGTTTTAAGTATTGATTTGATCCAGACATTTCTTACGTCGTTGGTTGGGCCTGGAGACCGAATATGTCAAGTAGTTGCACGTGTGAGTATGGAGCCGCTTTGATGCCGGCCCACTTTTTTTTATCTGTTCCTTTCGAATTTCGAAAATAAAATAAAATATAAGCGGGCCTTGCGGAAAATCCTTTCGAATTTCAAAATTCAGAAAATAAAATAATTGTTTTCTTTCGGGAAAACGTAATCAATTTAGTCATACATAGCTCTATAAATAAAAGGTACACACGAGAGAAAAGTGTCCTCGATACTCATAGCTCCGCATTACTGTTGTAACAAGAATCACAAAAACTCACGCAGAGAAGAGAGTGGACACTTTATCGCGAAACAGCCGATTTTTTTTTTTGAAACGAAGGCAAAAGCTTTGCCTTATGTATTAATTAAGAAGAAAGTGCCCGGTTTATTAGCGGATGAAACCGGGCGAAAACCATACAACAACACCGACAACCAACATCACGGGAGGATAAAGCCGAAAATAGTTACCCTACATTTTTTATTTCTCAATAGACTTTGTTAGAAGCTCCGAGAGTAGGCAGCAGATGAGCCGAGTGCATGTCCATAGTGTTGAACCAGTTGTGACGACATAATCGATCGGCCGAAGTTGCACGTCAGCTTAACCAGGCTTTAAGCATACAACATGCTTCCTCTACCATGCGCTTCTCCCTCTGCACGGACCAAGCGCTCTTCTTCGCACCCCGAAGCGTCGAGCAGAACGACACGTGATCCGCAAGCTGACTGGACACCTAGAGAACAGGTAACACCGGATTTGTTAAGGGAGTAACTGGAGACAGTTGGTTTAGAGGAATGATCACTCGTTAAACTTACGTATGAGACGAATTCCTCCACGGAGTGAGAAGCACCAAAAATAGACACGAGAGCACAATACTTGATGCTCAGGTAAAGGGGTAGTTGTAGTGGAAGTAGACCATTTGTGGGCGCATCACATTTTCCTACGAATTTGGCGGTAATGTGATACCCTTTTTTGGTGACGCTTTCAAATTTCAATGGCACTGAGTGCCCGGTTAGCGTTTCCGGCTTCATCGGCTTCGCCGATGTTAGCGTTACACGCTAAGGGAGCAACGCACGCGATGAAAAAATAGATATGAAGATTGCATGTATGTGTATAGTTGTGAAATTTTAGAACATTTCGTAATTCTGGTGAATAATGTTGTAGTACTACGTTTGTGGTGTCACCTCATTGGTGTTACACATTCGGGTATAATTTGCAGTTAAATGCATTAAAATTTGAATTATTTTGAGTACATGGTAGCTAGGGGTCCGATCCCCCCCATGGATAGCTGAATATCCACTCTGACTACAAATGTACCATGCCGTATTAGGATTTTGACTCACCCAAACATTCTTAAGTTTGAGTATTAATATGAAAGATTTTTTTAAAGTCTTAAAGGTCTGGTCGATTATGGCCAAAACTTTCATTTAGTAGCGCATTCCCCAGCCCTTGAACTTGAGATTTGTTGATTCTTATGGCATATCATGAACCGAACCAGTTCGCTTAGAAGAATAATCTTGTAGTGAAGCAAATGAAGATTTTGCATAACAAATTATGAAAATTACCTATAACCCGGCCTCATAAAAAAAGTTTACACACCTTGACAAAAAAAATACTTCATGTACATGTCATAAAATAAATCACATGGTAGCCGAGGTAACCACACAAAAGACTATCTATTAGGCACGTCCAAGTTTTTGAAGCATTTAGAATGCTCAGCCGACTTTGGATATCAGCTCAACCAGGCTTTGAGCATACCACATGCTCCCTCCACCATGCGCTTCTCCCTCACAGACCGAGCGCTCGTCGTCCAGCCTTGAAGTGCCGAACAAAAAGAGACGTGATCTGCAAGCTGACTGGACACCTAGAGACATAATAGGTAGCACAAGATTCATTAACGGTTCCATGAGTCTCTACTACTAGTAACATATTAGTAGTTGGTTTCTAGGATGATTACACGATAAACTTACATATGAGATAAATTCTTCCACGGAGTGAGAACCACCAAATAGGTACGCAAAAGCACAGTATTTGATGTTCAGATAAAAGGGCGTTATCCCTATCCCTTCGATGTATAAACGCTCAAGGTGCTTAGATTTGCTAAATATTTCAGCGGGCTCATCAATAGTCTGCACAATGCAAGGAATGTGAGGTCAGAAAGTTATATTCTCGGGCATCAAATAACTTACGTAGTACCGTCAAGCCGATATGCGCGACTCTCTAGCAACAAATTAGGGTTTTAGAGCATATATATGTACCTCCTTGCTTGAATGCAAATCTTTGGCTTCAGCATCTAGCGTGATGCTTTCTAGCTTGGCTCGAGTATTGAAAGCAAGGCTGGAGCAGTCCATGTGTATCTCCTTCACTCGCAGCGCTTCCCCAAGCGAGATATCTATCTGACTGAGATTGCCTTCAAAGTTGAATATAGATATATTGGGAGCTTTGCTCTTTACTGCTTGAAGATCGTCGCAATCGGCCACCTTCAAGTAGCCTAACCGCTTGAGAGAGCCAGGTATCTTCACGCAGATTATGTCACTGCAATACTTGAGTGAGAGCCGCTCCAAGGCAGAAGAAAAGGAGAGGAGGCACCATAACCCGTCCTCCGTGAAATGGACATTCCTCAGGTTTAGTATCACCAGATTCCTCAAGCACTAAGAACCCGGCGTGGGGAAGAAGGATAAATTGGAGAGCTGAAGATGACGCATCGAGTCCAACTTCCCATCCGACAAATGCGAGCACGGGAACCTATATGTGCTATGGTTCCAGGACAGGGAAAGTCTCACCTTCTGGATCCCTGGCTTGACGGCGATCTCAAGCCATCTGTCGAGACGTTGATGGTCCATCTCCCTGTAATGAGCGAGACATAACTCAAGGGTCCTTATGTGGGTGCACGAGTGGTTCTTCAGGATGTGGTCGACCGTTTTGGTGAACTCTTTTGAGATCCACTCCTTTGGGCGCGCTTTTCTCATCAAGCCTAGTGATTCCTTGCTCAAGGTGAGATTTGGAAGGTGTCTCCAGGACCAATGGAAGGCGCTGGACACACAGGCGGTCCGGGCAGCGTCTCGCAACGGCAACATGGAATGTATGTGACACCAGATGTCCTACAAGAGCAACGCAGGTTGTGGAACTTTTAACAGGGAGTAATTATCATGTGGTACTTCAAACCAGAGAAAAAAAAAGCACCACATTCTCCTACCAAATCTGAAATCTTTACACGAACCAATAGTTAACCGGTAGACATAAACACTCGGAGCTCAAGAATTGATAATTTTTATTTACCGAAAAGAGTTGGGCGTAAGCGAATGCAGCACCAGGTTACATGAGTAATCAGTAATCAGTAATCATTTGTGTAAAGATTATTTTGTTTACTAATTGGGATAACGCCTGCCCGGAGTACCTAGCATGTATTGCATGTGTAAGTAAATAGGATAACCCCCTGCCCTCTACATTGAATGATGTGCTCATTATTCAGAAGTTACGTAAAAAAAAAAATTCAGAAGTTATGCAAAACCGAGATCGAAGCAGAGCAAGTCGACTAAAAACATTGAGGCATCTAAAGCATATCTAACATATATATGCAGCTGAGGCAGCCTGTGGTATTCTAGGAGTACCTCTGTAAGGCTTGGCCCTGTATACTCTTTTTGTTCTTCTAGTTTTTGGCGCAGCTTGAGCTTCTTTTTTTAGCCCATGATGAATGGGTGAACCCATCTGCAGCTGCAGGGGTTTGGTGGTGGTGGTGGCGCGTGGGCGTGGCCATGACCGGATTATCCAGCCGCAGCTCCGATTTAGACGAGACTGGAGGTTCGACTGTTGGAATTCACCCAACAGACGTGAGAGAAAACCTTTGCCAAGTCTGGGTGCAAGTCTGCCTGGACAACTTCACGATGATCTATGTATAAGCGCAAGCTAACCTGGACACGTACTAGTACTGGGATTGCATCCGACTTGGCCTAGGAGACCTAATTTGACTTGTACAAGTTGTACTCGTGCCCAACTTCCCTAAACAAGGTAGCAAGACACGGCCGGCCGATCGATTCCTGTTGGGCTTCTTTCTCGAAAACAATCCCCTCAGAACAGCTCTGCTCTACGCCATCCTCCCCAATCAGGCTCGTATCAACAGCATCCAAGAGCTTGGCTTTAGAGTGCAAATTCTAAACCCAATCAACAACATACATTATGTTCATACTGCCAGGTGCTTCTGAGTCTATTGGCCGCCTTTGTGTGCACATCTGCAGCAGCGCAATCCCATACCTGTATCCATCTTTTTTTTCTGCGGCTCTGACTGAGGGCAACTACGAGTTAAGGTAAATTATTTTGAGGCCAACGTCGCCATGAATCAACCAGCTTCCATAGCCAAAGTTGAGTCGATTGCCTCGGGCTTCAGAAATTAAGCATATTCTGAAACAAGAGTCGCCATGTACCTCTGAGAATTGTACTGCATGTACGAGAGTATTAAGACAGCAGCCGGAGTCGATATCGTCCCAACATTGCAACTTCAGTTAGTCCAGTCACCAGCAGTCTTTACAAGAGCAGGCGCCGTGCTGGAACCTGTGGAACTTGTTGGCGTCTCTGACCACCATAACCCTCCCTACCACCAGTGACAGCCCATTGAAGAACTCATTGCAGTCACCGCACACCCGCAGTTGCTTATACACCCTGATCACCGACTCCCTCTCGCCGTGATCATGCTCGTAGTGGTGCAGCAAACTCCACGTCCACGTCGTGCAGCCGCACGCCGTCGCCGGTGACAGCCCTGGGGATGTACCTGAGCTGCTCCCCCATCCTCATCTCCACTTCGCGGAGCACGCCATGGTGCGCGTCGCCACCACCATAAAAGAAATGCGCCTCTTTGCCGACTTGCACCCAGCCGCACCTGCCCTGCTTCTGAGGCCCTCGCACTTGCGCCGCTGCAAGCCTCGAATATGTTTGACAGCATCACGTAGTTCGCCGGGTTGTCGCCGTCCATGGCCAGGAGAGTCTCGCCTTCCTCCCGGCCCTCCACGACGTCCTTGTGCACCATCCTGCAGGCGCCCAGCAGGATCTGCCACATGCTGACGGTCGGCGCCATCTACATGGTTGTGATCAGGTCCGACTGGCCTCGGCGAGCTCTCCGGCGTGGCCGAGGAGATTGCACGTGTAGTGCTCTGCTCTCGCCTCAGTGGCCGGTGGTGGCGGATCGCTGAGAAGTACCGGCAGTACTCCTTGAAAAGGCCCGAGTTGGTGGTGCACGCTGACTTGAGAGCCAGGGAGGCCTCCTCGTCGGGCTCGGCGCCCTCCGCCCGTATCTCCTCGAGCATGCTGACGGCTCTGTGACCTTGGCCACAGTATGCTTCTGGAGGCCGTTGATCATAGTGGTCTATGACATGACGTTCCTCGCCGGGTCTCCCGGAACGGCTGCTCAGCCTCACAAGTCAGCCCTCACTTGAGGTACATGTCAACAAGGGAGTTGGTCACCGACACGTTCTGCATGGCCGGGTCCTTGACCGTGTAGCAGTGCACTCCTCATTTGCTCGATCTGAGAAAAATCCGCAAACACGCCGACCATGCTGGACAGGACATGCCCATCGGGCCATCGGCTCGGAAGCCGGAGTTCCAGAACCATGGAACAGCTCAAGTGCTTCCCTGCCGTTCTTGTGCGTGGCCGGCGATCACCACCGTCCACTGGATGGAATTCTTCCGCTCCTACCGATCGAAACGCCTGCAGGCATTTGACGTACACGTCAAGCAGCGCACCGACGCAGATGGCATTGGACGCTGCGGAGACCCATCTGACCGCCATGGCAGTGTGCACCTGCACGCCCTCAAGAGGCGCGCCTAGGCCGCTGCAAAGCTTTTAGAAAACTGGAAAAGGTGAACTCGTCGGGCTAACCATCGCCGCTGCATCTCCCGAAAGACGCCCAGTGCGTCCCTGCCTTTCTCAGCGTCCGCGTAGCCAGAGATCATGGCGTTCCAGGCCACGAGGTTTCTGAATGCCGCACCATCGAACACCCCCCGCGTGTCGCCGATCCTCCCGCCCTTGGGGTACACCAGTGCCAGCGAGTTGGCGACGACGCCGTGTCCCTCCGTGCACGCCAACGCCGGCGCACGCCTTGAGGGTTGCCGAGAGAGCCGCTGCATGTGCTCGAACCGCCTGAGGCACTCTCTATCGTGCCGCCGTGCCCTTGGCGCAGGAAGCCCACCATGAGAGCCGTTCACGGCGCACGTTGTGGTCTGGCATTCTGTCGAACATCTCGCGGGCGTGGCGAGCATCCCGCACTTGACGTACATATACAGTAGGTTACCGCCCAGCATCGTGTCGGAGCCGAAGCCGAGCCTGAGCGTGCTCCTCGCGCTCGCGCGGAGGAGGAGGTCCGCCGCTCCATTGGATTCGCGGGGAGAGTGGGAAGCGCAGTGTCCGGCCGGGGGCAATGCAAAATCAGCTTCGAGGCATGCGCGCGGCGGGGCGCAGCAGGACAGAGGGAGAGTTAGGAGTGACCAGCCGTGGCTCTATGTCATTTACATGTGTTCATTTCAAAATGTTGAAATTGGTAGACTGGATATATTAATTTGTGGTAGACAAATGATATTTGATTATTTGTTTTCAGGGAATGCCATTGCTCTGTTCCTTCTTGTTGTGCCCGCTGTGTGCATCTTCGCGTACTCGGACACCGAATCTGCACAAATGGAAAACGTGTCCGTTACTTTCAGTGTTGTACCCTTTTTTATGAGCTCTTGACGTAGTGGCAAAACAGATCCACTGTCAGACGCGACATGTTTGACCTCGATCTGTCGAGACCAAACTGGATGACAAACTTAGTTGGAGAAGTAGACCATATATAGTCGACGCATCACATTTTCTACGAATTTGGCCGTCATGTGACACCCTTTGGTGATGCTTTTAATGGCACCGAGTGCCAAGTTAACGTTCCTGACTGCATTGGTGCTGCTGAAGAAGATGTGCCTTTGTTGACTATGTATAGCCGTCTCCACTCGCGAGATAGCATGCCCATTGCTTTTTGTACGATAACCAATGCAAGATAATATGTCGCGCAAAACGTCCTATAATCTGGAAGAGTGGGAAAGGAAATAAAGGTACATATGAAGTAGTCCAAATAGTCATTAAACAATGGCTTGGTTATGTCCTGATTCGTTAAACATCTGCTAACAAATGATGATTGCTACGATAACAAGCCACGTCACTTGCTACCAAATGTTGGCAGTATTATTCACGTATCAAGATAAACTAGTATTCGAAATCAAAAACAATTCACAAACTTCAGCTGAGGCCTTAATTAGAGTGATCTCCTGGCGGTCGCCAATTTGACAAGATAGTTGGTCTAATTAAGCTTGGATGAATCCCTGGTCCGTTTGTCCAAACCTACATTCACCAAACGACGCATTAGGTGTATGATGATGACTTAGACAAACCAAATTTTGATAATATAGTTGAAGATTTTATTTAGCTTCAACCTTTAATCCACAAGTGCATGTGTACAGTTAGGTGCAATCAATAGCACTCCTGGTGGAGAAAATGATTATCATGCATATTATTCTTTCCTTCTGCGTCAGATTTCATGATTATAACCGACATGCGAATACATATGTGTGGTTATAGTTCTGGAATGGGGTAGTGCCAACGAAAAATGTTACAATCTCCACGTCCAATCATTACTTATTACTGGCCATTACTCGCCGTAGAATGGCAAGCCTCTAACAAAGTAACATTCGAGTTTTCAGAAGAAGAAAATTGAGTAGAAAACCATCTTAGTTTGTACTCATAAAGCATTTTGTGGATATTGAGTAATACCTCTTAAGAAGTCCTTCGCAACATAACCCAAGATGAGAGCAATTCGAAGCTTTTCCTGTCAGGACATAACATTAAAAAAATATATTCTTTTTTAGAGTGTATGTTTTAGGATGAAAGGATGAAGTTGCTAACCCTTGGATAGATGGGGCGCCGCCAATCTTGACAAATCGTGGAGAAAAATGGGGTTGAACTCGAGCTCGGGAGAGGAAACGGAGGAGAAAAATGGAGAAGTTTCGAGCAGAAAATGGAGATGGCTCGGGGTGGAAGAAGATGATATAGGGGAACCCTTTAGTCCCGGTTGGTATCATGAACCGAGACTAAAGGTCCATCGTTAGTCCCGGTTCGTGATACCAACTGCGACTAAAGGGGCTCGCGCTGGCCCCACCTCTGCGGCTGCCTGTCGCATCTGTTCGTATCACGAACCGGGACTAAAGCTGGCTGGCGTCCTAGCCGTTGGAACCGGGACTAATGCTCACATTAGTCCCGATTCAAATTATGGCCGGGACTAAATCTCCGAACGGAAGCTCTGTTTTCTACTAGTGCCGTCGACAGCGACGCTAGCTCTTGAGATTAAAGTCTGAAAAACTCGTAGACGGTGTCGGAAACGAACCCCAAATTATCAATCAGCGAAATCAGCACCCTAAACTAACAAATTCCGGTCTAAGGTGACATTTAGTTTACGCTGGGATTATTGATTCGGCAAACTAGATGTGTGGGACATTGTGTTTGGAGTGTGCTTGGGCCTAAAGACTGCTAGCGGTAAAGTTTGTCATTTCGGTAACCAAAACCTTGCCAGTCACCACATATTGAATAATACTAGCTAATATAGAAAAAACTAAAAAATCGTTGTGCATCAAGTTCATTGCCATATCAGAATTATGTGGGCAGTTCTAAGATAAAGACTGTCTTATCAACAATTGTACATGCCTCACATTCCTCTAATACGGAGGTGGGGCCATGAATAGAAAATATCTGGTTGAATGAAAACTATGTCTTCATGTTTGAAAAACTCTAGATAAATAGTATGTTTGGGAGCTGATGTTTTCTAAATATATAGTAAAAAATCAGGTTTCACACTCGAACTCATTAAGACGTATTTGAAACAGTTCATCAATCCAGTAGTGGCCAAGAGCTCTTTTACGGTGATTGTCCAGTACTTCCTATACTACTCCTCTTTTAATTATTTTCGTCCGTCCGATCTGACCCGGTAATTATGGTAACTTCCTAGGCTAACGCACCCCGCACGACCGGCTGCTCGCGAGTAAATTCTGACTTGAGTCCCGCGAGGGCGGCGAGGCTATCCTCTGTCCCTTGCCGCGTCGGCGTTGCTGGTCGACGGACGCGCCGCTGAATCGGATCTCCACCTCCGGACCAAGTAGCTCGGCTGCTCGCGCCTCGCCGCCTCACCAAGGGGCTCGGCCGCCTTGGCGCCTTGCTGCTCGCCGGCGAGTTCGCCCACGTCGTGTCATGTTCAGCTGAAGTACTTGTACTGTTGTACAGCAGTATGGCGAGACGCCGTAGGGGCGGCCGCTTGCGGGGTCGAGCCTCCTCGCACTCCTAGAGCGCCTCGGCGAGTCGCCCGAGCCAGGCGAGAGCAGCGGCGCGGTTACCGTGGCACGCGGCGCTGTCCCAGCAGAGCGCCAGGGTCCAGGGCCTGCTCGTAGTGTCCCAGTGCGTCGCCGCCCTTCTTGTACCACTCGTTCACAGGGAGCGCGACACGCGGCCGAGCGCCGTGGGCGACGCCGCCGCGGCAGAGACCTTGGCGCGGCGGCCGGCGATGGGCAGGCGCACGGCATGCATCTAGGCGACGGTCGCGGCCATGTCAACGGCGCACACCACGGCTGCGTGGCCCCGCCGTCGCCGCCCTGATGGAGGTGGTGGCGAGCGTGCCACTGTTGGGGACGAGCTCATCGGCACGTCGCCGGCGGCCGGTGGATGTGGTGGCGAACGCGTCGCCTTCGGGACACAGGCACTGGTCTGTGTCGGAGAAATAGTGACATGTGGAGCCATCTGACCCGAAGTTACATATATACCCTTTCAGTAAATCTAAATCTAATTAATCAATGAATCGGCACTGGTAAATCAATATTTCCAGTATTTTTTAGGAATTTCTTTGTAGTACTCCCTAGTACTTCTTATTTTCTCAACCGTTGGATTAGCTTGTTCCTCGCCGGCCGGTTCCTAAAATCGCCAACCATGGTAACTTGTAACATTCACTGGTCGCTGATTTGTTTATACATACCTCCGGAATTGATATGCATCTAGATACATTCGATCCGACACATTCTTAACACGGGCATCACTACGGGAGAGCTGCACTTTTCCGTGTGCTTAGGCCGAAAAACACACGGCAAAGCCTTCGCCGTGTGCAGCACACGGCAAAGAGTACACGGGGGAGAATTGCACGGCAACGAGCTCTATATGGCACACGGCAAAGACGACATGTGGGTCCCATCGACACTTGACGCGGACGGACGGTGACGGCGAGTTCTGACTTGTGGGGCCCACGACTTTGCTCTTTCCCGTGTGCTAGCGCTGGCACACGTCAAAGAAGAAGGATGTCATTAAAAAAAGCCCCCCCGGCCGTCCCTCGCTGGGGACGGCGCCGTTGGGTGCTCGCACTACGCCGGCGTCAACACGGGGCCACGCCGTCTATCGTGAGCTCTGCATCTCCCGCGCGCCGCGTTTGGTGGGCTCGCTCATGGCCGCCGCGGGGCTCCAGGGCGCCGACCGTCGGACACGCTGGTCCACCTCCATGAGCTGGCTCGACGCGCCGCCGTCGGACGCCTCCTCGACCGTGCCGAGCTGGTTGGATCCCAGTCGCAGCTGCTCCAGCGTGCCGAGGACGCGGGATACGGCGGCGGAGACGCGGTTCCGGGTGGGGCTGAGAGAGGCGACGCGCTCCCGCATGACTTCGACGGTAACGGGGAGCTCGAGGCCGGCGGGTGCTGGAGGATAAGCAGAGACAGTCGGAGCCGGAGCTTGAGACGGCGGGTGCGACGGGAGCTCCTGGCCGGGATCGAGGACACCGGTGCGCCGCGGCCGCGCACGAGCCGCCGTTCGCCGCAGCGGAAGGCATGGAGGTCTTCCTGGAGGCGGACAGCGGCGGGGGCCATGGTGCGGAGCCGCGCTCTCGGGCGCAGCGCAGGAGCACGATGGAGCGTGTGGTGTGTGTGTGGATAAGGAGAAGATGGGATCGAACCCCAGCTTGTGGATAAGGAAAGAGATAAGGAAGCAAGCACACGCCACGTCATCTATCTAGAACAACCAGTCCCAACCAATCAGATTGAAGCATTTAGAATCACGCGGATTGTGTGCTTCTTCTCAACGGTTCAGATTTAATCGACGGTTGAAAAGGGTGAAATTTTTCAAAACTATCGACAGTTCTTTGATACAACCACTATTTGTGTATCTTAAAATTATTATTTTAAAAATTTCAGATCAAACTATCACACACTTGTAGTTCAAATTTGAATTACTTTGGAAAAATCAAAATAAAGTCATTTAAATAAGCGAATTAGGTAGAAACCGAGAAAAATCCTAATATTTTTGTATTATCCATGAAATATGGACTACTTTGTGTGGATGTTTTATGGGTGTCATTTTACACCATATTTTGGTACTTGCTTCACAAAAAATGTCATTTTTGACACTTAAAAAATGAAAAATGATATTTAAAAAAAACATTTGAAAACTCTTTTTGAGCATTTTTTCTCTTTCTTTTATTTGTTTGAAAAAAGGTCAAAATGGCCGCCGTTTCTATTCATTGAAAGGGGCCGAATTTTTCGAAACTATCGACGGTCCTGTGATATAACCACTACTTCTTAAAATTATTTTTGTAAAAAAATTAGATCAAACTATCACACACTTCTAGTTCAAATTTGAATTACTTTCGAGAAATCAGCATAAAGTCATTTAAATAAGCGAAATTAGGTAGAAACTGAGAAAAATCCTAATATTTTTGTATTATCCATGAAATATGGACTACTTTGTGTGGAAGTTTTATGCGTGCCATTTTGCACCATATTTTTGGTACTTGCTTAACAAAAAATGTCATTTTTGACACTTAAAAAAATAAAAAAATAATATTTTTAGAAAAAATTGAAAACACTTTTTGACAACATTGTTTTCCATGCCAAGACACACCTATGTGTCAAATATGGACACTTTATCACAAACTATGCGACGAGAATGGTCCCGTAGTGCATCTAGTTACTTGCCAACAGCTACGGCTCGTATTTGACGTACTACTCTAATTTTCTTTAGCGGAATTTGACCACTCTGAATCCCTCAATCAGAGGAGCTGGACCTGGTTTACATAACAGACCGTGGAATTTAAACTCACAATCACCAACTTGGCCTGCAAATGCAAGTAGGCGACACGTACCTGTATGTCGTTTAGCACATGAACGTGAAGGGAACCATACATACGGAGTATATCCATCCATCGTTCAGATTTTTTCTGTTATGACCAAACGCAGCACGGCTCATGGACGACACGATGTCTCTATGTACAGCGACACACAAAGACTTGTGACTTCCCCGGTAGCCTAGCACTGTAGAACAAAGTAACCGGACAAGCCACCAGCTCACATTTCTCTGCTTTGAGACGGTATAGTAGTGCCCAATAGTCTCAGTCGACTGAGAGTTAATTAAGACCTCGTGGACTTTTCTAACTTGTTTTTATATGTAATTTTTTTCAGCGAATCGTGCAAAAAAATTGCGCTGTAGGTTCATGGCATTGACTAGACTAGGACTTAACAAATTCTCAAGCGATCAAGGATTAATACTCTCGTGTCGCTCTCGGCGACACTGGGGGTCTCCAAACCGTAGCCACCTTAGCCCTCCCATCTGCTCCGCTCCTCCTCGTCGTCGTCGGTGGTGGCGCGGCTCCTCCCTGACCCATGGGCGACGGGTTTTTCCGTCCCTTTTCCGTTCCCCGGTGTGGTTGTTGGTCGGTGTGTGGACGCCGGTGGTGTGGTGGCGTGGTGAGGGCATTTTGGATCGATGCCAGGTTCTTGTGTGTGGGCGGCGCCGTGTCCGCCGGCCGGCGTCAAGAGATGGTGACGGGAAGTGCATCGGCAGTCAGAGTGACTCGCCATGTTGTTGGAGACGGAGCAGGGCTCGCCTTCCCCCCTTCCCATTCTCGTGACTATCCGGTGGGGCTCGTCGGTCGATGTATCACACTCCGGTCAAGTACACCTTTGCCATCTGACAACCGCCGCAGCAGGGAGAAGAATGTCCCAGCTGCAGTTTCCTTCTTGGTGTTCTCCTGGCTGTGCTGCTCAGCTCCCCTTCAATTGTTTGGCGTAGCAGCTATAGCCCTCCGTTAGATTTCAGCCCTGTTCCGCCGCTCGGAGGTCCCGACGAGGAGCACCGTAGTTAGTCTGCGTGGAGGGGTCATTGTGATGAGCGAAAAAGTTGGTTGTGGGCGAAAGCCTTGCCCGATTCGCCGGTGCCAACGACGACGACACTTGTGGGTGTCATTTCCCTTCCACAAGGCGTTGTGAATCCATGCTTTTCCTCATCTTGGTCTTTGGTCGTCGGGTGAAAATCTAGATTCTTGTGGATTGTGCGACGGTGACGTTTTCGTGTATACCCTTCTTGGAGGCGTCGCATTTGAGACTTTGACCAGCGCCAGTGCTTAGTCGATTGGGCTGCTTGTGTTCATCGCTAGTTGAAGATCTTCCCTGATTTGCTGCTGCGAAGACTCCGAAGAAGGTTGATGCTGGATCTGGCGACGCCCTATGCTCTTATTTCATCGGAGGAGGAAGACATCAAGCTTGGATCTTTCTTTCTATTTTGTTGCCATTAGTACTCCTTCTCTGTAGTTTTGGGCTGTTGTTCTTTTTGGTTTGAGCTTTTCTTATAAGCTGGTATCCCCGGTTGTAATACTCCTGACCGGTTGATGGCTTTGTTAATTCAAAGCTACATCGTAAACATATAAATACTCGATAGACTGAGAAGTACACAAAATCAAAAAAACGAGAGCCTTTCCCATGGGGGCACCCTCCCTTCTCTCTCTGAGGATGGCGCGGCACATTTTTTTCAACCCAAGGGTGGCTGGCAGCCTTAATAACCATTGATACAATCATGAATGACCGTGCATCTAAAATGTTACTAGAACAGGTAATATGTATAAATTATTTCATACAAATATTATTTTCAATGCCGTCTAATTAAGTGTCCATCTGTACCGCTTTACATAATTAAATATTGATAATTATTTTAGAGTGTATTTGAAGGGGCTCTGGCTTCCAGTTTCGCTCGGGAGCCATACTGAATCTGCTACCACGGAACATTTGTTACTTTTCCTCTCTTCCAGGCGGCTCCACGCTTCCAAACTCTTTCCCGTCCAACAATTGTTCACCGGAAGCAAAGGCCTACTTGCTGACCAGTTGTACAATACAGTATATGATGACTGGTGATTAACGTAGTAATTGAGTGAATACGTTTTTTTTAGAGAAATTGAGTGAATAAGTTGAAAGCTAATAATTATCAGTTGACGCTCTGCTCTGTACCAAGCCTTTAAATAGTGGTCCATCAACAGCCTCTCCACCCAAAGAGCTTCAGTTCGCAATAATGGTTAGGATGCTGTATGCTGCCGCGGCCAAAGGCTTCGTCGCGCAACATGGGCCCGGCCATGTTGTCGGTCTAGCTTTCCTGCTCGTGGCCGTTGTCGCGATCGTGGTCATCGCCGCGTTCGGCTGCGGAGATGATTCGTCGCCTAGGCGCAGCGGCGGTGCGATAGGTGGCGGCGCCGGAGGGGGTGCTGCCTGCGGCGGCGGCGGAGGAGGCGGTGCCTGCGGAGGAGGGGGAGGAGGTGGAGGAGGAGGCTGTTAACTAAGCAAGCTCCATGGCGCCGGCAGAATTCTCTGATAAATATGGGGACAGTACTTTGCAGAATGAAGACTATCCGTAGTACCTTCTATAGTACTACTATTACATCACGGCGATATCGTGCCTACTAATATTTGTACCCATGTATTGTAGTAAGTGCTCGTTCTGATGAGCTACCAGAATATATTGAGCACACTCCATACAAAAACTATGCATATCAATACATCATGTGTTGATATCTTCCGCAGTGAGTACTCGACCTGTTGACGCTGATAATCCCATGGCGCCCTAGCTTGGCTGTAGAGCATCTATAGCGAAGGCTTGGCACTGCATACCCTTCATCTTTTCTTCTTGTTCTTGGCACATCGAGAGCTTTCTTGTTTTTGTTTCAGCCCATAGTGAAGCGGTCGACCCATCTGCAGCTGCAGACGACAACGTACGTTTGGTGGCGGCGGCCGGCGGCGGTGCGTGATAATGATCGGCTGATCCAGCGGCGGCGGAGGTTCCTTGCCAGTCTGGGTGCAAGCCATAACATCATGATCCTAGTGCAGGTACCCATATATACAGGCATAGTACTGGGATTGCATCCGACTTAGCCTAGGAAACCTACTCTAATTTCAACTCGATCAACCTAAACAACCAAACGATACTAGCAAGACACACGGCGGGCCGATCGGTTCCTATTGCACTCGGTGACCACTCACGTACGCCTTCTTTTTTTGAGATCAGGGATCTTTCAATTTATAGAAACCAAACTACTTCCTCCGTCCAAAAATAAGTGTCTTAGATTTGCATAAAAGTGGATGTATCTAGACATGTTTCAAGTCTAGATACATCCATTTTTTGACAAATCTAAAACACTTATTTTTGGACGGAGGGAGTAATAAAAAAGCTAACCGAAAAAATAGCAAAAACAGAGAGCAAAATGCCAACGACCCAAAGCCTCAAAATATGGATTTTGGGGTTTTATCTTGCTGTGAGAGCTAAAGAGCTAATAGTATAGACACGTACTACTACCGGGATTGCATCCGACTTAGTCTAGGAGACCTACGTTGATTTAGCTCGATCATGCCCAACTTTCCTAAACAAGCTAGCAACTAGCAAGACACGGCTTGACAAAACAAGCTACTCCAGCTCAACTTCTCGTGAGTAGTTGGTTGAGTAGTAGAAATTCACTTTGCCTCCCGGGTGCGTATCCTCATGTTAAGTTTGTCAAAATTAAAAAAATATGAAAACACTTTGAAAAATCTGGAAAAATTGGGCACGAACATATACAAGTTTACAACATTCAAGCCAAATTTCAAAAGGAATTGACACTTTGTTTGGTCTATGTAAAAAAGACAAAATATGTTGTGAAATGAGATTTAAAAATACAATTTTCAAAATATGTCATAAATTCCACACATCTTCCATGGCAATCCTTGACCCAAGAAGCTAGCTATCTTCGTTTTTTTTTTAGATAAAAAGGGCCTCGCCCCAGTTCCATTTCAACGAAACGAAACTTACAGACATCCATCTTACAGCTTTCGGGGGATAAACGACCGAGATGTCGCCCCAGAGATGCAGAAGCTAAAAACAAACACCAGGCAAACTAAGATCTACTGATCTTCTGCTTGATGCGGAAAGGAAACTAGACCTAAACAATCCCAGAAGGACGAAACTGAGAGCAGCACTACTACCGGGGGTACGCCCCAGCACCGTCGTCGAAGACCAAGCCACGAGGACGACGGGCAGCAACAGGTCAAACACCACGACGATGGGAGGGTGCCGGCGTTTCACGGCGACGCCTCCATGGAGGAAAACGACGCCCGAAGGCGCCGTCGTCGTCGGCACCAACACAAGTTGGGCAGGACTTTCGTCCGAACCGCACACCCAAAACCACCACCCCGCAGCTGCCGAACCCACCGGAAGGTCGCCGGACCCGCCGGAGAGCACGAAGAGGTAGGGGAGACCAGCACGCCGGCCTCACCCCGGCCACCAGCGGCCAGATCGAAGCCTACTGCTCGATCTACCCCCGCGGACGGAACCCACTCCACCGAAGCGCCACCGCAGAGCAGAGGTTGACCTGGACGAGCAGGCCCGCTGGGCCCAGATCGAGCCCAAAAGGGCCGAGGCGTCGCCGCCCGAAGCCGAGCTCCAGGGCACGCCGCCACACTGACCCGCCGCCAGCTCGCGATGCCTGACCCCGCCGCCACCTGCGGCTGCCTCGGCGCACCTCTGGGCGCGGCCGACTGGCGCCGCTCCTCCCGCTCGCAGGAGCGCCCGCCACGGACGCCTACAACCGCCCTCCCGCCATTGGCGAGCCGAGCGCCGCCACCGCCGCCGGCGTCGGCGGCGGCGACGGCCAGGGGAGCGCGGAGCTGGGGGAGGTTGGGCTCGGGTTGGGGAGGCCCCCGGAGCCGCTCGAGCGGAGCGACCCGGGAGGCAGCTCTTTTCGTTCGCTAGCTATCTTCGTCTTGAGTAAAAGTTCCTCTCTCTATCGAGTCAATCATGGTGTATATACATCCGGACGGCCAGAATATCAACATTTCATTAGTAAGCGATCGATCATCTCATACTCTATGGAGATTGGAGAAGGCATGCAAATTCATGCCTTCAACATCTTCCTTTCTAGCTATGATTATCTACTTGTTCATCTGCATGTCTTCAAGGTGCCAATTCGCGCATGCAACAGATACTCTGTTTCCAGGCCAAGCTCTGTCTGGTAACCGCACCCTGCTCTCAAAGAATGGTGCCTTTGAGTTGGGTTTCAACTGCCTATCTCCTCCATGTTCAGAGTTTACATTGGGAATATGGTACGTCAACTGATCAACTTGTACATCTCTTCTAGTTTGGGTCGTCCGTGAACCGCCAGAATCAGAGTTATACTACTGCTACCAAAAAGCGTACCGCACCTCAGACCCTTGGACCTCCTTTTTAAGCCTCTCATCAGATGGCAACTTGCAGCTGACCTTGCCGTATAATGCTTTTATTTGGTCATCAAATAGTGGTGTGGAGGATTAATCTACTTCTGCAGTTGCAGTACTTCTTGACAACGGAAATCTCGTAATAAGAGACCAAGTTAACAGTTCATTTTTGTTCTGGCAAAGCTTCGATGACCGAGGTGATACACTGCTACCTGGAGGATCCCTGCGGGAACTTACGGCGATCCCTGGTGCTAAAAATAATGGTTCTCGTGCTAGTAGTTCGAATCTGGGCATGAATACAAATATACCAAAGGGGTTTACTGTCTTCCACACAACTGGTTGTTCTGACGATGATGATGGGCTCTCTTATGATGGCACTTTTCCCAGCTGGGTTGGTTTTCTTGAAGATGAAGATCCTTTACTATTCCTGTCCAATAATTCAGATTTATATGTACGATTGGATTTTGACGGTAATGTTAATGTTGCTAAATTAGGGGGTTGTGGGACTCTATTGTGGTCTGCTCCTCTGTTGTGGTCTGCTCAGGGCCGGCCCTGAAATGTCAGGGGCCCGGTGCGAGATAAAAATTGGGGCCCTATACAGAAAGGTTCTCTTGCGTTGATCCCTTCTTCCATGTTATATCTCTCTCAAGCCGAGGAAGGATCAATGAGAAGTAATCGGAAGAACTTGAACAGACAAACGTGATACTGGAGACTGGAGAGTATCACCGTTCCAGGTTAAGGAGCACCTTGGAGCGTTCCTTTCCCCGTCTACAGTAGCGAAAGGCGATCTTTTGGACCTCCAGCTCGCGCCACCGCAAAGCCGTCGATCCGCTCGATGCCCCGCCCTCCGGCGGCGGGAGGACGGAGAATCGACGGATCTGCGGGAGGACGGGGAGGAGGCGCGGCCGGTGTTGGTTTTGCAGGTGGCGGTCCTCTTCCTCGACGGTGGTGCTCCGTGGAGCTCCGGCGTCGACCTGCCGCCTACAGCGAGTCCGCGGCTCTGCGGAGCTGTTCGGCTCGTCTCCCCCTTCGCCGGAGTCCGTGAGACGGCGGATCTGGCGCAAGATCATCTGATGGATGCAGAGGTGCAGCGGCGTGACGACGGCGGCGGCTTCAGGCGTAGATCCTTTGGGATCGGTGCTCGGCGACTTCCCGCGTGCTTTGGGGGGCTCCGGATCCAAGGCTTCAAGCGGAGTTTGAGCAGCGGCGCGCCACCGACAGCGCTCGTCGTCTCCGGCGTCGTCGAGTTGCAAAAGGGCTGGGTTGTAATTCCTTTTCTTATGAGGACCTTCTTGTAATTTGTCGCTGTAATTCTGTGTTTGTCTTCGCAAAAAAAAAAAGGAGGGATTAGTTGGAAATAAACAAGTCAAGATCTTCCCCTTAATTAATTCCATTAATGCGGCTAGAAATTTTTAGGAGACAATGGCGCCCCAGATCATCGGGAAATGGGAAAGGAGAACGAGGGGGCCTGAGGCGAGAGAGGCGGAGCGCTCGGTCTTTTCTTCTTCTGGCTAGGTGGGCTTGCGATACTAGCTTGCAAGCTGCATACGTGAAGGCCCCAGCTGCTACTCATAATTAGGCTGATTCGGAATAATTTTTCCATAAGCTAAACAGGCTGTACGTACCAGGATGGGGCCCTAAAAATCGGAGGGCCCTGTGTAGCCGCACAGGCCGCACCTGCTCAGGGCCGGCCCTGGGTCTGCTCCAGGTTCCGCACAAGAAAAGTCTGATTCCATGCAAGAAAAATCACATTTCAATTTTAAAACCGTTGTTGTAATGACGATAGGTGTGCTCATTCTAATGCTTATCAGGCTCGTCCTTTTCTGGATAAGAAACAGGATCTTATCCATGGAGAAACCTTTGAATTTCAATAACACCCTCATCATCTTCTCAGAAGCACACATAAAGAAGGCAACCAAAAGTTTCTCAGAAAAACTTGGAGAAGGTGGTTTCGGTTGTGTTTTTAAGGGGGCATTGCCAGGTTTCTCTCTAGCTAGTGGCAGTCAAAAAGCTAAAAGGCATTGCGCAAGGGGAAAAGCAATTCTGAGCAGAAGTGCAGACAATTGGCATAATTCACCACGTCAATCTTGTCCGTTTATTTGGTTTTTGTGCAGAAGGGAGGACAAGAATGCTGGTATACGAGTACATGGAGAATGGTTCTTTGAACTCTCACCTCTTCTCAAAGAGTTCGGCCAAGTTTACATGGGATCTCCGGTACCATGTAGCACTTGGAACCGCAAGAGGCTTGGATTATCTCCATGAGGAATGCAAGGAATGCATTATACACTGTGACATGAAGCCGGACAATGTACTTCTTGATGCAGAGTTTTGCCCCAAGATTGCGGACTTTGGCATGGCGAAGCTTCTTGGTCGAGATTTCAGCAGGGCTTTGACAACCATGCGAGGGACAATTGGATATCTTGCACCTGAGTGGATATCGGGGCTACCGATCACACATAAGGCTGATGTTTACAGCTACGGTATGATGCTTCTTGAAATTATATCTGGTCGGAGGAACGCAGAAAAAATTAGGGAAGGAAAGTATACTTACTTTCCCATATTTGCTGCAATCAAGGTGAACGAAGGAGATGCTACGTGTCTCCTGGATCGTATATTGGAAGGCCAAACAGATATGGAGCAGCTGAACAGGGCTTGTCGAATTGCATGTTGGTGCATTCAAGATTCCGAGGATCATAGGCCAATGATGGGGCAAGTTGTTCACATGCTAGAGGGTGTCACCGAAGTCAAAATCCCGCCTATTCCGAGGTCACTTCAGAATTATGTCGGCATGGAGGATTGCTCGTACTCTGCGGATGCAAATACTTGCTTGTAAATTCTACATATTTGTTGAATATGCTTAGTTCATAGGCCCAGTAGTTTATGTTTTCTGAAGTGCAGCGAAACACAGAAATATTTGGTTTGTTCTGCAGTTGTGTAAGAAAGCATTTTAAAAAAACAAGGCAAAAGACTTGCCATGTTAAATTATCAAGAAGAAGAGAATTGCCCGGTTATTGAAGGCCGAGGACCCTCAGTTATGATTGTTGTTAGCTTATCATGAATTTCTAGTAAGTAGCACTGTAGCAGCATGCATGATCAACACCTGAAGCATGGACTCTATAAGCAGCTGGGAACGTAGTTAACTACATAACGTTTTTTTTCAGTGTGAGCTTAGCTAGCCAGGTCACCAGTAGTCATTACAAGAGCTTGTTTGCAGTCTCTAAACACGAGCACCCTCCCCACCACGCTCGACAGTCCCATGAAGTTTCCCAACATGGTTAGTCTCAGGAGCTACCAAACATCAAAAGTTCACGATTTAAAAGTATGAAAGTCTGATAAAACATGTTAGTCCAGCTCAACTTCATCGCAGTAGAGTAGTTTGTTTATATTTTAGTGCAATCTCAAGTGAGATCCAAACTACATTTCAGCTTTTCCCCACACACAAAAAATATACAGGTCAGTTTTATCAACATGCGGCTGCTCGCTTGTTGGATGGGCCGGATGAGCTGTCCTGGACGCTGGAACCTGCGGGCAACTTCTCGGTCAAATCTTTATACCGGAAGCTTTGCCAAGGGTTTCCGCGGAAACATTACAGCGAGATTTGGGGGATTGCGGTTCCCTTGAAGATTAGGGTTTTCCTCTGGCAATTAGTCAGTAAACGTCTACCATCGGGCGACAACCTAGTCCGCCGCAGGGGCCCCTCGAATGGCCTTTGCGAGATGTGTGGTCAGGTGGAGAACACCAACCACATTTTATTTGGCTGCGTCTTAGCCAAGTTCCTGTGGAGCGCAGTTAGGGAACTGCTGCATTGCTCCTGGAACCCCACGTGTTTCGCGGAGCGGGTACACGGGTCGGGCACGTAGAGTCTTATGGATTTGTTGCGCGACGCTTTGTTGGAATCTCTGGAATTTGCGGAATAAATACACTATAGAAAGGATCTTCCCCTCACAGCCGGCTGGCTGCCTCTTCAAAATGGCTATGTACATGCAGGTGTGGAAGCCAGTGGCTAGACGCCAAGACAGAGGCGAGGTGGAGTCGGCGATTCGCGAGATACGCCGGCTCCATGACACCGTCAGGGAGCGTCCTTGACCACCTGCTACTCCGTCTCCTCTTAGTCTCCACCGTAGCGCCTACGGGCTGTGTTTGTGTGTTGTGTGGTGCCCTCGTCTGAGCGGCCTTGTGTAGCCTGCGTGCTACTTGGATTTCTATGGTGTCCTGCGTGACCCATTTATGTTGTTTGGTTGAACTTTGTATGCACTTGCCGGTTGGCTTTATTAATTTTAACTTGGGCTCTTCTCGAGCCTTCAGTCTAAAAAAAAAATGATGCTGGAAAATACTCTGTGTTGCATCAGCATTCAGGAATAACTTGTTCTCAGAAATCTTACATGATTCACAACAGAATAGAGGAGCTTGCCGTGATCCTAACAAAGTGCTCAACTAATGCTAGCGTGTAGGCTACATGCTGCAATATGGACTAACCAAAGCGCACAAACTAGAAATATATGGATCACATTTTCCAGCAATTATACACCTTAACGAAAACTTCTCACATTGCTACAGTTTGCATCAATCAGCTCGAAGAGATTACCTGTTGAAACTGTATTCTGATTGCACTCATAAACTATCCCTTCAGGATCAATACGTGCATTCGAAACAAAAACAAGTCCTCATGACAGGTCTATTTTCTGAAAACGGATTCGCAGAGCTCAAACCCATTCAGGCTCAGTGCCATACTCCCCATTCAGGCTCGTATCAACAGCATCCAAAAGCTTGGCTTTAGAGTCGAAATTCCAAAACCAATCAATATCCGACATGCTCGTACTGCCAGGTGCTTCTCGGTCTATTGGGTGTCTTCATGTACATATCTCCAGCAACAAAATCCCATACCTGTAGTGATCTTCCTTTTCTGTGGCTCTGATCGAGGGCTACTAAGTTTTAATGTCAAATTATTTTGCGGCCAACTTCGCCATGAATCTACCATCTTCAATGTGTAATACGCTAGACAAGAATCTCTACTATATACGCTAGATGAGAATCATGTTGAGTTGCACGCTAACAAAAACATGTGGAATTGCACGCTAAAACGAGAAACATGTCGTGGCGAGCGAAGCAGGCAAGCTAAACTAGAATCATTTGCACATTAAACGAGAGTGGTGCGCAATTTCACGCTAACAAACACGTGCAATTACGCATTAACAAGAATCATATGCTGGTATCAAGAATCATATTCTATTGCATGCTATCGAGCATATTTTCCATTTATATGCTATCATGAATAATTAATAAAAAATGAAATGGCCCTATTTCACAATCTGACTGAGTTACTCTTGAGGATACAAAATAAATACATAGAGTGCATCCGGAATAAACATGTGCAATTGCACATTTATGCAAAAATAAATGGACGCTACGCAAATCCATATGCAAATACATAATATATCATGAGTAATTGGAAACTAACAATAAATCATTAACAAAAAATAAAAATAAAATTAAAAAATGCTCACGAAAAATTAAAATGCTAATAAAAATCACGTGCAATTGCAGGCTAAACAAGATTAATGTGTAATTGCAGGCTAAACGACTGTCATGTTGATACGTCCCAAACGTATCTATAATTTTTGATGTTCCATGCATGTTTTATGTCAATTGGCACATGTTTTATATACACTTTATATCATATTATGACATTTATTGGATTAACCTACTAATAGTTGCCAAAGTGCAAAATCTTCTTGTTTTCCTATTTGTTGTGTAGGAATTATCAAAAATACAAAAGGAAACCATATTGGAGTCGAATTGGGACTTTCCTGAAATCTGTCTGAAAACGTTTTTCGAAGATGGTCACGTTTGGCCCGAAGACGACGTCAAACGGAAACCTGACAGAAGACAAAGTTGCAGAGAATTTTCCGAGAATCGATCTAGACTTAAAATTCGCCCAATTCCGAGTCCGGACGACCGAGATATTCCCGATTTACTGCAGCCCTAGATGGGATGACGAGAATATGAAAGATTGTGACTTTATTGACTCCAACTCTTACCAAATTTGATGGATTCGGCCAAGACACGAATTGGAGCCTCATTAGGGCTGAGAGGGGTTCCTAGGAAGCTTCTAGAGGTGCCCAAGAGCCCTTGGATCTAAGGGGCATGCATCCATCCCATGGCCTAGATTGCATCTCCACCTCTATATAATGAAGGGAAACCCTATTTTCCAAGCAAGCACAAAAAGCCACGAATTTTCCTCCTCTTGGCAGCCGCCAAGGAGGGGGAGGAGCTCCTCCATTGCTGCACCATCACCAAGGAAGAAGAAGGGGGGCCAAGGGCCGCCGCCCCCGAGGGCTGCCGCCGCTGCCGCGCCTTGCCGCCGCCTCCACGGGCTGCTGCCGCCGCCGCCACCACGCCATGGCTGCTGCGAGCCGCCGTCTCCACTCCGGGTTGCACCTCTTCATCAACCTCTCCATCAAGCTCCTCATCACCATGACCATGTGTGAGTTGTTTCCCTCGGGGCTGAGGGCTCGTGCCGGTAGCTATGTGGTTCATCTCTCTCTCCCATGGTGTGATCTTTATGTGATCATGAGCTTTGTAATCTAGTTGAATCCATAGATGTTACTCTTCATTATCTTATGAATTATGCTACTCAAGTGGTTTTATTAATGTAATCTCCGGAGTCACCTTTGTTCCATTGTGCGAAGTTGACAGTGTGCGCACCGTGTGTGACTCTTAGGCTAAAGATTACAGGAATACTTATTATGAGTTGTTCTTTTGTTGGTTGTCACTTGATGCATGTAAAATGCATACATGAACTTTGCATTATTTTACTTACATTCCAGTCATATTTGCATACTATAAGGGTTATATCACTGTTTTATAATGATTTTGGGAATATTTGGTATGTTTCCTATTTTTATGGAATTAACCCTGCACAGGCAGAAAACCCCCTTTTCCATGTTTTTGACTTTCAGTGACCAAACGACGTCCAAATGACCTAATATTTTACGGGGCCCAATATTTGGAAATAAGAAGACGTACCAGCCAAGAATCCGCGAAAAAGGAAGTCCGAGGAAGAAATTGGATGGTCCCACGCGGCCAGCCCCCCGACGTTCTCTGGAAGGGGCGCCGCCGAAACACAGAAACCACGAAACAGAGACCTGGAGCTGCAGATTGGAGGGGGAAAACTCCGGCGGGGCGCTGCCGGGGTGGTCTCCATCTTCTCCAACGAC
This sequence comes from Poa pratensis, assembly GCA_947311845.1. Lineage (NCBI taxonomy): Eukaryota > Viridiplantae > Streptophyta > Magnoliopsida > Poales > Poaceae > Poa > Poa pratensis. The sequence continues at coordinate 63,327,352 of CAMZMU010000051.1, read as the reverse complement.
TTCTCCACCGTCTCCATGATGAAGGGGGAGTAGTCCACCCCCTGGACCTTGGATTTGTGGTGGTTACTTGATCTAATCTCTCTATGTATGATCATTGTTGGAGTCCATATGATGTGCCTTGCATAAATATGGATCTAGCTATGTAATTCTTATGGTGGATATTGTGTTATGAGATGATTTGTTATACATTTACCGTTGTGTTGGAGCTTTTATGATTTGTCATACTTTGGAGATATTCTATGATGCATGTGATGGTTTGATTTATGCATAATGCCTTGTTTATCCTTGTCATGAGGTGATTGACACCACCAAGTGTGGATAGATGAGAGAGATGTGGTCATGCACACGAATTATGAATCATTGCACTAGTGTTTAGAATATTGTCCATTATGAAGTATGATGTATGTAGGTACGGGATGGCCGATGTGACACGGCATATGTATTGAGTGACATGCGAAATACAGCCCAACATCCTTTATCTGGGGGTAAAAAGGAAGAGTATGATGTGGGAGTGAGAGCAACCACGCTAGCCTTACGAGAGTGACCTAGCAACACAAATGAGTACTTCTTTCAACTATGTGTTTTAGGACATATAGCCGTCAAAAAAAGCTACTATTAAAACATGACAATTGTGTGTACTTTATCTATAACATATGATAATCACCGTAGATGAGAGAGAGAGGATTAAGTGAACCCATGAACCCATGTCCATTGTTCCTATAAGAGAAAACATTTGTCTTGTCCTCTTGCATTGAAGAGGATTGGGACACTTTTACATTCTTGTTTTGTTACGTTAAACTTCCATCCGTTAAATCAACCATCTTGTTCTTTAAACTTGTTTAGTGCATAATCAACTAAAACTTGTGACACTTTAGTTGTAGGGAATAGATAACTTTTCCTTCTTGCTCCTGCGGATCGATACCCTACTTCCACATTGAGAGGTGCTACAGTGATCCCCTGCTCTTGGGGGTTATATCAAGCACTTTTCTGGCGCCGTTGCCGGGGAGCGTAGCGCTTAAGTTCCTATTCTTGTGTGCACTAGACTTTAGATTTATTTTTGTTTTATATCTTGCAATCATCTAAGCTTGGGGAGGTTCCTTTAAACTTGTTTGGTTGTGAGTTTCTCATTAGTTTTACTTTCAGTTTTATATATCAGAAACCCAAAAAAATTAGAAAATGGAAAACTGTTAAGAAAAAACCATGATGGCTGCTGAATTTAGAAAATCAAATGAAGGGAAAAGATTAGGAGAATACATAAAGCTTCTAAATAAAATTGCTAGTGTGCTGCTTAATTATCATAAGGAAGAAACTTGTTGCTCTGAATATTTAGACACTTTGAATTCCAATGCCCTTCCAATAGAGAACATGTTATTGCAACTTATCATACATGGAATTATGCTCACTTAGGGATGGAAGAAGTAGAGCAATTTGTTATTTTTATGGCAGCCTATGAATTATACACCTTCATTGATGAACATGAAACCTGCCCTATAGCTTCTCAATTGAAAGTTTTTATTGCCAATATCCTTGATCTCTGCATACTTGAATTTAATGAAAATATCTATGTTGTTGACACAAGGAAGAGAGCTGCCCAAGAAAGCTCTAATATTTTGCAGGAACAAGATGACAAAAGCTTAAGCTTGGGGAGGCCCGTGCAACCCCAAGAGGATGATGAAAACATAAGATTGGAAGAGGAAGTATGTGAAGAGGAGATTAAAATGGATGTGCTCCAACCTAAGCTTGGGAAAGAGTTGGATCTCCCAGCTTCACCATCAACAAATGATAGTAACACTCAAACTCAAAAATCTTTTGTTATTTATGAGAATCCATGTTATGATGAGTGTGAAACTGAAAATGCTATGGTCCTATATGATAACCCATGCTATTATGATGAAACTAAAAATGCTCCTTTACTTTCTATTAATGAAGATTCAACTTAAAAGCTCAAAGCATGCATCAAACAAAATGGGACAGAATCTGTCCAGAAAAACAACAACAGCAAAACGTATTTTCTACCCTACCAAACTTTCTCGAAAAATTCCGAAACAATTCATGCATACAGAGGATGAAAAGTTGCAACTACAGTTCAAATATGAGCTCATTCGGAGTTACAGAATAAGAATTAAAAATCATACCGTGCACTGATTCGTGCAGGAATAAAATCTCCGAACGCTATAAGCAACTTTTTCAAACCAAAAAGGGTAAAACTTGGCACTTTATTGAAAATTCCAGAACCTAAACTAGACACAAAGTCTCTTGTTACAGCAAGAGGACACAAAGAAAATCACACAAAAAATAACCGGGTTGCCTCCCGCAAAGCGCTTTCTTTATAGCCATATAGCTAGGCTTCTTACTTGTTGTTTATTGTGGACGAAGCTCATGAGGGAGCTTGAACTTTGGTGGTTCCCTCTTCCTTGGGAAGTGTTCCATGCACTTCTTGTGTGGGAACTGAAACTTCACATTCCCTTCCTTTGAATCAATGATGGCACCTGTGGTACGAAGAAAAGGTCTTCCAAGAATAATAGGACTAGAGGTTTTATTCCCCATATCCATGATTAGAAAATCCACAGGCACAAAAGTCATATGTAACTCCACCATAACATCACTTACTTTTCCTAAAGCATGTTTAATAGAGTCATCAGCAAGTGCAAGTTCAATGGAGCATTTTTCAAGATTTTTCAATTCAAGCACTTCATATAGTTCTTTAGATAAAACAGAGACACTAGATCCTAGATCAAGTATAGCATGGTGTGTCTCTTTTCCAATAGTTACTAGTACCTTAGGAATCCACATATCCCCAAGCTTAGGTGGTATCATAGCCTCTTGGTTGTACCTAGCAATCTTTTCTTTCAAGACATGATTAGCAATATAAGAACCAAAGCCAGCTTGATTAGTGTTGATGGAAGGATCACTTGCAAGTTTTTGTAAGATAGATATTAATTCATGCAAGCTACAATTTTCTAAGTCAAGCAAAGGATCCTTGACTTCACTAAGCATTTTAACTTCCTCAACTTCTACCTCTTTCATTACCCCAATAGATTCTTTAGCAATTCTCTCTTGCTCATGAATGTGTTCCCAAGACTTATTGATAACCTCTTGGCAATATTTAATTGTTTCCTCATGTTTTTGGGCTGTAATGATGCTCTTTAATGATGAGACTTCCTTAGTAAGCTGATCTACCCTTTCAAACAAGGAGTCTTGTTTTTCAAACTTAGAGATAAATTCCTTATTAAGCTCCTTTTGAGTAGATATAAAAGATCTAATGGTGTTTTCCAAGTCACTAGAAACATTACCACTAGAAGCATATTTATTTGGCACATATGGGGGTTTATTGTAGGAGTTATAATTGTTGTTACCATACCCATTATTACCATAGTTCCTAATGAAGTTGACATCAATATTTTCAGAATTGTTACCAACTAGTTCTTGCAAAGGAACATTTTCAACACTAGGTTTATTAAGCAAAGCAAGAATAGTATCCATTTTAGATGACAAATCATTAGTTTCCTCAATAGAATTCACTTTCTTAGAAGGGTTGGGTGCCCTATCAGTATGCCATTGACTATAGTTTTGCAAAATGCTTTCCAATATGTTTTTAGCTTCTACTATAGTCTTACTCATAAAAGCACCTCCAGCAGCAGAATCAAGTATATTTCTAGACATGTAGTTTAACCCATTGTAGAAAGAGTGTAATATGGTCCATTCATTAACTCCATGTGAGGGACAAGTTCTAAGCATAAGTTTTATCCTATCCCAAGCCATAGCAACATGTTCATTTTCATTTTGCCTAAAAGAAAGAATGTTGTTTCTATTTTGCAAAATTTTAACAGGGGGATAATATTTCTTAATGAAAGCTTCTTTTAGATCATCCCAAGAATTAATACTACCAGATGGCAAGGAATGCAACCACTCTTTAGCTTTTCCTCTAAGTGAGAAAGGAAATAACTTCAGTTTTAGGATATCACTTTCCACATTTTTAAACTTTTGCATGTCACATATTTCAACAAAGTCATGAAGATGCATAGAGGCATCCTCCATAGCACTACCACCAAATTGTTCCCTAGTTATCAAGTTCAACAAACTAGGACTTACTTCATAACTCTCAGCATTTATCTTAGGTGTGGCAATAGCTCAGCAATAAATTGATCATTTGGAGTGTTTGTGTAGTCACACAATTTAGTTCTTTCTCCCATTTTAGCAAGTTTTTTTTGTATTTTTTATTTTTTATGCAAAACTGAAAATAAATATGCAAGCGGAATATGATATGCAATGACACTAACAAAACAAATAAATTGCTTTGTAAGTAAAGATGGATAAGATGGTGCTCACGTAGGTGCAACCTCCCCAAGCTTAGGTGTTAGCACAAGTTGGTGAAGTTGACTTCGTTGTGAGATGAATGCGATGATGCACACCCTTGGATAAATCTCTCAGCTATGATTCCCCGGCAACGGCGCCAGAAAACAGTCTTGATGGCCCTTGAAGAGGTTGATCTACGACGCCAGAAAACACTTTGTTGATCTCCGGTGCGTAGTTACCTGCGTCAAAAGTAAATGGGTTAGGTTGAGACTCCAAGTGCAGAGTGTGTAGTAGTGGAAGACGTGTTTTCCCCACGAGGGTGACTCGAGGGTTTAATATCGAACTCTCGGGGAATCAGTAGTGAAGATATATCTTCTTATCCTTCTTTTGGTTACCTACAAAACAAAGTTAAATGTTTTGGTCCTCAACCTCACCTGTGGTTGTCAAGCACAAGGTGTAAGAATGATATCAAGATAGTTATGCAATGCAAACAGGAAATAAATATGCAATGGTGGTGGATGCAATGGTAAATGATATTTTTGGGTTTTTTAATGATGTATGCAAGATGAAAAGTATTTTTGTATTTTCGGATTTAATGATGGCTGAAAATGGAAAAGTGGTATATGGTGTTGGAAAGGTGTTTCTTATGATTAAAAATGGACCGGGGTTCATGGTTTCACAAATGCACTCTCTCTTTATAAAGTGGCAGACAATGGAACACACACAGAGTTAACATATGAGATTGCAACACAAAGTTTGATAACAAGTTACTTAGATATATGGGCATCACGTCCTAACATAGAGACCTTTTGGTTATTAGTCTCTCTTATACTCCACCAAGATGCGAACCAAATCATAACACCTCAGTAATTAAGATGACTCAGAGTATAGCAATAAGTTTCATGACATGAAGTGAAAATAAGAACATGCTGGATCTAGTCACAGGAAGAAGCTTGGTCACCCTCAACCCTTGCAGCATGGTATTTTTTTTATCCCTAGTGAGGTAACAAAGTAAGGTAAACACCCAAGTGGATCGCGATATTAAGTTGTCAGCTTACCGCACTCACCACTCCCCGTTACTCCAACTAATGCACACATTCCCCCACACACGCTCTCATAAACATGCTTGATCATAACAAGTAGACAAGAACGGGGTACATAATATGCATCTATACTCATAACTGAAACAAACATTGCAATCTCAAACATATATTAACTCATAGAAAGATCCACCACATAGGTATTACAAATATGACCGTAATCATGTTCAGCAGCTCATACGGTACTAATTAGTGAAGCTCAAGAGAGGAGAGATACATAAGTTACTTCCACAAACCCATAGTCCAGAGGTGGACTACTCCCTCTTCATCATGGAGACGGTGGAGAAGTCGATGGAGAAGATGGAGACCACGCCGGCAGCGCCCCGCCGGAGTTTTCCCCCTCCAATCTGCAGCTCCTGATCTCCGTTTCGGTGTTTCTGTGTTTGTGCGGCGCTCTGTTCGCGAAACGCCAGGGGACCTTTTTTATAGGCGTTTTTAGGTCAAGACGGAGTCGGTGGACGAAAGATCGACGGCAGCGGAGCCACGAGGCCCAAATGAGTGGGCCCCACGCGGCCACAGTACCTGGCCGCGTGGGCCACCCCCTTTTGCCTTGCGGCTCCGTTTGCTTGATTCCTTCGCTCCTACGTCTTCTTCCTTCCAAAATAAAGACCTCTGTATTTTTCCAGAATTTTATGACGACGTTTGGGTCCCTGAAACATAAAAGGAAAGAAATAGGGTTTTCTGCCTACGCAGGGTTAATTCCATAAAAATAGGAAACAATTGATTTATTTCCTAAAATCATTAAATAACAGTAATATAACCCTTATATGATGCAAATATGATTGGAATATGTGTGATATAGTGCAAAGTTCATGTATGCATTTTACATGCATCAGATGCTATTAAAAGATTGAGAAAGGGATGTTTAAGTTGATTCAAAAAGATACATATAGTTGCATGATTCATATGCTTTGTTAGAGCATCTCCAAGCGGACCCCTCAAATCCTCCCCATACGTCCGGCACCACCATCCGGACGTGTCCGGCAGCAAAAAGAGTAAAAAATCATCACCCAACCGGTCCCCTCAAACTGCCCCTATACGTCCGGGCTGTCCGGCAGTTGCCAAACTCACCCCATATGTGGGGAGGGTTTGGGGGCAGCCGGACGCGCCCGGACGCGTCCGGGCGGACAACTTTTGCTTTGTTTTCTTTTCTTTTGTCCTTCATTGATCCTTCTCTCTCCTTTTCCACCAATCACATGCAAATGGCCCCACAATTTGGGAGATTTTGGGGTACATGGTTGGAGGAGGCCACTTTTGGGGCTGTCCGGTCACCGTCCGCGGACGCGTCCGGACGCGTCCGGTCGCAGTTTGGGGGCCGGATTTGGGGCCTCCACTTGGAGATGCTCTTAATGAGTGTTAATATGCAAGTGTTTTACCCAGAGCTATCTTTTATTCATGTTTTGATGTTGAATGTTACTTTATTTTGTTTAACATGGATTGGTTAGTTCTATGGACACTCATGCATGCATTTAGACGGTCAACTTTCTCCCTCTTGCTAGCCCAAAAATTCCAACAAGTAAAAACTTGTTTCCAACACCTTCAACCAAAGTTTTTCCAGTGAGCCCACCATATCGACCTATTAGCTTTATGCTATTCCGAGTATGTTTATCATGTTATTTTGAATTATCTATACCTCTGAATGAAAATGCTTATGTTGTTGATTGTCATGGGAAAAGTTGGTTATAGAGCTCGCACGAACTTGATGCACACTTTACTTTTATTGCATTAAATAAACATGACCCATAGTGATTAAAATTATGATGTTGTGGGCTTGACAAATGTCTTGGGTTGAGAGTTAGCTCATATGTGCTGTCACATGGCAAGCTTTCAACATGCTCTTCATTTTATTTAGTTGATATCATGTAATTTTGTTTATGGATGCTTATCATGGGTGAAATAAATGTGGAGACAAAGCAAGTTTAAATGAGTTTGTATAAATGGTTAGAGAGACGCCTGGGCCACTAATCTAAGCCATGCATCATTCATGGTGGAAATTTACTTACATACTATGGTGAACCGTCAGTGATACACCTTATAATAAAAAGCTATCCCAATGGTAAATAAAAAGGGTGTTGAGATTGTTCATTTTGTTTGTTTGTCTTGTCATTTTGATATGGGCTTGTTCCATATCCTGGGACAAGAGGTACCCCAGTTGACGCTCTTAATGATGCTATTATTACTTACAATGATATTTAACTTGAACTTACTTTGTTTCCCAAGTTGAGTAACACTATGGTGTAGGTACTTGTATTCAAGGGGCATGAGACATTCAACCTATACTTTGCTTTCACTTTAAACTTAATCATTCAAGATGCTATGATAGGGAATGAGAGCTTGACACCAAGGATTACCACATTGCAATCATTAACTTAAGTAGAAGAGTTTGGAAGTTAGATGAAACTTATTCATGCTTTACCTCTACTCATTTATATATCTTTCCAAAGTGTCCACCTTTTATATTCAGATTTCATAAGAGTACTCTATGACCATTATAGGATGTTTTTACTTTTCATTATGCATACATTTGGTCCATAATACTTTCTTCTATGTTACACTTTGTGAATTATCATTGAACATCCTTGCAGTAATATTTTGATATCACTTTATAATCTATCTTGTGTATTGCTACTCCTTTGAAGAATGAATCATTTGACTCTATGTAGCAACAACTTCATCACTTCATTCATAACATGTGCCTTGCAATATTTGATCAAGTTTATAATGGTAGCATGTCACTTCAAAAATTATTTTGTTTTATCGTTTACCTATTCGAGGACGAGTAGGAACTAAGCTTGGGGATGCTTGATACGTCCCAAACGTATCTATAATTTTTGATGTTCTATGCATGTTTTATGTCAATTGGCACATGTTTTATATACACTTTATATCATATGATGACATTTATTGGATTAACCTACTAATAGTTGCCAAAGTGCAAAATCTTCTTGTTTTCCTATTTGTTGTGTAGGAATTATCAAAAATACAAAAGGAAACCATATTGGAGTCGAATTGGGACTTTCCTGAAATCTGTCTGGAAACGTTTTTCAAAGATGGTCACGTTTGGGCCCGAAGACGACGTCAAACGGAAACCTGACAGAAGACAAAGTTGCAGAGAATTTTCCGAGAATCGATCTAGACTTAAGATTCGCCCAATTCCGAGTCCGGACGGCCGAGATATTCCCGATTTACTGCAGCCCTAGATGGGATGACGAGAATCTGAAAGATTGTGACTTTATTGACTCCAACTCTTACCAAATTTGATGGATTCGGCCAAGACACGAATTGGAGCCTCATTAGGGCTGAGAGGGGTTCCTAGGAAGCTTCTAGAGGTGCCCAAGAGCCCTTGGATCTAAGGGGCATCCATCCCATGGCCTAGATTGCATCTCCACCTCTATATAATGAAGGGAAACCCTATTTTCCAAGCAAGCACAAAAAGGCACGAATTTTCCTCCTCTTGGCGGCCGCCAAGGAGGGGGAGGAGCTCCTCCATTGCTGCACCATCACCAAGGAAGAAGAAGGGGGGCCAAGGGCCGCCGCCCCCGAGGGCTGCCGCCGCTGCCGCGCCTTGCCGCCGCCTCCACGGGCTGCTGCCGCCGCCGTCTCCACTCCGGGCTGCACATCTTCATCAACCTCTCCATCAAGCTCCTCATCACCATGACCATGTGTGAGTAGTTTCCCTCGGGGCTGAGGGCTCGTGCCGGTAGCTATGTGGTTCATCTCTCTCTACCATGGTGTGATCTTTATGTGATCATGAGCTTTGTAATCTAGTTGAATCCATAGATGTTACTCTTCATTATCTTATGAATTATGCTACTCAAGTGGTTTTATTAATGTAATCTCTGGAGTCACCTTTGTCCCATGGTGCGAAGTTGACAGTGTGCGCACCGTGTGTGACTCTTAGGCTAAAGATTACAGGAATACTTATCATGAGTTGTTGTTTTGTTGGTTGTCACTATAAAATTGT